>OZ037745.1:19768896-20375728 GCA_964035475.1 Salix caprea | reverse complement strand
AACTCAGAAATCAAGTGAGAGAATCATGGAAACCAACGGGAAATTGCAGAGAAAAGAAAAGAATTTGTAGACGGAGGGTTATTCTCAAAATGACGATGAATAATACATATCACGACATGATTTTCTGCTTTTACACTAGATATTCAAGCAGAAATATCTTGAACTCTTAATATCAAAATAAGATAATTCAAAAACCCAAATTCATCTACATGTACAGGATCACAACTTTCATGAAGGACCCGAGATGAGAAAAAAATTGTTTTGATCAACAGAATATTTCCACAACCTGCTTGGTCAAATATTGTTTTGAAGAACCGAATTCATGGCAACAACAAAATTATTTTTTTTAGTGCATATTAATGATGTCTGATAAGAGCTATAACTTTTTTTTAACCTTAATTTGATAAATGACCTTTAATGTAAGGAATTTTTTTTCCCTATCTTTAGTTTGGTTTTATGACCATTGTTTCTAAAACTTGATTTTAGCAAACTTTTATGATTGGCACCCATTTTAAAAAGTATCAGATAGACAAAAAAGCCAAGTGAAAGAGGACATAGCTAAACATAGAGCATATTAAATTATCTTATAACAATTAAAAAAAAAAGGAAGCTTGTATGAAAGCCAATCTAAAAAGCATTAAAGTGGCAAATTCATCGTTGAAGAAGCATATATAAGATGTTGTTCTTCAATTGGGTTTCACTAATAAACTGTCCAGGCCATTTATAACCAAATGTATAGCTTGAAACAGGAGATTTTTGAGGCAAACACTACTGAAGACACTTTGAGGGCTAAATGTCTCACTTCCAAAAAACAAACCCAAAGCTCTTGGGCACAACTAGACGCTTTTAAGAACTCTCATGAGGAGTTCTAAGATCTTTTTTTGCTATATCCATTATCTATTTTTAATCAATAAAAAAGAATGTATATAGACTTTAGTGCTGCCTTTCATCTAGGTGCTTGATTTTACAAATATGTTCCTTGTTATATTGTTGTTATCCAGTATAAGGAATATTTAGCTGAGGAGCATCCAATTTTCATGGTATATCATATCTTCCAAACTGATTTGGAACATTCTTGATCATTAAAATAGTTTCTTATACTAATGAACTTTATCGAGATCATCAACGGGGTCATAAGAATGCACTATCCTCATGATGAAGATCTTTTAGCTTTGTGGAGATTTTCTCAGGTAATATACTAATGCTCAGAATAGATACAAGTTTAACACATAGACCTCCAAAAACTATAATAAAAGTTGGTTCTACATAAAAAAAACAAATATATTCTAGGGAGAGACTATGTGCTTAGCTTCAATGCATAATCAAGCTCAAAGATATTGAGTTTAATAACTTGCAAAACCCTCATATGCTTAGACCCAACACATAGCTATATTAAAGGGTGTTATGTCACCATCCTACTTTAAACCCTTTCTAAACATGAATTTTCAGCAAAATTAATATATATGGATATACAAAGGGATATATATATATATATATATATATATGGAAATTCCAGAGTAATTCGTACTTTTACGTTTATTACGTACATAATTAAGGTAATGGATAACCATGCAGAAGAAAGTAAGAAAAGCCTATTATTTACCTATCATGATATAGATGCATCTGCATTGCCTGGTTCTCAGCTTTTGCAGGTTTTGTCAAACCACCTATAGCTGGAGAGTGTCCAACGAACAAGGCAACATGACCCATAAGCTTATCTTTCCTCGAAAATGTTGTCCCACACGAGCATAGCCACTTGAGATCCCCACAGTGCTTCTCATGAGTCCGCAGATCAGACAGCACCGAGAACTGCTTCTTATTGCAACGCTTGCAAACATACATCTTGGGGCAATGGCTCCTCTTGTAATGATTTTTCACACAAATCATGGATTTCAATGGCTGGAACTTGGCGTGTTTCTTGTTCCACCTACACCCTTCATGTGGGCATGAATATTTTCTGGGAATTCTCGTTGAAGTTTCTTTATTTTCCGACGTTGCACCTGGATTAATGTTCTTCATCGGATTGCTCAGAGCAGCAGTAGTCTTGTATTCATCGCCATGGGCTCTCATGTGCATCCTCAAATTAGCATCTCGCTTGAACCCTTTGCCACAAACTTGGCAGTAATGAGTGTACTTGGCTAATAAATCGGCCGCATCCAGTTCGACGATATCATAATTCTTTGGTGATTGCCCTTGTAAACTGCCTTCACCAATGTTTTCACCCCCTTGAAACAATATCTCTCTCCTAATATCAACCCTATTATTGCTGCTAACCTGGATTCCTCGAATACTGTCGTTAGTATTACAGTTATTATTGTAGCTATTACTGTACTGGTCAAAAGATTCGGGAGTGAAGAAGCTTTGCCCTCTTTCTTGGCCGATGTTACCAGCAGCATGGCCGCCGCCGAAATCTGGTTGCGATAACAAGGAGATATTTTCTTCAGCCTTGCGGCGGTGTGGCTTGTGCAACTCACTTGCGCTGATATTGTTGCCTGAAATATCGTTACCAATTCCCATCTGCTGGCATGTGAACATGATTGAAGACGCGGCAACAATTACTTCCTGGATCATGGTGCTCATGCTGGCTAAAGCTACCGGAGCTGACTTATTATCATCAGGCTGGCTATGATCAGGTGCGATGAGGACGATGACCAGCGACTCCACCTGATGGACCTTCTCCTTGAGAATGGAGAGATTGTAGAGAAGAGAATTTGAATGGATCTCTGAGCTGGAACTTGCTTCAAGAGTTGAAGAAACAACATCTTCTGTCACAGCTTGGTACAGCTGCGAGCCTTGTGAGAAGGCACCAGGGAAGCACGACGAGTCCCCCGAAATCATTTTCAAGAAACCCTAATTGCTGTTCTTCTCCAATCTTCCTCTAGTATCTATATCTATCCTTTCTAGATTGGATCATGAGTCGATCCCTGTAGGAAAATGTTTGTTAATGAACAAGAGGGATTATATTAGGAGGAAGGGCTAGCTACTCGAGCTGAAGTCAACTCGAGCATCAGATTCATCCCCAAGTACGACCTCCCTCATATCTTACCAATCTCACGTTGAGACAACCTAAGAAAGAGGTTGAGAGAAGTTGGCTTGTGCTTTGTATTAAAATATATAGTAGAAATAAAAAAACTAATGACTTGGTGCATTAACATTCTATTTATATATATGTATATATATAAATATAAACATGTCACGTGTTGACTTTATATGTATTTCCATTTTCTCTTACTAGTTCTTTGCTTTGCTAGATATCATCATATTAGAATATTGCGTTATCTCATAATCGATTTGTTTTTTTCAAAGACTGAAATTAACCGATTAAAAAAGTCATTTTCTTGGCGTCAACCCTCACGCATGAGTTGAAATGTTCAGATTAAATTGGGGTGCACGCGCGGGCATGAATATCTTAACTGGCCAGCTAGACCATTTCTCCTAATTCATTTACAACGTCGTGCCATCTCACGTCATCCCATCCCACATGCAAATGAAAATTTACTAGTAATTAACAGCGTTTATTTGACGGCAAAATCACCGATTAGCCAGCAACGCAAGTGGCCGCATTTTGTCTCCCTTTAACCATGCACTCGAAAATAGGGTTCGCAATTTTTATTTTGTGTTGGTTACTTGGTTGTTTCTTAATTGCAGCCATGATTATTTTTAGTGTTGGGTTATGAGACACGTTATATAATCTCTATTATTTTGTAATATGGTTTTTCAAGTGATTTTATTTTAGATTTTAGATTTATATGAGCTCATACTATTTTATATTTAATTTCTAAGATAATAAAATTTGAAGTTGTAATCGTTTAATCAATCAATATAATTCTTATATTATGTCAAAAAAACTAATTCAATAGATTAAGTGAAGTTTTAAAATATAATCTATACTACTTCATCTATATACATCAAAATAGAACTTGCAATATTGATAAAATAACAATATAGATGCTTAAGGTGAGCTCCGGAACTACTTTCTTCAATTTCTTTGATCAAATCAGCAATGGAAAATTCACAACGTAGAGAAATACAAAGTCGCCACTCACCTGAAAAAGAAGAAGCCAGAGATGATCAAGAACGTTGCTGTCTGTTTTCTCAAGTAATTAAGTAAGAGAATATAATATAAATTATATTTAGAATTTATATGTTTATTTATATATTAGTGTCTATGATGTAAATGTACAATTTTGCATTCTGTGTTTTTATGTTTATTTACGACTTAGTTGATATGTTATGTGTCATCAATTAATACGTTGTCAATCTGTCACCAATTCAATCATTTCTCTACATAGAATATCGTTTTGAATATTGTATATTAATTGGAAAAAAAAACTCTGGAAAAAACAAAGAACTAACTTATGGTTTGTATAACTAGAGAAACCAAATTATTATGTTGCTAAAACCATGGGGATTAATTAAGCTTTATATTTACTTCAAATATAAATAAATCCTTCTAATATTGTTGACCAATTGAGATGAGGAGTAGAAATTCAATAAAATATGAATTTATATATTTAATTAATTGATTTTTTAATTAAAACATAGGTACGTAAGGTTGAAGATAACCCTGTTATCAAAAAACCCATTTGCAATTGTTTAGGTTTAATTTTGTTGAACTAATTATTGAGAAATTTATAAATTATTACAATGTGTAAAATATGATCTCTAAATAAAACTCAAGCAAGTAGAAAAAAAAGTTGATTTTTTTTTTTAAAGAAAGCTATTAGCATGCTTACACACTTAAATATTAAGTATTTGTTCTCAAAATTTTATTATTTGTCTTTTATTGAAAATAAATAATTTCAATCAACATTTCATAATCCTAATACAACCATCTTGTTTAGTTTTACTTTTAAAATAAAATTTATGAAATTAAAATCTCTCAAAAAAGATCATTTAAGCTTTGGTATAAGGAAAAAAAACTAAGTAAAACTATAGGAAAAAGAATATGAGAAAATAAAAATTTACGTATTCAACCTCTTTTTATATTGATATTATAATTAATATTCATCATTTTGCTTTTATTATCCACCATAAACAAATAAAAAATATGATAATTTTTTAAAATCCAAACATCTTTACTTAAAAAATAAAAATGCTATGGAAGTGGAATGTTATTGTTTAGATTGTTCATACATGGGTGACGAAATAAAATATATTGACAGAACATAATTATTTATGGCAACAAAAAGTATTTTCCGACAAGCTTTAACACAGGCATAGGGCTTGAGCATGTATGCAATGCAAAACCTTCTTTCATATGATATCTTTCTTTAGAAAAAATTGTTACTTTACGAGTTTAATTTTATTTTTTTTATTATATAAGTTATAAAAAATCCTGTATTTTTTAAAATATAAAATAGAAGGTTTTCAATTTTACAAAACATGCCAAATAATTTTCTTTAGATTATTTTTTTATTTACCCATAATGTTTTTTAATCGTGTTGATGTTTCATATTAAAATATTTATGTTAAAGAATAATTTCCAATAAAATTTTAATTCAAAAATTAAGTAAACATTTAAGTTAAATACATACATTAACGATATTCTTAAAATCAATTTCTAACAAACTCCTTTTTTTATTATTAAAATGTAATTTTAATTAATTTTGAAGATTACTGAGTCTTAGATTCATCTGTATTTAATTTTATTATTATACACACACACACACATATATCTTTTTCTATTTAATTGTAGAGGACAAAACAGCATAAAATGAATAAAATATCTAGTTTGCCCTTGTCATGATTTGACTCCTCGCAAAATTATGAATAGGGATCAATTTAAACCAAAATTATGTATAGGGACCAAGTTAACTAAAGGTCAAGAGGGATGAACGGTGTAAAATCTAATCAAGGGTCCCATTACAATTATAAATCATAACTGTACCATTTTAGTTTATATCCACACAAAGAGGACTAAAACAGCAACAAAAAACACAAACTTGGAAAGCAGGTTCTTTTTGAGTTTGTCATAGTACACGAGTAAGCACAAGAGCCCAACGGATAAGACCAGGAAAACGAAGAGAACAGCTGGTGTTTTTGCGTGTAGGAAAATGGCATCACCATCTACAGTGGCAGCAACTCTTTCATGCAGCTCTTCTTCTTGGCTTCATGGTTTTGCCGGACCAACAAATGAAATCTCCAAATTCCCAGACAAAAGAATACCTATGCTGGTTTTAGCTCAGAAGAAAGCCAAAAAGACAAGAAAGGTAACGATCAAATTGCATAACCTGAATTGGGTTCTTGTAATTTCTCTCACACTGTTTTCTTGAAAGAAAATTCAATCTGGGCACTTTTTTTTATAGTCTTTTTAATTAATGGGGTTGAGTGCATTGTTGTTGTGCTAGATAATATTGAAAGAGGATGTGATAGATTTGGGAAAGAGAGGGCAACTAGTTGATGTCAAGGCTGGTTATTACAGGAATTTTCTGCTGCCTACAGGCAAGGCTCAGATTGTCACTCCTGGTTTATTCAAGTAAGGTTTAACTTGACCAATATACGTTGATTTTTTTATGTCTTAGTTTTTGTGCTGATTATATTAGTGCGTTGAGGGAAACTTATCATCCATTTGATGGAGAAAATAATTGCCCATTTTCTCAATTTGAATGAGATATTGATGGATGAACTTTACCTGCTAAAAGTATACAACCCATGAACATGCTATGCAGTGGGTGGCCTACGCAGATGTTTAAGCTGGAATATCCCTCTGAAAATGAGATGGTGTTTCTCAAAATATGGAATTTATAATAATTCATTGTAGTACTTCTCATTCTTCCATACTTGACAGGGAGAGTCATTGTTTTTGGCTAACCTGATTCCCCATATCGATGATATAATAACTATAGAAATTATAACTTGAGAAATCATTAGAATTTGCGATTTTCATAATTGAGTTGGTGGAGGAGGAAGACCAATTTTGTTGACTTCAATTACTTGGTTGGGGGGGGGGGGGGGGGGGGGGCGGACCATGATCATTCCCTCAAATGAACTGCACTTAGTTTTAACCCTTCTCGTGAAACTTCTTAGAGGAATAGTGATTTATTTCCCTGTAAGCATCAATGAGTTCAGCAGGCATTGTGGATGAGCATCATTGTCATGCTTGGATCTTTTTTTCTTTCTTGGTTACATCCACTAGTAAATTACCTTGGAAGTTTAATTGGAGCCTTGTGGAAACGTTTGTAGTTGAGAGGTCAAAAGTATTACCCAGGAAGATGAATGTACAGATTGAGCCTTTGAGCCTATGTGCAAGAGCTTTAGATTCAGCTTGCACGTCATTAGCATTCAAGCTTTGCGTGAAGTTTGTGGTCAATGAGATTTCCTGATGACAAGTGTATATATGTTAAATTTTGTTTGTTTTAAAACTATTTCTTTCCTGATCCAATATTAATTTGATTGCACTTTCTTGATTTCCAGGGAAATGCAGATGGAAGAAGAAAGAATTGAGGCTGAGAAAAAACGGGTAATGAAATGCTGCACGTATCTGTCACTATTTGGGAAATGCGCCCTTTTCTTTTAATTGCTATCATTCTGCAGGTAAAAGAAGAGGCACAGCAGCTGGCACTCATATTTGAAACTGTTGGAGCATTCAAGGTCAAGCGCAAAGGGGGAAAGGGAAGACAGATATTTGGGACGTGAGTTGAATCCAGACCAGCATTTTTTTTCTTATTTTATGCATGGTTCATTTTCTGCGTATGGTGTCTAAATGAATGTATTTTGGCAGTGTAACTGCTCAAGATCTTGTTGATATAATCAAGGCACAGATTCAGAGGTACTGTTTTTGACTCTATGCAGATTTACAACCATGCAGACACTTGCCAATATCATGAACATTGTAAATTGAGCCTGGGAATTTATTAGTAACTCAGGAAACTTATGCATTTCTTTCGTCAAATTCTTAAGACTGGTTCTGTAGTTATGCGAATTTTCCATGAACCTTAGAATACTGATTATAATAATATGTGCTATTTTGTAATTGAGGAAACTACAGCCGTTGCCCTTCTTTCAGCCAAAAAAACTGCTTCTTACATGTTATTTCAAGTGTTGCATTCTAAATGTTTGTCTGTCTTTTAGAAAGTGCAAACATGTGAACAAGTCCACACTATATTCATTTTGATTCCATTATGAGAGAAGATATTATTAAGAAATATGATGTCCTGAAACCAAAGGTTAGAGGAAATAACACTTTGAAATGTAATCCAGAAAAACAGCCTTACCTTGCAAATATACACCATATGAGCTCATAATAGTATCGAGGTGTAAGAAATGGGATGCATTTTTTTCATGTTATCCAGCAATCCGTATCTTTTTTAATCCTCTGGTAGTATTTGTCCAATAGTTTAGCTATCAAGATACAAATAGAGTATTCTTAACCCAATGACAGTTCAGTTCGCACCAGGCAGGTGTCTTTATCAGTGGAATGGCATGCACACACATACACGTACACATATACAAATCTTTCCCTTCCATGTCCCTGTTTTGTGCTTATTGATTTCTTCATTGAACCATAGGGATGTGGACAAGCGAATTGTTTCTCTTCCAGAAATCAGGGAAACAGGAGAATACATTGCTGAACTTAAGCTTCACCCAGAAGTTACTGCTCAACTGAGGTTGAATGTCTATGCTAACTAAGTGCAAGCAACTTTTGGAGCCAATCTTTGAATGGAATATACATGTGAGCTACTAGCATCAGTAAGGTATGTGAGCATCATCTCCTTGTTAAAATCATTTGAAGAGAGGAAATAGTTTCGTAACTGTATCTTTAAGCCTCCTTGCTATGGATCCCTGCAATCTGAATACCTAGCAATATTTGGTGTCTAAATTCCACAATTTCTTATTAATTGTATTTTGAAATTATTGATTCCTTTAGATTCGAGCTCCTGCCTCTTAGGACTCAGTTCGAGCCCACATGTCAAATAGAAGATATTCAGGCTTTTAAATTTCTACCTTAGATGAGGAATTTGGTTGCTCTATATTTCATTTTACTTTTTGTTGATGTAATTTCAAAAAACAAGTCATTAGATAAATAGCAGTTCCTTTGTTCAGCAGCCAAAGAAGAAAAAAGATAGGTATTGCCAAAATGTAAGACAAAAGTAGTTGAAATTTTTTTAGCAACCTCGTTCCTCACATATTGTAATAAGCCAGGCTGTCTTCATGTCACCTTTAGAGTTTCAAACTTATTTAGCCTGATCAAGACTACTCTACAATTCTAGGGTGAAAATATTCTATGCCATTCAGATTCAGTGACCAAGATGCAGAATTGCTTCGTAAAATACTCATATAACAAATATTTGAGGATACCGTGACATATCTTTCTTCAATCAAACGAGGATGGCCTAATTACTGACATGGAGCCTTACAAAATAGGATACCAAGATTCCCCTCCCCTTGAGTTAAATTGACAAGCTCTATACTACCATAGGATGGTTAAAAAAGAAACCATTAGATCTCATTTGTTGAGGCTTTCTACAGTTTATACACGCGTTCTGTCTGCCGATGATATTAATGAATTTGCTAAAATTTTATTGCAGGAGCATTGGATAATGCAAGATCAAATACAAGATAGATTGGTTGGAAAGTGCAAATTAGTTACTTGTCTGGACAGTGGAGGTGTATAATTTTCATTTTACCATGCAGCCATGCTTTTGTTGCTGCATGTTCATTCTCTCTTTTTCACTTGTAGCTTTCTATTGGGAAGTTCTCTAATGTTAAATCTTTCACTTTAACATTACCATTCTGGGAATTTCAAGTCTACTATTGGAATGCTTTTCTTTGATTTCAAGGGATTAGTTTCTCCATCCATGTATGCCGTTGCATGGGGATCTTATGTTTTCAGTTGTACACTATGCGATTTGATATAAGTTTTGTTTCTCAATCTTACATGTATGATATGTATATATATATATTAGTGTTTGCTAATTTGGTTTTGGTATTTATAGCTTTAGTAAGCATAGCTTGCAATTTCGGCGTCGTTTTCTGTCGTTATTCTAAGACAGGAATTGAATAGAAGGAACAAAAGCTAAATGATGGAATTCTTTTTCCATGGGTAAAAAAATATTTCTTTTTTTAATGCTTACAATGTAAGCCTGAAATATTGTAACTAAAGTTACCCAGTACCCCACGAATCCATGATAAAGAATAAGGGAGGGAGAAAAATTAAACTTCAAAAAAATTAATGTGTAAATATATTCGCAGAGAAAATGTTGCTGCCCAGGATCGAACTGGGGACCTTTAGTGTGTAAGACTAACGTGATAACCACTACACCACAGCAACACCGACGTTCTCAGTAGAGGTATCATTAATTAAAACAAAACTCTTGTAAAGGACATTGGAGGAAATTTGGGCTTCACACTGTGGACTCATAGATAAGCACTCCCTGTGGTCTCGTATGGTTAATGGTTCAAGATATATAAGAGAGATAGATATAAAAATGAAAGAAATATATTTGGTTGGAAGGATCAAAATAAATATTTTTGAGGTAAAATTTTATTATTTCAAAATAGAAAGAATAGGGGAAATATGTTTTGTTATTCCAACTATCTTTATTTTTGTCTCTTTGGAAATTAGGCTGAATGAAACCGAAGAGAAATCCACATAAATGAGATAATAATCTATTAAATAATTTAATAATTATTAATGCTAAAAATTTAATTTGTAGTTTTCTATATAATAATTGTGATAATATATAATATGTGATATAAAAGTCTATTCATAAAATTCTTTTTTTACCCTATAATTGTATGTTTTTTCGTTGTCAAATTACATTCAAGATTCCATTGTTTTCTATAAATATTTAATTGAATATGAAAATTATAAAGTTCTAAGACCATTAGTATTGTAATTTTTTTATCTGATTTCTCAGTTTTATAATTAGAGAATTGCTTACATGTAGTATAAAAACATTAAGTTTAGTAACTCATGGTTTTCTATTTAAAGATTATTGTTCCTTTTAATTTCTTATTAACCATATATTTAATGAAGGATTTCATTTTATTATTTTGTTGCAAATTAGGATAAATTTTTTGTTTATGAATGATCAATAAAATACTATTATTTATGTGCTTATGATTTATGATGGATTAAAAAGAAAGAAAGAAAAGAATTGGGTTAAATCATCAAACATTTGACCTAGATCATTAAAACAAAATAAATCCATAAAAAATGAAAAAGGTTTAATTCTCAATCAATCTAATATAAAAAGATAGAACTGGAAAAAAAAAAAAAACTCGACCTGGGTTAGTTTACTAAACTCATGACGTAGAACATAAGACCAAGATAACATTCTTGGATGAAAAATAATAATAATGAAATCTAATCATCAAGGATAAAATTGAAAAAAAACTAATTTTAAAAAATAACATAAGAAAAAAAAATAGAAATCAACCTAAATTAACCTTTTAAACTCGTAATTTTGGTCATGAGATTGTGATTATTAAATAAAAACAAAATTGTCAATTTCATTTCATTTCACATGAAATGACCAATATATTTTGTACCATTTTAAAAAACAAAACAACCTAAAAAAATCTCATCTCGCTCTAATATTGATCAGTTTTGGATTACTTAGCCAAGTTTTATATGAGATGTTATAGTTTCATTTTATCCATCCCATTATATAAATGGTGTTTTTGCATTTCTTTTAAAAAAATACAAGTTTTCCCTCTAATTTTATCATTCAACATTTAATTTATTGGATATTTAATTTCATGATTTATTATGGGTTTTTGTTTTTAATGATTTACTCAATATCATGACTCATATTAGAGGTTTAACGACTTAACTTAGCAAACTTGAGTGTTTTTTAATTATTTTTTTTTAATTTGTATCTTTCAACATCTTCCATATTTAGTTAATTATAAATTATATTTTGTTTTTTATTTTATTTTCTTTAAAGTTATTGAAGTTTCATAATCTGGTTTTACAAGTTAATATTTATTTTTCTATTTAGAAAAAAAACAAAATAGCCAATAGAGTAGTGTTTTTAGCTACTTTTCTTCTTCTTCTTTTTTTTTTTTTGTGTGCCACTAGATTTTTCATTTTGCCTCTTTCTGGAAATAGTTCTAGTAAACTATTCTGCTTTCAAATAATTAGTCATTGACTTTTTTTGGACGTATAACATTAATAGCCACATATATATTTTGCGGTGTGCCGTGTGAGGACACGTGTGCTTCGTTATCCAACCACCACGATCATTGCATAACTAAAGTGACTCTCTAATTCGGTGCACCAAAATCAAAATAACTGTAAATTCATAACTTGCTGGTGGAGTTTATTCGTTGTTTCGATTTTTAGTTTTTGCTCTTGGCTTCTTAATTAAATCTCAATTTATTTTCAATTTAATCTTTTGATTCTTGATTTGTTATTTTTTTAAAATATGATCTTTATTCTTTTAATTTAACTTTTTTCAATTCTTTTGTGAATTTATTTTTTCGTTTTGAATCCCCTCTTTAGTTCAAAATTTTATATTGTCCTCTTGTTTATTTTTTACTTTATATTTGATCCTCATTCTCTTAATTGCTATTTTTTTTTGTTAGATCTTTTTGTATAATTTATTTTTAATTTTATCATTCAACATTTGATTTATTAAGAATTAGGCTTCGTAGTTTTTTCAAATGGGGTTTTCAGGTTTTTTGATCTGGATCATGAATTTAAAAAGTCAACATGAACTTATATTATTTTTTTTATTTTTTTTAATTTCATCATTTGACACTGTTTGTTTTGGAAAAAAAAAAAATGGGACTCATGATTTTCTTTGGTTTCTCTTCAATCATGTCATTCCTATCTCAATCCCTAGGTGATAAGTTTGGTCGGTTGACTCAAATATTGTTTTATATATATTTTCTCATTTTTATCCTTTAAAATTGGATTAAGCTTAGTCATTTTTATTTTATTTTACCTTCTATAAGGATATCCTGCTTGCATGATCTAGGTTTGGTAAGCTTAACCATGTTTGTAGGTGTTTTTTTGTTGTTTTTTTTTACTTTACCCTTTTATATTTGGATTGTTAGGGATTGATTGTCGTTATTTATTTTTAATTTATATTTTATTAGGTTCACCTGGACTTAAAAATCTAAGTTGTAAGTTTGACATGCTAGTTCGAGTTGACTTGAGTTTAATTATGCTATTTAATATTTTTTTCAATTTTATTTTTCAACTTTAAATTATCTTTAGAATTCAACTTTATGATTTCTTTAAGATTGGATTCATTCACTATTATCATTGCTTTATCTATTATATAATTGAATAAATGTGGATTTTTTTCCTTATCTTTAAAACACCCTCGCAACGCCCAAGCATATATTTTTACATACAGAGAACTCGGCCCTGTTAGCAGCAAAGCCCGAACCACACCTATTATCTAGATAAGGCTAACCCCAATATATTAAATATATTAATAATTTATGCCCTAAATTTTTTTATTAACATGAATAAATTAATTTATACGCATCTCGATTAATACTACAAATATGTCAATAAGTAAAGACCCCACCCACCATGGGAAACGTATATATAGCTCCGTCGGTTCATTAATTATAGGTTAGTTCATGTTAATCCAGCCTGATTTTCTTGCTCAATGAGTGGATTTCATTAAACGCCTATTTTTGTCGAAGCTCCTACTAACGAAGACTAACAAATCAATGCCAGTTTTAGTCACTGTGCACACCGACAGGACAAGTCAGAGGCAGCCTGCAGCTCCGACAAGGAATCTGTCCGAATATATATTCTTTTTGTTTTATTTTTTATGGAGCAAACAACATACCTCAAAAATTATATTTAAAAGAAACATTAGTGATAATAAAAGAAGGGATTACACTATAATTTATTCACTTTATTTTCACGAGTTTATAATATTTTTATAATTTAGATTGTGAATTTGATATATTAATTTAGGTTAATCCAATTCAATTTTATATGCTACTGTCTTAATATTAACATAGGTTATCAAAGTATTTTTTAGTCAAATTATATTTTAAATGATCGTGAGTTGTTTTTGAACCAATCAAATCAATCGAAGTTAAGCTTTAAACAATTAATTTTTTTTTTCTTGTTAGAAAAAAAAATTAGGAATATCTATTTTTTATATTTTAAAAAAAATTAATTTGACATGTAGCTAAATGCTGATCAATAATCTTAGTTCCCATTATAGCATGAGATAGGGCCTTCGGAAGTAATTTCATCATTTTAGTGGGAGAGTAGCAGGATGATATGGTTTCAAAGCTCCTGTTTTTTTTTTTTTTTTTTTTTTTTTTTTTTAATTATGATTGAATTCGAACTTGTATTTTAATTTCTATGGGTTGGCAAGTTGATTTGGATCAAAAGTTTCATTTTAAATTTATTTTATTTTGTAGGGGTCTCTAATTTGAAAATGAGCTTTAAGACTCATCTCTGTCATTTGTGATTGGATCAACGAGATATGAGTTTTTTTCCACAGTAATAGTTGACAAATTTATTTTTTAAACGAACATATTCAGAAAAATATTTCGCGATTTAGTAAATAAACAGTGGTCGCACATCGCACATTTATTACATATGCTACCTCTATTTCTGTGTTAGATCGGGAATTATTGTTGTGGTAATAGAGTTTCTGTCTTTTGATTTATGTTTGACATTGTTTTTTTTTTTTAAAAATATCTTAAAATAAAAAATATTATTCTAATATTTTTCTAAACAAAAAATATTTTAAAAAACAATCTTAACTATCCTCCCAAATAATTACATACGTTTTCTATTTTTCATGTGGAGTTGATAGTGTTGATTATTTGGCTAGAAAGTTTTAATGGATTTTTAATTGGATTTCTCGGTGTCTCTGTGATTTTGGTTGGTTTTGGTGGACTATTTGTATTGTTTGTTGATTATTGACTATTCTTTCTAGTACTTCCAAATAATTTATTCTTTAGCCTTTTTTTCTAGAAATTTTAAAATTTTCACTCTTACCCTTTTCCCCTTGAAAACATATGGATTTAGATTTTCGTCTCATCCTTAAAAAAAACTTAGATAAATCCAGTTTGTTTTCTCAAAAAAAATTCCACACTAATCTTGAAAAAAAAATTGATTTTTATTTCTATAATTTTTTTTTGAGTCTTCAGTTATTAAACTCGAATTAAATCTACGAGTCTAGAATTTCATCCAAGTCAAAATTTAAATTAAATTAAAAAAATGATTTACTTTAAAAGTCAATTCACTATTAAATTAAAATAGAATTTAATGACTTTTCAAAATAGAATTATTTTGTCATTTTAAATTTAGGTTGATTAACTTGATTGAATTCTTCCTCGAAGCTTAGACAGGGTCACGAAATAGCCTTAGTGTGGATGACACGCAAAGCTACTCATCATGTAGCGAGTCAACAAACACTTTACATTTGAAGAGGTCGCATATTTCATGCGATTACTTGTAGTGCATTTTGCGCAACTTATACATCGTGCATTTAGTATATAAATAATCCAGAGGTTGTGCGTGTGCTGCATGCATGATCACTTTTTTTGTGGATAAATTAAAATTATAATTCTAGCTGTACTAGTTTGGAAAATAAAGTGGAAAAAAACCCTCTGTTTTTATATATGGTATATAGAACAAGCTTGGCACATAATGACAACCATGAAGAACGGTGTGCGGCAACCATCTAGTAACTGATTCAGTGATAAAAAATTGAGATTAAAGAATTTACTACTCACGTGCTCTCAGATTCGAGTCTTGTAATTGTTAAAATAATAATCACCGAAAACTTACATGGTCGTTAGTTTTAAAACCTATGAGATTAGCCAAAATACACACAAGGAGGTCCGGAAACGTATATAAATCAAAATTGTCAATACTGTTTCGGTTGGTGCTTCTTTTTTTCAATTGAAATTGAATGTTTTGGTTTCAAAGCGTTTCGGCGCGCCGTTTCGGGGTTGTACTATTTATGTATAGATATATAATTAAATATATTAATTCAAATTTTTTTTGTTCAAATCCAAAAATATTTTTTTTTAGAATTGTGCAATTTAATCTAAAAAAGACACAATAAAATGATTTTTATGAATAAAATTATGAACATGTATAATATTACGAGAATATCATCATCAATCTCGCAAGGTCATTACATTCTCTGATTGCTCTGAAATTTTAACATAATATATATAAATATATCAAGAGACTCCTCATAAAATTTTATCTTAATCTAATGGTTGAATTAAGAGATGTGATTGATATTGTAAAATTATTAATTATTTAAAAAAAATATTATTTGGCCGAAATGAAACCAGCGTAATGAAACTGGTATGTTTCAGCTGGTATTTGAATAAAAAATCTGGAACAAGTCAAAATTTAAACCAAAATAAAAATAATATTATTTGTCTTTTTTTTTAATTTGTACAAAATGTAAGGACAAAAGTGACAACTATAACATGAATTAAAAAAGAATGGTGGGTGGCAATATATATGGTAGCTATGGACCTCGTGTAAAAGCACATCCACAAGATGTGGCATACACTACGGACCTACTGTATCTTTCTTGGAAACACCAAATACAGTGGCGTGGACAGCATGGCCCATGGAATTATCTCAATTAAGTGACTTCAAAAGTAAGGGATGATCGAAGCAGTTGGTTAATTAGGTGTAACGAGCAGGCAAATAACCAAGAGTAAGAGGTGGACCACTAACATGTGTGTGTATATATATCTATATCTATATCTATATCTATATCTATATAATACAGATGGATTTATGTGGTAGCCACCAACTCAGCTTTGCTAGCCATTTATGCCGTCATTTATTGAAACAAGCCATGAGTTTTTTCTTGTTTTTCCTTTTCTAACAAGAGTATACTATACTTGGATAAACGTTCACATTTTTATTTTTATTTTAAAAAACTGTCGTTCTCCCAATAGAATCTTGAGCAAGCTATCTACATTTCAACCGTGGTAAGAGAGGTGGTGGTGGTGGTGGTGTTGATGAGGATGGTTGGAAATGTTTTGTGGTCATTATAGTTTTGGTTTTAGGAGTTCATCGTTGTTTTGAATTGGTGTTTTATTGCAGATGGGGGGATGGTTATATTCGTGGAATAGAGAATGATTAGGCTAGTTAATGAGTTTTAGGTAAGAAGCTTTTTCGTTTTCATGGTTTTCGTTGAGTTAAGTTGAACCAAACTTTTATATTTTATAGCTCGACTTGTCTACTTTTAGTAAGGCTCAAGGTCAGATTATGATCATGATATATGTTATATCTAAAATATTGTGTTCAAGCTCAACTTGATTAAGCGCCTGTTTAAGAGTACGATTGGTATTGTTTTTAAAAGTGTTTTTCATTTAAAAATACATTAAAATAATGTTATTTTATTTTTTAAAAGTTATTTTTCACATCATCACTTGAAAATGATCTAAAAACACCAAAAAATTTAATTTAAAGTATAAAATAAAATAAAAATTAATATTTTTTTCAAAAATATTTTTGAAACGCGGTGTCAAATACCTCCTAAAACTTATTAGGTTCAGGCTGGAATTAGACTCATCTTGAACATGACTTGGTTTAGTTGCTAGAAAAACTTGTGAACAAACTAAACCTAAACTTGATATATTTATGAAAATATCATACAATTGCGATATCATAAAAAAGTCTTGTAAACACGACTTTCAAATTAATTGTACTTTTTTTTGAACTCCTTCATATTACACGTATATAATTGCTAAGTTTCTTATTAAATATTATTTTATAAAAAGAATGCTTTTGATTATGTATTAAGTTAATTTATTTTATGAAATCTTAATACATGATCTTCATTGCTAGCTTTTAAACGAATTTTCTTATAAGTTTAAGCCAACTCATGAACCTTAAAGAACCTAATTCAGTCGATCGGCTCATAAACTTTAATGAGCCAAGTTTAGCTAAGCTCAAGTTAGAGCTCTAAAAATAAGGTTGTATAAGCGCATGATTGATTTGTTAGCAAATAAGTTCGAACCTAGCTCTTAAAGAGCCGAGCTTCGAGCTACTTACGAGTGGCTCGGCTCCTTCGAGCCTTATCATTAGGCGACATGGTAAGTGGTGTTGGCTGGATAGGGTATAGTCTTTGAGTGGTGATGGTGGGATGGTCGGCAACGAGTAGCCGTTCTAGATTGCAATTATTCCCTAATATATAGTCTCCTATAAGTTTAAGTTTAATGATTTGGATTGACATGGAGCATTAAAGTGTTTGTTGCTTCTGTGATTCACATGCATCCATTGTATTTTTAGCTGTTGATTTGTTGCTTCGCCCAATTTATGAATACATAATTTATCGAGTTTTATTGGGGGTGGCCGACTCTCAATATTTTACATTATTTTGTATTTTTGTTAGAACAAAATCAACACTCCTCATTTTTTGCATCTTTAGGAGTTCTGTCTTGTGGTCTGGCCTTCGTAGTGCTTGTTTGGAACGGTGTTTCAAATGTTGTTTTTAAAAAAATTATTTTTTTTATTTTAAATGAATATGTTTTGGTGATTTTAGATCATTTTGATGTGCTGATGTCAAAAATGATTTTTAAAAAATAAAAAAAACATCATTTTGATGTATTTTGGTATGAAAAACACTTTGAAAAACTACCGCAACCGCTCTCCCAAATAGGCCCTCCAGTCTAGCTGTTAAGACTTTTTAAGGTTGTAATACTAACAGTTGAGTTCCCAATAAGCATGACGTGATAAAAATTCCAATCTGTATAATATGTTTTAAATTAAAATATGATTTTTAGAAAATAGGAGCTTAGATTCCTTCCGAAAAAAACATAAGTTTTATGCGAGTGATATTTTATTTTAATTTATATTTTCTGTATTTATTCAATAGGAGATACATTCATTGGAAATGTAATTAAGGGTTTTGCCCGCTGATGCTATTCATAATATATTTTGGCTTGTAAGAAAAAGGTTGGCGTATTCAAAAGAACTTTTATTTTTTTCGAACTCTTTTGAATCATGATATCATAGAGATGGATTAATCTCATAAAACAAAACAATTTCTTGTCCTCTTATTTCTTTTGCTTTATTGCAAAAACTAAAAAAAAAAAAAAAACACGTATTCGGAGAACCTAATCCAAGAGTTTTGGTTGTGGTATGCCGAACCATAGCCAAGTCCTTCCATCTCTCTCTCTCTCTCTCTCTCTCTCTCGTGCAGCACATAGCTATCCCACTTATAAACATCTCAAAAATTTATTTTAAAGATTTGTAAGGAGAGAAAAAAGGATAAAGATGCCTCCCATCATCACTCACTTTTCGTGAATGAAAGGCAACCATGAACGCTAACCGCTTACTCACTCAAAGTATTCATACTTCAAAGTTAAACTTAGTTAATGCTGACACTTGAAGCTAAACAGGAAAGAATTGATGAAAGAATTTGGATGGTAAAGAATTATAGTATAGAAATGGTAAAAGTAAAATAATTCACATAATTGATCCCTGTGGATCTTTTTAGTATTTCTCTAGTAATGGCAATCCACCAGGGCTGGGGCGGAGATCACTAGTGCTTGCCGAGTTGACGTGAATTGGAACTTGGGTTCACGAAGAAGATGATCATCCTCAGGAGCTGGTAGATTAAGATCCAAGGCCAAGATATTTCTTGGCTTGATCTGATGATGACCACCGTGAATATTAGACTCGACGGTAGCACCGGATGAATCTGTAATGATCATGCCCACTTGGTTGCCTGTGTTAGCCCTGTGCCTTCTCATGTGACCGCCGAGAGCTTGGCCGGACATGAACTCCGAGCCACAAATTGAGCACTCATGAATCTTAGCCGCCTTGTTACCCTGAAAACCCTTGTTGACGTTATTGTTGTTGTGGCCTGTTTGGAGGGAAAGAGAAGGATCAAGATTACTCCTTCTAATCAATTGACAAACGCTAAGATCCTCCATTGACGCCGCCGCAAGACCTTTCTTCTCTTCCACCGTGGCTTTAGGTTTTTTGTGGCTGGCTCTGTGGCCACCTAAGGCTTGGAATGATGGGAAACTCCGGTTACAAGTTTTGCACTCGTATACAAAGAAACCTGCCTTGTTAACAGTTGGTGCGGACATATCTGAAGATTTTCGAGCTCTAAATTTCTCCACTTTACCACTTTTGTTTTCGTGAGTTTGCTTTGGACGGTCGTCACCTTGAGCTAGTAGAATCAAACAGTTAGCCATGTCTTCTTCTTCTTCTGTGCTCTCACAAACCTCACTGGAAGCTGTCGGGGACGAAGTCGAGCCATACTCCTCTTTAAGCACTCCTCTTTCTCCTCCACCATCACCGCCACCATAACCACTTGATGAGCTAGAGGTCATCATCACCATGTACGGGGACGATGACCTTTCGCGCTTGGTGCGTTTTCCTTTAATGATCTGAGCAAGATCATTAGACCCCATGAAATCATCTTGAGCTTCCATATCCATCCCCAATTACCTTAAGTGAAATATAGTATGAGAGATGTGATAAGCACAAGTGACCTAACGAAGGGCTTGTAGAGAATGAAAAAAAAAGGGAAAAATAGAAGAGAGAGTGCGCTGAAATGGAGAGTAATGAGAGAAGTTGAGGTGGGGTTTGTTATATTTATACAATAGTGAAGGGTAACATGGTGTTCGTTGCTTGTTATATATATATATATATATATATAGAGAGAGAGAGAGAGAGAGAGAGAGAGAGAGAGAGAAGATGTTTACAAAGTTGTATGGAGTTGCCACAAATTTTAGTCTACAGCAACACCACACAAGGAACCAAAATCTTTTCTTGCGTTTCCAACCTTCGAAGTGTTACTACCAAGGAAAGTTTTTTACTTTTCAAGAGTTATAAATATATTCCCTTAAATGCATGCTTCAATTAAAATTATAAGTTTTTTTATTTTAATTCATTGAATAAAACTGTACAGATTTGAAAATTGACTGCACAGTGTATGTAAGGAAAAAAAAAAAGTCTCCGACCTAAGTTTGATCAAAATTATTAATTTATCGAGGTTATAACAATTTAAGAAGATTCATGCATTATTAAGCAAATATAATAACTGTTTTAAAAGGGAAAACAGATTTTTAAATAAGAACTTGGTTAGATATCTCAATTAGGGATCGAGAGATTGAAGGGTTGGTTGGTGTTAACATGAAGAGATCGATGAATTTCACACACTCACTCTCTTATGCCAACCAAGTCACGAATAAACTCAAACCCATTAAAAGCAAAGGGCAGTTTTGCACGTCAAAAGCATGAGAGCTCGCTTCTTTCACTCCATGTCTTGTTAAAGTAAGGTACCACCACCACCACTATTTGAGTGTATTTGAGAGATTCGGTCACCTTTTAAGCAAAACCTTTTTTTCCCCTCGTCAACTTGTGTTATTCTGTCTCTCATGTGAAGTTTAATGGAATAGGGCATAGAGTTACAGGTGACAGAGAATTATCTTATCTAAAAATTTAAATTGTTAGTTGAGGTTCAAGAATATAATTTATATTATTTTTTAACATGTTCTCTCAAGTGAAAACTTTTCACTACTTTGTGTTTGGTTTTTCATCAAATAGAATGAGAGTGATGAGATTCGAACTCGTGACGATCGCTGGGTTAACAAGGCTCTGATAAAAAAGTTATGTTTAAGCTAATAATTTAAATTGTTAGATGAGATACCAGAATATAATTTATATTATTAAGAACACCAAGTGACTGAGCCAGCAAGAAAAGAAAGGGACATTATTTTATTAGTGACTATGTGTCAAGTAGTTGTCTTTCTGTTCTAGGAAGGGCATGTTTACCTTACAAGTATGCGACAGGTATGTATTATTTTGTTGGAGTCTTAACCTGCGATCGACTTCATGTTTGTGATCAAGGCATGCATCAACGGCTATCATTTTCCCAATGGCTCATGCATCATTAAGGTTGACTACCTCCTTAGTTTGATCCTCCTCATTTCATCTGTAATTTATGGAAATAGATATAACACGATTTCGTGGTTAGATGCATTGGATGCAACCTTATGACATAATGTTTGCTCAAAGTACTTGAGATGCAAAGAATTTTAGCTCGTGGGGTAGCATTTGTTAGAGATATTTGAATCTCTAACGTAATGTTTTTGAAGCAACCATTGTAAGCATCAAGTTGAGCTCCTGGCGGCCTAGCGGAGGACGATACTTGTTTTTTTTTTAACTTGGGTTTAATTTTTTTATGCATGTTTGTTATTCTTGTGGTGCTTTACTTATTTATTGGACTTGCAGGGTGTTCAATAAGTACGAGAATTGATTGTAATAAGCGTAAATTGACCCGTACACTCCAATTATAAAAAAAAATAACTAGTAAAAGTACAATTGATTTTGAGTGCTTCTTTATATAGCACCATTGACTTCCTAAATCATATTGTAATGTTGCCGAATCGAACCTACAACTATCTAATCTGTGAAGATTATATATATATATATATATATATATATAGAAAGAGGGTTGTTGCAAGCTTTTAAAAAGATTGAAATTATATATATATATATATATATATATATATATATAGAAAGATAGAAAGAAAGAGCACCACTTATCAAACCATCAGCTGAAAAGTGAAATTTTACAGCTTAACAATGAGATTAGACATAAAACTATAGTACTGTGCTAGTAGTTCACTCAATAATTAGAGGCGCCATTATAGGGAAGGGGAGGGGAAATATACAGAGGAGCCAATTATCATCGGAGGTCATGTACTCAAACCATGGATGAAAGTCAACAAAATTATTGGACTTGCTCTTCATGATCATGTTGGCCTGTGAATATGTGCTATAAGAATCTTTTCTCTTATTAATTGAGGTGCATGGCTGTCACATATTCCTGCGAGCAATAATGGGCGATGGATTGAGTAGATCAGCTGATAAATGTTTGATTACAAATCATAAAATATAAAATCTTTGACACCTCAAATTAACCACAGCACTCCCTTGCTTGATTATAAAACAGTTTAAAAGGTCATACATTATTTTACTGTGCTCAGGTAAACGAGTAAAACCCCCGGTTGTCCCAGACTCTTACAAGAGACATACGTTCTGACTCGAACTCGAGACCTGCTGTGCAAATCTCAAGTTCTTTGTCATCACGTCATACCCTTTGGAGACTTAAAAGGTCATACCATTATAATATATAGTTGAAATACATGTGAACTCAGGATTTGTAGTCCAACACGTGGATTATTGATGAAAATAGTACCTGTAGAAGAGCACCAAGAACAGTTTATACTAATTCAACAGAGTGTATGTGTTATTTTAGGGGGTAGAGGAGAGGGGATGGGAGGGCAGACATGGATGTTTAAATCCGCAGACAATTAGTTGTTATCAAATAATGTCAGATGGGTCAGCACTAGCTTTTTAATTAACCATTTCTTTACGAAGTTGTCTATTTTTTTTTCTAATATTAATTATTACGTTTGAATTAATGAATATTAGGCCCAGAAAATGTAGTGGTGGGATGCTAAGAGAAGGGGTAGGGAAGATTCTTAGCGTAGAAAATTGATCTGGTCATGAGTCAGTTGTGAGAGGCACGTAAGGCAATGGTGGTGGGATGCCGCTATGATCTTGCTGTTGTGCTGCTTTTGTTTCAAGCTAGCTGCTACTAATTGATGGATTACAAAAGGAAAGCATTTACTTTCCTAGCCCGTTGATCGATCGATCTCTTTCAATTGATCAATTGAAAATATTTGTTTTCATTAATTACTCTAATTTAATTATTGTTTCGTTTCAGATCTCTTGTACGTAGCTCGAATAAAGAACAGTTGGCATGTGGAACAAAAAAAGTTAAAGGTGGACGAAAACAAAACACTTGCCATAAAATACACATGTTAATTTAGTCTCTTCTTATCATAGTTATTAAATGTAATACCGGAAGTTGACTTGAGTAAATATAACCTCTTGATTTAATTCTTTTTTTTTAAATAAAGATAATATTATTGATTTTTTAAATATTAAGATGACAATATATGGGATATACTTGAATTTACTCGGATTCACTCCGATCAACTCAAGTTAACCCGTTAAATCTCTAACCCAAATCATGAGACCTTGATAACCCTTTAGAAAGCAAATAAAAAAAATCAATAGCTCAATTCTCAATCAATCCAATATTGAAGGATGAGGTTGAAAATAAAATTCAATTAAAAAATGAGTCGAGTCAACTTAAATTAACCTGTGAAAACTTAGTCATGAGCCTGAGATAACCGCATGGAAAGAAATTTGAAACAAATAGTGAAAGTCATTTTTTAATCAACACAATGTTACATGATAAAATTAAAAAAAAAAACACAAAAAAAATCACCTTAGTCAACACGAGTTAACCGACCAGACCCGTGACCGAGTCATGAGGCAAAGATAACTTTATAGAGAGAAAAATAAATAAATTAAAAAGTTTAATTCTCAATAAACCTAATATTGAAAGATGAAATTCAAGATATAATTTAAAAAAAAAAAAAAAACTCAAAGTCAATTGGGTTAAACCAACCTAGGTCATGAAACCTTCATAGCTCATAAAAAGCAAATTAAAAAATCATGAAGAAGAATCCCCAATCAACTTAATATTGAAGAATTAAATTAAAAAAATATTTTCAAAGTCAATCCAGGTTAACTTGTTAGATCTAGATCATTCTCAGTACGTATAGAAAAAAAAAAGATTAAGAAGTCAAATACTCAATTAACCTAATGTTTAAGGATGAAAATACAAAAAATAACCAAGAACAATCCGGCTATCTTGTAAAACTTATAATCCGGGTCATGAGATTATAATAACGCTATTCAAAGCATATAAAAAAAACAAATATAAAACCAAATTATTAATCAACTCAATTTCAATAGATGGGTTTGAGAGAAAAATCAGTTCAAAATACTTGAGGAAAAACAAATTGAGCAATAAATTCTGATGAATTGTTACAGAGAAACCATGTATTTTTTTATTTTCTAATTAGGGTTAACTAACCCATGAAATCTCATTCTGGTCACCAACTTGCGATGGGAGGTTGGTTCAACAAGCAGCTCTTGTCATCACTACAAGACGAGCGGCATTGCTTTGCTTGCCCTAACACACCACACAACACTGCAGTAGTGAGCTGACTACTCACTCCACTTCACACAGTCGCTAAAAACAAACTCAGTCACTTAGACTTTTCATGGGCCACAGAAACCATGTTAGCTGCAACCAAGCACGTACCTCACGTAATAATAATATTTAACTAGCAAACAAACCACCCGTTTTGTTTTTCTTACTTTTCTTGGTTGGCATTGAACTACCACGAACTAGCTAGCTTAGCACTGCTGGTCTCATTTATTTTCTTGGTTGTCAGTGAATGAACTGGTTGTCTTTGAAAGCGAGATTTGGATATTAATTAATTATCCTTTTTGTTGTTCATTTAGGACCCCAGCAATGAAGGTTCGGTCACTAACTCGCCACCACGAAAGAAAAAGGAAAAGCTAGAATGGATTAGTTTTATCGATCCCCCTGTACTTATGGTTTTTGTGCTTGACGCAGCGGAAAACACAGAGAATGCGATCAATGTTAATATTTTATAAAATATTTTGGGATTCCTAGAAGCGAGAGAAACTCTCAAGAAAAATCAAAAATTTATTGAATAATTGATTGATTTCGGCCAAAAAGCTTATAATTATATTTAAAGCAAAAAACCTAGCTCTAATCCCTGTTGGACAAGAAAATGAGACTAATTACTAAAAATTACAAAAAATAACAAAACTGAAATAATTACAGAAATTACAACTACAAGAAATCCTAAGCATTCTGAAATTGACGGAAGTCGATTCAGACTTGGAAATCAAAAGTTATTAACGGTCTTGCTGAAACTCATTAACTGTGCGAGTTTCGCGTTATTCGGACTTCGACGTCTGGACTGCTGAATTCTATTGCCCTTGAATTTAGAATGTTCTCTCTCCAACATACTTGTTTTACATCAACTTTTCAAACAGTTTAATTTTCTGAATTACTAATATTAGTTATGTATGCTTATGTAGAGTTGTAAATACTTTTTTTATTTATAAGATAACTTCTTGTATTTATATAGAATTTTAATCCCTGAATAAATTAACTTGGAAGATAATAAAAACTCCTTGGCTAAACCCTTTTTTTCAGATTTGATCATTTCTTTCTATTTTCATTTGAAAAACTGAACCACACTTATTACCGATATGATATAATTGTTGACATAATAATTCTGTCAATAAATATCTATCTGTAATGTCAGGAACCATCATTGATTTTTTTTATGAAGCTTCAATACATAAAATAAATAAAAAAACTCTTCCATTTTTTTAAACCTATTTATATTTTCTGTTAATTTATTAAGATTTGTTGTAATATTTATAATTTAATCGTATATTTTTAGGTGTGTAGCAGTTTTTTCCCTATATTAATTTGTTGTATTGATGTATGACTTGTTAACCATATATACATGTTCTTTCCTTTCCAAGAAAATGTGAAAGCATTTAAAGATTCCAGGTGTGGAAAGATACCTGTTGACAGAGCTTTCTGTTCCATTTGACAAGTCCAATAGTTCTTTCAGCTTAATAGTCAGAAACCAAATATGCCATTATCAAGATGGGAGCTACTCATCAAAACGACAGGTCGTGCTGATTAGCAGGCATCGTTTTCTTTATATTTTCAAGACATGCTAGGTATTGTTTATCTTGTGCTCACAATTATGATGTATCTATTTTAGAATAATACAAGTTATATTCTGGAGCCTCATTTAACAAATTAAATTTTTAGATGAAATGGTTCCTTAATATGGTATCAGAACACGTAGTTCGAATCTCACCACTCTCATTCTATTTGATAATATGGGTTTATTCAAGTTTCAAGTTCAAATGACTTTCATTCGAGAAAGTGTGTTAGAAAATAATATAAATAATATTCCGGAACCTCACTTAACTGTTTAAGCTTTTAGGTGAAATAGTTCCTTAACAGTATCATATAATATGCTTAAAATATAACCCATCTACTGTTGAATTCCATAGATGACAGCTCCAGAAGCTGTTTTTTTTCTTATGATCCCATATTGACAGCTGCAGTTTCTGTCAATGAATTTGGTGCTGAGAGGTGGATGAATGTCTGGTCTTTTGGATAGCAGAAACAGTTTTTTTCTCTCGACTGTTGCCTCCTGTTTCAGTAATAACATTTCCATGCATGAAACTATATTCAGAAATCATCTGTTGGAACAACACAGTTGGAACAACATTCTCCATCTTATTAAGTTTAGATTAGAAAGTTGTGATACAAACAACACAGATTGTTTTTGGCAGCCCAAATAGAAGGTTGTCCCCACTAAGCTTGGCTCTCTATCAACCAAGTTTAGTGTAGCTGAGATTTCTTTTCTCTGTCCTATCCCTTAGTTTGTTTCAATTACAAAAGTGTGATATAGTTGTCAAATCAAAAGATGAACTTGCAAAGATTTATTAAGGATTGTAGATAAGTTCCTTGAAGAATTAAAGATGACTTTGATGCCAAACTCCTTATCCCTAAGTTTTTTTTCAACAAGAGAAGTGTGTTATAGCTGCCAATTAGTGCCTATTTGGGAGTGTGATTGCGGTTGATTTTAAAAGTATTTTTCGTTTAGAAATGCATCTAAATGATTTTATTTTTATTTTTTACAAATTATTTTTAACATCAGCACATCAAAATGATCTAAAAACACCAAATTTTTTAATTTAAAATAATCAATTTTTTTCAAAAATATTTTCAAACGTAATCCAAACACCCCGTAAGCTACAAAGATTTGTTAAGAATTAAAGAAAAGTTCTTGGAAAACCAAAACATGATCATGATGCAAAAGTCTGTATCTCTAAGTTTGTTTCAACGAGGAAAGTGTGTTATAGTTGTCAAATTAAATGACAAAGTTGCAGAGATTGTTAAAAAAAAATAAGGATAAGTTCCAAGAAAAATGAAATATGACTTTCTTTACCAATCTAAATCCAAGTACAAGATTCATCACCCATGAGCATCTTCAGGCTGACTTGAAAGGCTATAATATACTTGTTGTGTGGGTATACAGTTCATAGTTGAATTCTTAGAGCAGTGGTTTCAATTTCATGGTGTTGGAGAGCCACTTTGGAAGTTGCAACTAATCACACAGTAGAAATTTGAAGACAAATTAAGGTGGTTATCCAACACAGTAGAAATTTGAAGACAAATTAAGGTGGTTATCCAACCCTCACCTTTCAATGTCGACAACGACTCGAAGAGGATGTTTGACATTGTGTTTCAAAAGTATTGTTGAAAACATTTGAAAAAATAAAAATATTATTTTAATGTATTTCTAAATAAAAAACACTTTTAAAAATAACTTTAACCACACTCTCAAACAGACACGAAATACCAAATCCAACCTTAAATTAGGCTCTAATGTGTAGATTATTCTAAAAACATGCACTTCACTGATGTCCTGTGTGGTGGAGACCATGTCAATTTTGATTAGGCACCAGATTTATTAGAAGAACATCTCTTTTCATTACTTTGGCTAGTCAATTTCAGGGAACATGGAGACAGAGTGACCGATAAATCTCAACTTTAAATCTTAACAATAAATATGTTCTTGGATCAACTCTTGTATATCGATAAGTAGGAGACTATAAATCTATTTCTGATAGACTGTTAGCCATCCACACCTAAATTAATTATTTTGTAATCTTCATCAGGATGACAGTGAGCTGGAGTCATTAGTCGTCATCTTGTTTCTGTTTCTTGCCAATTTGTTGTTTTTGTCGTGGGGTTAACTTGATTAGGTTGCCAAACCTACTAGAAATACTTTCATGATTTTAACACAATTCTTAATCTATTGTTGCAATGCTTGGCCTCTTCAAGCATTGCCAAGTGTGACACTGTGATACCTTTCCATGCAGATAAAATTTTATGGACTTGAAACAAGAAAGTTTCTATCATCACATGGTATCATACCAAACAGAACCTAAATTAGTCAACCGAATTCTTTGCAACAACATGGATTGTTGAGAGAATGATTGGACCCTCCAGAGTAGCTAACAAAACACGACCTCAAATACCAGAGAAGCTCAAAAAGTTTTCCAGGAATAATCTACACTGTACATCACAGAAACATTTTGTAGTTCTAGAGGAATATAAAGAAATTACCAATCCAAATTTGGTGAAATCAAAAGCTGAGATATCAGAATCTGGCATTGACAAGGCATGCATTGCACCAAACTTTATTCAGGTAGGAAACTTGTCTAAGATCATGACTTGATACTTGCTGTCACAATTCTACGATACACACTGGGAAAATTAACATCAACACTAGGCTCTATATGAGAAAGTGGTGAAAGCAAGCAGCAAATGGTGACACCAGACTGAATTTGAACAGCTGCCATTATATTGGAGTCAAACCAACAACTCCTGCACATACATGGCAAGAGAGGCGAATAAGAATTCAAGTATTCAATTAAAATTTTACTGAGATGAACTGCATGCTTTAATGTCAATAAGAACTTGGAGGATAAGGCCCCAAATAATATGGAAGAAAAATCTGAAAATGTTCAATAGCCCACATGGAAGTGTGTTCTGCTCAATGTACAGAGTTAGCAGTCATATATATATATATATATACACATACTATTCTTGCTACTTTTTGTGTGGTTAAGTGATTCTCATACTAGATTCTTGATTAAACTTACAAACTCTTTGAATGATTAATCAACTTCGTTATGATTTTATATTACTTGTTCGCATCTTTTATAGACATAGGGTGAGAATGATCATTGTTTATGACTTCGGTTCTCCAATGCATGTTCTTGTTGGGTGAAGTTGCAAACTATTTAAATTTGATTTTATTTGAGAGGTGTAAGTATCAATCCTAATACGACTTCATGAAAATCTATCATAAAGCTGGTGTTAAAAACATTTGCTGCACACGCAGCCATGAAAGGAAAATGCAAGAAATCAGGAACGTATTCCTCCGTGTCTTAGGTGATATGCCTTCCTTAGTTGGAGTGAAGTATGCACAGCACAGTAATTGTGAGCTTGCAAGCAATCATGTTGGTGACATGAATATTCCACTCAATACAGGAGTTCCATCGAGAAATTTAGTCAAAAAAAAAAAACTTCTATAGAGTCGGTCAAAAAGAATCTAGCTCCTGCATGTAGTGAAATCCTAGTACCAAAATTAATTAAATTGAACCCTCACAAAGACTGCAAAACTTAGAGGTTGTTTGATGGTGGGATAGATGCCTTGCTTTATGGTTTCAAGCTAGTTTTTACATCTGGCATTCCAATATGATCACAATCACATGATGCATCTACTATATCAAGTGCTACTGTACCATGTGATATCTTCAGTCAAATCATTGCCAGAAGTACCGAGGTATCAAATGCACCCTATCAATAATAACCTTATCACACAATAATATACAACACAGGAAAACAATAAGGAAGTTACACATTACGCCTGTATGTGTAAGCCCCACAGCTGTGAAGATTGCATGCACATCCATAGAGTTAAGAATTTCGTTGGAAGTTTTTAGTTCTTCAATAGAAACCAATAGCCATAATTTTCAAAATATAAACTAGCAAGTTATCAAATGCTTATTGCTTTCAAAATTTGAATCAAAGAATGGATCAGCCAAGTCATGACCATCTAGCTACCAGATAAATGTAACAGATGAAGACAAAAAAAACACATTATCCATACATACCACATGCCAATCTACCGCCTGCATTCCCAGTGGTTAAGCTTAGCTCATGCCCGCCTATAGATGCAAAAAACAACCAGGATGGAGAGGAAATGTTAAGAACATCCATAAAGCAAAGTAATTCACACTAAATTGCAACCATAATTTCCTACTAAGTGAGACTGGAACACCATTATGTGCCTTCATTCCTAAAGAAGTTCATACTTTATATTCATTACCTCGGAACACTAACAAAGTAGCAAAACACAAGTTTCAAGCCTTATAAAGTTAGTTTCAACCCCTGTCTCCCGTGACAGATTTTTCTCATGGTTGCAATGAACATAGAGGTATTAAAAAAAGTTTGTAAACAAGCACAAGTAAAAATTTATAATTGGAAGCTAAGTTTGACAGGTAACAAAGTTGATGTTGCAAAGGTTTGTAACAAGGATGCCTCCACAAAGCAAAGAGTGTCAACCGCAGGCATATCTCAATGGATAGTAAAATAATCTGAACAAGAACCTACCCTTTCCAAGGTCATCCTCGAGCTCATGGACCACAAGTGCTCTTCCAATCACTGCATTAGGACCAGTCAGTGGTATCTGCACAATTTATTTACATTATTATTATCAATATTACTATTATTACTTTGATCAAAACTCCAAAAATGAGTAAATGCACAGCAATTAAGGAAAAGTGAAATAAGAATATAAACCATGTATCAACCCAAAGTTCTAGCCAAGCAAAGAAAAAAAAACATTTCATGGCTGTTGAAAAATAAAAAATAAACATCATGCTTCAGTTCAGAAATATCACCTGGCTATCCACTATCGTTACCTCTGCCACTCCTGTACCATCAAAATTACAAGAATATGTTAATTCGTTCAGAGAAGCCCATAAAATCCAAATGAAAATCCAGAAAGACATTACCATCGGCATTAGCAACTATGTTTCCCAAGTCACCCGCATGACGGATTTCATCCTCAGGAGCACCATGTGTCAACTTGTTAGGATTAAAATGCGATCCTATTATTTGAATTTGAAAAGGGAAATTATAAGCACCAATCAAGCATTAAAAGCATCTCAGCATTAATTGAAAAAACAAAAGAACCAAAGCCAAAACAGTTTGCTGACAAGCTTTCATGTCCTACCTGTTGACATGCATCCATTTGTTGTGTCACCATATTCATGCTACAAAAAGCCATGATTTGAAAGAAAAAAAAAAGAATTACAATTTGGAAAGTATACTCTATCAAGTCCAAAGGTGATAAAAACTAAAGCCAGGAATACTCACCAGGTGGAACCCATGAGGCCCTGGAGTAAGCCCAGTAATACGAACATTCACAGTTGTAGGACCTATTGAAAGAAAAATGCAAATAATATGTGAATGACCATCAAAGCTCCAAGTCCAATGTTTACGACTCTTGACATTAACCTCCAATGAACTGAAACCATTATGGTCATCTGACTTGGGATGGTTGGATATTCAAGCTCTCGGTGATGGAAAGAACAAAAACCATATCAACTAAATCAAGTCTCAGTAATGCTTGCTTCTCCTAATTCCAGATTTGAAATACAAAAACTTCCACATGACAGTATTCCTTTTGGAAACTGCCTTTCGAAAACAACAAAGAATCGAAAACTAAACCTCAAATTCGGTAAACAATATCAAACCGTAAATCAGAAAGTATGTGAGAAACAAAAAGTAAACTACTTGAAATCATTTCCATACAAATAGCCTGAAATATTTTTTTTTCAAATTTTATATTTTAAACATCAGAAATCAAATATCAACCTGTCTGAAACAAGTACAAAAACACTGATTATCTAGTTCCAACCTCATTTTCTCTACTTGCCAGCTAATTTCAAAATCAACAACTTCAGTTACAATCTGAAAGGCAGGCAAAATCAAACATAAACTCGACAAGGATAAAAGTCACCATGCGGTTAGCGCAGCCATCAAGAAACAACTTCAATTGATCCAAAAAAGAAAACACATCTCCCAAAAACAAAAACCATCACTCTTTTCTCTAATTTCTCATCATCCAACAAAGAATCAAAAGGTCAACCTCAACCAACAAAAACATTCACAGCAAAACCTTAAAGAGAGAGAAGAGTGACAGACCACCGTCTTCCTGGGACAAAGTGACGACGCCTTCAACACTGGAAGTGCCTTTAAGGACAGCAACAGCTTTCTTGGCAGCAGAAACAACAAAAAGTGGTTGCTGCTTCTTGGCAGCCAGAGAGAAGGAAAAAGACTGACGTGGGAGCTTAAGAGAGACGCCATGGAATGAGGAATGATTTGGGGGGAGTGGGGAGAGAAGAGGGTGAAGAGTTGGTGGAGCGGCCGTGAGGATTGCGTTGGCTGTCATTGCAGCTGCTGGCATTTCTCTTCTTTTTAGATAAAATGATAATGTTCGGCGAGCTTCTTCTGGTGGGTGGAGTTTGTACTCTGTAGAACCATATAAGGCCAGTGTCGGTCTTTTGTTGCTATGTGGAGATGGGCTTTCGGCTCCTTTTTTTCTTTTCCCTCGACCAGACTGCCTCCCGTAGTTCTTAAAATTCTCAACCTGGTTGACAAGGACAAGATCCAAGTTAAAGGTTAATGAGTTGACTTGTATAACTTGAAAACGAACTCAATTTAATATATCATTATTTTAATATTTCTAAAAATATCTAACTTAATTTTTTAGTTAAATTTTATTTTTAATGTTATCTTTAAATTCATGGATTAATCAAGTTACATCAGTTCAACTCTAATTTTTTTATTTATATTTGAAATTTAAATTGCACAATTTCATATAATTTTAGTTTTGAATTTGAACTAATATTGTTTGTTAAATTAATATCTTTAATTATATATATATATATAACAGGATAACATCGAAAAGCTTTAAAACAAAAACATTTCCATTCGTATACCCTTTCTGCACAAGTACACTGACATGAAATGGCAGAACAAAAACAAGAACAGGATAACTGCTTCTACTCTGGTAGTTCTTAAGTCATCCTCGTATTTCCATTTTTGGCAGAGCAAAACCACCAGCTGCTGTCTGCAATGTCTCCCATATTTGTTTCTCCTTTCGATTTTGTCAACTTAGCATGTCAGAATGAAATCCAACTCCCACAGACGGAATCACTTCTGTGCTAGAGTCCGCTAGAGGTTATGATACCACAGATCTATATTTGGTGTACACATGAGCAGGAACCTTGCCTCCATGTTGCAGCAATACTTAACAGACAGTTTACAGCTGAAAAGGCCAAGGAGAAAAGGATGAAATTGAATAAATAAATAAATAAACTTGAAAGAGATGGCAACTTTCTATTTGACTGGTTTAAGCATCCTAATTCAGCCCAAAGGGGGAGGCTTTTATGAGACTTAGAGCCTGTTTGGCTGTGCGATCCAACCTGCTTTTGGCTGAAATTAGAATTTTTTTTTTTTTTTGCATTTTAAATGAATATGTTTTGGTGTTTTTAAATCATTTTGATGTGCTGATGTCAAAAATAATTTTTAAAAAATAAAAAAATATCATTTTGATACATTTCGGCACGAAAAGCACTTTCAAAAGCTACCACAACCGCACTCCCAAACAGGCTTTACAGAAAAATAATGATTGCACTGACAATAACTTGAATTAACTGGAAAGCGTGTGTGCACACAGAGGCATACCATGGCAACGTGAATGACGTCTTGGCGGCACCAGCCAGCTTCAGTTCTAAATCCTGCATAAATAAGAACAACCCCGTTGAATGACAAAAAAAAAAAAGAATGTTTGAGTGAGGCTAAAGCAAAATATATTGCAATGATTAAATTGTGTAAACTCAGTTTTTAGGTTGTAGCTCACCAATCACCACATACAGCTTGAAAAGTCATTCAAATCCTTGCACTGCAAATGCATCTCCAAGTCAAGTTTCTACATAGAGCTTCAACTTCAATGGGGAAAGTCATAATCCTAGCCATACGGGTGCAGCTACAAAAAATTCTTGTCTCCCAGCTCCAATAATAGTCATGTCGGCTGAAACTCCAAACTCTCTGCATGGATTCATATATTTTCCTAGTAAATCCGTAGGGGCATTTTTCCCAGTTAACTAGGGGCTATGACCACATTGTGTGGCAAGAAATTTAAGATAAGAAGTTTCAGAAAGGAAAAGAAAAAAAATTACAAATAAATAAACAAAAGATAACAACCAGCTCCGGAATATATTCAGCAAAAATTAAACATAAACACAAAAATTCAGAGAATTATTTAAATTGCTTAAAGCGCACCTTAGTATAGGTAAAACAGTTCGATCAAATCTGCTTCCATGAACTCACTAAAGCCATAGGTCAATGTGCTGTCCAATTTACAAGGTTCAGGTATTCTGACTTCGCGGGTGTTCCTCACCGAGTTTACTTGCCTTGGAAACAACTTGCAGAGTTGTGCCCTTCATGATCCAGGCTGTCATTTCTGGTTGACTTTCAAAAGCATTAAGAGGAACTGGATTTCCATCTTCTACTTGCACACCATACACAAATGGAAGTCTAAGTGTAAGGAAACTCTCTGGTGGTAGGACCACTTGACATCCAAGGCTGAACTGCAACTTTTGATCACGGTCTGAAACTGATGGTGGGAGGCACGATGCCTGAAAACAACACGTTGCTAAAACATGAATAACACACACACACGAGCTCACCAACATCATCCCATGACAAAATGAACAGTACTAACAATAAATATTTGAGATTTGCAATAAAAGGAAAGGAGTTGTCAGGCAAAGAAACAATGTAAACCACGATAGTATTCCAAGACCACATTGGTGAAGTCCTGTTCATGAAGGTAAGGTACTCCCAGTGATTACTGAATGCACTTCTACAGATGTATAAATACCATGTTGATGTATATGCTCTAAAGAGAAAGGCTGGTATACCGCAAATTGTATAACTGGGCATGTGGCCAACACAGCTGGAAATGGAGGTGTTACCTGCAAGCAGATTTTAAACATTAGGTTTTTGATAAATGCAGACAATATTATTATATTTCACTGTTGAAAAAAATGTTGGTGGATATTGTATATTTCTGTCCTCCTCCATTTGAAACACCAAAGTAGTCAGGTAGCCTAATTTGAGGTTATTGATTGTTTAATACCACTTCACTTTCTCATCTAATAACAAGCACACTTGAGAAGAGCCAGCATTAACATTGTCTGCGTGGTCAAACAAACTGTAGAAAAAACTGAATTGCACAACTTGGAACCATCCAAATCATATTATCAATCAAACTAAAGAATATTTTTCTTTTTACTGCAACCATATAAAACGAAAATGCTAACAACATAATTCTGCAGTTCCATAGAAATCAGGAAAATGTATGAAAAGACCAGCAACATTATGTACCAGAAAAATTCTCTGCATCTGTGATACTGTCCCAGCAAACTTGACTTTTTGTGGATCCTTCTTATTCTTGGAGAGCTGGCAGTATGGGCAATTCATATACATTGGTAAATTTCTATTCAACATGGAGAAAGCACTTCCACCATCATCAAGGCTTGTAAAAACAAAGTCTGCATCAAGATATTTCGTAAAATTGGAGTGTGTTGGAACATTGAGAGATGTCAGTTTCTGTTCCTTCCCTGACCCAGAGAACATGGTCAGCTCATTAACAGATAGATTACCATTTACCCCCATCTCCTTTGACTTGTCTGTATTTCTCAGCTTATTTGCAGTAGCAACAGCCTTGTCCTTTGAACTTCGACGACCTTTACCAGTGCCACTGTTTCTACCCAAGTTTGAAGGATTTGCTAGACTGTTGTCAGAAGTTTCCACAGAAGGTAAATGAGACTCTTCAGGCAAAGAATACAAAGATCCTAGTTCATTGAGATGATCTAGGCTTAATAAGAAACGGTGGCCATGGGGGCACTCGTGCTCAAAACCAACATAAATTATTGCATCTTTAGAAGATTTCAACACTTCACCGCCAATAGAATTCATAGGGACTACATTACTTCCTATTTGTAGGAAAGGATCACCATCTAGGCCACCATTAGAAGCCTTTCCATGTAAAATCTCTTGGACAGATGAAATATCTTCAGATTTGTGAGATGCTTGACCAACTTTAGGACGGCCCCATTCAATAATATCTCTCCCCCAGTTTTTCTTGGAACCTTTCTCAGAAATTGACAGGAGCTGTTTCCTGTGCTGCAGAGGAGGGAATCCTGAATCTGCAGCTGATGATCCAGCTACAACCTCAGAAAAAGGCTTTCTCATTGAAAGATTTGGAATAATTCTACCAGAACTGAGTTCTTTTTCATATAATTTGCTATTTACAGACAATTTTCTTTTATTTTCCACCACTGCATCCATATCTCCTGAGAAAAACACAGTTTTCTTTCTATCTAAATCACCATTAAAGTCAACCGGGGGATCTGTACTTGACCTAATTGCAGAACCTTGCTGCACATTTGTAGCTGGTCGACCATTTAGGTTTGTTGGTTTCTCAAGAAATATTGACCATTTTGAAAGAAATTTGTGCGTAGAAGAAAACCCACTTTGCAGCAGGCCCTTAGAAGATTCATAGTACCTTGCACCCGCGACACGAATCAAACTCCATGAAGATGACTGGATCGGTCCTATGTTGCTTCCCTCAGGTAACTGGATAGCAGGAAGGAGTTTGTCACAATCTGTGAAGCAATTAGAAGATATATTTGCCGATTCAAAATCAAAAGGGTCAGATAGTAGTTGACGTGAACGACCACAGGCACAGGCATGAAGGAAAAAATATCCACTTGAATGAGGCTTGACTGGAGCTCCAGTAAGCATCACACCATTATCAACACTGTGTCGCACTTGCATGCATGGTTTCCCTGTCAAACTAACAGCATCACATAGTTGCCTCCCAGATCTCCAGACAGATGAGCATTCATCCTCCAGCTTTTTAGCAAACACCGGAACTGCAGGTCCCCTGACCATTGACAAGAAAACACGCATTGCTTTTTCTAAATGGGCCTCGTGCTGTGCAGTGGGATAACAAACAGGCAAACCCTTCAAATACTCATCTTTGGCAGTTGGAAGAGCTTTCACGCACCACGAAGTCGAAAATTTTCTGTTAAGTCCTCTGCTATTTTCCAGCAAAGATACTGCAATGTCTGGAGGGTCTATAACTCTTGAAGCTCCATCAATTTGAGCTGAACCAGTGTTTCGTTGACGAGGCTTCCTTTTACCAGCTTCAGTTTCATCAATACACACATGTTTTGCTGAAAGAATTCCATATAGAATAAGTTGACTGGATGACAACCATATTTCCAAACTTGGAAGTTCAGAAGTAGTCAAAGTCTTTCCTGACCCAGCAGAAGCCGAGGCTGCAGCTGCAGCTGCAGCAACAGCAACCATCCCAACACCAGCTGCGGAGCCACTGTTCGTTCCAGTAGCGAACCCTCCTTTTCCTCTCAGAATATCAGACTGCCTGTAAATGAACTCCTTTATGGATAAAATGTCATCTTTGTTTGCATTTTGACCATGACTTTCAAGCAAAAGAGAATCTGAGGTTATTTTCCCATTCAAAACATCTTCCACGAGGTTAGTAGCAAACTCCAAAGACTCACCTCTCAGATTAGCAGACCTGTCAAGCAGTACAACAGATCTTGATGCATCTAGTGAAAACAAAGGTGCAGTACTTGAAACAGCCCCAGTTCTTGAACCATTATGACTGCTTTCAAAACCTGATAGTGTTCGGCATTTCTTTATTAGAAAACGAATCTGTGCTTCAAGAGATGACTGCAGTTTCTTCTTGAAACCACCTTCTGATTTACTTAAAGGGCGAGCTAGCACAACAACTGAACCAGAACCTTTTGCAGGTGCATTTGGCCTAGCCACACTACTCAAACCAGACGACTGATTGAGTGAGGAACTATCAGTTGACTCTACATTAGAACCAGAATTCATTCCCTCCAAAAAATCATCAACAAATACAAAGAGCATCACTGGAGTACAATACCCAGGAAACAACGAAGCGTAGGAACCTAAGCCAGACATAATAGAAACAGAGGAAGAATCGCGACTTATGAAGCCACTTCTTCCAGGAGAAGAACCAGTAGAAGAAGCCAGTCTAGATGAAGATGACAAAGACTGGGGCCTAGATGACAGCGACGAGATAATTCTCGATCTCACATAAGGAGATAGTGCATGCTTAGATGCTTGTAAAATCCTCAACTTTTGCAAAACATGAGTGTCGAAATGCGTACCCTCCTGTATATATAGAATCACATGGCAAACCTGCATTGCTAATTGAATTTTATATTAGATAAATCACACACACTGATCATTGAAGCACACTAACCATGAGTACCAACTTAGTCTTAGATTTTTTTGTTTTCACAATGCTATGAACCACCTAAATATATTTAAATTTTAACTAAAAAAAACTTATTTTTTAACAGAATTAACAAAAAAAAAATCCCATTATAAGGAATCATATAAAGTCAAGAAAAATCATCAACAAAAACTAAGCTTGAAATTTGTAATGAAAATTTCGCAGGTTATAAAAGGGGGCTTACAGAGAACATGAAGAGCAGACCCTGAAGTTCTTCAAACTCCAGCTCTTCCAAACCCGAACCCGAATTCGAGAACCCATGAATAATGGGGGTCGAACAAGACTGCAAGAACAAGAACCCTTTTTCTTCTTCATGGTAATAACTGATTCTAATCTTCTTCAACCAATCCTTAACTTCGTCTTTATCAGCAAACAATGCTTTGTCGAGATGACCCGACCCGAACGCGTTGGAGTCAAGGACCCGATTGATAAGGTGTGTAGAGTGGTTGGGGTTCCGGGAAAGGATTCCAACAACTACCACCCCTTCTAGGGAGCGAGGATGCGACTGGGAGGATGGTTGGGGATCAGGAGACGAAGTGGGAATGGGGATGGGTGAGGGTGCTGGGGGGCGGGTAAGGACCCGCATGGAAGGTGTGTTCGGGTTGCGAGAGACCATGGAGAAAGAGAAGAGAAGGAGGAGTTCAGGAGAGAAGGTGCCATGGAGTCATGATAGTGTCTTGGGCCTCTCTGGACTTCGTGTGTTTTATTCATGAATTTACTGGTCTATTTATTGGCTTTTGTTATCCCTTCCGAGTGTCTTCAGACAAGGTTGAGTGGAACAGACTTCGAAACTGGGCCCAAACTTAAAAGAGATATCGACCCGTTAAGGGAATTTTCGAGGTTGTTGGAAAGATGTGAGTATAGTTTTAAAACTTTAATTATTAGAATAATATTTTTTAATTGAGTTTTTTTAAAAATTTATTATTGAATATTAGATTGATTACAAATTAAGTTATTTGATTTATTTTAGTTTATTTTCTATAAGGTTATCCTTATCTTATAACTTAAGTTATTGGTTTGAGTTTCATAATTTCTTTTTATTGGGTTATGTTGGTCTTATGATATATATAGATCACAAGTTTGGTAGGTTAACGCAAGTTATTTTTCTAGATTGTGTTTTATAATTGATTTTTTTTTTCAGTTTCATCCTTCAACATTGAGTTTATTGAAAAATAAGATTAATAATTTATTTTAATTTATTTTGTTTAGGAGTTATCATAATCTGATGACTTGATATATGGATTGATAAAGTAACTCGAGTTAATCCATATTGATCTAATATGTTATACCATTTATTAAACAAGATATCATTTTTAAGTATTTATTTTGACTCAAACTATGTTTTTACTGGTCATATGAGTTGTTGTTTTTACTCATCAAGATGACCAAGTCACATTAGATCAATTCTCACACAATTTAATTTTTTTCTATTAAAAAATATTAGCAATGTCTAAATATTTTTTTATATTAAAAAAATAATTCAACCTGCAACATCACATTGTTCAACGATCTAAGAAAATCTATAGTTCGTGTTACTAGCAAATCCAGTATGAAACATGAGATCATGATAAAATCATGATTAATCTGTGAAATCTAGCAACTCGGGTCAATTTAGATGGCGGCATAATAGATCAACTTGACCCAACCATGGTTAATCTATGAAATCCATGATTCGAGACATGAGATCATGATAAAATCATGAAATTAATAAAAAGATAAAAAAAAACTTAAAAAACTTGTCGAATCATAACAATAACAATAATAAAAAAAATAGAACCAAACCTTTTAGAAAGAAAAAAATAAAGGAAGATGATGTCATAAAAGACATCAATTTTATAAATAACCTCACATAAAAAATAGTAATAAAAAAAAAAATAGTGATCAAAAGAACAAGGATCCAAAATGAGAGATGAGAAAAATTAAAGAATGATGAGATTGAAATTAATTTTAAATTTGAAATAATTTTTCCAAAAAAAATATAATTAAGAGAAAAGGGACTAAATCTGAAGGGGAAATAAATTGAAAGGATTACATGATTTTTTCAAATGGCAACTCACAAATTAAGGTGAAGGAGAGAGAAAAAAGAAAAGTACACTAGTGTGAAATCAGATGAAATCACTATGCATATGCCACCTAGGTATAAAGAAGATGTTGAGACAAATCAAACGATGCAATGAAAACATAATTGCAACCATAGAAGTCATCTATACACACCACTTGAAGGAGACAGAACAACTAACTTATGCACGTTTTAATAACTATGTTATTTTTAAAAAAAAAAAAAAAACATCCGTGGACTAAATGATAAATATAAAAAAAAACATTATGAAATCACTAATAAACCCCTGGAACTAAGGTCAAAAGTTTTTTATGCTAAGAGCAATGGAATAATTACATAGTTTATAGTGAAATGAAATTCATATAAAGCTATTGAACCCAAGTTTATTATTTTGTTTTTATTTTTAAGGGTAATATAATAATTTAATTGCTATAAAATACATTAGAAAAAATATCCTTACCTCTAAACAGATAATAAATAATAATTTAACCTCGTATAAAAAAGTCAAGTTCATCTGTTTTTTGTTTTTTGTTTCCCCACAATCACAAGACTTAGCCCTTATCCTGTATCCTAGTTCTTGTGTTTGCTGGACAAGGGTCGACAGTGCCAACATCTCTGGAGGCCATGTCAATCCGGCCGTCACCTTTGGTGGCGACATTTCTCTCCTCCGTGGCATTCTTAATCCACGTACCTGTTAGCATCCCAACTATTTCTAATGGTTTCAAGAACTCACTGGATTTGTCATCTAATAATATATTTAATCTAATAATATATTTGTCATCTAAAAAAGAAAAAAAAAGAAAAATACAAACGACTCATGGAATTCGAAACTCTTGACCTCTCTCCTCTCACAGTGCATTGTTTTATCCTGCCCGAAAGTCACCATGATTGGTGGATGTTTGAGAATAATATAAATTATATTATAGGGTTTTATCTATAAGCTTAAATTTTTAAGTGAGATGGTTCCTTAACATGGTATCAGAGCTTTGTTGACCCAGCGGTCACGAGTTCGAATCTCACCACCCTCATTCTATTTGATAAAAATCAAGCACAAGGTGATGTGGACATGTGCAAGTTTCAAGCCCAAAAAGCTTTCATTTGAAGAGGTGTGTTTGAAAATAATATAAATCATATTATGAAACCTTATTTACAAGTTTAAATTTTTAGATAAGATAATTACTTAAAAGTTAACTGTCTGGTTTCTGCTCGGTGGATACAAATTCACCTGCACAGAAGCTAGTGAATAATGACAAGGCCACGTTGGTTTTTTCTTCTAGCCAAGCCTGCAGTGAAGAGCACATAACCCAAGACTATACAGCAGAGACACCTCAAATTCGCTGTAAGAATGGGGACAGAATCTCCACTCACAGATTTAAGTGAGTGAGCACGTATTATAATTTTCCATAGATTTTACTAAAAAAACTATAATTTATGTATTTTAAAAAAAATATCTACCATTTTAAATCGCAATTACATAAACTATCACAATATTACCATTGTTTTCTTCACCTTCGCGGTCGATGTCTTCTAGGAAAGGGAAAAAAAACAAAGAAAGGACAATCCAAGTGGGTTGCTCTTGTTCTTTCTAGACTGAAAAATGCCTTGGAGGGATTGGTTAACTTGTCATGCTTTAAGTAAACTCTACTCAAGAAAAAGAAAAAGAAAAACCCTTTTATTTTCCTATATCATCATCGATTCAATCAATTTAACATTTATATTCTCGAATTGAGTACAATTTAATAGAAAGGGATGAGAGGGTTAAGATATCAATAATAATGAAAGAAAACTTGAAAATAATAACTTATGAGGTGAACAATACTTAATTGGTCGAGATAAATTTCAAAATTTATAAAATTATACCCATTAAATTTATATTTTTTAAATTTCCAAATTTAAAAATCATATTTTTTTCTCGTCGGCCCGTGACGTTGAATGTCATTCCAGTAGCTAGGCTTTAACTTGTCGGAAAGGAAGAGGGGAGAAAACACAAGCCCTGGCAATATATACGGGTGTTTAGTGCTGACAAACAAAATAGCACAGGCGAAAAAAAGTTTTTGAAAAATAATATATGGTTGCCATTGCTGTGACAGCTTATTGTAGGAAAACATTACTGTAGCACAGGGATGATTTTGCGACTATAGTCTACACGAAAAGGTACAATTCAATTATTATAATTATTATTTAAAAATAAAAAAACCCTGGCACCCAGTAGACAATGCCTGAGCTGCGAAGGGTTTTTTTTATCCCTTTTTCCGCTCTAAACTTTTGAACCTTTTTTATTTACAGAATCATTCCATGGACCCGCCAATTAATTTTGACTATTTATACAATCAACAAGCCTTTTCAAATGGAACTGACTGTTCGTTAACATTGACCAGCCTCCAAATTTTGCCCTACGAGCGGCAAACAGCAGGGTTACAGGGGGCTTTGGAGTGGATTATAACCCGAGCTCCTGAAGCAAGCCTGTTCAAGGAGATTAGAATAGTGTCAAAATGTGACAACAAAAGGATGAAACTTAGCTGCAACTTTTAAAACAGATTGGAGTCAACACTTAACTTTCTTCGATTTGGATCACCCTCTCCTCTCTGAAAGAACCGAGCTTCTTTGATTGTTTCTTACCTGGAACAGGCTCTGTGATTCTTTTACTGCCACCGCCACCGCCACCGTCACCGCCGCCATTCGATGAGCTATAATGCATTCCTTGAGAGCCATCAGCCCTGTCAGAGGTGTTCCGAGGTTTATCAGAAACCGGTGACCGCAAAGATTCGCTGTGCGGTTGCTTGCTTAGGGAGGCTTTTAATGATCGTGAGATGCATTTTGAGTGTCCAGAGGGTGACTCGCCATTGTCTTCAACTGAATCTGGTTGTTTACACATCCTGAAATTTAATCTGTGTTTGTAATTAAGGTGGATTGATAAATAACAAGGAAAGAAAGCAGGACTATTTCCTCTTTGAATAATACCTTTAAGTATTCTCATAAAAAAATAAGTCCTTGATAAAACATAGAAGAATTTTTTTGATGTATTTTTATAACTTTTATTCCAATACTATCACATTGCTAAATAATAGATTCTTTTTTCATTCCTATACCATCAGTCAAACAGAGACGGATAAAAAATTATATCTTGTCTACCAAAACAAACACAAATTTGTCTCGTCTCATACTTTCTGCTTTCTTGTTCCTCTCGCACTGTGCATTATTCCAAACCCAACCATGAGGACTCAATTCGAGGCATGACCTTTTTTTGAGCAGACCAATAATAACCTATAAAGTTTCTTTGAGCTTTGCTCAGTAAAAGTTTGGAGCTTTTGAATACCAACACTCTAGGTTGACGGGACAATGCATGTGACCTCACTATTAACAACTACAGTGCAGTGCAGGGAAAGTAGTAGGTTGAAGAGGGTGGGGCAACAATCTTACAAGTCCACACAAGGGAAAAGATTTTTGCTCCAATAAGAAAACACCATCATGTTATGTCCTTGCCAACATTATAGGAACCCTACAAACCACATTAAAAACTGAAATGATAGGAGATAGGACTGGTTGACATTGTGAACTCTCTTCACCAAGCCAAATGGCCAAATTGAAAACTCAAGCTTGACTTAGATGTTTCCTCAAGAATACCTGGTTGAGAGCCTAAACCAGCCAGGTTAACTAACCAAATAAAACATTCAGTAACCAGCCATGAAAGTTGTCTCTTTAGCCTGTCTCCAGGCGGTGCAACAAATTCTGAAGTGTACAAATTCTTCAGAACACCTATCTGGTAAAATTTGCCAACTATCCGCAAACTGGTTGACAGGCCTAGTTGTTAAGTTAAAATAACTCAATTCAAGTCATCGTTCAACAAGCCAGCTGTTGATTTTATTGCAAAATATGTAAAAACGTCATGTATTAGCTTGTTAGGTTTTAGTACTACTACAACCAGCTTGCATCCATAGATATACTTGGGGGAGGGGGGAGAAGCTAGCACATTTAAATGATATGCGAAGAATTTAACACAAGAGAAGCAGGGGTTGAAGCAAGGTTAACCTGTTTGCATTGTAGGAAGAAGAACGCTTCAGACTAGCAAGCCCATCTCCTCCATCTACCATTTTCGTGTCGATCAGGCTCCCACTGAAATGCTCCTTTTCTTCCAATCTGAGACCCATCACCCTTGGATTCTCTGACAAGCAATCAAGCTCTCCCAACATTATTGAAGTAGAGTAAAACGGAGAGGGAAATTTTGAATGAGAAAATCTCGGCCTGTAGGTTGGAACTAATCCAAAACTGTGATCTTTCACTGAAATTGACCCACAGGAGATCATTTGCATCAACATATTAGTGGCCTTGAGTCTTGCATTGTTTGGCATTCGAATGTCTTCCTCTTCAATAATTCTAAAACTGTTGATTTTATTAACATCAGCTCTAATAAGAGACTCTAAAGTTTCAGTCTTCCCGCCTGATGATGATGGGCTAGAGGAAACTGAATTCTCACATATCTCAGAATTTTCCTTCACGCATGGAAGCCGATTATGATAATCCTCTTTGCATTCCTGTTCCAGAGAAGCATCATCAGTCGATACACCCCTTGTACAGGTTTCGCGGGATTTAGATCTGCTTACATTTTCCTCGGTCTGAGTCGAAGCATTTGCGAATCCATCACTCTTGTAAACCTTGTATTCTGTCAGGCTAAGAGAGCCATTCCACGTAGAGTTCTTTCCAGCAGTAGACTCTGGAGACACGCCAGAGGAGCCAGGATGTTGCAGTGGAGGGGAGATTTCATCTTCCTGAGAATGCTTTGTTTCCTTTCCATTCAAACTTGAAGCTGACGAGGAGTCATCTTGACTTCTAGAAGAGGCTGGTTCTGGCAATAGTTTCAGATTTTGCATTTTTATGATTCCAACAGGAGAGAAATTATCTGTAGAGATTAAAAAGCACTCAGGCCTTGAAACATATCCATATTACAGAACAATAAACCATGAATCAAGCTGAAATTCATCCATGGCCCACCTGAATTAGATTCTTCAAAGAGTTCAGAACCTTTGAGAACATATTCATTTCCATGAGCAGGAAGAATTAAATCATCCTCACAAAGATCATGCCATACAAATCCATTCTTATAGCTTCTGCGATACATAACACAATCAAAAATGAACAAATAAGCACAAACAGAATAAACTAAAAGAGACCCACAACTTTTTTCAAAAAAAAAATTATCAAAGATTTTTCAATTCTTTCAGGTTTTTCAAATCAAAACAGTCCAATAAACTAAAACCAGAAGAAAGAAAGAAAGTAACTTTGACCTCTTAGAAGACCAAGAATACAAGGAAGCCATCCCTCTCCCTCTCAAAACATTAAGCCTCGCAATCACATCTGCAACAACACATCAAATTACATTCATTCTCGAAACCAAAACCCAAAAAAGAAATCACAAAAAAATACCTCTAAGGTAGAGACCATCAGGTGAAGAAAGAGGGACTTCAATGAAATGAGGGTGCTCAAGCTGGCGATTTTTACAGAGGTAATAAACAACAGCAACTTTACGGTTCTGTTGTTGATACTTCGGTGACCTCTCTGTCCACACTTTTGCTCTCTCTGGACTCAGTTGCCTGTTGTACTTCTTCATTCTCGTCGTCTCCATAATCACATGAAAAACCCTAACCAAGAAAATACCAGGACTTGAGGGTGTACCAGTCAAGGAGATCCAAAATCTATAAACTATAAAGTATTGCTTTTTTTCTGTATGAAGAGCAAACGACAAGAGAGGAAATGTGGTTTTGGGTTCTTATTATCTGCACAAACTTTTATCTCTCTTCTATTTTTTTGGCTGGTTCGATAGAAGCTGATAAAGGAAGGGCGTGAGAGAGGCGGAGTTAGTGGGTGAGCTCAGTCCGACCAGAGACTGGTTTTTGTTTTGTTTTGGATTTTGTTTCTGCTTATGCTTTTCCTTTTGCTTGCTTTTTTCTGCCCTTACAGTTTTATAAATTGAGTTAAATAGTTTCTTTAGTTCTATAAATTATTTAATTAACCCTAAATCTTTAAATTCTAATCAAATTTATAGAGGTCGGTGGGAAAATAAGGAGAGGGGAGAGGAAAAAGAAGAGACAAAAAGGGCCCAAGTGTGGGGAAGTGATGATCGTGATGCTGGCTGAGTAGAGAGAGAAGGAAACAAGATATTTTAAAGATTATAAAATTTAAAATATGATTTTATTTTCAATGAAATTGAATATTTTGAATAAAAATAAAGATACTTTAAATATAAAATATTGATTTGTGATATTTTGTGTTTTTTTGATATTGTGATAGCTTTTATAATTGTGGTTTTTATCGGTAGTAAAAATGATTTGATAATGATACTAAAATATAAATATATAAGGACTATTTATGTAATTTCCCAAATTAAAAGTACTAAACAATTTCCTTCTTGAAACATAGGGACTAACTTATAATTTACCTTTACGGATGCTTTGCCCCGTCTTTTCTGCCACTTTAGAGGTAGCATTGAAACAAAGGACCATAATTTACTGCACCCTTAACTGTGTTCAAGGTAATTTGTAGCATATTGTTTTCTAGGAATATTTTTCAATTAAAATAATATATTCTTAAATTTTTATTTCTATATAAAAAGCACCAAATCAGTATTTTCTTGTTTTTAGAAGAAAAAAAATGTTGAATCGCAAAAAGAAACACTTCATGAACCATTAGTACCTTACTATATTAATTTTTTTTTACCTTTTTGTAATTTAGCCTTACATTCCATATAGAAATAGATTATATACTATACCACGTCAAAAAATATTAAAAAAATATGTAAGGCTATATATTTATAAATCAATTGTATATTTTTAATTATTGAGAAAGTAATATTAGGAGATAAATTGTTTACTCCAACTTGTTTTAATGCTTGTGGGTTTGAAAAAGAATGATCATCAAATCGCATTTAAGACACCCTTTTTCATAGGTGAAGTGAGAGTTGCTTTCAATTTTATAATTATGGTCCTTTGCATATGCTATCGATCATTTCCTATCAATCTGCATCATAAGTAATGGCAATTGGACTTATCTATAAATTGCTTTTTAAAATATTTTTATTTAAAAATATATTAAAATATTTTTTTTTTATTTTTTAAATATTATTATTGATATTAATACATCAAAATAATCTAAAAAATATATATTTTTTTTAAAATATTTTTAAAATACATTGTCAAACAAATACTGAGTTGATATAATTTGAGTTCTAGTTCACTGGTCAAAAATCCCACAATCTTTCCATAACAAGAAATATTTTTTAAAATTTTATTCAAATTGAAGCTAAAATTATTTTTTACCTGAAAACCCTATTGATTCAAATCAAATAAAACAAATATTCAGTCAATTCAAATCCTTATTGACATCCTATTGTAAAGTTTTTTATTATTATTATTAATATGGATATTTAGATCAGTTTGCGTGCACTCGATTAATTCTATGAATCTTAAAATTAACGATTATATAATTCTCTAATAATAATTATATTAACAATTACATAACTCAAATTTATAAGCAGCAAAGTTTTTACCAACGGATCATTTACCGAGTGTTATTTTAAAATCCATCTTGAGCGGGTCGGTGAGGGGAGCGGGAGCATCTGCAAAGAATACGATGTCTAACTTCAAAGGGTAAAGAGAGATCATTATGGGTTGAGGAATTACGGACTTTAATTTTAATTTTGTGGCTTAAAATAGATGCACGTTCACTTGTGTTTTGAGAAACATAATTATGGGTTTTTAGTCAAAGTTAATCATCGACTTTTTTCCATGGGTCAAGATTTATCATTACCTACTTTATTTTGTTTATTTTTTAATAAAAGATAAATGTAAATGAAAGATCCATTAACCTACCTATCAAAATAAAACTAGTTTTTGTATTTGTGTTTTTAGATTATTTTTGAAAAAAGTAATTTTTTTTTTTATTTTAAATCAAAGTTTTTCATATTATTTTGATATGCTAATATTAAAAATAATTCAAAAAAAATAAAAATTATTTTCATATATTTTTGAATGAAAATACTTTTAATTTTTACACATTTATTTTGTGGTGTAAATAAGTTACATTAGCCTCTCATTTTTTTCCTGAAAATGAAATCCATATTATTTAACATTGTGAAAAAATATGGTTTAGTTAATTAACGAGCCCATAAAAATATTTACATGATTTTTTTTCTGTTTTTTTTTTTTAAATCATTATTTTGACACATGATTTATTAGAGATTGAATTTCAGAATTTATTTTGAATTTTTTTCTATCAGGTTCCTCCTAATATCCTAATCCGGATTTTAGATTTATTGAATTTTTTTATCATGTTAATACTTTAATATTTAATTGATTAAAAATTAGATTTTATTATTCATAGTTTCACGAAATAAGAGTAGATTAATTACTTCTGGATAATTTTAGATGTTTTAAAATTATTATTTTTTAAAATTTATCATTAAACAGTCGATTAATTAATATATCAGAAATTTGATCAACAAACCCCAGTTAACCCGTCAGATAGTTCTTTGACCATGGATACAAATACCAAAGGCCATATCCGAGAAAAATAATATTTAAACTATGAAATGCAGGACTTTACCCCGAAGGGAGCCCTTCCAGAAATTCTCCAAGGCACTGGGCCAAACCCAGGCCTAAGAGGGGGTTTGGAAATAGTTTTCAACCAGCAATTGACGCGCCTCGGTTAGAACCTCACTAGCTGCGTCATTGCCCCAAGCGCAAAGATGAATTTTTCAGACTACACGGTTTCATTTTTATATTGCGCCATTTGTTCCTCTACTTTATGTCTCGTCGATGTGGGATATGTCCACTTGAGTTCAGGCTTGTAATCCAGCTTACTTAACGATTTGGCGTATTTTTTAATTTGTTAACATTTCATTTCTGACGTACTTTTATAGCTTCAACGCAGCTGTGAAGGATTTAGGGAAACTGGTCCGCATGTTGTAGATTTTGTGGTGCACAAATATCTCCTTGTGATCATCTTGCGAGCATATATCTAGCATCAAATTTGATCAATCATCCATGGTGTTTGTTGTATTCTTGTATAGCTGAAAAATAGAAAATGAAAATGAATTTCCTTATTCTATAGCCAAATCCGTCAGCTGTTTGACTTTTTTCTCTCTCCTGTGAATGTTGTATAAGAATAAATCTAGATATCCCACCAAGTATTGGGATTCAGAGTCTTTTGAGTTAGATGGATAAAGATTACACTCCTGTCCACAATTATGGAAATCCCCCCCCCCCCCAGAATAACGAGTTTTAGCTGTCAAGCTGTGCGAATTTCCCTACTGATGTTCGGGAAAAGAAATTCATGGTATTTTTGTATATCAGGTGGTTGCTTAGCATTTGCTATATTTGTTTTGATCTGTAATTCAATGAAGATGACATCATCGTGAAAATGGCAAGCCAAGACCAAACAAAAATACTGCACATCAAACAGCATCTGGCCACCATAACAGACAACCACCCAGTATACCCTTTTGTTTTTCTCTCTTTTGTTTCATGTCTGCTTCTCTAGAAATTTCAGTTTTTGTGCTAATGGGCCTTTAGTCTAGCAGCACTCTTCCTTAAAAAAAGCAAGGGCACGTGTAGCAGTGTAGGTCTCTGGTTTGAGTCTTACCTTGTTCTACTTGGATTTTGGAAAAACGAAGGAAGAATGAAATTGTCACTGTTTAGTTTCCTATGTGATTTGATTTGATTTCATTCATAGAAATGATACAGGAGGCTACTATGGATTTAAATGAAGAAGGGGGATCGACCAAGGATGTGATATCACAGTTTATCATGACAAAGTATGATGTTTTTCAGGTTAGGAGAAGTAATAGATTGCAAAAGGTCAAAGAAAGAATTGAAGTGCAGGAGCACCGGTATGGAATGATGGGAATAGAAGATCAGCCTGAAAGTGATAGAACAAATGAACTATGAGCACTTCAAAGAGAAGTCGTCAAAAACCATGGCCATTTTTCTAGAAGAACAGATTAGGGTATCTAAGGAGGAGAGGATTGAGATGACCGCTGAAAACATTTCTCAAGTTGTTCAAGGACAGTCCAAATTGATTGAAGAAGAAAAATATAGGCAGCCCGCTGAAGGAGTAGATGAGGGAAGACCTGGCAAGGAGGTTCATATGATTGAAAATGAGGCAAATGAAGAACGAAGTCAATTACAACTACAAGAATCCAAGTAACTGAAGACCTCCATAATGTTGAGGATAACCTCAAGTTTCACAATATTTGTACGCTGAGGAATATTCTTAAATAGATAGAACACAAATAAGAACCACTGATATGCAGATTGAAACACGAGGTAAGGAAGTTGTAGAGATTGAAGAGTGAAAGATGTTTCAAGAACAAGATAATGAAGTGGGGAACAATGCTGCAGAAATTAGTTTTGCTTTCTTAGTTTCGAACATTGCATCTCTGTCTTTCTTGTTACTTGATTCTCATCCCTGCTCTTTTTCTGATAAAAAAACAGCCATACACCAGAGCTTTATAGTGAGAAACCCAATCAAGTCAGCATTTGGATCATTTCGGATTGTCACTGTGATTGCTTACTATGAAGGTTAATTATGAAAACTGGACTATTAGGTATTCACATTTTGAACTAGCAATATTGATATTAGTATGTACATCTCCCTTTATTCTGACTCATGAACCACACTTTAAATGTTCGTTTTATTTACTTTGATCGGTAGGAAAAGTGCATAAATGTGTGGAAGAAGTTAAAAGATACTGAGCTTGAGCTGATGGAAGTTTTTGGCTTGAATTCATACAGAACAATGCTCTCTATCAAATTATGAGAGAACTACAAGCCATTCATAAATCAGAGCCAAAAGCATTGGTAAACTCCAATTATGTACCCACAGATCCCATGCAGCTAGGGCTAAATCAGAAAACTGAGCTTCCTAAAATGAACTGCAGATGTTGAAATAACAGCATTGCAGAAATCTTTTCAAAAACAGAGGTGGGGACACCAGCCTCACTTCGCATATAACACACATGTATGGTCGGAGATGACGAAGGATAACCCGGCCTGTAAATTAAACTATGCCTGAAGGGGTTTTGATGATATTTAGGCGTTCTCTCTTTTTTTTCTTTTTTTTTATCCCCGGGTTGTCCGGGCCAGCTTGCGCGCACCTCGACTATTCCCCGGACCCACTAAACATCCTGCAAGCCCAGTGAGCATGTAAAGCACCGCGGGATGATATGCATACCTGTCAAGAGTCGAACCATGGTATCGAGAAAGGAGGCGCTCCTCATTTACCGCTGAGACAGACCCTTGCTGGTAGGCGTGACAGGTGTTCTCTTTATTTGCATGGGTTGCTGCACTGTATTGTATTTACTGTGTTGGTTTGGAATGGTTTAATAAATTTGAAGCTTTAGGTCTTCTTCATTCTCTTAGTCCTGTGAACACCCTACAAAGGGTGATCAGTTTCCTGTATGATGGACAGTAAGTAGATTAGTTTCTACATATGTTTTTTTTTTCTTGCTCTATGATGAACAAAATGTTGTGTGCTAGCATTTGCAGGGTATTGGATTTGGATTCCCAATGGGGAGCCATTAGCTTAAGTTTTTCTTTCTCCATAGCCCCCATGTCGGATGCAAGTGAAATTTTACTCATGCGACTAATACAAAATTTGTCATACCGAAACAGGTTAAAATGTGATCTGTAAGAACTTCTAGTCATGCCTTTCAAAACTTAATCAAGATGACAGTGAAGAAGAATACGGGACAGAATTCTGATGTCTTGTCATTTCCAGGCAAGTTTCCTTGTAAGGATCAGCAATGTCAGGGAAATCAAAATAATTATGTTCGATATCCCATTGACTACTAGTTGTGTTTGAGCTTCCCTAGTCAGAGAATGACTGCCCAATAATAGCTACCTACAAGATTTCACTCTCTTTTTTTTTGAACAATTTAGCATAAGCACTCCCATTGATAAAACAGAGGAGGGTGGAGGGGGACAGATAATCAAATTAGGCTCTTAAAATAGAAATTTGTAGCTCATTTGGAGTCCCCCTTAACACTTGAAAGGTGCAAATATCCCAATCTTCAGAGAATTGCTTTTCACAAATGCCGTCCACCCTTCTCGAAGCCTTGGATGGTATCCTGAGGTGACCAATTTCACTGACCAGGTTTTTTTTTAAAATCCTAAGTGTAATCTTCTGTTGTTTCACTTTAATGTGCTGCATCAGGAACCTTTTGGTAGATTCTGCACATGCAATGTGGTAAATGCTTTGATGTTATCATTAAGAAAATCTATCAATGGTGAAATAATGAAAGCAACAATGAACTTAACATCCAAGTTCTTGCCTCAAGTCAAAGATCCCACCTCAGGTTAACCACACGTTCTACATAAGCTTATAAAAAACTACGTATTCCAGCTTATCAAACAATTTCAATGGAGATATCAGGTTAGGTTCAGGAGCTTACCAAAAACCCATGTTGCACGTAAGATTTCTTCATACAGATTTAAAACGATGGATGCTTCGAGATGAATTTTCTGGCTCCAAGATCCCTATATTTTTCTTTACATACTTTTGGACACTGAGGCTGCTGCTGATCATTCAATTTAGTTTCAATGTTTGTGCCATGCTTCTGATCCTTTCCGACTGGTTGATCAACTTCATTTTGTTTCCCAACACAGGAAGGAGTTCGGTTTTCTTTTCATTTGCAGCAACCAAATTTCTTTTCCATATTTGGTGACATCAAATTCTGAAATCCCAGAGTATGAAAAAACTATAAAGTCTCCAGGTTCTAGAGCATTATTTTGCACAAATTCCCTCCAACCTTCTTCAAAATACAGAATGTTCTGATCCCTTTTGATGCTAATAGACCAGCATTCCCTCGCAGAATTCCAGACTAGGAATGTTTGACTCTGATCAATACTCTCAAGATGCTTTGCAAACTTCGGTGGGATCCTCTACAACAAAAGGAAATCCAGGTTATCAATATATAAGAAACAGTTATCTACAAATTTTGGTGAATAACTATAATTGGCCCATATAAATATTCATCAATGACCATCATCATATTCTGTTTTACATGCATTAAACTCTCTCATCCAATGCTCCAAATCTTTCAGGAGACTAACCGATAAGTGAATTTCGTTGGGTTACTATCCTCATTGTTATCAAAATGGAGGCTGATCACTTTTCTCTTCTTCAAAATACCTATTTATACACTATATAAAATCCTAAATAACATAGAAATTTTTAAATTAATATCCTATAGGTAAAATATATTTGACTATCAAGGACCCTATATATGCTTTGAGATAAGATAATGAAATTGACCCAGAAAAAATCTTTGAAAAATGTAAACACATCAAGATTCATCTTTGAAAAGCCTCCTGTTAAGCTAGGATTTCTCTGTTGTTTCTTTCCAAAATCATGTTTTGGTTATCTATGCTATGGCTTAAACCGTAAGGTGGGTTTACTTCTTACTTTCTTCACTGGCTGGGTAATGGGTTTCAGCGAATTCTAGCCTTCATTATGTTTAAGGTGGGAACAAAACCTTCTTCACTTCGTGAGTTTATGTTTTTTCTTACAGGGAAAATAATAATTCACTGCGTGAGTTTATGTTTTTATTTATTTTAATGGAAGTGTGTGTAGCTAAAATTATCTTCATTTCATAGTTATGATGACAACTACGGGCAAATGCAGTTTTTCCTCTACTTTTAATTTAATTTAATTTAATTGCTTAACTCCTCCCATCATGGAATTGCTTGATATTATCTTCTCCGCAAGAAGTTTTGAGACGAAAGGGTGTTGAAAGGGGTGCCCGCCTGATCAGCCGAGTGCAAGAAATAATCATGATGGTGACCTTTCCCTTCCAAAGTGAATGTTCGAGCAAACAGTCCTGTCTTGTCTAATCTTTTGAAAAATTACAGGTCTTCCGGTCAAGTTTTCTCTCTTTTTTCCCCCCTGTTTCCATGGCTTTGCCGTGTAGACCAGACAATCCATGGCGGCTTCTGGTTTAGCAGCCTAACATTTTCAACCATCTTCAAGAGGTCCTATCAACGGCAAGCTAGCCCTCTTCTTTGCTTATGAAAGCTGCACATTGCTGATATTTTTCTGTTCATACTTGGCCTCAGACTTTTTTTCAAGCAAAATCTTGTTTAATTTTTTGTAAGAAATTGTATTTATATAGATTTTCTTTTCCAGAAGGTTCGTGGGGTAATACTATATTATATAATAGGGTACGTAGTCTTCAAAATTCCAAATCTCCATGCCACCTCTTCTGATGTTTGAGGATGAACTTTCTAATAAAAACCCCAAATTTCAACTGATTTAATCATTTCTATCACCACTGTAGTGACTACACATGATCTTCTAATGTGTGGGCAACTGTTAAACGTCTACCATTTCCCTGCTTGCCTGCCTAACTAGAATGGGAAACCCTAAAACTCTATGTTCAAATCAATCATAACAATGATAATGCTAGATGGTGTGGTATCAGAACTAACAATTCCAATGATCATGCTGATCAGATGAACAGGAAGATGGTGCGGGTTGACTTTCATGATCGTCGTTCTTACGATAAAAATACATGCATAGATGGGTAGTGGAGTAGCACCCACACAACACTTGAAATGGTTATCTACCTACAAAACCAACCCTAATTGGGTAATCCCAGAAGAAAGAAAATAAATCTCGAGTTTTTTTATCAACGTTTTTTGCTCAGGTTCTCATCGCTAGGGCTTTCCTGCGTTGATTTAATTATTCTGAAGGCAATCAGCCTGTCTTTCTTTGTTTATGTATAATCGCATGAGATTGGCAAGAAAACTAGACTCGTATAATCAAATACTTTTTCCTTCAATAATAAGAATTAAAAAAAGAAAGAGTAATATAATCATATATCACACCAGAAGTAGATCCTGATTCTGATTTGTGGGATCCACTCAACCCGACAAGTAGGTCTCTCAAACCCTGTGGCTGGTGGCCATACTCATCTTCCAATCCTAACAACTTCACAACCATCAACCAATGTTTTTGGTTGAGGTTTTGTGATCCTCTCCCTTTCAAATTCACACTCTTTTTTCTCAAACTTGCACACCATTGCTTGACTACTAGCACAAGTACTGTATCTAAGTTACAAGTTACATGAACAGCAGTGAAAATCACCAAGCCCCCTTTCACATCATGGAACAAAAACTAAAATGTGAAGAAGTGAAAGAAAGAAAGAAAAAAAAGAGGAAAAAAGAGACCAAAATCTCCACCCAAAAACATTGGCCAAGAACAAGACCATCGACTACTCTTCTGTCTCCCCTTTCACTTCAGTCAACCTGGAATAGCTTCTCTAAAACAAACTTCTTCTGTACAAAAATGCTAGATCAGTCTCCTGCCCATCTTGCAATTCCATCTCCTCACTAATTTTTTTAATTAGTGGTATATTAAAATGATATAAATATATATATAAAAGTTGTAAACCATAACTTAGTGGGTTGTGCAGTTGTCAGTGGAGGACTATCCTTTGATACTTGGTCTCTGTGGGAGAATCAAAGCCATCCGAGAGAACCCTTTTTCTATTGCAACCGTGAGTGTTGGTTAACGAGTCTTGGCGGATGAGCTGAGGTGCTGCAGGGGGCGGGGGTGGAGGTATGGTGACAGGTGGGATCTCAAAGGACTCAAGTGGTGGTGGTGGGTGTCTCCACTGAGGAAGTGGCCCAGCTAGGAGGAGAGTCTGTAAGAGCGGACCAGCTTTCATCACTGCCTGTAAAAGCTTTCCCTTTTCAGGCAATGGCTTTTCAGGAACCAACTCAACTGCTGCTGGTTGGGACATTTGGGATGGTTGTGGAGGTGGGTCAATAACAGGAGATGAAACAATGCTCTCCTCACAATCTGATGATGAGAAGCCATTGCTGGAGTCAATTCCTCTTCTGGGTTCATCTTCAATACTGGAAATCCCAGAGAGAGGAGCATTTTGGTGATGTTGCTGGAGCAGGACCTTCTCAATGGCAAGTCTTTTCCATTTCTCCTGTGCCTCGTCTCTTTCTCTGATGGCTTCGCTCAATAGATCCTTGAGATGAAACAGCTGGTCATCTTTCTTTCTCAGCTCATCTTGGACTGCCAGCCTTGTCTGCTCAAGCTCTAGATTTGTGTACAAAAGGGAACTCCTAAGGTCATCCATGGTCTGCATTCGTCAAAAAACAGAGGTCCCGTCACAAATTAGCTCCTTAATATCCAAGAACAGAAACCTAATTCATTACACTTAAGCAGAAAACCCCATTCCACTCCTAACACCAGAGAACATGGGAGACACGAAACAAAATCAATCCTAAAAAAGCCAATAAACTCAAGAAATGCATTACCTTTCCTTGGCAGTAGTAACCCCAGCCCAGAACAGAGCTTCTCTGGCTGTCCATGCTTTTCTTCACTCGACTGGTGGACTGAAGCAAAGCTTCTTCTTTTTTTTTCAAGGGAGAGAGAGGGAGAGGTGGGGAGGAGGTTTGAGTGGTTTAGGTACCCAATTGCTCTTTATAAGAAGTTGCTAATGCTACCAAGCTCTAGCCTCCTCTGTTTTCCACGACGGTATGTATCTGTAGCTTTTCTCACTGGGAGAGGGTTGAACAAAAGCACAAAAAGCCAAAGGCTCCTGATGCAAATTTTCTAATATCCTACCTCTGCTTTTTCTGTCTCTTTCCCTCGAGGAGATTGAGTAAAGTCAGTATTTTACACCGGTTCTGTTTGGCTGTTCCATTCTCCATAACATGACAATTATGAGATGGAGCGGTGAAAGTGGGAAAAGACTAGTCCCCAGTGTACAGTTGAGGAGGCAGGGGAGAGAGATCGGTGTACTTTTTTATCTACTTGCGTATATTACTTGTGAAAATTTTCTGTCGAAATATTTGTTGTTACCTTAAAACTCTCCGGGAAATTCCCTGTGACCAGGCAAGCTGGTTTGGAAAGGAGCACAGTTTAATCTGGTTTATTTCCTCGTACTTGGAGCTTAAAAATTGTTGATTTTCTTTTCTTTCTGCTCGAAAGTCGAAGCATGGCCATTCTTAAAATCTTAGGGTGACTTTTTAACACATATGGACGGTGTAGATTTTCTCCCTCGAACACCTGTTTAAGTCTCTGTGGCCAAGATGTATCCATTTGCAGTTCTAGTTGATACTCTATTCACGATTAGCTAATTGTGTTTGTTTTTTAAAATGTGTTTTGATTAAAAATATATTTTAATATAAAATATCTAAAAATACTAAAAAATATATTTTTTTTAAATATTTTTGAAACGTAATTACATCCATACCATTAGTTTCACTTGTCTTGCGAGCCGTACTAAAAGTTAATTTTAATGTAAAAAGAAATTTGCCAGATTTGTTAATTATTTTGCTTGAATTATATTTTTTTTTAAATGTGGATTCAAAACCCGAGGCATGATTTTAATAAAACTATTTGATAGTTATATGGGGTGTTTGGGAGGGCTTTTTAAAAGCGTTTTTGAAAAAAATTGAAAATTTTTTATTTTTATTTTTAAGTTTAAATTAATAAAATTTGGTGTTCTTAGATCATTTTGATGTGCTGATATCAAAAATATTTTTTTAAAAAAAAAAAACATAATTTTAATATATTTTTAAACGAAAAACACTTTTAAAAGCAACCACAACCACACTTCTAAACACACACATATATGTATATATATATATATATATATATATATATATATATATATATATATATATATATGTGTGTGTGTGTGTGAAATTAAATCATGCCGCTACAGTGGGTTGATCTGATGTAATAAACTTGTTCACCTTATCAGGTCCGAATATAATCTGATTGTTCTTTTTTAAAATTTGATTCGACTCTCTTCTTCTTTTTCAAGTTGTCATTGTTTTAGTTTTTTTTTAAATATTTGTAATTACAAAGTATTTTAGCAACATGATTAATCTATCATATAAATCATTAACTTGGTTAGATTTAATTAGTTTGTATTTTGAAATCAAGTTTTTGATCCACTTAAATTTAATATAAACAGAGAGAGAGAATTTAAATTTAAATTTAATTGGAGAAAAAAACTAAAAGGGGAAAGGATTAGGCCTTCGGGCCTAGAGTTTTCTATTTTTTTATTATAAAAAAAATTTAAATAATACGTCATCTTGAAGCTTAATTTTAGTAGAGGTGGTCGGAGTATTTAAGCTAGTGATATTTAAAATTAAAAAACAAGTTTTTTTCTTAACTTATTTTCATCTAAAACAATCTAATAAACACTCTTTTAAAATCTAAAAAATAATTTCTAAATGCAAAGCACTTTTAAATTAATTCAAAAACATTAAAAAAAATTAGGAAAAAAAAATCTATGTCGACTTCGATATAGAGTTTTCAGCAAGATAAAGGATAAGAAATTACCAAAATGAACCCTCTCATTCAAATAAAATTCATCAACAACAAAAAAACAATTTTATTTCATGGCTAGAAATTAGTCAATTATCAATTTTCTCTCTTATTCATTGTTCTTCTCATACTTTTTCTACCACCCCTTAAATTCAAGAGTTGGAAAATAAATAAAATATAGTTTTGAACCAAAATAAAAATCAAAAAATGAAAATGAAAGGATAAGATTTTAGAGGAAAAAAAGTGAATCCTAAATAGTTAAAAAAAGACCTTGATTTTACATCTAAAGTCAAATTTGATCCCTGAATTCTCATTTTTTAAGTAGAAAAATTAAATTTGACTTTTCCAAATTTATCATAAAAAAATAGGACTTTTTCCCCGATACCTCAAGCATCCCTTAACAGGTCGACAAACAATTTCTAAGGTCCCAAATCTAAACAACCTAGCTCACGAGGATAATTTATTTTTCAAAAAATAAAATTTAGTTACCAAAATAAAATAAAAAGGCATAAATGGACTGGAAAAAAAGGCATTTTTTTTGGAAAACAGTGCGTTGTGAGGGGATCCACAGTGTTTTTGCCATCCTTATTAGTTTTTTTTGTAAACAGTTCTTTGGATCGATCATGTTACCTTTTATTTAACCTTTTCTCTTTTATGATTTTTATATAAAATTGGGCAAATTACAATAACTTCTTTAGAATGTTATGGAATTACAATGATTATCCAAGAATTTAAAGTTTTGATAGAAAACCTTTTTTATACCCATGATGTACTTAAGAAGAAATCAAACATTCAAACACTTGAGGTATCTCGTTGATTTCACAATACGAATTGAAATCAATGGGTATTTTTTGTATTTTTACAATGCTTTTTTTGTTATTATTATGCAAGCTGAGGGTAATTTGGTGTTTTTATAAAAAAAATTAAAATAATAAATAAATAAAAGTATAGGGAAACGAATCAAAATATTTTTGGAAGCCAAAATAACAAATGCCTGTATGGGCATTTTTTGTATTTTTCACAGAGATTTTCCTTGTTATTATTTGATCGGAAATTTGGTGTGTATATATATATATATATAAAATGATTGACACGTGCAATGTCTCTCGACAGTCAGAATACTTCTTCCATCTCTCGACAACACTTTTTTTTCTCTTCTCTCGAAGTCATAATTGCTCATGCCAAAATTTCAAGGTTATCATCTTATTTATATGAATTTTCATCAAGGATCTTATTCTTTCAAAAAATATTTCTTAGCTCTTTTTAAAAGACTTCAATGTTCTTTCCAATATAATCCTTGAATCCTAATTTGTGATATTTTTCAATTTGGTCCTATTTTTTTAATTATTGTTTCTTTTATGAGCTCTTTGTTAAATTGATTTTTCTTTTTAATTTCACCTTTAAACCAAAATCTTGATTGTATTTTCTATTTAAATTTTAATCCTCGTTCTTTTGATTATTTTTATGGGTCCTTTTTAAAAACTAAATTCAATTTCACCCCTATATAAATTATTTCAATTTTCATCCTCATTCTATTAGTTGTTATTTCTTGTTTTTAATCGTTTTGTATAATTGATTTTATCATTTAATATTTAATTGATTGAAAATTAAGTTTCATGCTAAATTCAATTTCACCCCTATATAAATTATTTCAATTTTCATCCTCGTTCTCTTAATTGTTATTTCTTGTTTTTAATCTTTTGTGTCATTGATTTTATCCTTTAATATTTAATTGATTGAAAATTAAGTTTCATGATTTTCTAGATATCATGCTTTTGGTCTAATAATTCAAGGTACGAGTTTGAAGAGTTAATACGGAGTGACATTGTCTTTTAAAAAAAAGAAAATATATTTTTCATTGGATTATTCTGATCTTATGATAAATATTTTTGAAAAAAAATACTATTGAGATAACAACGCATTAGATCGATATGGGTTTCGCAGTTCAATCCTAAGATATTATAAGTTTGTAATTATAATTATTTTAATATCCAAAGTGCTCTTATAATTTATTTATTTTATCTTCTTATTCCAACTGCTGTTTTCACATATCAAAACCTAGTTATTTTTTTTCCTTTTTTATATACATTTGATTTTTTTCAACATAAAAATCTAAATAAATTAAATTGAAAGCAGAGTTGAATTTTCTTTTTGACTACAAACACAATAGACAAATCTGAATATTGAAATAAAAACAATCAGGAAATTTCAAAACAAATCTACTCACAACCCACCATCTTCACTTCCATCCCAGCCAGCCACCTACAACTCCGACAAGTTGTAGTCAATATAAAAATCAATTTTTAGGTTTCAGCTTTGTTTTATTATTAATAATAATAAAAAAATACTTAGGAAATTGAAAACAATCGACAACTATCTAAGAATTTGGTTTGCACAAAGTCCTCTCCTTGTCTGCAGCCACCAACCTGTTTCCTTTCTTTGTTAGCTGCTAACAAGTGGACTTCTGCTTCATTTCTAGAGAGATTGGGAAAAATTATTGAAGTAACGAGAAAATCAATAAATAATTTCTGACAATGAGAGTCAATGATATAGTGTATAAGAGAGAATAAAAAAAAATGTATTGCTCTTTCAAGTTTAATTAAGAACTCAAAGAAAATGTTTTAAAGATTGAATGTTTTAATACATGATCGAATGTCTATTCGGGAGTGTGGTTAAGAGTTTTTGAAAGTATTTTTAGTTTAAAAATACATAAAAATAATATTTAAAAAAAAAAATTATTTTTGACATCAACACATGAAAATAATTTGAAAACACTGAAAAAAAATTAATTTAAAATAAAAATATTTATTTAAAAAAAAATATTTTTGAAACACAATATGAAATAAGTAACAAAAACCCAAATTTAAAATCTTCCAAATCCCAAACCAAACTCACCATGAAAATGGATTTTGATTGGAGAGAAGAAGAATGATTGTGTTAATAATATAAAAAGACATTTTTATTTTTGAACTTAATATATATAAAATGTAATTCAAAAATGACGGGAAAATATGTTTGTTTAATCCAAAGTAAATGTAGCTACAATTTCTTAATTTACAAACTTTGAATATTCTCTGTCGAATGATTACTTTCATCAAACAAAATGGCAGAAATTTCTCCCACGAGGGCTGCCTCGTCCATACAACACTCCACAGTCCAAAACATGTCTGCTCTTTGATTTTTCTCTATTTTTTTTTCTTACTGGAATTTGAATTTTTCTGTGGTACTCAAATAGAACTTGATTACTATCTTAAAATTTAAAATATGAAAATAATAGGAGCAGAGCTAATATGTATTCCTATTCTTATTTTTTTTGAAATTACAAAGATTTACTTAAATAATTAATTTATTTTTATCTATATATTATGTTTTTCTTAATTTTATTTTTTATCCTAATACATTAACCAATATTATCTTAAAATAATCACATATATATATATATATATATATATATATATATATATATATTTATTTATTAATTTTTATAAAATAAGTGCAATCAATTTACATACAGGAATGGATTTTAAAAAAAAATGTGGGATTAAAATTATTACTGTGTCAAATATACAAACAATTATTTATTAAAACTGAAATAACATTTTTTGACATGCTCTGAATTATGAGTCTGGTTATTCTTTCCTTGTGAAACATAAAACATTGTTTTATGTTCACTCCTTTATTTTTTTGAAAAATAAACAGCATAGAAACATAGCTGTTTTTGTTTTTACCTATAAATAAAGAGTTTTTTTTTTTAAGAAATATTTAGACTTTTCCCTGGAAAATAAAAGGTTATAGAAGCATGATCACTGATTACAAATAAAAGAATGCATTCAGAATTATTACAATTTTTTTTTATACAAGAAAACCTCTGGAAAAAATATTTTGTAGGCACAAATAAACGAGTAAACTTCGGCCTTGTCCTAGTCTTTTACAACTTTATAAAGAGTGCAAGCTCTGACTCGAGTTCAAAATTTGTTATACAGATCACAAGTTATTTAATATCACGTTATGCTATTTGAAAATAAAATTATTATAACACGTATTAAACTTACATGGATTTTACACCATTACCAAAATATAAAATAAATAAATAAATAAAGAAGGATTTATGAAATATATGCTTAACCCTAATCATATGGATCAAGAATTTAGAGGGATGTCCAAACAGTCTTGGACTGAAGTTGGCTGCTTTATGAAAGAACTCGTTGAATAGGAATATTTTAATGCGATGGTAAAACAATTAATTAATTCGAAGTTACTTTTAGGTAGGATTCTTTAACTTTCACGAGGAAACTCGAAAGAATTTTTTCTTTTCAATGGGTTTAAAGAATTTAATAAAGTAATTACCTGGTCTTCTGGAGTTTCATATCTCTCTGCTGTCCGTAGAATAATTCCTCGATTCATTATGATCGGGTATTTTAAGTCAAACCATGGCTGAACTATGGATTAATTGCAGTGTTACCATATTTTCTTGCCTTCGAGCTTACATAATTAATAATGAGTTAATTATTGCATGTTTGGATGAACTTAAATCGAAGTAATTTCTGCTGGATTTAGGAATCAAATATATATATATATATTCATTATACTTCTCATTTTTGACTTGAGATGTGCCGTTCGCAATCGCCAATGACAATAAATGAATGCACATTGCGATAGATATTCATAATTTGCACAAAAACCTAACCCTCCCCCCTTCCTCATCTTGCATGTGATTTAGGAAGTCAATCCACAATTAAACTATATATATATATTATAGTTTAATTGGTCAGAAAAAGGAGGTGGTGACCAAACTTTCCCACCAAAATATTTGTCCAAAGAAAGGGTATGGACCCCGTCTGAACAAGGAAGTCTTCGTTGGGGGAAAGAAGGCTGGTTTGACTAATGTAAGACTCGCCCTCTTAAAGGATAATGCCATGTTCTTTTTTCCAAGCTTTCCCACAGCTAGCATTTAGTTTATGTTTCGAGACAAGATAAAGATAGTAGTGACGGAGAAAACATAGATTTTTTTATGTTTTCTATTCTAAAAATAGATTTATTTTCTATTTTATCTTTCAATCAAGCATATTTTATCTTTTCCATGCAAATTATTTATATTTTAGAGCACTACCTAAATGTAGCTTTAACAAATAAGGTTAACCCGAATACATGCAAGTTGTCCTAGGTTAATGACATCAAACCAACTAAAAATCAACCCATTAATCACTTGCTACCCTCTCTTCTTAAAAAATTGCTTCTATATGTAATATATAGTATTTTTCTCTAGTCACTTTGTACATCTATCAATATCAAATCTTTCTTTAATTGACTATAAAGATATATTTTTCTGATATATTTAAAGGATTTCTTATAAATATGCAAAAACTTATATATATATTTCTTACACTAAAATAAAAACTAAGATTCTCTGGTTATTACTACATAATTATTTCAATTTAAAAATTTAAAGTACTAAGCGAAACTCGATGAATAAATTTATATTAATTTCTAATATATTCTTTCAAGTAAAAACCCTTTAAAATTAAATTTACATCAAATGTCTACTACCCTTTACTTGGTTTATTTAATTTAATGATTTAATTTAATGAGAGAGAATGAAAAAATATTTTGGTATTTAGTTTTTTTTTCAAAAAAAAAAACCATCCTTTTACATTAGGTTTACTGGTATTGGATATCATTTATTCTAATTTACTTTACAGTTTACATATAAATATTTCATTCTCATAAGTTTTACAGTTTAATTGTCTTAACTAGATTTTTTTTAATTAATTGTTTTTTTTTCAACTCCATCCTGTACTTAACATATATTAAAATGGTGGAAATACAATTGCTTAATATTATTTTAATCGCGTCTAGCTTTATCGTTAAATTCAAAAATGATGGTGAGATTTAGATGTTTATCTCTAAGAATCCAAGCTTAGAATATGTGGCACCATGGCAGTGCGGTGTCTCATGCATGTTATAAGATGATGATGATTATAATAATAATAATTATAATTATATTTATAATCATGATGATGGTCATAATGATATTAAACATGCCATGATACTTGATAATTATTATAATTATTACTTTAATAAATAAATATTGTATAAGAAAGTAACCTTGACATAACAAAAGAGGAGACAGGATACATCATTATAGGATATCATCTTTATCTAGCATTCCATCTACTATACTAATGAATATATTCAAGGGCGATTACCTCTTTAGTTAAAAAAAAAAAAAAATTAAGAATGATTATGGAGCTTCACTGTCGTATACACAGTGATTTTTCTTTTTAACTCAGCATTCTATTCATTTTTTTTTTATTAATTCCATCTCCAGAATGTTTTGGTTTACTTTACACCGGACATGATTCAATTTTAAAATCAGGCTAAGTAAATAGTTGGATTTATATGTTTTTTTTCCCTTCAATTTTACTATTATATTGGTAAATCAGGTAACTTTATATCCGTCAAGTGGTTCATGCTAAAACAACTTTATGCTATTTAATTTTACACTAGGGTTTGGAAATAAGTTAGGTTAAGAGGTTGTTTTTAATTCAATTTCATCCTCGAATATTTTTTACTAATAAATTAAATTCTCTTTGAACCGACCAAGTTAACTAAATCATGTCATGATAATTCTCGCATGATTTAACCTAGAGATTTGAAGTTTAATATGCAAAGCCAAATTTATTTAATAAAAAATATCAAATAGTTTTCTATGATGTAAATATTTTTTATTATATATTTTTTAAAAAATTATCCGGCACGACACCAAGTTGTAAACTAGTTTTACTAATATATAATGAAGTGTTGGCATTTTTTGGGACACATTATCCTTTTGTTAGCGATATATAATACAATGTAGTCCAACGTTAAACGTTAACTAAAGAGACCATGATAATCTGGTTGGCAACATAGACAGCAAAACTCAATCTTGAGGTATACTACTAATTATAAGTTGAACCCAACATGAGCCTCCATGTGTACGCAACTGTGAGAACTAAAATGAATATGGTTCTCCATTAAGGTTGGAGACTTAGAGTGCTCTTGCAATATCTGGTCGGCCAAAACTAGGTTTAACAATAAAGAAAAAAAAAACACGAATTTTCCTGGATCTGCATTAAATGGATAAAAAATAAAAATAAAAAAATGTCGAGACATACATGGTCGGTTCCATGATTATACAAGTAAGCATATGAGTGGGTCACTCGATGGTTTGATTTATCAAATGTTTAACGATTCTACTTTATTTCGTGGCTAAGAAAATAATAATGAAAGATGGGCCTTGAGATATGTTGGTTAATTGTGGTAAAAAGGTTTGATGTTAAGAATCTTGGATAGAACACACTCATGGTGTCATGGGCATTTAGATCTCAGGGGAGTCTTAAAGTTATAACCAACTTAGTAAAGAAACAATGGAGTTTTCTCAAAAGAAATAACGAATTTCTTTTGGGACAGTTGATACAATTGATTCTTTCAAAAGCTATATATATATATATATATATATATATATATATATAGAATACACTCTTTTAATTGGAAAGATGATGGCAAGTTAGTCTTCCCTAACACACAAACACACATGAAGTGTTGATTTATATAATATTGTTAATAACAGTTATTTTTTTAAATATTTTTTTTAAGATTTATTTTCGACATAAAAACTCACCAAAACAATATAAAAATACAAGAAATATTAATTTTCTAAATGTAAAAACAAATATTCTCATATTAGTATTGGAAGTCATTATTTAGATTACATTCTAGGGTTGGCAAGGGAGGTTATGAAGGTGTTTGACACCGCGTTTCAAAAACACTTTTAAAAAATAATAATTTATTTTTATTTTTATTTGTCACTTTAAATTATAAAATATTGATATTTTTAGATATTTTCATGTAATGATCCCAAATCAACAGATTAAAAATCAAGATTTAACACACACACTAGCTTATATATAAAATCAAATTGATTGCTCACATCATAAAAACAATTTGGGATGCCACGATTTACTAGTCACTAGAGGTCACATCAAGGCAGTAATATCGGTGGATAGGTAAGTAATTTAATATTTACTGATTGCTTTACTTAAAAATACAGAAAAGAAAATAATAATTTATTCTCTTGGATACAGGTAAATTAAAGTGGGGTCTTAACGGCTAATAACTGTCGGGAGGGACCTGGAAGAGAATCATGGATGCCAACTTTTTTTTTTGCCCTCAAGCTAACGACCGATGCCAACTTTGTTTAAGCGCGTGGGGCCAGGAGAACAAATAAATAGAGAAAAGAGAATCAAATGCAGAGGCTCTCTCTTTTGAGTGCATAGGTGAGTCGTCAATTCCGTCGTAATCATATCATGTTCTTGCAGATCTCTGGAATCCCAAGCACCAATCGGTCGCTCCACTAAAGTTAAAGCTTTCTCCGACCCATTTTTCTATTTTAATTACATTTCTTACCCCTATATTATATTATATGTTCTTTTAAGCCAGGAGGGTTTAGTTCATTTGGGTCAAGAGATTTGGTCGTGGATGTTGTTTATAGCTATTGTATTTGTAATATACCATTATATATATATATATATATGATATTGTAGTAGTTTTTATTTATTACCATATAGAAAAAACTATTTGCTTAAATATATTTGATATTGATATAATTATTTATTGATAGTAATTAAATAATGCAGCTCCAATTATTGCACAAAAATATATTAAATAAACTTTTATTTCTTTTGACCCATATAGAAATAATTTTTCAACTTAAAAATATTATTTTCATTCTCTAGTATACCTATTTTCTTGAAGCTATTAAAATAAAAGATAAAATAAAAAAAATCTTGTCTTTCCTTTTTAACTATGCTCTTGAAAATACACTAGGAGCTTTACCGTCATTCAAGCCTAAATTATTTCTCAAAATACTATTTAAAACACATCTTCCGTATCAATTTAAAACACTTAATTATTATTATTATTATTATTCTGGAATCGTTATGATTATTTTTTAAAGTATTTTTTTATTTAAAAATATATATCTAACATTAATATAACAAAACAATTTAAAAAAATATATAATAAATATAGCCAACTATTGTTTGCGCCGCACTCCCAAACAAGGCTTCTTAATGTAATCTAGGCTTACACATTAATAAGAAACTCAATCCTAGAACAAAGTAATAGACTTCCTCCTTCGGATTTAAAATTTAAAAAGAAAAGATTTTTTTTTTATAAAAAAGTCTTAGTTAACAACCCGTGATTATGACTTGACGCGGTTTTGGGGTCTCGAAGTCTGATAAAACGACGCACTAGTTTGTCCGTTTCATCTTTTATTCCTTCCGAGCATGTGAGGATGGTTGATTACTTGGGTTCTACTACTTAATTATATTATTTAGGCTTTGCCACGTCCCCCTTCTTATTTCTCTAAATACAACCACTTTGTAATGAAAACGACCCTTGATTTCATACTTTTCTCGCAATTCAATTAATTATTTTTGATATTACATATGAAAATATCTAAAAATTAAATAAAAATAATTGATTTTTTTTAATTTTTTTTAAAAGGACAATAATAATACGGGATGCGGAGGCAGCATTCGGTAAAGATAAAGAGAATGACACGTGGCGAAATCCAACTTTATATTAATTTATTTGCTGGGGTATAATCTTTTGTTAAATGGGCTAGCAACTGGCAAGGGCGTGGTACGGTGGGCTATGGTGGTGGCATGCATCCCATTAACATGCCATGGTTTTTATGTCAAGTGGATAGAATTATTTTCAATCGCAAGAAACGAATATTTGGTAATTACAAGTTAATAAGTCAATATCTTTATTCAATAGCTTGAGTTCTAGCTTATATAAATATATTTTTTTCTTAGGTTTTTCTAACTCAATTATGCCAAGTTGACAAACTAAGACCACTCAACAAAAAAAAATAATTCATTATTTCAAAACATGACCAGCAAGTCAATCAGGATTTGAACGGGTTTAGATTATTTTTTTTAAAAAAAAAAACTTAATTAACCTATTAAAAAATTTGGGTTGATCAGTGACTCATTTATTAGCATGTTGGATCTGTTTTTCTTAAAATTATTTTTTTCAAAATAATAATAATATGTATATTTTTTTTAAATAATTTTTTGGATAGATAAATTTATCCTAGTTTAATATTATTTAAAAATATAGATGAAGTTATTTTTCATTCAAAAAGGTATTTTTTTAATTTTTAAAAATTATTTTGATATTAACACAAAGGACAGGGAAAGAAAGAATGAAAAAGAGGGGACCACACGGTTTAATTTACAAGGAAGAATTGGGTAAGTGACAGTCCAATCTAATCCAGTTAGTTACTACGAAGAATTCTGGTGATTAAAGTGAAGAATGTAGAGACTATTGATGACTTGAGGTCATTGCTAGAATGGTTTCCAGCTATCTTGCTGTCAGCTATTAATATTTAAATAAAATTAATTAGCAATTAAAAAATTAATTCTTCTAACTTATTTTCTCAAGTACACGAAGACAAAAGCGCGTCTTTTATATCATTTTTAATTCTTTTAACTTTCTAACAATAAAATGTATTACAAATTACTTTTATGGTAAAAATCTCACATTTTTTCTCACCCCCCACATATATTTTTTTAATTAGACCTAAAATATTAATACCTTGAAATTGTGTTTAAAAAACATTTTTGAAAAAAAATTAAAAAAAATAATTTCTGTTTTTTTACTTTAAATTAAATATTTTTAGTGTTTTTAGATTATTTTCATGTGCTAATGTAAAAAATAATTTAAAAAAATAACAAAAATATATTATTTTGATGCATTTCTAAATGAAAAGTATTTTAAAAAATAATCTCAATCAAATTTCCAAACAGGTCATCAATCTAGTTTATATATACCATGGTCATTATGAAAAAAGATGAATATCAAAACAAAACGAAATTAATTAATGTTGTAAAGACCAACTCATTGCAAAATGGATAGTTACATTTTAGTATATCATCTTATTTTCTCAATCCAATATACGGAACTATAATCTTTTTCTATTTTAGTACACTAACTCTTTGATTGTTCCAATCACGCGCTTCTGTAAAAACCCATTTTTATTTTATTTCCCACCATGTGTTTCTCCATTTCTTGTAGGAAAATGGTAATAAATAAATAAATTAATTAATAGTTTATTTATTAATTTTGATTAATCAGGATATATTTTATAATCTCGTTGTGGTAAGTAGGTAGCATGTATTAACCAAAAGTATGAGAAAATATTATTTTAACTTAAGATATTTTTTCTTATTAATTATAATATTAGTTTGGAGGGAACTTTTACTAAAAAATAAAACCATATTAGAAAATGAAAAATTAAAGAAACTACTTAATTGAAATAACTGAAAAGGTTGGCATACCAAATTGAGAAATATTAAAGCCCTGCATGCAATTAAGATAAACTAAAATTTCGTGTAGCAGCAACATAATATTCTTTTATGGAAGTTTTAAAAAAGTTGGTGCTTAAACCCAATAAAATAAAAACAAAAACTGAAGTCTACGTATTTGATTGAAAAAAGTTGTAAAATTGGATTACCACTATTGTAATTATCCCTAATATTAAATATAATAATCCATATTTGTTTTAGATATAAAAAAAAGGTTAATATTGGTATACCTATGGACAGATTGACATCGGGAATAGATGGCTCAATTTTGTGTTTCAAAAATATTTTAATTTTTTTTTGAAAATTTTATATTTATATTTTTTATTTTAAATTAAAAAAGTTAGAGTTTTTAAATCATATGCTAATATAAAAAATATTTGTTTTTTTAAAAAAACATTATTTTCATGACTTCCTCCCCCCCCCAAAAAAAAAAAAATTAAATAAATAAATCAGCGTGGCTGTACTGTAGCTGTCTAATTTCATTGGATGGGCTTGTTGTCCTCTGATCTGGACTTGAAAAATCATGTCCTAAAACTCAAGTGACGGCCCTGACCATCCTAGATTCATCCATGGTGGGCCCCAGCGCGCGCGAGCTGTATATCCATGAGTTTCAAAGAATTTTGCTTCATAAATGCTTAGGATATTGTTGATTTTTTTTTTTCATTTTTTACAAAGGCTCTTTATTTATGTAATGCGCTGATTAATCTACTGAAAATTCTCTTAAATCTTGCTTAGAACAAACTATAATTGTTTTTCTTCTTAAAAAATTGGCGCAAAAACTAACACCGTATTTAAACAAGAATATACCAGTTAAGTTCGTTCATCATTGAAACCTTTTGCGATTAAATAAGATCATGAACAACTGACAACAACACAACCACAATCATCCATGGATTACGATGTTGTTCTTCGAAAACATGGACCGCACTCATCCATGGAATACGATGTTGTTCTTCGAAAACATGGAATATAAAAACAACTATTATAATAATAACTCAATGTTGCTGTACACCCGTGAATTCTGCTCTTCGCATTTTTACATGAAGTGGGACTTCTTTGTAGGATTGCACCTTCTCAGCTGCTGCTCTTCGCAATGGCCTTCCGATAGAAGATCTGAGCGACACCTGTTCTTCATTACCTGCTCCACAAGTTTCTTCCTTCGTGATAGATGATGAAGTTTGACCATTTTCTCTCCTTGACTTGTTTCTTGAAACTGGAAACCTAGCATCCTCAATCTCAAACAACTTCTCCGCAGGTTCCCGCTCTTGGGATTTAAACCTAGCAGACTGCCTTTGCGCACAACGCCTGCAGCACAGGGGAATTGCAGACCTTCAAGGTTAGTGTACTTTCGAAAACAACAATTACAACCATTGTGGAGTGAGATATTCTAATATAGTTAGAATATCACCCTAGCAAAATGGTTTCTACATAAACTTGCAAAGTTTTGGCACCATGGAAAATGAAATACCGCGCGTTCAATCAGTATTTAAGACTTGATTGCTGAGAAACTGGTGGAAGTGACCTAACCTTTTGGTTTCAATCTTCTCTTTTTCTGCAGTTTTTCGATTTGTTGTGGGAGGGCCCATGGCTGCAGCAGGTCATTTGAGAGTTGAGTACCTTGCGTTAACAACTGTGAAACAAAAGAAACTGCATGGCATTCAGAAGGAATTTTAGGTCAAAATGCTCACATCGACTTCTTGCTGTGCGCCTTCCGCTGCGACCACAGGGTTTGATATCATTGCTAGCTTCTGGCAAGCATTCCGCCTCTCCTATCTTTTCCACTTCCTTGAACCAACAATGTATAATGTGGTCAAGTGAGAAAAAGTAAGAAGGTATGAATGATTTTAACAATGTTGCTGACACACATGAAGTTGAAGAGACTCACCTGGGAGACAGCATTTTGGCAGTTCATCTCTGCTTTTCCCTGCATAACAACAAGATTCACCATATATTTTTTATAAAAGATATATTATAAATCCATTTATATTATAAGTGTCATTACACTTAAATACTTTTATATCTTATAAGTGTTACAAATTGTAATATCCATTATATTGGGAGAGTTTGTTGTGAAAACAGAATCACCATTGTGTAAATCTTTAAGAGTTAGATAAAACTCTTGTTATTGGTGAGAGAATTTCTTTAAAGAAAAAAAATCTTGAAGAGGGTATATCTTCAGTAAAAAAATCTTAAAGGAGGTTTTTTTCAATTTGATTCTTGGAGTGTGGATGGAGCTTTACCGAACCATGTTAAAAATAAGTTTGAAAATTCTTTTCCTTAACTCTTCACTTTAAGTACTTTAATTATTTAATTATATCGATAATTATTGCATTTACTAAAAGTATTTCATCTTAATTGTAAGATTTCGTGATACATCTAATTCACCCTTCTTAGATATTAAATTGTCTTAATCCCTAAACAGAGAAAACTACAGGAGAAGTATTTTTGATGTGAAAGATCCATTAAACAAAGCACACTCAACTCTTGATTGATTGAGGAATACTAAAATAGCAGCACTAACATCAAAGTGAATCTAAAAGAGGGAGTGAAAGAGAATTGCATACAATGGTATGATTTGTTTATTCTATTTGTAGTCTAGTTTTTTTCATTCTAACCGATGTAGAATAATTACATACATTATATACATTAACAGAAGACATTGCAGTGAACCAGGGAAGACATGAATCTGGCAAAGCATCGAGGCATTTCTAAAACACAGCTTGTGATGGATAGTATCTCTACTCGGGGGTTACAAGTATTTACAGAATTTATCAATGAAATTGGTTTTATCTTGAATTAATTGAAGTTCTAGAACAGTATTCTACTAGTTTTCACTTTCTGTATCTCTCGATAATACAATGCAATGAAACAGAATATGCAGAGCTGTGTGTGTTCTGCTGCATCTCAAACTCAACCATTTTAATGGATTCTGACGATGAATAGCAAAATGAAAAGTGAAACTAACCTGAGGTTCTAGATTTCTAGCTTTATGTAAGGCATCCTTGCATACAAGTTCATGCTGCAGTGCCTTAAGCTGAAATGACAATACCAATTCATGAATCAGTCAAACCAAAGGACAGAATGACTAGAATTTAAGGCAAGCAGGTGGTGTTTCAAACGAACTCGCCTTTTCTCTTCCTATATTAAGTTCCTGTTAAATAAGAAAGTATACAATCAAATACCACTCAAAATTATACCACCGCAAATGAGATTAGCTTTAAATATTAATGCATGGAAGAAACATACCGCTAACATCTGGCTGTTTGATTGAGCAAGATTCCAGTTCTGCAACTGTAAATTCTGATAATTCATTCGCAGATCTCGCAATTTATTTCCACTCAATTCTATAATTTTACTGTTCAATCATAGTTAAGAAAAATCCAAATCCATCAAAATCTGGTTGTTTGTGTTAGAATTGAAATCTTTTTCTTATATCCCAAATCCCAAATAGTGAATTGTGTAAGGTTTCTTACTTGTCCAATTTCCCATAATTACTTTCTTAACAATTAAACAAAGAGAAGAATTAACAAGCCAATAAAAGGATACTTTCTCTCTTCTACCAGCTTCTGCAGCATTGCCTTTTCCTGTTTCACCTACAAAAAATGAAGACACAAAAGCCAAATCAATGCAAGGTTCATTCCACCAACAGGATTACCGCACCACTAACAGAAATCAACCCATTTCATTTCCTTCGTTTTCTCGACGACAAGGGACATTCTAGTACTATGTTGCCAATCAACCTGACAAATTCTCCACGTACAATCTCAAGGACATATCCCCATATAAGCATGTGCATTCAAAGTAAATGACCCAGTAGCAAAAAATAAAATGATATGCGAACCAGAAGAAGCTGATTAAGTAAGTCTTGAGTAGATTCAGGAATCCTTGGATGTTCTTCTATGAGGCCAACCACTTTGAATTGTGACCGAGTGTTGGTAATATCAGAGAGCCTTCTCCTCATTATGTTACCAAATGATGATCTTTTTTGCATTCTCTCTCCTTTCATGCTTTTCTAACTCCTCTTTGACACCCCAATAAAAGGGTATGGAAGAAAATGCGATTTCTATAGAAATCAAAATCAAGTGAAGCGGATGGTGTTTTTGTGTCCAAAACTGGTTTCTAGAGCAAAAGAAAAGGAAACCAAATATCTTCAAGACGGAGTTGATACAAGAATCTAATGGTTTCAAAGTATTAAAGAAAGAGATAAAAAGATAAGGGACTGGATCAATGAAAGGGAAAATATTTAATTTGGGAGTGGAATCAAGTTTTTGGTTTGGTTCGAAGAAAACGAAAGAGAAATGAAGGAGAGAGGGCTAACGGAAGGAAAACATTACGGTATATGCTGAGCAAGTTTGGAGTTCTAACGGCTTCCCGAAGCTAAGCGCCAATACCTATCCGAACCTTTTTTTCGAATTTCCGAACCTTTTACAGAACCTCTTCTTTTTCTTTTTTTTTTCCTTTTCCTTTTTCTTTTCCTAGATTTGTTTTTCAAATTAACAACATTTTTTTTCTTTTCTAATCATTATTATAATTGTTTTACGATTTGATATACTAACACTCTCGTTTATATTTATTATACTTCATTTAAATTTAATCCTTTTTTCTTTAATGAATTCAAATTATATGTGATTACAATGTGTTCCTCTTTATTCAAAATAAACAATAAAAATCGTTCTTAAGACTTCTTTAGTGTCTTTAAAAATGGTTAAAGCTATTTGATAGAAAACCTTAGCTAAAAAAGATTGCACATCAAAACATAAGAGAATAATGAGTTTTTTTTTTCTTACGAGAGAAATGTGTTAGGATATATTGCATTAAATTAACTCATTTTATATTTTCCTATTTTGTATTATTATGCTTTCTAGTCTTCTTTTTTTTCCTATTTGAAAGAATGATTTATTTTTCTTATTCAATATTAGTATGATTTTCTAGTTTTTTCTTTATAAGGGTTTTAATAGCCTTTTAATATAACTCGCAATATAAAGTTTACAAACAATCTAGTAACAATAACAACACATATGTCCTCAAGAAGTGTAGTATGATGTCAGAGAGCTTGCGATCTGCATAGCAAGTCTCAATTTCGAGTCAAGACGTGTATCTCTTGTAAGAACCTAGAACAACCAAGGTTTTACTCGCTCACCTAGACTCACAAAATACACTTTCCGGTGAGTGATGTTTTCTTGTATAAAAAAACAATAACAACATATGTGACCTACATTTACTCAAAAATTTTGTATAGTAAAATATATTTGAATTTTGATTATCATGTAACATAGAAGAATCATATCTCCTCATCTAGCTTAAGATTCAACGGATCATACTATAAACCAAAAAGAAAAAAAAAGCAGAATATTACTGCTGTTTTTGCCGTGCTTGATTGCTCCCGTGTGGAGACATGTGAACCATTATTGAATGATTGAATTAGCTGTTTATATTTTTATAAGATATGGAAACCTACTCGCAGACAACCACAGGCTGATAGGATGCCATTACAATCCAATCCAATCCACCCGTGAACCCCACAAAAGAACACGCCATTATTTCTCAAATTTTGATAATCAAAGCATCAATCTCTTATGTTCTTTTTTCCAGGCAATCATTCTTAGAACGGTCACCTGTTTTTATCTCAAGGATTATCATTATGCAGCGAGGCAGTCTCCTCTTTCGTTGAGGTTTGATATTTTATTTTTTATTCGAGAAAACTTCGCTTCCCGCAAAACATATTTTGTAAGTCTAGATGAACGAGTAAAATCTTAGCTGTTCTAAGTTATTATAAAAAGTACACATCCTAACTCGAACTCAAAACCTGTTGTGCAGATATCAAACCTTATACGTTGGTGACAAACTTGCCATTTCTGAAAGGTATTTTCATTGTTTTAAACTTCTAAAAGCAAAAAAAAAAAAAAAAACAATTTATTGAGACAATGAACATGAAAGTTCCCGATTAGATAAATTATGCTAATACAATCAATCTGGCAAGTACAATGGCCTTGTTTCATCCACCTCCCCTCAATTAATCTTATCTGAGCTTGTTCTCAATCTCAGCTCACTCCATGAATCTCTCTAAACTTTTTGTATATATCGCTGCTGTAAAATTTCCTCGTCCTCATCACCAAAACCAGTGAAATAAGAGCACCAAAAAATGTCACAGAAGACAAAATTATGAAGGGAACCCTGTAACACTGGACCCCCATGCAGATCAGCTCCTTCACTGATGATCTTTCCATACCCTTCTTTGCTAGCTCTTTCAGTGCTTCGTGATCATATAAAAATCCAGTGATCTTCACATTAAGTATATATGATCCGAGAGGGCTCGCTAATTGTCCACAATTGAACAATGTAGAGTAGTACTTCAGGCCAAAAAGCTCGGAGATTATAGCGAACAGCAATGGCAGCTGCGCACCAAACGCGAACCCCATAATCACTGATGCTACATAGACAGAACCTGAGAAGGGGAAGGCGACGAGGAGGTGGCCGACGCATGCCAGGAGAAGAACAAACGTCATCATCAGGGGACGAGGCATCTTGTACTTCACTAATAAGCTTTCAGAAACAAATCCAGAAAAAACCCTTCCGAAATAATTCCATATGCTCACCAGTGAAACGAAGGATTTGATGGTTTTTGTTGGATATCCGAGGGATTCACCGATTTGGCCCAGGTTGTCCACTGCTGTCAAGCTCCCACCAAGGCCACAGAATGTAGCAGCGAATAAGATTAGCATGTCCATGCTCGTAAGTGCTTGTAAGATGGTGTAGTCTTCGCCTCTCTCTGGCTTGTTCCATATGCTGAGGAAACAAGATTTCATCGTCTTCTCCGCCTTCTCTTTTGAGACTTCAGACTTCACTTCTCGTGCAATATCCAGTGCCCTGTCAACGGGTGTCTCTGCAGCAGGCTTCATTCCATCTTGATTCTCGAGGTTCCATTGGATCCAATCCTCTCTAATGGCGATGATGAGAGGGATAAAAAGCATGGCACAGACTACAGCGGCACTTCCAGCATAGGCTGGTTTAGAGAAATCAACCTGTTTTTCAACTACAATCATGGCCATGAGAAACAAAGCTAGCACAATCGAAACATAGAGAAAATGGTAGAACACCCTGAGCTCGTTGGGTTGCCTCTCCGGCTTCCTTTCCCGAATTGTATACACAAAAACCACAGATAAAGCAGCAGGGAGCCACGCAATGAGAAGAATGAGAGACTTTGAATCAGTTCCATAGATGGCCAGGTAAAATTGTGTCAGGATAGCTCCACTTAGCCCAACAAAACCCTTCAGCAGACCAAGCATCACCCCTCTACTTTCCGGGAAATTCTTCACACAAGTGACAAGAGCTCCTGTGTTTGCAAAATTTTGGGAATTGGCTCCTATACAAATATACAAACACATCTGCCAAACAGCGGGCTTGGCTATCTTCTGAGTCACAGCTAGCCAAATCATGAAGTACCCTGCAAAGTTCATGGCAGAACCTACCAGAAGCACAAACCATGTCGGTGTCACTTCAGCTAGAAGCCCAGAAAAGACCCCGACATTAGCACCAAGATCCTTGAAGAATCCTAAGAGATTGAGAGTGGTTTGGTCATAACCAAGTGTGGCTTTTATGTCTTTGGAGTAGGTGCCAAACAGATATGTAGCACCAGCTCCAGCCATGATTAAAAAGGAGGCAAAAACAGAGAACCACCTCCCATTTATCGCGTGAACAGCAAATTCCCATGGGTCTCCCATTTTTCCTCCCCTGCAAGTATTTTGCAGGCAAGAAGACAGAAAGAATTGATCTTGGATTCTTCCTAAAAACAACAACAAGGGGCAGCTCTGCAAGAAATGAAGGATGGTGATGATGATGACAAGCACTCAAATACACAAATTAGTGGAATCTAAGAGATTGTTTTTACATTCTGAAGTGACAAGCAAGGAGCATGGAAAGAGGGAGAGAAGGAAAGAAACAAGAAGAGAAAATTAAAATACTCGGAGATGTCAGGATGGTGTTTATACTAATTTGCTTTGTTGATCTTGGATGGGGCTATTTATTTTGTAATTTTATGTTTTTCTTACAAAGGACATAGAACTTAAGCACTATAGAGTAAAATTTGGAGGTCCCAATTCATGAAGAATCAATGGAGTAAACAAGTAAAGAAGACAACTACTCCGAAGGTAATATTTCAACTGGTTTTGTTGCTTTCGAAGCCCACAACTTTTGATTGCCTTTTTCTTCTTTTTTTCAGGGTAAGGTCTTCTAAAACGTCATCTAAAAACTTATCATCCTTTAGGATAAGGTGAATTCTTATTTTTATTATTAACTGGTGATTTTATTTATTTATTTATTTTAAGAATGTAATGCCTAATTAGGCAAAATAAATTCTTACTTTGACAAAAGAGAGTAATTTTAAATGCGTTTATATTGTATTTTACTATGCTTAATTAATTCGTATACACTATTTTTCCATGGAAAAGTAATTTCGCAAAGGGCAAATCAATGGGTTCAAATCTGAAGCCTTTCTTTGTCAGCCCCCTTGATTTGGTATGATAGTTTAAGAGAAGAGATGACTAAGAGACAGCGGATTGTTGAAGATGGAACTCTATTTTGTCATGTACAGTCAAAGCAGATCTCCTTGTTAGGCGCGGGTGCACTGAATTTAATATTTTACAAACCAGTTATTTTATCATTTCAACTAGCCTGGTTGAGTTTCTTACATTTATATTTTTATAACGAAAATAAAATTAAAAAAAATTGAACTAATAATGATATGATTGGTCGAAAATAAATCTTAAACAAGTTCACGTGTCACATTAACAGGCATCGATGAAGTTTAAGAAGGAAGAAAAGTAAAAACCATATCGTGGTACTATAGTAATAGTTTGAAACTAAGAGGTTTATTCCTCCTGTAATCTCATGTTCGAGCTTTGTAATTGCTAATATAATGGTCATTGGAGGCTTACATGATCGTTAATTTCAGGGCATATGAGATTAGTCGAGATACACACAAGCTGACTTGGACACAATCATTTTAATAAAAAAGGGAAGCAAAGTAAAAATTTGGTTTAAATATTCATGTTAGTGCTCAAAATATAAATTTTTATACTTTGTTGATAGCACAAATTAAAATAAAATGTACACACAATTTATTTTTATTTCAATTTTATCATCATTCTTCTAATTGTTATTTTGTTGAGATTTTTCTTTTGTTTGATTTATTGGAAATTGTGTTTTACAAGTTTTTCAGGGTATGGTGTTTTCAGTTTAAAGATTTGGATTACGGGTTTAAAAAATTAATGCGAGTTAAAAAAAATTATTTACTTATTTTCTTTTCTAATTTGATTATTTAAAATTATTATTTTTAAATAAAAGAACCTTTTTGATTTTTTTTTCAAAAAATATTTTTCAGATTATTTCAATTCTATGGCATGGCCACACATGTTAATTTGGGTTGATTTAGATTTTATTATGAATCTTTCATTTTTAGTAAAAAGAATACCTAAAGAGTATTATTAGACCAATTTTAATGTATGGAAACTATGTTTTGAAATTAATCAACCCCTTTATCTAAAGGTCACATCTTAATGGTTCCGATGATTTAGGGCTAACATTTCATGTTAGAAACGGATCAAGCACTATTGACATGTGAAGAGTTTTTCCTTTTTTGTCATAACTCGCCACGTGCTCCTCTGGTGGAAAAATGAACGGGGGGGGGGGGGGTTGTTGCTCCATGTGTGTGTGTGTGTGTGTGTTTATATTAACATTAATTAATTAATAAAACATAAAAGGTTATGCTAAATTGCTGTGGCTATATCATAAAATATTATTCACTATAATGTTTTTTTACTGTTTAATCTCTTTTTTTATTTAATATTAAAAAAAACTACTAGGTATACACTCAAGGTTATCAAACTCATTTTTTTGACACGACATAGAAATGTCATATAAACTCGGATCGTAGCATCAGATTATAAAATCATAAAATTATAAATAATATATTTCTGTACAAAAATCATAAAATCACAAATAAAAATTGTTTTGATAGAAAACTCGTAAAATCACAAGTAAAATATTTTCGAATACAATATAATACAATAATAGCCATAAAACTTCATTAGTTAAGTTTAATAAATGATAGAAAATAATTTAAAAATACAATATAAAACAATTATGTCCATAGAATTCTATTAGATAAAAACTAATAAATTTAAAACAAACAATCATCTTTCTTATTATTTCTAAGACATTAATCAATATCATTACTATCGAAAAGATTATTTATGAAAACAATAAAAAAAAGTGATTATGAATGTTCATTCAATAAAAAAAGAGAGGACAACATTAAATTTCACACAATTGGTACTTTAGTGAACTAAACTGTTATTTATTAAAACAACACAATGCATTTGCATAACGGTGCCGGAGATCCAACGGTGTTTGAATGTACTTTAGTGAACTAAACCTTGTTTAATTTTGTGTTTTAAAAATCTTTTTTTGGCATAAGAAACTTCCCGATGATGAGTCAGATTAATAAAATCAATGTTATTAGAATCAATTCAATATGTGGACGAACAGACTAGAACAAGGTTTTGGACACTTGAAGGGGGCAAACTCAATTGCATAAAAGCAAAGTGGAATACAATAATCATACAAGCTATATAGTCTTACAACATTGCTCAACGAGCAGGGTGTCCTAAATAAACAAACTTATTCAAAAATTAAAAAAATATATTAGAAAACAAGAGATGAGTAGGATGGATTGTCACAAATTAGGCAATCACCACCATTGATGAACTAGAACTCCCCTGTCTCTAAGAGAAGTAAACAGGTCCAAGCACTGCCCATGTTGAAAAATATAAATATGAAATAAAAGATGAAACAAACTCATCCAAGTAGACATCCAAAGCTCATAACCCTCATTTTGCAATAACCCTCATGTATATTAATTTGGGTTAACTCTATCGAGTTTTTTCTTCTTCTACTTTTTGTAGTTTTTTTATTTTATCCTTTGATATTGAGTTTGATAGAGTTTAAGCTTTATAATTTTTGTATTTACTTTATATGATATTATCTCGATTTAATAACTCATGTCACATGTGTTGATAAATGATCTCGATTGACTATATTCAATTTTTTAATTGAAGTTTGTTTTTTATTTGTTTTATATGAGGTTATTCTGATTTCATGACCCGTGTCATAGATTTGGTAGGTTGATCGAAATTGACAATTAATTTCTTATGTCTTTTTTAATTGAATAACTTTTTTTTCAAATTTCACCGTCCAACAACTCAATTATATTTTTAGATTTTTTTTGTAAATTCATCTTTTAATATTAAATTGTTTGAGAATTGAGTTTCATATTTTTTTTATTTGCTTAAGTGGAGTTATCCTAGTCTCATGAATTTATTTATTTTTTTTATTTCAACATCCAACACTAAAATTATTGGAATGAAGCTCTTAATACTTTTTTATGAATTTATTCTGGCCTCATGACTCATATCACAATTTTAACATGTTAGCCAAAATTGACTTAAATTAATTTTTTTGCTCTTTTTTTCATCCTTCATTTACGGGTTAGTTGAAGATTGAGCAATTCACACTCTTGTGCCGCATGGCTCAAAAGCAGAGGCACGCTATATATTATTTATTTATTTATTATTATTTGACGCGACCTGTTGATGGACTCATTGATATCCGAAAATCAAGTATTATATATAATATAATTATTCAAAAGATGATAAGTTATTAAGGAGTTGATTATTAAAATAATATCGTCCTCCCCTTTTCAAACCACTATGATCCAACGACAAAATCTATCTTTTAAATAACAAAAAGATCGATACCTGTATGTATATAGCTTTGTGTTTGTGCTGCCAACAGCAACTCTAATGCAAAACACTACTTTGAAAAGTTAAATTGATAAAATAGTTTATTGAATAATGTAAATATAATTTTCTTACACACCTCTAATTTCACATATTCTAAAATTTATGAATTATATAAATTTTCAATAATTATTATATTAAAAATTAGAGCTATAACCTTTTCTAGTGTCCATATTTATGTACACAACCATGTGGATTGTGGAATCGTAGGCCATGTCTTGTCAATGCAAAAACGACAGCCACTCCACAATAGTATTAGTGATTGTTTGGCTGTCGTCTCATCCATAAATGTATTGGAGGCCGTAGTTGAGGATGACGGACTGATGCCATGAACCCTCCTCCCACTATGATTTCAACCATCCATGTTGAGATCTCACTATATTAATTATTTTTTTAGCAATAAATATTAATGCTAAATGGCAGAGACAGTGTGCAGGGAGATTCACAACCATTGGATTTGATTTTAGGAGGAAGATGAAGACATGGAAAACATGGAAGCATGAAGAGATGAGTGGATCAAATAATTTAATTTAAAATTAGAGTTCAATATGTATATATAATTCTAAAAGTATTTGATTAAATGGACATGTTAATATTTCTATGTATAATAAAAGAACTTTGTTAATCTAAAAAAGACTTTTTTTTTCTATTTTTTGTAAAAATAGTAATGCTGAGCTGTACAACGTACTCACTAATTTTAATGTAGTGAATATGAAACCCATTAATTTCACAAATGTAAATATTTCAGTCCATTTTTAATTTTAGTTAAAAATCTGTTAGCACTTAGCAGTTAGCACATAAGATTTTTTCATAAATGATGGGCTGGGCTCATTAGAGTGGACACCACTTTTATCTACCCACCGACGAGGAATTGAATGGAGGACCCAACCAGGCTCCTTTAAAACGCACTTTAACCTTGAGTTTCATGTTGTTTTGGGCTTGCAATTTAGACTCCCATGGGCTTTAAAATTTCTTATGGGCCTAGTCACTGCCCTTGTAAGTTTGATTTTTCTCATATTACTCGCCTTCTCTACACGTGTTAGTACAGTTGTTTCACATCCACTACTGCTTCTAGCAAGTTGAGATGGTTGTTGGGCAATCAACCGCCTGCATGTTAGTGGAAAGGATGAAAGCGTATCATATGCTATATTAAAAGACCATTAAACTTAAAAATATTTATCATAATAAAATAAATTATTACGCTTAATTTATTGACCCAAGAAATATTAAAAAAAAAACCAGTGTCTAACAAATTTAAAGAATCGTGCGAAGTCGCACGACATCAAAAGTCATCGATCGGTCTAAAGTCTTGCATAAATTAAGTGCTGTGACAGCAGGACTTTCCATTAAGTTTTAGAGTGGTTAAATTTATTTTTTAAAATAATTTTTGTTCAGAAATATATTAAAATAATATTTTTTTATTTTTTTTAAATTATTTTTAATATTAACACATTAAAATATCTAAAAATATATAAAAAATTTAATTTAAAATAAAATTTTTTTTTTTATTTTTTATTTTTTATTTTAAATTCAATGATAAATATAGTAAATATCTAACAATAGTCACGCAACAAATAAAGCTAACTCTCTGATCTCCCAAGTCCTCATAATATAGAGAACTAGCTCCAAAGGTTTCTTGTTGCACGACTTAATTGGGTCTCGTGTTTGGGCCTAGCTAAGTCAAATAACTGGAAGACAAGTAATGATGGGTGTTTATTACTGTATTTTAAAAGTATTTTTAAAATATATTTAAAAATATTATTTTATTTTTTATTTTAAATTAATTTCTTTTAGTATTTTTAGATTATTTTGATGTGTTGATATTAAAAATATTTTTTAAAAAATAAAAATACTTTTTTAAAAACATTTTAAAAATAATCTCAATCACATTTCCAAACAGTCACTTGATATCACCGGAATGCATTGTGAAAATCTCAAGATATCAAGATTTTGTTTTCTTAGTTCTTTATAACTAAAAATAATTTTATGACGTTGTGTTATTAGTTAAATTATTTAATAAAATGCTCAAATTATAAATTTTAGTTTAACACATGGAGTATTTTTGGATAAGATGTAAGAGAAAATAATAATAATAATAATAATAATAATCAAGAAACCAATCTTTTGTGCTAGATCAATCCATATCAAGGTCTTTCAAATTTCTCAAAAAATTATTTGATTTTTTACTATTTCTCAATTAAGTTTATTTTGCTAAAAAATTATAAAACCAAATGATAAAATAGTATTTATTTAAAAGACCAATAACATTTAAAAGCTTAAACTCGATACTCATCGAGAAAATAATATACATTGAATAATTTTTCCCATTGAAAATTATTATATTTTATTTTAGTTCTAGGATTAAAATTTTCTAAATTTAATTTCAATGATTGAATTTTTTTATAAATTGATACAAAGATGGGAAAAAATAAAAGAAAAAAAATAGATTAAATATTTTATAAGTAAGAAATATGTTTAATCAGATACACATAATTATAATTATAATGATTATGATAATATAAATAATGAAATAACTAAAATTATATCGTTTTCACAGTACGTGAACAAAACTATATTATTATAAAACCTAGGAAAATCCCTCGCTCCTTTAATCAAGGTCCTAACAGAAAGGATTTTAATAATGAAGGACTGAGTTAGAAGTTCGTGCAGAAATTAAGTATCAATGAACTCCAAAAACATCCAGCGAGTTAACAAAAAAGAAAACAAAGTCAAGAACAGGAGAAGAGAGGAACATTAAGCAGTTGAGTTGATCAACGGTGAAGAAACAGAGGGAAAAAAATGGAGAAAGTAATGAACATAATAAAGCCAAAACCAAATCCACAGCAACAACTCAGAGATTGGCAGCGCAGGCTACGCCAAGAGAGCCGCAACACCGAGCGTCAAATCCGAGGCAATCTTTTCTCTTCTTCTATTTTTTTGGTCATTTTTTATTTATTTAAGATTTCTGTTTTGATTTTCTTCCGATGAATCTGGGTTTTTATTTTTATGTTAATGAGTATTCTTCTTTTTGCCTAACTTTAATGGGTTTTTTTTTTCTTGATGAATTTTTTTAGATATACAGAGAGAAGAGAAAACTGTACAGAAAGCAATTAGAGATGCTGCTAAAAGAAATGATATGGTCTCAGCCAAGGTATTACTTTTCTTATCAAATAGATTATTTTTATTGATCAATTCAATTGCTAAGCACTCTCTAGAATTTTCAATATATATATATTGACAAAGGTAGAATGTTTATTGGAATTTTCATATCTGATTGATCAAGTATATAACTTGATGTTACCTTTTCACTTTAATTGCTATTCTTCAGCTGTTACTGTAATTAAGAATTGTTGTTATGAATGATATCATGTTTTGTGTTTTATTCTACCCAGGCACTTGCTAAGGAAATTGTGACGTCTAGAAGAACAGTAAACCGTCTTTATGAAAATAAGGCACAGATGAATTCAATATCAATGCATCTTGGAGAAAGTGTCGGTATGATTATTCATTATTTACTTCGTTTTTTGTTACCTTGTACTTTGCAAATGTGGAGAACCATTGCTTTGTGCTGTTTATATACCGTCATAAGTCTCTGAATTTAGGCAGCGTCATTACTTTTATCTATTTCTACAATTAATCTCGATTATAGAAACAACTTTGACACAGATTCATACACAATTGACGAGAGAGATTTTAATGCATTTGGTTGCGCAAGTAGGATGTTTAAGTGAGGATAGTTCATGTTAACTTAGAGTTCATAACCGGGAACAAATGTTGTACTTCTAGGTTTAGAATTCCTTAGAAATCTCAACTTGAAGAAAAAATTCCATACATTTTGTTGCTAAATTTTAGGGACAATGATATCCAATCCTTTTCTTTGAATAATCTGGCTTTTATTTGGATGTTAAGGCGGACAAATCATAAATGTGAAGAAATGAATACCTGAAGAAAAGTTGAATGTATCCACTAGTAAATATATGTGACAATGGTCATGCTGAGTAATGTGAAACTATTCTTTGGACCTTACCTCAAAACTTTAGCTATTGGGTTGAATTGGTTCTTTGATATGATATTGAAGTCTTGTTCAAATCTCACTATCTCATTTTATTTGATATAAATTAAGCACATGGTAGTATAAGCATGTGCAAGTTTAAAAGACTTTCACCTGAGAAAATGTGCTAGAGAGTAATATAAAACTATTCCTGGAACCTCATCTAACAATATAAGTTTTTAGGTGAAATAGTTTTTTGACATGTAATCCTGTTATTTATCTCTGGGGAGTAAAATATGGCATTTCTCAAAATGTTATCCATGAGAATAAAGTAGTACATATTTCATTGATTTATAGATTGAAGGATTTGCAAGGTCCTAAATAATTTTATTAACACTTTAATTTTAAGTAAGAAGAAAATGGTTTTCATCATGTAGCTGTTCATCAATTGTGTTACTGAAGCAAGTTATATAATACTTGGAAAAATGTGTGCTGATTGCCATGTTGAGTAGGATAAACGTGTGTGTATATTGTCTATGTTCTGATTTATTTACTCTTTCATTACCTTTGTTTCAGATGGAATGAGCTTTGGTAGTTTATTTGAATTTCCTGGTATCATTCTTTTTTGGTTGATTTTGCAGCGATTGCCCGTACAGTGGGCCATTTGTCAAAGAGTGCTGAGGTTATGAAGCTTGTCAATAATCTCATGAAGGCTCCAGATGTGGCTGTTACAATGCAAGAGTTCAGCAAAGAAATGATAAAGGTTCATTTGATTTTGATTGTTCTGCTATATGAATTGATAATCTAAGAAATGTGAACCTTGGAAGAAAGTGGAGATTTATCATGCATTGCATTTATTGCAGATCTTCAAGGCGTGCATCATCATTTCTTCCCTTCATTCTAGGCATTTTGGATCTAGTATGGACGGAAAATTGGGATAATCTTCTTTTAATATGTTGTGGCTTCTTTATGCACTTGAGCTTATTATTAATTTATTGATTTCATCATTGGCTGTCTGCATACAAACTAAACTACTTAACAACTAATAGATATTTGTATTTTGTTCTATACTTTTAAAATAAGAGCTCTTGTTCATGTTTGTGGTTTGCAGGCAGGGGTGATTGAGGAGTTTGTGAACGATGCACTTGACAGTGCGCTGGACTCGGAGGATTTAGAAGAGGAGATTGAAGAAGAAGTTGACAAGGTATTGACTGCTATAGCTGGCGAGACTGCTGCAGAGCTACCAGCCACAGTCAGGAAGGAGAGTGTGAAGCAATCTGTTCAGATGGAAGAGGTTTGTGTGGCATATTAACATTTACTTTGCTTTCTTTTCTTGGATGCCTTGAAGCACAAGAAGATAACATATCCTTCTGGATTGTTTTTAGGAAGAAGCTATAGCTGAGGGTGTTGATGATGAGGGTGAACTTGAAGAAATAAGGGCGCGACTCGCCAAGGTTAGATCATAAATCCGAGTGTTACACCCCTTCATCTTTCCCAGGTATTGTTAGAGAAGGATGGTGAACTCATTAACTTGAAGGCTGCCTCAAGTCAGAATGGAATTGCAGTTGGTGCAACGCAGTTTTACTTTGAAAATAGAACATGGGATAAAATGCATGTTTTTATCTTAAAAGCAGCCCTTTTCTATCTACTTAAGCTATCAAATGTATTTGTACCATATTGAACTGAAGGCAATGTTTGTAGTGCCGTTCATACACCTTACTTGTACAGAAGATAAAAGAGTTCTGCTGTGGGATGGAAATAATAAATCATGTTATGGAATTAGCCAACACCATCTTTTAGATTCAAAGCTTACAATAGATAAGAATCAGTATTTGAACTTGTATGATGTCAAATTTTAGCATTTGTCATATATTTGGTCCATGTTTTCTTCAGTAAAGATGCCAGAGTGTTACCTTCCATCATTCCATGTGCCCACAATGTACCTATGATTTTTATTTCTGCAATTTCATGTGGTTTGTTTGCCACTTCATATTTTCATTTTACATGATCTACAGTCAAACTGTTTGTAATGGGTCTCTATATGTGTACGCAAGCATTGTCATGCATGTGGCTGCCTAATTGATGTGCATTGAAAATATTAGTCACTTGCGTGAAAGAAGCCAATCTGCAACCCATGCGAGCTTTCAAAATTGTCCACAGTTTTGCAAACGCAAGCACGGTGCTTTCTGTCACTTTTCTCATGTTTGTGATAAAAACTGTTAGGAAAAGAAGCGAAGTCACTCCCAGAAATTACATAAGAAAGCAAAGAACCTTTTGTTACCTAATCTGCACAACTACCTTTCGTTTTTGTCATCGTTGTTTGCTGAGGACCCATTTACTATTTCTGTTGTTACATCCATGGTTCTGAAATTTTTAGTCACCAGCAGACTGCTTTTCCCAGTGAAAGCCATAGATTCTCATGCTGCCTTGAATGGAATAATCCTCTCACGCCTGCATATTCTTACAAGTGGGTGAGGTTTGCCAAATTTTCAGATCTACACTATTTTGTAATGGAGTTTAGGCTCCAGCCATCTGTAAACTGCAGAACTCTTACAGCATCGATTGATTGAATATAAAAGATGGAGCTCACCAGACTGAAAGAGGGGCTTGAATCATTTGACCCGATGTCCTATAAACTCTTCACATATCTTTCTTCTCTTTACAGTTACGCATACATATATATTGGTATTAAAATAGGTTCAAAACTCTACGAGAAGATGTCACCCGACTCTTTCAGGTCACAACAGTCCTTATAAAAATGATAAAATCTTGGACGTTGAGTGAAGTCTAATGCTTTTCATTACATTACTTTTGTCATAACCCAATTCTGGGTTACTCTCAAAATCTACCTAAAATAGAACAAAAATAAAATAAAAGAAGTTGGTATCAACAAAAAAATTAAAATAAAAATTTTGAACGTTTAAAAAAACACCGTCGCGACAACTTTCTACACATAAGCATCTTGTCTTATGCAAAGACCAGGACCCTGACGCCAACTCAATTAACTTTCCAAGTTAGTGATGATATCTTGCACGCAAGATAATCCCTCTATCTCCTCTCACCACTCTCCTGTAACCACCGCCACTTTCTTTGTAGCAAAGCAACTTAACCGCAAAAGGAACAATTGCTTGAGGTGCAACGTGCTCCTCGGAATAAGGACAATAACTTTCTTGCTTCCTTCCTCTGTTTTTGGCACGATGAAGTTAAAAATGCATTTTAAGGTTAAGACATGAACTCCTGGTTCGGCTGACAGACATGATCTTGATAAACCACTAGGGTTGTGGCCTACCTTGCAAGGCAAGACATGTTTTCACAAGCTCTACACGTGAAATACACGCATCCAATTTCACATATAGCCTACTTAAAACACTACATGGGAGGAGCATGGTTTCGGTATGCAACAATGAGTCTGGGAATACTCTTAACGTAAACACACACATCAAATTTTAATTAAAATAAATCTAAATTAGATTGAGGTTGCTATTTAATATAATTTTCAAATAGGTCAAATCCTAAACAAGAATAAGAGTTGAGCAGCCTAAGCCATAAATGGCTAATTTAGTATTGTTTAGACATTTGGGAAATTATATATTTATTGTTTAAGCTTAAGGCATGGGCTATTTGTTCCAGTTGTGCTAGCTTGCCTTTCCATTCTAGTTATAAAATTTGAATTCATATTGTTGGTTGACCAGATGAAAAATAAATGAGGTAAAGAATTAACACGACTTGATCCGTAAAAAAATAGGGTTTATTTGTAACCTAGTTGATCCAAGGTAAAACCTAGGATAAAACTAATGTAAATGATAACAAAGGATAATCAACTTTGTTACAAGTCAAAACCTCAAAGAACAAGAACACCATAACTATGAAAAAAACTTTCAAAATACTTAATTTTATTCATCCATGTCTTAGCGCTAAAATGCTATTACAACCCTTTATATGAAAAAACTAAAAAACCTAATAATTCTGAATAAAGAAAAATAAAATAGAAAACTACTCTTCAAGTAGAGAAAAACTAGAAAGCATAATAATATAGAAAAAAAATTAAAATAGGAAAACATGAAATTAACTATGGACTTTTGTGAGTGCAAGATCAAAACTAGTTCTTTTACGAGTTTAGGATCAATTGTTTACCATAATATTTTTACGGGTTAAGGACTAGAAAGTTTTTCACCAATACTTGTTGAAAAACAAGTATTAAACCACTCGTAATTTAGTCTTTAATGGATATTTTCTAGTGTTTAAAGTATCACTTACACTTTCCGTAAGGTTAACATCTTTAACATTATTAAAGAATCATCTCATCTAAAAGCTCAAGTTGCCAAGTGAGGCCCTATAATATGATTTATATTATTTTTTAACACATCTCCTCAAATGAAAGCCCTTCGGGCTTGAAACTTGCACACATATTCACTCTACCTTGTGCTTTATTTTTATTAAATAGAATGAGAGTGGTGAAATTTGAACTCATGACAGCTAAGTCAACAAGCTTCTAATACCATGTCAAGGTCCTAATATAATTTATATTATTATCTAACAAACATAACATTTTTTTATAAAATGCTCCATTGTGGGTTTCACCACTATAATTTTCAACGACAAAAATTATCACAAATGAAAACAATATTTGTTCTTGGACTTCTATTTTCCAAGGAGAAACCTCCTTATCCTCTTTTAGCTATGATTATGCAATTATGTACAACAACTAACCCCTAGAAATCATTAAAAATCAATAAGCTATGTTATATATCCTGTGTCCATCCAAAACTACCATAAATTGTTGGGCTCTAACACTAGTTAGCTTAGACGTGAATGAAAGATATGAAAGTTTATTACAAGTGAAAACTCTTAAATACCAAGAACATCACACCACAGAGCGAGTCTCAAAATATTTAATTTTATTCATTCACATCTCCCTTGCTATAACGACACACACACACACACAATAATAGAAAAATAAAGTAGAAAAACATAATAGAAAACTAAAAATAGAAAAAAATATAAAATTAAAGAATATTCTATTGAATATGTGTTTGGATAAGTAAGCATGTAACGGATCTAGATGTGGATTTTTTTTTTTAATATATATTAGCAGATGAAAAGTTAATTGGGAAATGATGAAGATATCTTGTGCTGTTCGTTTAAGCAATTTACTTTAATATATGAACATTGAAAACTTAACAATAGACAAACTGGATTCAAGTAGCAGATCGCATTAACTTTGGTGCATGTCAGCGAAAATTATGGTATCAATGCTATTAATTAAGATACATTGTTCTACACGAACGAGCTTGGGATATGAATTACGTATTAAGATTAATTGTTAAAATGTGTGTGTGTGTGTTAAGATTAATATATGAATTCTGTATGATAAATTACATCATTAATTACTTCATATTTTTTCGATACATACTATGCACGTATCCCATAAGATATACGATGCTTCAAGAAAAGGAAAGGGCAAGATAAAAAAATAAATAATAGGAAAAGAGGAGGCGTGCCAACAATACAAGATTCTATTAATACAACTAGAAAATGAACAAAAATTTATGAAATTAACTCTCTGATCTTTCACACACAAACCCCTTACAGTTTGGTCCAAATTAACTATTTAAATCCTCGAGGTTTGATGCCAAATTCATTCATATTCCATTGTTCTCGTTAGCCATGGCATCAGCATATTCTTACATGTTTTTCTCTTTGTTCCTTATTCTCTTCATCACTTCACAATTCTCGTATGCTAGAAATCCTAAGGGCCAACTCGACCTGTCTGCCAGATTCCTGCCAAGAACACAAGCAGAAAGGCAAATAAGAGGGCTCAATTTGTTCCCTAAGCACGCCATCAACAGACCTGCCTTTGATGAAGATGAACTTTCAGGCAGTTCTTCTCCTAGAATTGCTGAGAAACAATTCCAATTCCATCTTCTAGGTAACCCAGGGCCTTCTGTTCAACAGTTTGGCCATTATGCTGGGTACTACCGCCTTTCCCATACTAAAGCTGCAAGGTAATTCAGGGCTGAATGTGTTTTTTGATTCGGTGTTATGTCTGATGCAGTAAATTAATGAAGATTTTCAGCCAAGTTATGTAATTATGTTGCAGGATGTTCTACTACTTCTTCGAATCGAGGAGTAACAAGAATGATCCTGTTGTCATATGGCTGACAGGAGGGCCAGGATGCAGCAGTGAATTGGCATTGTTTTATGAAAATGGTCCTTTCAATATTGCAAACAACCTCTCTCTTTCATGGAATGACTACGGCTGGGACAAGGTAATTGCAGTGCTGCTTTTACTTTTCTGATAACCTTGATATATATATATATATATATATATATATATATATATATATATATATATATTGCTTTCAAACTTCCTCTGATATATCATAATTATGGCTCCAGCATGAACAAGTTTTCTGTAACCATTGATCTCTGGCAGGCATCAAATATTATATTCGTCGACCAGCCTACTGGAACTGGCTTTAGTTATACAACAGAGGAGACTGACATTCGCCACGACGAAACTGGAGTCAGCAATGACTTGTATGACTTCTTGCAGGTCAGATTACTTTCATTTTCTGTCCTCTTTTTCATTTCATTATTTGTCAACATATAAAGTTTTACATTTATGATTTGATATTCACGTGATCTCTCTCTCTCTCTCTCTCTCTCTGTGATTCTGCAGGCATTTTTCAAAGAGCATCCTCAGCTGGCGAAAAATGAATTTTACATAACTGGAGAATCTTATGCTGGGCACTACATCCCAGCATTAGCTTCTCGGGTTCACCAGGGAAACAAAAAGAAAGAAGGAATTCATATAAACCTCAAGGTATGCACACACCCATTGCCCTCGAATCATTTTCATCGTTGCTTAAATGGTTTCTACTGTTTCTAACCACCAAAACTTGTTCAATAGGGTTTTGCCATTGGCAATGGTCTAACTCAACCTGAAATTCAGTATAAAGCATACACTGATTATGCTCTGGACAACAAGTTGATCGAAAAAAATGATTACGATAGCATTAACGAGATGATCCCAGACTGCGAACGGGCAATCAAATCCTGCGGTATCTATTCTTACTTTGGTTTCATTCCACCTAGTACTTGGTTTTACTCTCTCGGCTTATTATATTTAGCACTGAAAACTCCCTTTTCAGGAAATGATGGTGTATCTACTTGTGAGGATGCATTTGGGGTTTGCAACAACATATTTCAGAGCATCCTGCAAATTGCTGGCGATATTAACGTAAGGAAGCACAACCTCCATTACATCTTCTTCTTTTTTATTCTCTAAACAAACAACAACTTGGGAACACCAATGGTAGATCAAGGGAACACAAATGCATTTTTGATTTAAACGCGAGTTTGTGAACTCTGTTGTCTGCAGTACTATGATATTAGAAAGACATGCGAGGGCAGTCTCTGCTACGATTTCTCGAAGATGGAGACATTCCTGAACCAGAAAACAGTAAGGGATGCTCTTGGGGTAGGAAATATTGAATTTGTTTCCTGCAGCAGCGTGGTGTATGATGCCATGACAAGGGACTGGATGAGAAATCTCGCAGTAGGAATTCCAGCTCTCCTGGAGGATGGTATCAAGGTGCTTATTTATGCTGGAGAGGAGGATTTGATATGCAACTGGCTGGGTAAGTCTACATGGTATTACAAACTAATTAACCCTGTTTTTTTTATCAGTGACAGCAGTATCGTGCTCGTATTTTGACAGGAAATTCAAGGTGGGTAAATCAACTGGCATGGTCTGGCCAGAAAGACTTCGGAGCAGCTCCAACAGTTCCATTCATTGTTGAAGGCAGAGAAGCAGGACAGCTGAAAAGTCATGGCCCTCTCAGTTTCCTAAAGGTATTCTCTCCCCCATTGATTCTTTGAATGCTGTGATAATATTTAATTATTACTCAAGAACCTTTGATCAACTGTAACTACCAGGTTCACAATGCTGGTCACATGGTTCCAATGGATCAGCCAAAAGCTGCATTAGAAATGCTGAAGAGCTGGATGCAAGGAAAGCTTGCCGCGACCGGCACTAGAGATTGGATTTCTCCCCTGTAATTTGCCTCCACTGTCTTAGCATTCTCAAGCCTTCGTCTCACGCCCATGGTTTTCAGCAATGCTGTTTTCTGCATTTCTCCAATGATAGATTCTGCTAATCTCAATATTCATGTTCTCAACTCCTAAACAGATACAAAATAAAAGACACATACAATTTTCACATGTCTTCACTGTGAGCTCAATGGATTTGGTACCTGAAATCATTTGTGGACCATAAATCATATCAAAACCAATTTGAACAACTTGACAGCATTGATATCACCCATTTACGAGACTGGGAAATCTAAGCATTACTGTATGTAAAAGAGAAATAAAGTCTGTTACATAAATGATTTCAAGTAAGTTAGGCTGAGCTCTACCCAGTTTATAACTCAAACAATTGATACCCGAAAAAGATATCCCTGAATGACTGTAGTATCTCTTGATACATACCCCGCAACCAAAATACCACTAACAACAGATAATGTCGGGCAATGATTTTCTTCAATAGAAGGGAGCCTCAGTGCCTTTGATTTCTCACGTGTCGTAAACATAACTCAGAAGCCAAACAAATTATCATTTTGTACCATGTATCCAACCCACTAGACCTCCTTGCCACAAACTACTCTTTTTTAAGGAAAAAATGGCTATAATGTTTACAGCAAAGCAGATGGCATTGTCAATCCAATGATGGAACTGATAAAAGAATCAAGAAGTTGCTGGTTTTACTCCATAGAACTCCTTCAATGATTCAATTGCTGGCTTGAAACCAGACCGCAAAGGTACAATAGAGACAGCTCGCAAGTGTTGTGCATTACCATTTTTGGGTCTGGACAAAGTCATTCGAAACATCTCTCCTTCCCAAATTTTAGCAGCATTGGAAGCTGAATAAAGCCAGGCATACATCCCATCATTGGAATTTGCATTATAAAAAAAAAGACAATTTTTTTATAAAAGAAAACTTATTTTTCTTTTTACCAGCGAAAGGGTGAAGCTTGGAAAAGTGAAAGAAGTCATCAGCAGAGCAGCCAAACAAGACTCTAGCAGCCCTATCAAAGCACATGACATTAAGCACCTTGGTATCCGTGGCAATGGAAACCTGCCCAGAAAACAGAAATCATAAACAGACTCTAGCGACCCTTTATTCCATTATGAAAATTTGGCAAACTAAATGGTGGGGCAGTAGAAACTTACAAGGATACGAAAGAGGCGCTTGGAGGAGGAGGAGGCGGCGGCGGCGGCTTTGTTGTGGCAGAATTTGCAAAGGGTATCATTGAGAGTATCAGGAAGAGTTCTCTCGCATAGTGAGCAGGCTCTGTAAGAGAGATTGTTGGCGTAGTCCATGCCTATCACTGTACACATTACTGTTGTTGCCTTCTCATACTCCTCCATTGTTTCGCTTCCTCAAAGATAGCTATTTTCTTCCTTCCTTTTGTCTTTCTTCTGTCTCCCGTTCTCCCTCGTTTGGTTGTGCCGTTCTCTGAAGCGACAAAAGAAGGAAACTTTCATTTTATCCCCTCAATTTATTTATGGATTTTATCGAGCCTGTTCAATTATTTTTTAAAAATTTAACCTACTGTTTCTTCCAAAAGTATAGATAGTTATCAATTTGACTCTTTAAATAAAATTTTCATATTATTTAAATAAAAATGCACAACTACATCCATGATAGAGTCTAGATTTATAGCCTTAAAAGAAAGCTAAAAAAGAGAGGGTGGCTTTTAAACTTTTCTGGATATTTCAAGCTCGTTAAAAATTGTGCCAACAATTTATATTCATTGTAATAGCCAATCTACAATTGATGAGGCATAAAACAATATGTATAACCCTCGACACATTTATAGAAGATAAAATAATGTAATATAATTTTCTCAAATGAAATTATCTTTATTAATGATGTAAAGTTAAAGGATAATACATGGTTGTCAATACCGTTTCGTTCCGGCCGAAACGTTCTGTGCCATTAAAAAAACCGAGACAAAACGACGTCTTTTTCATCTCGGTTTTAATTCTGACCCGTTCCAGAGATACCGACCAAATTCCGGCCGGAACGTCTCGGTACCGTTCCAGCCTTAAAATCCTCTTTATTTTGATTAACTTGTGATTGTGTTTCTAATTTTGAGATTATTTTTGTTTGACTTTGTGTTTATATTGTATAATTTAAAGTTAATTTATCTTGAATTTTAATTATGTTTGTTATATATATATATATATATATATATATATATGAACAGTACAACCCCGAAACAGCATGCCAAAATACTCCAAAACCGAAACGTTCCGTACCAATAAAAAACCAAAACGGCAAACGATATTGACAACTTTGGGATAACATTATCTTTATTATGAATTCCTTAAATTCTGTTTGATTCTCACCTTCTTTGCCGGCTTATGCAGAGCATCTCTTGGAACCACTTCTGCAGACAATACTTGCTTTATCACGACCGAAAACCACTATTTTGGTGTGCTGCCTTAAAGCTTGAAATTTTGTGTTTTTATTCATCTTTGGAAACGTAACTAAGATGCACTTATTTGTTACTTTTTTCTTCTTCCATGTAGTTGTGACACGAGATCCGTTCTAACAAAGTCCATTAGCAAATGCTTGAAACTGAGGTGAAACTATTCTAAAATCTGTGGTATTTTCTTGATGCTAATAAATACTTTAAGGTTTAATGGGATGCTGCTAATGAATGGATACAATACTGGAGACCATCTGGTAAAAGTTAGGGCATATGTGATTCCCTAACTATCATTTCTCATCATTTGTCTACAAGGGAAATAGCGCAATGACAGAAAATTTATCTGTCTTATCATTATTATTTTTACAAACAATGTTAGAGTATGAAAAGTAGGGTGGCGTATTTTGGTGTGAAAATCAACCCTTGGGGCATGTTTGTCTTTTGATTTGTGAGATATACCATTGATATGGTAATATAGGGTTCTGCAGTAGGATTTCTTTGTGCATTGATTTAAATGGTGCATGTTAAATCCCTGATTATATAGATGTGGTAACGTCTCATCTCCATTTTTTGAAACCTGAAGTTCATGGGATGGGGAACTTGGAAGCCCACCCCTCTAACACAAGATGAAAATGATTTCTTTTTTGGATTAGAGGAAACTTCAACTCCTAGGAAACGTATTTTGTGAATCCAAGTGAGCAAGCAAAACCTGGCCGTCACAGGCTCTTACAAGAGGTGTATGCCCTGACTCGAACTTGAGAACTCGAGATCTACTGTACAGATCTCAAGCTCTTTGCCATCACACCAAGTCCCCTGGAGACCAAGATGGAAAAGATGTGAACAGCTAAAACTAAAGGTAAATCTCAAGCTGCCATCCATCACTCCAACACAATGTTTAAGTAATACTCGTCATTCTATCTGTCCATCAAGATATCCTTAATTAAACGGCTGATTATCAATTGTAAATGGATATTGAATGGGGAAGAGGAAAGGAAGCTTGGAGCATCCTAGCCGATGAGTAGTAGCAACCTAGAAAATTAGTGCAGCGAAAATGAAGAGGACAGCCACCAGAATCCATAGATCACTCAAAATGTTTATAATGATGTAAAACATCGTAGTCCATAACTCATTGATCACAAAAATTCTCAACTAAATTAGCAGAGTTAAACATCTCACCATATGCAGCCAATCCTGCTTAACATAATTTTGGTTCAAAATGACCAACTTATACATAAACACCAGAAGCAAGTAACAGGAACAAGGTCCCAAAACCCTGGCACCAGAAACATCAGAGATCAGATAGAGCAATGAACCAAAATTAGCAGATACAAATCTGAAGGTGATGGGGGAGTAACAAACATAACAGATCATACCAGAAAGAAAGAGGCCAGTGCTCCTGTTGTAAGCTCCTTTGATAAACTGCGATTTCTCCTAGAAGAGGTCGCTTCGTAACTGCATAAACCATGCTTGTATAACATCGGAAACGAGATGGCACATATTTGCACACAAACAGATTTTCTCATAGTTCATCAACAACATGATTAAACAAAATAACAGATGTTTTCATAATTAATCAAGAACACGTTTAAATTTAAATAAAATACTCTTTGTTCTAGAAAAGAAAACAAAATGCCTGCTCCATAGAATGTTAATCTTTATTATTACAGTATATCAAGCATTTACGAGGACCGGTCGAGGATGTTTGTAATAATTAATCTGCAGCAAATTTTATTGGTGTGGTAATATCTCATGGAGAACCTAAACAGAAGATTAAAATTTGAGGAACAAATCAATCAAATCAAATTTGAAGATTAAACATAATTAATCTTTATTTTTTTTGCAAATCACATTACATGTAGATCTGATCTAGTGGAGGAAAGGAACAGCTAATGCGGAAAAAGCACAGCAATAATTCTAGCAATAATTCATTTCAGCATAGCTTAGCTTACATGAAGAAGGAAGCAGTGACAACAAGGCCGATGGCCAGCATGAAGATCGCTAGGGTTGGGTACCACGCCACCGGGACTGGACTCGTTATTGCTGCTGCCTTTGAACCATCAATTCAATTTTTTTTAAAAACGAAAACAAGAAGCAGAACATCGACGTAAATCAATTAAATTCTCAACTATTAAAATAATAGCAGTTGATCGTTTACCATTGATTTGTATCAGCTACTGTTTTCCTTGAGAGATGACTTCAATCTTCTTCTTCACTTGACGACACCCTCAGACTGCTCTGCTTGAATGCTTTAATTTTACATGATATATAGGAGGGACTGCGGACTTCGCTTTTGGGCCGATATTCAGTTGGTCTTAGCCTTTATTTTTTAATGCGATGGCCCAGGACAGATGGACGTGCTTACTTAGTCCAGCCCATTTTAATATTGGAGGAGATTAATGCTAGGTATTGGGGAACTATTTTTAAAAATAAATAAATTTATCAAGTTCTATTTATTTATCGGAAAGTAGTTATTCTTGAAAAATCAATTAAGTACTTGATTGAGTTAATTTTTAAAATTATCTTGAGTTAATATATGGATATTATTTAGGATTGCAATTGATATTTTACTAATTAATAGGATTTTTTAGATTTCTAAACAAAGATTTATGATATTTCTCATCAGTGATTCATGTGGATTACTGTTGGAAGCTGGACAATTACACGATTTATAATTTGTGACAACTTAACTTTTAAAAAATCATTCATAGATGAAGAAAGATAAGAAGACATATTTTCATATAATAAATGTGACGCCCCCAGCTCCCTTGCCAGTTACCTAACTGGCGTGACCAGGTTCGCCACACTGTTGGGACTAATGTCCCCTATTTCCTCCATCATACACAACAAAATACATAGATAACTACATTGTTGGAAACATACGGAATAATTTACAACATCCTTATAACCATTTTATAATTTACAAAATACTCAGAATGCCTAGATATTTAATTTACAAATTTGGCTCGTACCCCCTTTTTTTTTTTTTTTTTTTTTTTTACAAACAAAAGATATTCCTATTTTTATCAGTGACACATGAGCCTCTTTTAGCGAGAACCGGTAGCATCCTCAAATTGCTTAACCTTACCCTTGCCTGAAATAAAAAAAAATACAATAACAGAATGAGCCAAAGCTCAGTAAGTAGGGTGATGCACATGATATGCAATGCTATTGTGTTTCCCACATTTTCATCTATTTTTAATCCGGGTACCCTAGGTATATGCAAGTCCGTGCGAACTATCACTCGGTGATCATGTTATCACCTACTGCTCTATTACTTTCTCTCAGTGATCTCAATATCACCTACTGCTCGCAACGGCATTATCCCTCGTTGTAGCACACGGTTAGCGGAATTATCCCTCGCTTAACGGTGTTAGTAAATAGAGCTCGCACTATGGATTTCTTGCTATTACCCATTCCACTCAATTCGGTTATCAAACCGTGTCAATTCAAGACTCAATGATTTCTCTTAAATTAATTTCCCCCAATGCACGTGATGCACGTGATGACATGTTTAATCACATTCAAACAAACTCGGGTACCAATTCTTATTTCTCAACCATACTCACGGTCCAACTCGCATTCGGGATTCACCCATCGTTCCCATACCAATCATGGTTCTCATAGCGGGAACACAACCTCCGCTCATTAATATTGCTCATTAATTCCATTACTATTAAGATCTAATTATTTCCATTATTAAAAGAATAAATTTATTTATTTATTTATTATTATTTATTTATTTTGTCCAAGCTCATTTCTTTTAATCTTAGCCCATCTATTTTTAAAACCAAGCTTTTTATTGTAGTCCAAGTCCATTTAATTTGTTCTAGGCCCATCAGCTTGATCCAAGTTTATTAACTTTATCTTAGTTCAAACTCATTTATTTTAATCCAAGCCCACAAGCCCATATGTCTTAGGTTAAGTCCATGGGTTTATTTCATGCCCACATTCATCTAAATCTAAGCCCACTTAATTTTACATATATATATATATATATATATATATTTGTTTTTCAACAATAGTATGCCTACATATCCCATACCCATTTGGCCATAATTCCTTACATATATATCTAAAAATTACGAAATTTTAAGGAGAGATAGTAGACATATAGATAAACAACTTTCCTTCTTTGTATTTTTCCTAAAAATCACTCTAAGATCTCGAAATAACTCATACAAAATTTCGGATGGAAAATATTTTTCCAGCAGGTATCTATTTGAGCAACCCACACTATATCAGTCATAACTCCATGTATATTTTTCTAAAAATCACGGCATTTCACAGGGATATAGTAGACATATATATCCACAACTTTCATTCTTTGCATTTTTCCTAAAACTCACTCCAAGGTCCCTAAATAATTCATGCACCGTTTCGGACAGAAAATATTTTTCCAACAGGTATCTATTTGAGCAACCCACACCATACCAGCCATAACTCCATGTATATTTTTCTAAAAATCACGAAATTTAACAGGGGTGTAGTATACATATATATACACAACTTTCATGCTTTGCATTTTTCCTAAAACTCACTCCAAGACCCCGAAATAATTCACCCCAATTTCGGGTTTTCCATCCCTAAAAGAAATTCAGACCAAGCACACTTTTCATCATACATGCTTAACCATCCATCATCAAACATCAAGAGTAAAAATAATTACAAAACCATCATAATCACATTGACATTAATGAAACAACTCATAAAAGTGGAAAGCATAAACAAACAAAAATGAAATGAAACCTACTTACTTTAGATTAAGTTTCCTAAAGTCTTTTTAGTTTTTTTTTCCTTGCTTTTTCCTTCTTCTTCTTCCTTTTCCCCCTTCTCTTTCACTCTCTTTTTTTTTTTTTTTGTAAAATTTCGGGATGCATAAAAAAAATGCCTCCCTCTCCCCCATGTTTGCTTTACTTAAACATCTTTTCCATTTAATGCTTATGCCATGTGTCAATGGGTTATGGTGAAATGCAAAGTTAAATTAGGCTTAAATTGTAATGGATTTCAAGGCAATTCATTTAGGTATATATATTGTTTTATTATTATTATTATTATTATTATTATTTTTGGCTATCATCATTTTACATACTATAATTTATACTTATTACATATACAAAGGATTTACTAATTAATTCATCTAAAATTATTTTTCCTAAATATTTACATACATTAATTAATCCCAACAATCACGTACATAAACGCCAATTACGTACATACCATATATTCTAGCACATATTTTTACTTGGTTACAGATCATCACGTACGTACCCTATATACTATATACTTACGTACGATTATAATTATCCCGATCAGTACACTTATACGGTTACAAATTTTACGCTAGTTACATTTCTCCCCTCCTTAAAAGAAATTTCGTCCTCGAAATTGACCTATTCGAATAATATCGGGTATTTTTCTCTCATCTCATCCTCCAGCTCCCAAGTCATTTCTTCGCGACCGTGATTCTCCCACATAACCTTAACTAGCCTAATTTCCTTGTGCTTTAACTGTTTGACTTGACTATCCAAAATCTGGACTGGTCTTTCTTCATATGTCAAGTCAGGAGTAAGGTTTGGTATGTCTGTCTCCACAATTTGGCTAGGCTCTCCAATGCACTTCCTTAGCATAGATACATGAAACACATTATGCACACCCGCTAAGGATGATGGTAGCAACAGGCGATATGCCTTATCGCCTACTCGATCCAGTATCTCGAATGGCCCAATGTATCGGGGACTCAACTGTCCTTTCTTTCCGAATCGCAGCACACCTTTCATCGGTGAAACCCTTAGGAACACATAGTCACCGATTTCAAAGTCTAGATCCCTTCGTCTCCTGTCGGCGTAGCTTTTCTGTCTGCTTTGAGCCGTTTTTAATCGTTGACGGATTTTATCCACTGCTTCAGCTGTTTGTTGCACCAACTCTGGTCCCAGCAACTTTCTGTCTCCTACTTCATCCCAATGAACGGGAGATCTACATCGACGTCCATACAAAGCTTCATACGGAGCCATTCCGATTGAAGCTTGGTAGCTATTGTTATACGCGAATTCAGCTAAGCGTACATATTTCTCCCATTTTCCGGACCAATCTAGAACACATGCTCGCAACATGTCTTCTAAAATCTGAATTACTCGTTCGGATTGCCCGTCAGTTTGCGGATGATAAGTTGTGCTGAAGTTTAGCTTCGTGCCCAAGGCTTTATGCAAACTCTTCCAAAATACAGAAGTGAACCTTGGATCTCGATCAGATACAATTGAGATTGGAATCCCATGTAATCTTACAATCTCATTAATGTACAACTGGGCGAGCTGGTTCAGATTATAGGTGGTCTTAACTGGAAGAAAATGGGCTGACTTGGTTAACCTATCCACAATCACCCAAATAGCATCAGACCCCTTCTCCGACCTTGGCAATCCCATGGCAAAATCCATAGTTACATGCTCCCATTTCCATTCTGGAATTGCTAGTGGTTTTAACGTTCCTGAAGGTCTTTGGTGCTCTGCTTTCACTTGTTGACAAATCTGACATCTTGCTACATGATTTGCCACGTCTTTCTTCATTCCAGGCCACCAATAACATTTTCGTAAATCCCGATACATTTTTGTGCTTCCTGGGTGTATCGAGTATGGAGTTGCATGTGCTTCCCTTAATATCTCTTCCTTCAAGTCCTTTACCGAGGGAACACACAACCTTCCCTTAAATTGGATTACGCCGTTTTCATCCATCGTAAAATTAGACTCTTTCCCAGCCTCTATACTCTGTTTTATTTCTGTCAGCTTTACATCCTTCTGTTGCTCCATCTTGATTCTCTCCTGCAAAGTCGGCTGAACTATCAGAGCTGATATAATATTCTTGTGGCCCACAGGAATCACTTCCAGTTCCAGCCTTTGAAGGTCCCTCGCTATCGGCTGTTGAATTAATCGCATCGGTGCCATCGATTTTCTACTTAAAGCATCGGCAACAACGTTGGCTTTTCCAGGGTGGTAGTTGATTATACAGTCATAGTCCTTTACTAGCTCTAACCACCTTCTTTGCCTCATATTCAGCTCCTTTTGTGTGAAGATATATCGTAAGCTTTTGTGATCCGTATATATCTCACACTTTTCTCCGTATAAGTGATGTCTCCATATTTTTAAGGCAAATACTACCGCCGCTAATTCCAGATCATGTGTTGGATAATTCCGTTCGTATTCTTTCAGCTGCCGCGATGCATAGGCTATTACTCTTCCATTCTGCATCAACACCGCTCCTAGCCCATTTTTAGAAGCATCGCTATATACCACAAAGTTTCCACTTTCAGACGGAATGGTTAGTACTGGGGCGGTGACTAGTCTTTGCTTTAATTCTTGAAAACTCTTCTCACAAGCATCCGTCCACTGAAACTTGGTATTCTTTTTCATCAAGTTAGTAAGAGGCCTGGCTATCTTAGAGAAGCCCTCCACAAATCTTCGATAGTAACCAGCTAGCCCTAAGAAACTTCGTACCTCTGTCACGTTCTTTAGGGTAGGCCAGTTTTGGATAGCCTCTACTTTTCTCGGATCTACTGCTATACCCGCTTTTGTCACCACATGACCAAGAAAAGCAACTTGCTTTAGCCAAAATTCGCATTTCTTGAATTTAGCGTACAATTTCTGCTCCCTTAATAGCTGTAAGGTAGCTCTTAAATGTTCCTTATGCTCCTCATGGCTTCGAGAATAAACCAGAATATCATCGATGAATACAATGATAAATTTATCCAAGAATCCTTTAAAGACTCGATTCATCAAGTCCATAAAGGCGGCTGGAGCATTAGTCAATCCAAACGGCATTACTAGGAATTCGTAGTGGCCGTATCTCGTTCTGAAAGCTGTCTTCTTCACATCCTCCGATCTTACTCTCAGCTGGTGATATCCTGATTGCAGATCTATCTTGGAGAACACCATCGCACCTTGCAATTGGTCGAATAAGTCATCAATTCGGGGCAACGGATACCTATTTTTAATTGTCACCCGATTCAACTCTCGATAGTCAATGCATAACCGCAAACTATCATCCTTCTTCTTCACAAACAGTACTGGAGCTCCCCATGGCGAGGAACTAGGGCGTATGAATCCCTTATCCAGTAAATCTTGTAGTTGCACCTTTAGCTCCTTCAACTCCACTGGGCCATCCTGTAGGGAGTCTTAGAAATTGGAGTCGTGCCCGGTTCTAATTCAATCTCAAATTCCACCTCTCTCTCTGGTGGCAACGTAGTCAAACTTTCTGGGAACACATCTAAATACTCCTGTACAACCTCTATATCTTCCGGCTTCGACTCTTGCTCTACTTGACTATCCAGCACATGTGCTAGGTACCCTGTACACCCTTTTCCTAGCATCTTTCGAGCTTTTACAGCTGAGATGATCGGTATTGGTTGAAACTTCATATCAGCCTTAAATTCTAACTGCTCACCTCCAAGTAGATTAAAAACTACTCTCTTACCCCGACAATCGATATGGGCACCGTACTTCGATAACCAATCCATTCCTAGAATCAAGTCAAAATCTTGAAGGTCCAGTACTATCAAATCTGCCTCCAAACTCCTATCCTCAATCTGTATTGGACACTGTTTTACTAGGCTTGTCGACTCCATATACTCTCCAGAGGGGACTACTATAAGATATCCTACTGCCAATGTTTCGGGTTTAATACCTAGGTTTTCTACCAATGTTTTTGATATGAATGAATGAGTAGCACCAGAATCAATCAAAACATAAGTAACCAAGCTAAGGAGTGAGACATTACCACAAATCACTGTCGAGTCCTTCCGGTCAGCCTCCTCTTGAGTCATCGTATACACCCGGGCAGGTACTCTTCCCGGTCCTCGTTTCTGTACTTGGGGACAGTTTGAGGCTATGTGCCCTTGCTTGTGACAGATATAGCAAGTCCTCAAATCCGGGGGACACTCCCCAGTGTGAAACCTCCCACATTTATTGCACCGAGGTTGGTTACCCAACATTGGTCTTGGTTGACTACCTGGTAGTAACCTTGGGGTATATGGTGTTGGTCTGACAGCTCGTGCACTTCCTGGACCACCGCTTCGGTTGAAGTTTCTTGGCAAGGCTCGTCTTAATGGTCCAGAGGAAGAAGTTCCAGATTTAAATGTTTGCCTTTTTTGTTGTATCTCCCTTGAAATCTCTTTCTGATCCTCGTCTGCTAGCAGTGCTTTGTCTACCATTTCCGGAAAAGTATTAGCAGCAGACATTCGTACCATACTCCGGACTCTCGGGTTCAGTCCTGTTAAAAACCGATTCTTTTTCAAGTTTTCATCCTCGGCAATGAATGGAACAAATCGACACCCTTGTTCAAATCTTCGTACATATTCTCCTACCGACATTCCATTTTGCTTCAATTCTAGAAAGTCCTGAATCTTCCTAGCCTTTACATCAGCAGTGAAATACTTGTTGTAAAACATTTCCTTAAACTTCACCCAGGTTAAAGTGGGTACATCAACTGTTACTCGTGCACTTTCCCACCAGGTGCGGGCATCCGTGGTTAGCATGAAGATAGCACACGACACTCTTTCGTTATCATTGAAGTGTAGATACTCAAATATTGCCTCCAAGGATTTAATCCACTCTTCCGCTTTCATCGGGTTATCACCTCCAGAGAATTCCTGAGGATTCATTTTGCGGAATCTCTCCACGGTGTCATTCCTATGCTGAGGCGACGGAGGTGGAGGTTGTTGGCGTCAATAAATTTTCGTATGTATATTAAACATTTCATACAAAATCGGCTTTTATAAGCACATCAACTCCTAAGGGTTTTCGTACTATAATTATAACCAAAAAGGGTATTCCTATTCATATCAAAAGGGTACGGAGGCTACTACATCGTACTATTTCTTAGTAGTGCGGCTCATAGATCAGAATATGTATCGGACGCGTCGTGGAAGGGCGCCCTCTACCCTCCACCAATCGATAGCATCAACTGATGCAATACGTCCGATCTCACGAGCAATCTCCACAGGTAGACCCCAATTATACATCATCCTAATGAGGGTCCGTCTAATCTGGATTGGTAAGAAGGCTCGGATTAAGTTCCGATAACAATTTTGGTTGATTTGACCCTCCCATACCTCATCCAACAACTGTTGATCCCTAGGTAGGAGAGTCCTGCGTAAAGTCATCCGCATATAATCATGGTTGCGGTACTGGATAAAACTGACATCAGCAAATACTATCTGCTGAATCAAATCATGTACTCTAGTCACGTGAGTAACTATGTCCTGATCCGGTGTCATAACAAGGTTATTTAGTTCCACCCAATAAGCAGCTAGAGTGACCCTCTGCCTACGGGTCCTAGCAACCTGGGGTACGCGTCGTATGTACGACATCTACAACGTGAATATTTATAATCGTCATTATTTTACGGTGTATAATTGTATAACAACACAAAACATATACAACAATCATATACAGTTATTGAATCAAACAGGAACTAAATCAGAAATTTATTTATTTATTTACCGTCGAAGAGTGTACTGGTTCTCGGGCTCATGTGACACTTAGGACTCTACCCAACTTACTAAACCAAAGCTCTGATACCACTAAATGTGACGCCCCCAGCTCCCTTGCCAGTTACCTAACTGGCGTGACCAGGTTCGCCACACTGTTGGGACTAATGTCCCCTATTTCCTCCATCATACACAACAAAATACATAGATAACTACATTGTTGGAAACATACGGAATAATTTACAACATCCTTATAACCATTTTATAATTTACAAAATACTCAGAATGCCTAGATATTTAATTTACAAATTTGGCTCGTACCCCCTTTTTTTTTTTTTTTTTTTTTTTTACAAACAAAAGATATTCCTATTTTTATCAGTGACACATGAGCCTCTTTTAGCGAGAACCGGTAGCATCCTCAAATTGCTTAACCTTACCCTTGCCTGAAATAAAAAAAAATACAATAACAGAATGAGCCAAAGCTCAGTAAGTAGGGTGATGCACATGATATGCAATGCTATTGTGTTTCCCACATTTTCATCTATTTTTAATCCGGGTACCCTAGGTATATGCAAGTCCGTGCGAACTATCACTCGGTGATCATGTTATCACCTACTGCTCTATTACTTTCTCTCAGTGATCTCAATATCACCTACTGCTCGCAACGGCATTATCCCTCGTTGTAGCACACGGTTAGCGGAATTATCCCTCGCTTAACGGTGTTAGTAAATAGAGCTCGCACTATGGATTTCTTGCTATTACCCATTCCACTCAATTCGGTTATCAAACCGTGTCAATTCAAGACTCAATGATTTCTCTTAAATTAATTTCCCCCAATGCACGTGATGCACGTGATGACATGTTTAATCACATTCAAACAAACTCGGGTACCAATTCTTATTTCTCAACCATACTCACGGTCCAACTCGCATTCGGGATTCACCCATCGTTCCCATACCAATCATGGTTCTCATAGCGGGAACACAACCTCCGCTCATTAATATTGCTCATTAATTCCATTACTATTAAGATCTAATTATTTCCATTATTAAAAGAATAAATTTATTTATTTATTTATTATTATTTATTTATTTTGTCCAAGCTCATTTCTTTTAATCTTAGCCCATCTATTTTTAAAACCAAGCTTTTTATTGTAGTCCAAGTCCATTTAATTTGTTCTAGGCCCATCAGCTTGATCCAAGTTTATTAACTTTATCTTAGTTCAAACTCATTTATTTTAATCCAAGCCCACAAGCCCATATGTCTTAGGTTAAGTCCATGGGTTTATTTCATGCCCACATTCATCTAAATCTAAGCCCACTTAATTTTACATATATATATATATATATATATATATATATATATATATTTGTTTTTCAACAATAGTATGCCTACATATCCCATACCCATTTGGCCATAATTCCTTACATATATATCTAAAAATTACGAAATTTTAAGGAGAGATAGTAGACATATAGATAAACAACTTTCCTTCTTTGTATTTTTCCTAAAAATCACTCTAAGATCTCGAAATAACTCATACAAAATTTCGGATGGAAAATATTTTTCCAGCAGGTATCTATTTGAGCAACCCACACTATATCAGTCATAACTCCATGTATATTTTTCTAAAAATCACGGCATTTCACAGGGATATAGTAGACATATATATCCACAACTTTCATTCTTTGCATTTTTCCTAAAACTCACTCCAAGGTCCCTAAATAATTCATGCACCGTTTCGGACAGAAAATATTTTTCCAACAGGTATCTATTTGAGCAACCCACACCATACCAGCCATAACTCCATGTATATTTTTCTAAAAATCACGAAATTTAACAGGGGTGTAGTATACATATATATACACAACTTTCATGCTTTGCATTTTTCCTAAAACTCACTCCAAGACCCCGAAATAATTCACCCCAATTTCGGGTTTTCCATCCCTAAAAGAAATTCAGACCAAGCACACTTTTCATCATACATGCTTAACCATCCATCATCAAACATCAAGAGTAAAAATAATTACAAAACCATCATAATCACATTGACATTAATGAAACAACTCATAAAAGTGGAAAGCATAAACAAACAAAAATGAAATGAAACCTACTTACTTTAGATTAAGTTTCCTAAAGTCTTTTTAGTTTTTTTTCCTTGCTTTTTCCTTCTTCTTCTTCCTTTTCCCCCTTCTCTTTCACTCTCTTTTTTTTTTTTTTTGTAAAATTTCGGGATGCATAAAAAAAATGCCTCCCTCTCCCCCATGTTTGCTTTACTTAAACATCTTTTCCATTTAATGCTTATGCCATGTGTCAATGGGTTATGGTGAAATGCAAAGTTAAATTAGGCTTAAATTGTAATGGATTTCAAGGCAATTCATTTAGGTATATATATTGTTTTATTATTATTATTATTATTATTATTTTTGGCTATCATCATTTTACATACTATAATTTATACTTATTACATATACAAAGGATTTACTAATTAATTCATCTAAAATTATTTTTCCTAAATATTTACATACATTAATTAATCCCAACAATCACGTACATAAACGCCAATTACGTACATACCATATATTCTAGCACATATTTTTACTTGGTTACAGATCATCACGTACGTACCCTATATACTATATACTTACGTACGATTATAATTATCCCGATCAGTACACTTATACGGTTACAAATTTTACGCTAGTTACAATAAATCCCAAAACAACTCTAGATTTGTCTAACGAGATCCCATAAACGTAACGGAAAAACCTTTAAAACGTGAAACGATTTCATTCCAATTTAATCATCCTCGGATAGGTGAAATGGGGACTGTGGTTTGCTTAGCAGTTGAATTGCAGTGCCAACAAGTTTCTTTACAGCATCATAAACAAGCATGAGCTCTTGACGAGTGTAGACCTTGATAAGAATTACCTACCAAATGACCAGAGACCAGCAAGGAGACCCGGCGATGCCATCCTCGTCCCCGATCCATCTTGTATTAGGACGTGCCTCATAAAAGATAGAAAATAATATAAATTATATTCTGATATATTATTTAACAAGTTAAATTTTTAGATAAAATAATTCTTCGAGATAGTATCATAGTATTGTTGTTCCAGTAATCACGAATATGTCCCAAGGTGAAGGATAAAGAACCAAATCAACACCAGCCTTCATAGCAGCCCATTCTAACAATCAAAATGGTAAATATTATTGTCAACAAGTTTTATTGGATATGTAAAGTTTTATTCAAACGTTCTTTTACCTTTAAATTGTCTAAAACAACAAATAGAACACCGGGGAGGTTTTAGATCTCATATTTTTGAATTGATTTTTAGATTATTTGAGGATAAACGTATGAATTTATTAATATGTTTAGGATTTTTGAGTAAAAATGAATTGAAAAAATGATTGTTAAGCTAAAAAAAAAAAAAAAACAAAGGCCCAATTTCACACCAACCCTTGATCACTGGAAACTGTGCTAACAAACAACGTGGTATTTGCATGATTATTTCTTAAAATTAAAAGGCAAGCGACGCGTCATTCACTCTTTAATATTGAAAAAAAGCTTGGCTAGCTTGGTATGTAATATATATATTCTCAACCCCTTAGTTTTTCTTTAAAATACAAACACATCATTTCATGGTTTATTTAAAGCCTTTTCTTTTACTTGGAAAAAGGCCCTCTCTTTAACAACTAATAAAAAAAACTTGAAAGTCAGTTGACCCCCCCAAATAAAAAATAAAAAAAAATCCTACCAAACAGATCCCATGAGACAGAGATAAGAATAAAAGTAGATTGATTGGCCCTGTTCTTCTCTCGTGCGCACTGTTTCATGTTTGTTCATCACCTGCACACGTATAGAGCCCACCATTACCAGAACCACTGTTTCTACCTCAGCGGTGGCTTCGATGAAGATTAATTTGAGTTTTGTTGAGAGGTTGTGGCTTTGATTTCAAATATATTTTAATTTCTCAACTGTGTATCTAGCTGAACTTGTACCGGTAATTTCTTTTTTTATATAAAAATGTATTTGGTTAAAATAATTATTGAAATAAAGTTAGAAAATAATTTTAACCTATACTATAATGCTTTTTGTGTGTTACTGTAGCAGTAAATAGTGAAATACCAAATTATTTTTCATCTATTAACATTAAATTTACTACTTACTGGATTTTACAATTTTTTATTTGTTTTTTTATGGAGTTATCTTAGCTTTATTATCAGAGTTTTGAATTTTGTGAGTTAGCCATGTTGATTCAAGTATTATATTTTTTTTGATTTTATATTTTGACATTCAATTTAATCGATTAAGGTTTTATTATTATAAATATTTTTAATTTGTTTTCTATTAGGTTATCATGCTCTTATTATTTAGTTCACAAGTATTTCGATTTAGCTAATTTGACATTTTTAAAAAAAAAAATCATCTTTCAAATGATTGAGAATTGAAATTGATTTTTTATTTTTTATTTTTCAGGTGGGATATTTGATCTTCTCATTGAATTTGACATATAAATCAATGTTGACTAGGGCTATTTTTTTTCCAATTTAATCCCTCGATATTGGGCTAAATGGGGATTGAGAGCCATATTTTTTTATTTATTTTATATGCGGTTATCATAACCTCTACGATCTAAGTTGCGAGTTAAGTCAGTTAGACTTGGATTTTCTTGTCCTTTTTTAATATAACTCTTTAATAGTGAGTTGATTAAGAATTAACATATATAATTTATTTTGGTATACATTCTATGAGGTTATGTTAGTCTCATGATTCAATTTCAGAGTTTATTCTATTGATTTGAGTGGTTTTTGCATCCTATTTTAATTGATTTTTTTTTCATTTTATCTCTTAATATTAAGTTGATTATTAATTGAGTTCCATTATTTATTTTGATATACTTTTTATAGGACTAGGTTTATCTTATGATTTACGTTTTGTAGGCTAATCTAGGCTCATTCGACTCATTTTTTAGTAGATTTTTTTTTTAATTTTCACCATTCAACATTAAGTTGATTAAAAGTTGAGTTTAATAACAAAAAATTATTTGTTTTCTATAATGTTACTAGAGTTTCTTGACTTGGGTATTGTATTTAACAGAATATCCCGAGTTGATTTGAGTCAATCTAATATATTGTTGTTTCAACACATAAGAAAATACTTTATTTTATTTGAATCAACCTATATTTTTATTAATTGTATAGATTATTTTTAAACTTGTCAAATCAACTCTATCATATTATATTAAAAAGATTAATTACACTCATGATATAGCGCAAGAAATAGCTCAGTAAAAAACACTACAGAACTAGGAAAAGCTCTTTAAACAAAGCTTCTCCAAAAACACTACCCTTTGTATCTTCTACAAGGTGTGCATCGGAACCACCAACCACCTTTCTCTAATCAAATGGATCTAAGTTGACTTTTTTAAAAATAAAATAAAAGGTTTTGCTGACTAGGTATATAACAACCTCGATTTTAAATTAATTTATAATATAAAAGAAGAATATATCAATGATGAGTATGAATAGTAAGAAAATTTTTGTGCTTGATTAAACATATATAATTTGATAAATAAAAAAGGTTTATTAACTCTAATTAAATATTAAAACATAAAATTTATATTTTTTAAGAAGTAAAAGATAGATGCGCATATAAATATCCTATTCTTCTTATTGCATACCTTTTCTTTTACATGTGCTTTTATCTTTTATTTTATTTTATAAGAAATATAGTTTCTCGTTTTAATTTTAACTACTGTTAACAGATTTATGAATTATTAGTTTTTATATTTTTTAATTTAGTTTATTAAATTCAAATATCTTTTTATATTCCTTAATGAATAACACTGATCATGTTAAAAAAAAAAACAAATTCATAATATCGTCCCTTGCTTTTCTTTCATTAAGAATTAACTAAAATTTCTATCAATGTGTTTCAAAATTATTTTTGAAAAATAATATTTTTTTTATGTTTTTAAATTATTTTGATGTGTTGATGTTAAAAATAATTTTTAAAAAATAAAAAAATATTATGCTAATATATTTCTGAACAAAAAATATTTTTGAAAACAACATAAACTATATTTTTAAACAATTACTTAGAAGAAGGTGAAACAATTTTATAAATTTTTTTTAGTTGTTTCAAGTGACATATACACTATCATGTTTTTTTTTTTTTTTCTAAAAGAAAAGAGAAAAGTCAACATTATAAAAAACTATTTTCAATGTAGGCAAACATGCCTTGGACTTATTGACTAGGCTTTTGTAACAAGCCCAATCATCGTGTTAGGCCAGTTAAACCCTATGTTTGGGCACCTTTTATGAATTTTTATGTTTGCCAATAATTTCTAGTTGTTTCGGACTATAATATATATGATCCTTCTAAGTTAACTCGTGAAATTTATAAGTCAATTAACGAGAGAGTCTAATAAGAAAATTTTAAACAATAATATTTCGTAGGTGTCATCTATTTGTTTTATTAATTAATTAACATGATAAATAAATAAAGCAGGAATCATCCGAAGGTTGTCCTGCTCTTATTTTGTCTGATACACTAACGCCAACTGTTGCACATCATCATGACAGCAGCAGCGAGACTGATGGTTGTGTCCCTCCTCGAATCCTAGTTCAGACTTGTTTGACTTTTGTTCTTGTTTGTTACATGGAGAAGCCCCTCTTTGTTTTCTGAAATTGCCTTTTGGTCCTCCACTCTGGCTAGCGACGACCTTCTCCAAAGATTTTCTTTCCTATTTTTTTTTTAATATTTATTCGATAATGATGAGTGGAAGAGGTTCCAGTTACTGTCCATCAATATGATCTGAATACTTCACCAAGCTATAAATTGAAGTTACCATATATATATATATATATTAACATAATTAACTGGTGCTTTAAAGTTGTCTGTTTATTTTTGGTTTGAGTTTGACATGTACTCTATTAATTTAGGTTTTGATTTTGGAAATTCATCAGAAGGGAAAATGAAAAGATTGAATCCGAAAAATGAGATTTGAAGCTAACTCTAACTAAATCATATGATTAATTTGTTGACAAAAAGTAAAATATGTTTTTGGTGATCATTTGATATGATGCGATGATGATTTTTTCCATGTTTAGCCTACAAAATTTATATTTTTTTTTAAAATTCATATTGATTTTAAACAAAATAATAAAATAAATAAGATTTTTTTAATAAAAATAGTGAATAACATAATTGATACATGTCGCCATTGGGAATACAACATGCTAAGATGTTGCTTATAGGAATAGCAAAATGCTCAAAAACATTAAATAAAATGGAACAAACTACTATAAAAAGAGAGAAGAGAGAGAGAGTAAACAAAAAATAGATTATAGAAGAGCATCGATGCTCCAATTATGAAATAATCAACACTATTGAAAATACCTCGACGAGATAAATCCAACACCACCATGAAAGATCGTTAACGGTGATCAAAGTAGGTCATATTTTGTGTCCAAAGGCAAATGAAAAATTACAACGAGGATCAACCTAATGACATTAAAAAAACTTCACCAATAATGATTAGAGTAAGTCACATGTGGAAGATATATGACTTACTTGCCTTCAACAAAAGAGTGTGCCAACTCTGGTTACCGTTGGATACCTTTCTTGATGTCATTAAATTTATTTTATGGAGGTACAAGTGGTATCATATGGTCTCTTTCTTTCTTTTCTTCTCTCATTGTAATTGCTAGTCTTTTGATGGAGAGTATGACTCATTTTGATCATCATTGATAACTTTTAATAATCGTTGAATTTATCTTATTAAAATCTTTTTGATTATACTAATTGTGTTGTAATTAGAGCGTCAATATGTATTTGTGGTCTCTTTTTTTTATTTCTTTCTCATATCTTATTATTGTAATTTGTGCAATCCATTAAATATATTATTTTTGAATGTTTCACTTTTTTTCCAAATGTTTTTAAAAATAATGCTATTATGCAAAAATACCCAAACTTAGAGCAGGAAAATATTTCTAGAAGCTCCATAAAATATATAAATTATAAAAGGTAGGAAGAAGTGTTAACTTTTTGAGAAAATTACAATAAAAAAGCACCTTTTCCTTCACATTTAAAATATTTACATACCAAGTCAAAATCAACTTTAAATTTTGATAAAAAAAGAATAGAAAAATATCTTCATATATCAATAATTCAAATCCTTATCCTCTCCCCTCAAATCCCTATTTCACGATCTCTATAAATCATCAATTCTCAACTTCTTGTCTCTCTAACCACCGCTTTTCTTTAATCTTAATGGCTTAAAAAAAATCACTACAAGCTACCCATAACAACCTCAAGATTGAACCAAACCTAAATACCTGAGCCACACCACGTGTTCGACCATCACTAGTCAAACGACCAATCACCATCACCATCACCAGCCACCCCACCAAGCAGCAATACCAGCAAATCAACCCAGCCATGCACTAGCACAGCCTAGCCATAAGCCAAACAAGCACATATCCATAAAAAAATCAGCCCACCTAAACCCAACCACATTGAATCTTGTAACGTCGACGAAGATTTTCCAAGAATATCAATAATTTTCTCAGGAAAATTGATGTTTGGATTGAGAAGCTGGAGGGTACAGGTTTTGAGATGGGGATAATGAGTGATTCAGTTGATCATGGATCACTTTTGGGATTTTGGGTTTCATGACGTGGGTTTCTATCAACCAAATCTTGTAAGGTTGGTGCGGATTTTTCAGCAGAGAAATGACTTCATATTCACTTGGCTGGATATGATTTTAAAACAATTTATTCTAAAATAGATCGATGAAAACGATAATAATTACATAGAATCTCCCGTTGGATTGAACAAAATAAAGACAAAGTTTATGCAAATGTTTGGTCTTGAAATCATTTGAGGGGGACTCATTTTATTTATTAGGTTTTGTTAGACAAGGTGGAGAGAGGAGAAATAGACAGGGGAAGAAGAAATGCAGAAAAAGAAAGAAAGAAAAAAAAGGAGATATAAAATTATAATGACAAACCTATAATATTTTAGAGTTTTTCATTAATCGGTCAATGAACTAATATGTAAATTAAATTGTTATTCACTATATTAATATGTAAACTTTATGTTTTCAAATATTTGAGGATAAATGTAATCTAAAACGAATTTTAAAATGTTTAACATAATTTTTTTTTTCGTCATGTGGCATGATTGATCTCTTACATATGTTTACCTTGAAGAAGAAAATATAGAAATGATATTGGATATACTTATTTATTTTTTAAAAAGAAAGAATTTAACGACTCAAAAATTTTGAAAATAAAAGAAGAAAATATAGAAATGATATTGGATATACTTATGGATGAAATGAATAGCCAATATGAGAAGTTGCATAATTTTATTTATTTCAAGAAGGGGGGAAATACATTACATATTTTTGTTTGAAAAATGGTAAAAACATTAATACCGATTAAGTTAAAATTCATTAATATCTAAAATAATATTAACTATGATTATAACTAGCTTTCTTAAAAATTGAATTTTATTCTTATAATTCTTTTGCAATCTCAAAAATTAATTAATTTAATATAGTGACTAACAAGCACGAAAGAACAGGTCCAAACACTAGAGCCAAGCACTGCGTCCTGTAAATAAATTAGTGGCTATTAAGGACATCGTTTACATTTTAACTGCGTGGAAATAATAATATACTTATATGCGTGGAAATAATAATATACTTATATGTTTTAATAATATAACACTAGAGCCACGACATTTTTTCTTGCTTGGCTTGCCAACCGTTGAGAAATAGAGAGGAGCACTAGCAAGAATCTTTCTTGTAAAAGAGTCAATGCATGTTGATGATGACACTTGTCTTTTACGTTCTATAACATTAGAAATTAATTAATTAATTATATTTTTACTGTAGTTTTAATTATAAAGAAGTAAACGTATAGCCTCTATCCCTTTCAAATCATTGATATCATAAGTTGAAGAATTGATAGAAGAAGGATTCTTAACTTTGTTCAAAACTTTCTTTAAATTTCATTAAACTTAAGCCATTTATTTCGAAAAGAGCTTAACATTATCAAGCATAGAAAAATAGGAAATTAAAATATTTGAGAAGGATATATCTTTATACATTACACTACCATTAAAAATCAATTGGTCATAATCTTCAATTTATTTAAATTCTCAAATATATTCATCCATTTAAATTAATGGTCAAACTTGCTGTACAAAATTATTAGACCAATCAACACTGATTATTTAGTTTATCATTACCAACGCGCACTAATTAAATTAGCAGTCCAATTATAGAATAGTATCCATAGGAGTTTAGTTTATAAGCATACAATTTATATATCAAAGCAAACTTGCAATCAAAACTACATCATCTAAAAGATTTTAAAGATTCTAGCATGTATACTAAGCATATATTAAAACTTATATAAGATATTAAAATACAATCTTAGTATGAATACTAATTATATATATATAATTTATGATTAAACATAAGCTCACACAGATCAATTTAGATAAGTTATTAACATGTATATAATGGTGGCCAATTGAGTTTTTGTTGTAGTAATAACATTCTTATTTCTTTCTAACTATTAAACTACTAAAATTAATCCTCTGACCATATATAACAAATGATTGTGGGTTTATGATCTTATCTATGAAATCTTTTTGAAAACGTTTGTAATTAAAATGTCCAAAGGCTACCAGAAATATTAATGACAAGTTGACGATTTCAAAAAAAGAAATGCTGTTTCACGTTTGCGATGACTAAAATCAATTTCATAGACAAAGCAGATGGGTAAATGGGACCATGTACGTGAACTATTTATATTCATCCCTTTTGGTGTCGCTAGTCAGAAATTGCAACATATATATAAATAATGCCATTAATTAATTCAATGTTTCCATCATCATCAACAATATGAAAGACAAAACACTAAAAAAACTAGAGTCGTGGGCTTTGCCACACTAGTCTCTGTTTAATTGTATTTAATCATCTCAAAATCATCTGTGCTTATCCCTCCCTCATCACCATACTAAAGAAAATAATAATTCCTAAAAGTCTGATGCTTCCAAGAAGCTTCAATCCCTAAACCCTAAACCATCTATTATCCTCGATTTCCATGTTCAATATTCTGCGAAGGAATGCCAAGGACTTCTTCTCCAAGGAGTTGTTGGAAGAAAACTAAACGCAAAATATTGCAAAGAAATTATATATATGACGTTTAGATAGAGTTTGGCTCATATATAAAATAGAACAAACATCACCACTTTAAGAAATATATTGCAAGGAGCTTGACTTAATGAGGAGCTAGCTAGCCTCGATCCTCAAAAAGATTCAAGAAATACCACCGAGCGTTCAGGTCAGCTGGCAATGGGGCAGTCCTGGCTTAACCAAGGTCACGAGTTCGAAACTGGGCTTGTCCTTGGGTATGCAGTGGTGCTTTGTGGGAGAGCTTTAGCCGCCCTAACGGGTCTCTCCCGGCTCGAATCCGGATTAGTCGGCTGTGGCCAGATTACCGGATGGTTAAAACCAAAAAAAAAAAAAAGATTCAAGAAATCCAGTCTAAAAAATGTCACCCCTTTATTATATGCATAATAAAAAATAGTAATGGAAAAAGAAGGAAATATAAGAGCAAAATGTAGTTAATTCATCTCAATTTTTGAGCTGGAAAGATTCCAAGCTCTCTATCATGAAATACATACTGTAGTTGCCCAACTTACTCTTCTCACATGGATAAAAACATTATCTTATATAGGTCGGTTTTGATTATTCCATGCCCTTGCCTGAATTGAACTTAGCTAGCTAGCTAGCTAGCATCGACCAACAAGATATTGCTTAGCTCTATTGCTAACTAGAAACATGTAGCGTTTGTCTTCTGGTATCTCTTCCAAGAAAGCTCAGGAAAACTGGGACTTTTAGCAGGGTTTATTTTTATTTTTATTTTTACTTTTTCATTTTTCATATTTATGTCCTACAAAATTGGGAAGTGTCCCTCCAAACTGGTTTCCGGGCCACTAGTTTTCATCCATCCCTGTAAAGAAATGTTGCAATTTACTATAGCAAACTCTGTGACAATTGGTTGCCTATTTTCGCATTCATGGCAAACTGTGGCGATAGCTATAATGAGTCATCGAGTCAAGAGAATGGCATTGATGAGCCCCAAAAACCTGACCAGATAAATTGAATGTCGTGCTAGGATGGGCCAAAAACACAGTCATTCAATTGTAAGAAATTATTTTTTTTTGCTATCAAATAATCTTTGTAATACACGATACATACAAAATAGTTTAAGCATACATTCTTAATCTCCAAATTTTAAGGTAACTATGTAGAGTTACTGTACAGAACCAGCTGAGATGGTCGGGATCAAGATTACTGAAAATATTAAAAAGGGTGCATTGGCTAATTAATTATTTACCACAGAGTCTTATGCATGCATATATGATTCCATTAGTTTACTAATATTGCAGGAAATACTAATTAGCACACATTAATTTAATTTCTTATCAAAATATTTATGCATGTATGGATGAATTGTTAATTAGCTAGAAAGTTTTGTTTTCGTTTCGAAGAAGAGGCTCGAACACAAGATCTCTTCGCAAAGAGGGATCCTACTGCTAATTAATTGGGCTATTAGCTAGCAAGTTGAAGCCAGGTAGTTATATTTATCCACCAATAATTAGTCTAGGGTTTGGAAAATGTCACCATTCAAAGGCCTGTAGCTATCAATTCATTTCCTGTTGAATCTCTTCGCAGTAAGACTTGGCTAGGATGCCTTTGAAAAATCGAGAGAGAGAGAGAGAGAGTGAGAGAGAGAGAGGGGTTTTATTTAGGGTACCAAAAAATTGAAGATGGAAAGTTCTCTACATAGCTTTGCTTATATTTTAGAGCACTAGTTAGAAACTGGTTGAACTTGTCTGTCATTTTGACTTGTGTGTACATGCTCCAAAAGAGAAGAAGTACTGCTTCTTCTTTTTCTTCTTTTTTTTACTTGTCCATACCCAACTCAGGTCCATTATTAAAAGGCACAGGCAGACCTCCACCAGTTTTTGTAGGAAGCAAGACCTATAGGGGTTCCTCACAGTGTTGTAGAGAGAGAGAGATAGAGAGAGATAGAGAGAGAGATGGGAAGGGCTCCTTGCTGTGACAAGGCAAATGTGAAGAAGGGGCCATGGTCGCCGGAAGAAGATTCGAAGCTCAGAGAGTACATAGAGAAATATGGGACTGGTGGGAATTGGATTGCTCTACCTCAAAAAGCTGGTAAGATCACCACTAACAATTAGGATCAAACCATATATTTCCTCTTTCCCTCTCTTTCTAATGGTTGTTTTTACATGGTTTTTGATGATCAGGGCTGAAGAGATGTGGCAAGAGTTGTAGACTGAGATGGCTGAACTATCTGAGACCCAATATTAAACATGGTGAATTCTCTGATGAGGAGGATAGGGTAATCTGCAGCCTATTTGCAAGCATTGGAAGCAGGTGCAGTGATTTTCACTTTAAAGAACTTCTCTTGACCCTTATTTTTGTGTCTTTAGTTTAATTTGACCCATAATCTATACTCAGATTACACAAATTTCTTTGCTTTATCTCTTATTGTATGTGTTTTCTGGTTTCTTTTCCTTTTCGCAAGTATCATCTGTGAAATTATATCGAGGCAATTTATCTAAAAACAGCCGGGGAAGAAAAGGGTTGAAAGACAGAAAATTCGAGGTTGTTTTTCCTTTTAACTTGAGAAAACCATCTTGCACAGATCAATAATCGGCCTATTTTTTGGATAATTTCTACGCATGCATGCCAAGTTAGGAGCCAACATCAATTCCTTCTTACAGATGTTAAATGCGTACTTAGAGTTTCCTTCTTATGCAACCTATTTTCCTTAAAATGCAAATTTGCAGATGGTCAATAATAGCAGCTCAGCTACCAGGAAGGACTGACAATGATATTAAGAATTACTGGAACACCAAGCTCAAGAAGAAACTCATGGCCATGGCTCCTCAATCTCATAGAAACCCCCCACCATTCCATTCTCCTCATCATACTCCACCATTACCATCTCACTCACCGCCGTCCATGTATAAAGACTCCGGTGGTTCTTTCTCTTATTACCCCCAAAACAGATCTTTCACCGGCTTTGAGCCCAGCTCTCAGAATCCGTCCAGTCTTTTGAGCAACAACAGTTTTTCTGTAGCCACAAACTCTTTACTTTTCCAAACCAACCAAGAGGGCTTGTTCAGTCCCATGCAATACTATCATCCAGTGAAAGATAATTACTTGGTGTTCGGTAGTGAATCAAGCTGTAGTTCTAATTCTGATGGGAGTTGCAGCCTGATAGGCCATGGAAGAGAGATCAAACAAGAATACATGGGGTTTCACGGCTTCATGTCATCAAATGGGTATGGAGACCAGAACCAGAAGGTGATGCTTGGTAATGGCAACAATGGAGTTGAGATTATGAACCAATGGGTAGAGAAGGCAAATGGGAGTATTGGAGAAACCCCATCAGACTATGATTTCATTGAAAACGTTAAGCAACTGGTTAGCAGTAACGCTAATCGTAACGATGTGAGTAATAGCTATAACAATGACACCCTACTCATTGATGAAAACAAGACGCAGGAGACGGTCATGTACCACTACTACTGAATGAAATGATATATATGGACTGACTGGAAGTAAAATCAAGAAAGATTTGATGGGGTAAGGCGGAGAGATTTCAGACAAGACTTCGAATTCCTGGGGGATTGTGCTGTTTTTATCTGATGAAATATATGAAACATTTCTTCTTTTGACAGTACATGGGTTCGTAAAGACCTCTCCTTTCTTTTCTTTTTTCTTTTTTTCTTTCCTTGTTCCGTGCATTCTTTTTTGGGATAGGTGATAGATCTAGGTATAGATGATGATGCAGTATGTGTATGTACGGTCCTCACTGCCTCGCAACCCCCCCAATCACGATAAGAACTTGCAAAAACCAGGAAAAAAAACAAGAATTTGATGCGTATAAGTGCAGGTATACGATCCATATATAAGAAATTATGAACAAACCCTGAATCCAACCATGCATTATTCTTCTCCCTTTTTGAAACCTTTTATATTCCAACCTCAAAGAATATCGACAGTGTTCTTGAGCGGATCATCAAGCACCTCATGAACATGTACCAATACAGATTTGTTCCCTTGTTTGCCATGGATTTTGATCGCAGAGCCCAGAATCTTTTAGTATAAAAAAGCTAGCTAGCTAGGTCTGACTGAAGGTCGGAACTGGCCTCCTATAAATTTTTAAAACAGGGAAGATGATGGTGGAAATTTTGGATTTTTGTGGAGGCAAAGGCTTTCAGCGGAGTAATAAATTATGATCATAATCTCAGTCTCTCCTTACACACCACTCCATTCTTTATTATACACATGCAGTATCCTTTTATTTATCCTCGCATGGTCCCGTCTCTTTATTTATACAAATACATTATAGATCAATCATCTCTTTTCAATACACTCATCGGTACATATAATAATATGTGTATTATTTATTATAATTTAATTTAATTGAAAATCTGACGAGTCTTAGACTACCCAGTTGAATAACCGTTTCCATGTCATTTTAATATTTACTCTACATGAACGCAAGTTAAGCACACTCCCGGCCAATGCTAATATGTACAGCTTGTTTTAGTTGAAGGAAAGCATTCTGACAACTGATCGATCTTACTTAATATTCTATTGCATATAGCAGATGTGCCAGGATTTGGACCTAGTGGTTTTCGACATGTATATATATATATATGTCGAGGAATAGTTGTTGAGAGTTTCTTATAGAATATGTTGTAGCTCTTGTTTATATATATATATATATTGAGGAATAGTTGTTGAGGTTCTTGCAGAATATATTCTGGCTGTTGTTGTTCCATAGGATACGATCATAATAGGAAGCATGGGTTAGAGATTTTGTAATAATTTAAAAGGAAAAGGTAGAAGAAGCAGCAAATTGCTCCCAGTTACTTGAGATCATCAATTGTAAGAATCGGTACTTGAGCATGCAGTTTTAGCTGCTATAGTTCTGAAAGGAATTTACTCCCCACAAAATTAAGATTCGTGGCAAGGACATTTTCTATCTGATACTTACTTAATAGTACTTTTTTACGTATAATTTAAGTAATACCAGCAATTACCACCTTTAAGTATTTATTCTGATAATTAAGGCTTCAAGCATATTCATGATCTTAAGTTATATATATATATATATATATATAATCTAGAGTTTATATTGAAGTTAACTAACTTGGGAGTAGCGATAACACCTTAAGTTATATTGATGATCATATTAAGATTTATTAAATTTATGCGCTCATAAAGTATATAGCTTAATTGCAATTATTTTATAAAAATAATGACTTGGTCCTGTAAGAAGGTTATTTTTTTATGATTTAATTGGAATAAGATAATAAATGGATATAAAGGAAGAATTTTTTTATAGGCCCTCAAATGAGATAAGAATTATTCTTGGTATTTTATTTATTAATTTTATAATTAACAATAGTATAAGCTCTATACATAATGCTCATATAAGTAAGAAAATTAGGGGCTCCATCTCTCAATTATTCTTGGCATTTTTTAATATTTATTTTAATATTAACATATTGAAATTATAAAATAAAAAATAAAAAAACAACAACTTGATATTTGTTTTAGATAAAAAGAAATTTGAAAAGGCAAAGTCAAACATGAAATTGAATATATTAAATATGGAAACAAAAAAAATGAAAAAGAATCTAAATCCTAAAAAAATATTAAAAAATATATCTCTCCTGTGAATTATTAATCAGAGCAAGTAATTTTTCCATGTTGGATTCTTAGAAAGCAGATGGACATGCCCCGGAAAATTTATTTGTTTTGCTAGAATGCCTTTTTCTGGCGAATTGTTAAGGTCAAAAGGTGTGGCACCTACTGACATTTCTGTCACATTTCAAAATTTACTCATTATAAACAGTCAGTTTTTCTTTCTCTTCTTATTTTAATTATGTGATTTGATGTCAACACTGAATTGCAGATATTTTTTATTTAAAATATATTAAAATAATATTTTTTTTATTTTTAATTATATATCCAATAATAAAAGAGTTAGTAACGAAATTCAAGATTAAAAAAATCTGAAACGAGTATTTTATGCCCATAGTTTTTAACCAATGTTTTTGAGTGCTATGATAAATTTTGGAAGGTTGCGCAAATAAATGTAGCGTAAGGTTTTAATATATTTTATTTTTCCAGCAAGGAATTATGTGCATCCAGCAATTGGACCTTTACAAGCACTTGCGTATGACATCGGTGTGAGCCTCAAAAGTCTTAATTGGTACTTTGGTTGACTTTTTTGTGAACATAATCAACCACTTAATCACATAGGACATACAGCAAATTAAATTGGTAATAATGCAATCCCTGAGCTTAAACATTGTTGTATAAACAAAGATAGAGTCAACTCATTTCGAAACTCGAGCCACAGGATAAGGTTTGACCTCTAATTGTTTTAAAAATATATGTATATTTATGAAACCAAGTTGAATCACAAATTAAAATGATATTATTTTAATAAATATAATTTATATGAAAGTGAAATCCAGCAAGCATGCATTCATCGGATTGTAAATTAACAAATCATTAGGTCGATTTGATGTGTATCATTCAAAGTTAGCAAGCCATTCTTATTTTGACAACGAACAAAAAACAATCTACAAGATGTGAAATTGGAGGGTAAATGGTAGGTTGGACTTTAGGGATGAAAAGTGCCCTAATTTGACTAATTTGTAGCTTCTTGTTCACGGGTCTTTCCAAAGGGTGGGTGCCCTAGGGCCGAGGCACTTCAACCATGCAAAGTGTTGAAGAGATTTTGTGTAGGAGGGCGGCGTCAATGGAACACAGGACTCACTGCCATCATCATATCATTGTCAAGAGGTGTTAAGGGTTACTAGAATAGAAGAAGAATAAAGTCCACTAGTATGAGATTATTCAATAGAAAATGGGTACGTATAGGGTTGTCTCTTTGTATTTCGAAACCCCAAAAATGATTTCTCTATTTGAAACCCTAGACTATCCCCACATAGGATTAATGGCATGAGCGATGCGTCTCACTATTCTAGTCCTGAGTTTGCTCTTCACGGGTCACCAGTTTGAATCATAGATTTTAATTGTTAATTAATTTTAAAATTCATAGAATTAATCGAGGTGCACGTTAACTGATCATATAATGACTTTACAAATCACAACAGCATCATAATAAAATATTAACAAAGTATATTCTTCGTCCACCAAACTTTGAAGCCTAAGCTCAATAAGACCAAAACAAATTGTAGAGAATCGGCCATATTGATCAAGCTACCCAATCTATACACATCATGGTGATGAGTTTGATCAAGCGGCAGAGAATTGACCACATTCTTGAAGCTACTGAAAATGGATACCTATCCGGTTTCTCATGGCAGTTTTTAAGTGAGATTTCACGAACGTTGGCATAAATATTAGAAGATGAGTCATAAATCTCAGAATTTATTGTACCAACAAACAGAGGAACCCTATCTCTAGAGTTCAGAGAATGAGTAAACATACACCTACCTATGTGCTGGTGGCGGGTCATCCTCCGAAATTACCTGGTCTAAAAATAGAGAAAAAGGTGGCAGCCATGGAAACTGGATAGAAGAAATAGTAGTGGGATGGAATGGAAGAGTTCCATTGAAACAATAATAATAATAATTAAAATATTCTTGGTATTATAATAGCGATTATTTAAAAAAAAAAAAACTTTCATTTTTGATATATGTACATCTAAACTATCTTAAAATACCATTTGTTTTTTCAATTTAAAGCAAATAAAAATAAAAATATTTGTTTTTCATAAGCAGTTTTAAAAAGCAAAAACAAACATGCTATAAATCTCCTACTCAACCGTATGATATATAGTATGGTGAAAAGTAATAAAATTGCACTTTGCCCTAATTATAATCTTGAAAATAGTTAATTAATCAATAAAACACTAAAATCTTAGAATCTTGGATCCAAGCGTTTTAAAAATAATTTTTTTTTCTTTGCTTTGAATTACTTTCTTAGTATTTTCAAATCATTTTAAAATGTTGATGTCAAAATAATTTATTTTCTTTAAATAATATTATTTCAATGTATTTGTAAACATTTTCTTTAAACAACCATTACCACAATAATAAATAGGCTATTAGTTATATATATAAAAAAAAAATATATATATATATATATATATATAGCTTTTTAAATCTATCTTTTCAGACTTCAACAATAACCAAGATTTTCAATTTCGTTTCGGTTGGTGTTTCGTTTTTTCAATTGAAATAAAATATTTTAGTTTCGAAGTATTTTGGCGCGCAGTCTCGAAGTTGTATTATTGATAATTAATTAATTAATTATATATATATATATATCTAAATTAAAATATTAATTTAACAAACATAATTTAAATTCAAGAAAAATTAACTTTAAACTATTTAAGAGTGGTTCCAAGTAGTAGTTCTGGAGAAAGTCATTGGTGCCCATACTCAACAAAAATAGCAACGATGTTTTGTGCCTTCTTTCCACCTACCAACCGAGACAAATGGAGCTTATAGTGCTTCACCATAACCAGAAGCAGCAGCAGAAGCAAAACTAACACCATGAGGCAAATCTGCTGGCTTCAAATTAGGATCAAGAAAGGCCAGAATTATCTTCGTATAACCAAATGCCACAGCTGGGGGAAGAAGCATGAACTATATATTAATCAAATGAAGGTGACATACAAATTTCTGTAGCGTAATGAGAAAAACTCACCTACGAAATCTGTGGCAAGTCTTCCATTGCTGAACCTTCCGGTGGAGCGACGGAGGAAAGTTGCCCTTCGTAGTCGTTGAAAGGCGGTTGTTACTGCCAGGATCAACACTCGAGTCTCCAAAACAGCGGATTGTAAAGACTGAACTGCAGAAGAAAGATTGAAGGGGTTGTGATTCATGAATTGAGGTTGTGAGATGAGGAATGAGGAAGAGAAGTTAGGTATTTCTTTTGGTTTCAGAATTGAATTTGAGGCAAAACGATGGGGGTGCCGTCAATGCTGTGGGAAGAAAGAAGTTAGGGATTTGAGGCAATTCTTTAAAAAAAAATCAAGGCCGAAACGCACATGCCGAGTGATACTGGCGCATTTCAGCCTGAATTTAACTGAAAAATCCAGAATAGATCAAAATTTTAACCGAAATAAAAACAATATTGTTTTATCTCATTTTTTTAAACCGATACAAACATTACGGCTGAAACAAAACAAAACCGATAACTCTCACAATAACACCAAGAATGCCACTTCACACAGTGACCCAATTGCTTACACGGAATGTTGTGGTTGCTAATATAACAACCCCTCATTCTTTCATCAGAATATTTTTTTTGATATTTCCTCCAAAACCCCAATTCACACTCTCTCGCCTTAAAAAAAATTAAAAAGCTACACAAACCTTGCAATTCATTTAATATTCCTAGTACATTTCGGGGTGCCAAACCTCAAATTCAACTGCATAAAGAGTGGAAATAAATAAAAAATACTGGAAAAAAATACAGGTCATGAAATTCGTGCATTGAAAACAAAACCTGAGTCTACTCTGCAGCATCTTTTGAAGAAAGAAAACTTGAAGACTGCAAAACGCCCCCTTTCCTGCATAAAATTATCACCGCCGATAACCAGCATGGATAACAAAATGAGCTGCTGTCAGGCCACCCTTACACCCATCACTCAAAAGAGAAAACAAAAGGGGAAAAAATAGTTGGATCGCACAGCAGAGGTTCCGGTTATAGATCCAGCGAGGATCTCACGGCTCGGGAGGCTAGGACCAAGGTGTGCATTGAGAAGGCAGTTCAGAGTGTATTGCTTTACACATTACCTAGATACAAGACTTGATACCGCAGGGAGTATAAATTGTTGGAGACCAGATATGTGACTGCACAATCATCATACGCTCGTGGGGGCTCCCCCTCGATTATACATTAATACAAGAAACAAGATGGATATAACATGCACCGGTGTTGAAGCGTCTCAAAATCTATGGAGCATCAAAAAGGGACTCACAATAATGTGTAAGCAACACTAAACATATAACTGCAAGAATAATGAGGTATGGAAGAAGCAGAGGAGGCATGCTTGGATGGTAAAGGATGGTCAGCGTGATCACGCAGGCCACATAACTTTTTATCCCTGCGAGACATTCCATTTGTTAAGGAGGTTGACACTTGATTCCTGAAAGGGGTTCAATGTTGCCTAGCAGGGTAAGATTATATGGAGGTTAAAATGAATACAGCAATGGCCACCCAACATCACAGTAATATTTCAGAAAATTTATATTGCATTTGACAATTACCCAGAGAACATTTCACCACTTCTTCCATCCCACAAACTACTAACCAGTAAACGCTCAAGTCTTTTCAAGTCAAAATAAGTCAGAGGTGATACGGTCTTGAACTGAGACTTATGTACTAACTATAATGATGTCTTTCCCTGATCTAATGTCTAGATAAAAATGGATGTCTGTAAGTATATATGAACGCAATTTTGCATCTTGAACAGTAGCAGTAAGAATTTGATTATGTTGTCAATCTAATGAAGATGGAAGACAAATAAGAATAACTCAATAACAACAGCAACAATAAAAGCTATAGTGACTCACATGATTCCAAGCAGCGGTTTCAGTTACTTTTCCAATAGTCTTGAGATCAAAATTTCAATCCAATGGCCGTCAAGATCCTTGATGAATGCTACCCCTTTCATTTTTCCTGCAACTAGGCTCACAGATCTGAGGCAAGTAACTATAACATATAAAATAAATAATGAACCGATAGTAATATAAATGCCTATGCTGAACAATATATAAACCCAAAGAAAAAAACTAATTTCCTATAATCATATTAAGCCACTGACACAATAAAGTTTTTGGCCTAAGATAAGGAATAGAGGAAATATAATACAACTGGACAAGCAAAGATAAATTTGGTTAAACATCAGTAAATTTGCGTTTGGTGATGCCATTGGAAATTCTTATCAGTTGAAAAGGCACCATATTAATGCTTTTTGGGTACCTTTCAGATGGTTAAGTTGAGGATGTCAAAACCATTGAAAAACACCCAACCAAAAAGGGCTTCCAACCACATTACTAAACAAAGGTAGTATTTTGGAGATGGTCCTGCTCCAGCCAAGCAATCATAGCACTTGCCAGTTAAATTCACATTAAAGAGAATATTTATATCAATTCCCATCCTTGGACTAAGGATTAGTCAAGAGATACATACAAAGACAGCTGTGGAGGTATGAAGTAACAGCCACCAGTGTGTCTGCACAAGAAGCTGATGGGTGCACTGTCCAGATGTTAACTTTTATTTCAAATTAATACAGAGAAAATTTGCGTAGAATAACTTGCAGGTTAAACCATTGACTGGTGTCATGTATAGGACATAACCCATGCCTAACATTAACATTGATTTCATCCAGCCAAATAGCAAACAATTTCACTCCATTGAACATTAACTACCACCAACAATGTGCAAATAAGATGCCAGTGTTAATTAAGTGCTAAACTATTTTATTTTCTAAAAGTGGTGTCTTACCATCGTTAGTTTTTTTCACAAACCCCACAACCAGGCGTTCCAATCCCTCACATGCCTTGTACATATCATCAACAGTAGCACCAATATGTCCTGAAATGTGAACAGAAACTGTATACATGACTTCTTGCTTGGGATAACCATCCTTTGCAAATAAAGTAACATACATCTAAGGAAAACAAAAAAAAAATAATCTTGTATGATATCTAATTAGGAGAGTGAAATAAATATTTACACAAAGAGCAGTGTGTTTTGAGGATTTGTACCCTCTTTATATCAGTTAGAGACTAACTATAAGAATATCACTGCTTAATTTGAGCAATGCCTACTTGAAGCAATCAAAAACTCTTGCCATGACCTGGATTGACGGGAAAGTAATCCTTTCTGTTCCAGGGCTTCATTATGGTGATTTAGGGTGCCAGGATTGCATTCAACTACTCTCCATTCAAGTTTATCAGTTTATGTTTTAACATTTCTTCAAGGAAAATTGGAAAGCTTTTAAACTTTGGGTTATCGATGACTCAAATTTAATGGAATCAATAATCAAAGAGACATGAAGAATAGGAATTTCAAAGCATATGGCACTTTTGTCAAACATATTCATCCAACTCAAAAGAATTTTGCTTTCAAAATATATCCTTTTCTCACTGGTCTCGTACAATAAAGGTGTATCCAAAGTCACAGGCACAGCGCATTGGATTTCAAAAAATAGCATGGATGAAAACAGTATTGAAGTTGGAAATTACATGTATAATATATATTGAGAAATTCCACCTAAATCATAAGATCTTACATACCAAAGCCACGAGGCTCTGAATCTCAGTTGTGATATTTGAACTCAGGATCACTTTCAGTGCCCCAGACACTGTTAGAAGCATTTAATTGTCAGAATAGATAAGAAACAACAGGCGCTAATATGGAAAAACGAGAACTAATACGTTTCAAGGAAAGGAAAGAAAATGTTCAGCATCAAACATTCTTACTATGTTTCAGGAGAATTAAAGGTTAAGGATATGGGATTGCTGTTTAAAGCACAAGATGTTGTTGCTTGAGGTTGAGGGTGGTGTTCTAATATGGAATTGTAATGCCCCCATATCCCATATCCCACATTGTCAGTAAACTTTTAAGGTTCAACTGACTTCAGGATCCTTATTTCGAAACATCTGCAGAAAACAATCAAACCCATCCCATGAATACTAAATTAAAGAAGAAGAAAAGGAAAAGGGGTTACAGTCTGACGCATGATGTGAGGACCTGGATTGTTAAAAGCTGATATCTTCCCTTCCGATGCCATTGAAAACACTCTTCAATTGGTTTGGGTTCGGCACAAATAATCATTACTATTAAATTAAACACATTTCACATGAAAAATAAATAAAAGGAAGGATGATGTGAGTGAATCTTGTCTTCTGGTTGAGAGTCACAAGTAACTAGACAGCAAAACATTAGTTCTTGAATGGAAAAATAAAGGGTTCCGGTTATCGATGTGAAGAGGAATCAACGAGGTGTGAAGTTGAGAAGAGCCAGTTGCTTGTTTTTGAAAAAAAAATAAAAAAAACATTTTATTTTTTATTTTAAATTAAATTATTTTGATGTATTAATAATAAAAATAATTTAAAAAAATAAAAAAATAGAAATCCTCTTTAAAAATATTAATATAATTAGAGGTTTTAAATCAAATTATTTAACAATTAAGTTAATTGCAAAATCACTTTATATAAGAAAACCATTAACATATATTTAGTTAATTTTTTTCGAATAATATAGAAAATCATTAACGAATATCGTAACTAAAACCATATAAAATTTAGGTATATTTTCTTGGTCCTGCTTTTACACACCCCTAGCACAACTGAGAGTTGGGGGAATGATGAACTCAAGGTTTTATATATATATATATATATATATATATATATATATATTGGGATAGTATAATTATAAATTTATTTTTGTTATTAAAAAAAAATAGAGGTGAAAGAAAGATTTGTAGCTCAAGACTGAAGTTATTATTCTTTAAAATAATATAAATTATATTGATAGTTTTGTATTTTTATATAGTAAAATAATTCCTTTAACCCCAAAATAAAATAATCTAATGCCTACTACTCAAGGACATTTGTGTAATTTACTTTTAATAATAGTGTATTTGTTATGATACATTTACAAACAGATAGCTTTTTTGTTATTGTATATTATTTTTATTGTAAATTCAAAAGGTACAGGGTGTTGTTATAAATTATTTTTATTAAATATAATTAAAAAAAAATTTGATGACATGTGTTACATAGTTGCTTGTGAGTGGAAGACCGTCGTGCCATTCAAAGTCACCTGAAAACTAAACGCCACCGTTCAAGTCAATATTTGAAAGATCGCAGTGCCATTAGCCTAATAAGAACATGTTTTTTTAATATTTTTTTCCTCTCTCTCTCTCTCTCTCTCTCTCTCTCCCTTTCCCCCACTTCAATTTTCATGTCAAACTTTTAAAAATTCAAGAATTGACTTTTAAGTTTTTGATTCTTCATATTTGATCCTTTTTTATTATGATTTGAATCATCTAGTATACCAAACTTCAAACAATTTAAAACCATAACCTCCTCACTTTATTTCTAAATGGCTAGTTAGCTACATAGGTGATTTGAACATACACAGGTGTGTGTTTTTACTCTCACCTTTATAATTTGATACAATCATTGAACAATTATTATTATCTTTAACACATCTTTGATTATTATTATTTTTTTAATACTAATTACCCCTTACACTTTACTTAAAAGAGTTAAATTATGTGATTGTTTGACACCGTGTTTTAACAATATTTTTTTTATAAAAAAAATTTTGTTTATGATGTTTTTTAGATCATTGTGATATATTAATGTTAAAATTATTTAAAAAAAACATTATTTTAATTTATTTATAAAAAAAACATCTTGAAAAACAATATTAACTACACTCTTAAAAATACCCACATCCTACAAAAAAGGCTCTCAAGATTCTTATTGTAATCAATTCTTATTAGTGAATGTTTTTTTCAATCCTTTGGGGTGAGAATCTTCGTTAAAGTTACAAGTCAGACTATAACTAGCTATTTAGTTGTGAGCTTTTATGTGAGATCATGTGTAGGTCTCTCTCTCTCTCTCTCTCTCTCTCTCTCTCTCTCTCTATATATATATATATATATATATATATATATATAAAAGATTTTAGCATTGAGTTTGTGAAAAAGGTCATCTAGGTTTCAATAATCGTATCCTGAAAAACAAATTGATTGCTTTTGACCTTGAAATCACGAAAAAAATCGTGTAGGTTTCAATCTTTGTGACATGAAAAAGAAAATGTTAGACTTCATCATCTTCAAGTCCATGAAAAGGGACGTGCAGTCTTTTTCTTGCGAAAAAGATTGTTTAGATGTAGTAGGTTGTGTGTGATAATAGAAGCTCAGGCTTTTCATTTAGGGAGTGAAACAGGCAGTAATGATATACCACTGTAAAATATATATTTTCTTTTTCTTTTTCCTTTATATTTGCTTAATTATTGGGAGATAGGAAAAGGGTAGTGGGTGCTGTTGGGTTCTTTTTTCTGGATTTCAAGAAACTCAATTTTTTTTTAGATATTTTTTGCGGATTCAAGTTAAGCGAGTGAAATTCTAATTGTTATAAATTTTTATAAGGTGATCATGTCCTGAAAATGATTGCAGTTGCGGTTGTTTTTTCCTCTCAAAATAAGTTTTTGTTAGAGAGTATAGTTGCGGTTGTTTTTTAAAGTATTTTTCGTTCAAAAAAACATCAAAATGATATTTTTTTTATTTTTTAAAAAAATATTTTTTATATCAACACATAAAAATAATCTAAATACACTTTTAATTTAAAATCAAAAATTAAAAAAAAATATTAATTTTTTCAAAAATATTTTTAAAACATAACATCAACACCCTCAAAATCCACTTTTATCACCAGCAAACTACAAATTAAGCAGCAGTGCTGCTGTTTTAAAACAATAATATAAAGTGTTTGCGAAAAAAATTAGAATTTTTTTTTTCCACGATGGTAGATATTTTCAGACTTGCTTGTCAACCGAATTCTATCAACTTCTTGAAATATTAATTGGGGGTAATTAATTTCCATAATTTATGTCTAATCCTTTTCTGTTCTTATTTGTAAACCTATATTATTCAAAGCTCGCCATTGCTGACTAATATTTGTACCTTGCCCTGCTTTAAGGTTTTAAATTTCATCAAGTCTAACACTCGCTTTTTTCTTAGAGAGGCAGCATCCGTGATTTTCGGTTATGCAATCACTTCATAGATTTTCTTAAATTATTGTAGATCATCCAATCATTCATTGCTTGCTGTTCATGAAGATGTGTAAGGACTTATCCAATAAGAGATTGCTATTCATTCAAATTAAATTGGTTTCATTGTTTTATGATTTTATTATTATTTATGTGTAATTTAATGGTAGAAAATCATTTACAAAACTTATTATATTTTAATATATTTGATTCACAAGTATTTTTATAACATAACATGAACCAATTGATTTAACAAGTCTAAAGATAACTCGAATAATTTCTAATTATTTCAATTTTAAAAGATAGAAAAAAAATTGAAATAAAGATAGGTAATTAACAAGATATAGACAAAATAAGTAAACGGAGATTAGCAATAACAATTTAATTCAAACTCAATGTATATATATCATTTAGACCAACTTCTATTTATAATGTTTTTTAATAATTATGTTACTTGATGGATAATTAACAAGATATAGATATTATTAAAAATCATATCTAAACTTAACTTTAAATATATACACACACACCCGCTTTAATAATGAATATTCAAAACTTGATAAATAGGATGAGTAAGCTAAATTTATTTTCTATAAAGTAATGAATAATGTATTTTCATAATAAAAACTCTAACTATGAATGCCCACAACCCTCACTACGATTGGTCGAGTAGACTTTTTATTCAATCATTAATTAGAAATTATATGCTAGTTAATGCGACTTTATTATTTAACTAGTTTATTTTATATAATTAAGTTATTTCGTGACTCCAATTTTAATAAATCTAACAGATTAAGGCAGAAAGAAGATGCATTAATTAGATTCGAGATGAAATTTATTAGCTTTTTGTGCTTAATCCGATCTACCTTGTTGAGTCGATGATGCAGAGAGGGAATGTACTCTCTCTCTCTCTCTCTCTCTCTCTCTCTCTCTCTCTCTCTCTCTCTCTCTATATATATATATATATATATATATATATATATATATATATATATATTACCTTGAAAACCCTAGCTTCAAATGGAAGATCAAGATCTACATATCTACAGGCGGCTTGAATAATATTGATCATGGATCTGTCCTCCACTTAATTCATAGATTAATGGAAAACCCTTGAAATATTCTTCCACGTCCATGGAATTGTGGCTGCAGAATCACTTCAATTCATCATCGCCTCTATGAACACCAAGCACCTACATAAATCATTTTACATATGGCCTGTCGTCGTTGAAAACCCATTAACTTTCTCTCATAGTTTCTTAATAAGCACAATAATTTATCGCCCCTTCTCCTTGATGATTACCAGTTCGTTTCTGCATGCCACCATGAAACTGCAAATTAATCACAGACAGATGAAAAGAAAAGAGGCAGCACCAAAATGGCATTCACCTGCACCTGCACCTGCACCTCAACTAAGCTTATTAATCTCCATATCTGATGAACTGTATGAACTTGGTTTTGGTTGTGGAGTTAGAAAAACAAGATGCAGGTGCAAATGCAGACAAAGGCAACATATTGGCATGGATAATCAGCCTGCAGCTACTGCTTGTCGCTCACTCTCTGTATTATGAACAGCGAGAATTAATGGCATCTCTTGTTCTTCATCTGACAATCTTCCATGAGATATTTATAGAGGTCGGGAGAGAGATCATTCACAGCAGAGAGGCGAGAGGGTATGGATTTTGGCAAGTAGAAAGCCATTATACGCGGATTTGACAGCCACCCATCAGAGCATCCAACAGTGTAAAAGTGATTCAGGAGGAAGGAACCTTTGCTGATATATATCTATCCACTTAGCACAAAACATGGGGAAAAATGTTTGATGGCTACAAGGCCACGTGATGGAAACCCCCCCAAGCACGTGGGACTTGATGTGTACACTAATCAAAGACTGCCATGTGGTGATATTCATCTGACAGTCTACTTGAATTGACTGCTAACCTCGTGATCCCATGCGAATATGAGAACGATATTAGTAGGGGTCGGTTGATGGCTGTTTGTCAGTTTTAAAGATAATGTTGAGAAAAAATAAAAAAAATATATATATATATTTTAAATTGTTGTTATTTTAGTATTTCCATATCATTTTATCCATTGATGTTAAAATAATTTTTTTTAAAAAAAAAATATTTTAAAAAATAATTTTAATTATACTAGGTCCAAAAACTAAAAAAAAAGAAAAAGAAATTGTATGGTATATATTTATGGGCCCATTGGTTTTTTCAAAGAAATTTAATGCAGCTGAAATTATAATTATATATTTTAAAAAAAAAAATGTTTCTGGAAATTATTCGATTTGGGATTTTTATGGATATTATTAGACAAATCATGATTATTAAGTGTTTTGAGAAAGATAATCTAAAGATTTTTTACATATATAAATGTTATTAACTTTTCAAAAGTTCAATTACCTCTTCAAGGATAAATTGTAATAAATTATAAGTCATTTAATTATTTGATCTTTAATATTCATTCACATTAATCATCTTTTTAAAATTCTTTTAAAAATAATGATTTGTTATAACTAATGTTATATATTTCTCTCCCTTTTTTTCCCGCTTTCTATTACATATAGTAATACTCTATATAACATCATTCTATGAAAATACTAGACATACCATTATAAATATATAGAAAACCCAATATCTATGTTAGTGATAAAATATCACTTTATCCTTTGAAAAATGTCAGATCTTTTATTCTGGGATAATTATTGATAATTTATGTAATCAAGTCTATGCTTGATTTTTCTAGGTAGAGATTTGTAATATCTATAGTAGTTACACTCTAGTTTTAATTTTTAAAACTTATTTACACGCTTGATTAATCATCACAATTTAATTTCTTACCAATGATGCTTGATGTGTAACTCATTATGTTCTCAATAAGTTGATAAAAATATAATTCATAATCCTAATTACAATAGGATTATATAAATTAAATAGTTTGGTTTATTATGAATTTAACAATTTAATTGATTTTAATTACTAGTTTCTCAATGTAACTATTATATTTCATTTTGAATGTTTCAATTTATAAATTTGAGCAAGGAATATATCTACTATCAAATCATATTTGTTCTCAATATGATAAGTATTAATTATATGAATAAGATTAGAAACCATTTTCAAATTCCAATCCATATTGAGCAAGAATTTTATAATCATTATTATTTGAATACATATGAAATATATTTTTTCTAATTTATCTAAGATGATGAATCATCTCTTAATGATATGAAATCCTCGTATAGGTCAATTTAGTCTATTTGTTATTTAACAAGAACCTACATATTAGTTCAAAGTATCTTTTATACATTAATTTATTGAAATAATTGATTTCTTTCATAAAGAAAAAGTTTTAATATGTATTGGTCTCAACAAATCTAATTAATATATGATTTTAATAGAGCATTGACAAAAATAAATTTAGAAATAATGCTTTGATGAAATTACAATTCTTATAATTATAACCACTTTATAATTTAATTTGTAAAGAATTTTATTCCAAAGGCTTTAGCTTTACTTTAAACTAATTAATTAAACTTAAATGAATATTAAAGATAAATAAGACACACATAAAACTATAAACAATATATATATATATATATATATATATATATATATATATATATATATATATATATATATATTGTTATTCGGCTTGACTTTTTTTTAGAGCGATTAAAAGGTGTTTTTAGGTTGGAAATAGATTTATTAAGGTTCCAAGAATATATGTTTTAAAGTGTTTATAATTGAAAACAAGTTAAAAATTAAATTTTTCGAGATTTAAAAACTCATATTTTTTTTATCATCAAAAGTGATAAAAAATATATATATATTAGAAGATGAGCGATCTATCAAAGTAGATGACATGTCATTCAATCTATTAAAAAAATATAAAAAATTGAGTGAACGACATATCATCCGTCCATTGTTTTCAAAGAACAAAACAAGAAATCCAAACATATTGCATTTGGGTTTTTTCTCTTAAAACAAGCGCATTAGTCTAGCATTTCGAGCCTAATGATGATATTTTTATTTAAACTCTAACGAAATTCTTTTCTAATTTTTTTAACTTTTATTTACATAGTATTTATTCTCTTGAGGCTTTTTATAATTTCACATAGATTATTATAATTTATCTTTAATTTTTTTCCTATTAAATTTTAAATAGATTAACTTTATTCACATTATATAAATTGAGAATTATTTGTACTTAGCAATCGGATAAAATAAATAATTTAAAACAATAAAAATTAAAATCATAATCATCTGACAAGACACGACCAAGATTCATAACTGCAATAAAGCTGAATGGTCAGTGGAAGTTTCGACATGGAAATATTGGCCTCAGAGTCTAATAGGAAACGGCTCACTTCGTATGTACATTATTTTCATTGATTGACTTCCTGATTAAGGGGCTATTGTTACTTAATTTAAACATTATAATACGAAAAATAAAATCTTATAAATTTATTAACCCAAGTATGACAGTGTATCTGCAATTGACAAGGTGGTGAATACCGTTCTGGTCGTCGTTCCGGTTTTCTATTGGTACAAAACGTTTCGGTTTCGAAGCATTTCGACGTGCTATTTTGGGGTTGTACTGTTCATATATATATATATATATATATATATATATGAAAAAATTAAAATATTAATTTAACAAGCATAATTAAAATTCAAGATAAATTAACTTTAAATTATACAATATAAACACAAAGTCAAACAAACATAATCTTAAAATTAGAAACACAATCACAAGTTAATCAAAATAAGTAGGATTTTAAGGCCAGAACGGCACACCTGGAACGGTACCGAGACGTTCCGGCTGGAATTTCCAGAACAGACCTGAATTAAAACTGAGACAAAAATTACACCATTTTATCTTGGTTTTTTAATGGCACATAATATTCTAGCTGAAACGAAACGGTATTGACAACACTAATTGGATCAAAATAATTGATTTAGTTTCGAAACCGTACAACCACTGATAGTGCAAAATATTTACCGAAAATTAAAAAAAAAAAACATATAAATGAATTTCAAGAGAAATCTGGTCCATGTAAACCTGCACCTAGCCCGTCCTGCTACACTGTATATAAATGTATCGAGGCCGGCTCACAGCAGAAATGTTGGGGATGGGCTTCTCTAAACTAAATGAAACATTGTGTTAAAATTATTATTTTTTAAAATAAAATGTTTTTGTTTTTTATTTTAAATTAAAAAAATATTTTTTTAAAAATAAAAAATATCATTTTAATGTATTTTTGATTGAAAAACACTTTAAAAAACAACCTCAACAACACTTCCAAATAATCATGAATTTTTTTTTTATCGTATCATATAATTTGGTTAAAATTATCTTAGTCTTAAAAAATTACATTTTGTTTTTTTTGGGTCAATGGACAAATTTAGATATGATAAAATAAAATCATCAAATTGCTAAAGATAATTACAGTGTTTGCACATAAGTTCAGCATCATATAATTGCTAGATTATTCAGTGGGTTTTTTTTCCTGTTATTTTGATTTTTTTAGTATTATGATACTTTTGGCTAATCATATTTTTTTTATTCTAAACATATAAATTTTTCTGTAATTTTCAAGATTATAAGGACAAAGTGTGAAATTAAATAAACTATAGATACTCGGAGTATTTGCTTAGAGATTATTACTTTTTTTTGCCTCTCCTTTTCCTCTTTAAATCCAAATCAAAATTTTCATTCAAAGGGAGTTTGATGTTAAAATTGTTAGAGTATAGAAGAAGAATAGTCTAGAATAGTGTAATGTGTATAAATAGAGAAGTGCACACACAACAAATGTATGCAAAACAGAATTCAATACAATGTAATTCTAAATTTCAGTTTCCCTCTCTTTTCTCTCTTCTCCCTCTCTAAACTAATTCTTCTCTCTTTCAATTATCTGCAAACTCTCAATCCTAACATGGTATCAGAGCTATTTTGCTCACGCATGAATTGATCCAAGCTTCCGCAATCTAATCCTTCAATGGATCAAAAAAAAAAAAAAAAAAAAAACTGAAGATGATCATCCATGCCGCTGCTGCTCCTCATTTACAATCTCTCATGGTAATATCAGTTCTATCCTTTTCAAATCTCCAGTCTCAGTAATATACTTTGCACATTATATCGTCTGTTTCTGGTACTTTCGTTCTCTTCCTATGAATTGATAGTTGCTCCTTCAATAATAGTTTCAGTCTCTGTGATTTCCTCTATTCTTCTTTAAAATATAGATTTGTGTTGCTGCTATATCATCTTTTTTTTTTTTTCTGCTCCTCCTCTCTCCACCGTCTCCAATCCATAAATCAAACATTTAGTGTTCAAAGAGTCTGCCGAAAAAAAAAAAAAAATCTCAAACAGAGCAGCAGAGTGAGAATGCATGACTCACCGATTCAAATCTTTAGAGTTCCTACAGCAATTCTCTACCAAGTTCTCTCTCTAAAAAAAAAAAGAAAAAAAAAAGAAAAAAAAAGTGAGAAATAAAAGCAGGGAGATCCAAGTGAAAGATCTCACCGGAGAGGTGAAGACTCGGACAAACCTCATGCTTGGTTCAGGCACACCTCCTCTCCATTTCTCAAATAAGCCATATGAGTTGTTGCTCTAAACAGATGTCGCTCCTTCAGATCTGAATCCATATCCAAAGCAGAGAGACACGATGGCTGCGACAAAGACAGAGCCCAAGGAAGATTCAGCAACAAGCAATGAGAATTAGAAAGAGACATGTTTCCGTTGAGTCTCGTCGCAAAGAGAGCAATAATAAGTAGATGCAGCAGAGGAGCTGATAAAACAGCTGAGTTAGAGAAGCTGGAAAAGGAGGAGGCTGCACAAAATGCTCTTGTCGAGCAAGAAATCATAATGGCGAAGGTGGTGCAAGAGTCAAAAATTCTACAAAAGGAAGCAGAGGAGAATGCTAAGCTGCGGGAGTTTCTTATGGACCGTGGTTGTGTTGTTGAAACATTGCAAGGAGAAATATCCGTTATTTGTCAGGATGTGAGGCTGTTGAAAGAGAAATTCGACAAGATGAAGTGCAAATTTTTTGGCAGAGAAGAGAAGAGGCTGAGGCGGCTGAGAGGAATAAGTTGTGAAACCCTAGATTTTATGTTTGGGTGTTGTGTGATGCCGTTTTGTGTGTGCTTTGTGTGCCGTTTTGTGTGTGCTGTGTCGTTTATGTTGTGGTGTGCCGTTTTATGCCTAACCTTCCACCGTTTTGCAAAAAAAAAAAAAAAAAAAAGATTAAGAAAAACTTAATCCAATGAAGAAGAAGAAGAAGAAGAACATGAATTCTTACACAGATTAAGAAATTCATCGGCAAAAACTTCAGAAAAGCTGAAGAAAAACTTCAGAAAAGCTGAAGAAGCCAAATGAAATCCTTCAGAAAAAAAAACTGAAGTAGATAAATGAAATTCAAACCCATTCTATCACCTCTCTTACCTCCCATTTCTTTTTTTTTCTCATCCCTCTCTTCTCAAAGTCTCACATAGACAAATGAAATTCTGGTCAAGAAATAGACCAATGAAATTCCTTCTCTTCTCTCGTTTACATACTGTTTGTCAAAAGAATTAAGTACTCTTGTATTTCATTTTCATTGTTGCAATCTCATGCTTGGTTTGTCAAAGCATGAGATTGAGGGGGGATGTTAGAGTATAGAAGAAGAATAGTCTAGAATAGTGTAATGTGTATAAATAGAGAAGTGCACACACAACAAATGTATGCAAAACAGAATTCAATACAATGTAATTCTAAATTTCAGTTTCCCTCTCTTTTCTCTCTTCTCCCTCTCTAAACTAATTCTTCTCTCTTTCAATTATCTGCAAACTCTCAATCCTAACAAAAATTATATTTATTTTAGTGTCATGGTAAATATTAAAAAACAATACACTACAAATGCACTATTGATTATTAATTATTAAACTTGCGAGGCCTGTAAATAGCATGATCTAGCATTAAATATTTTATTTTTTATTTCATTTTTTCAATAATTAACACTACTTTGTACAGATGGAGTAATTGTTTTCGAATTCATGACCTGACCTGTGGTGGCCAATGCCATCCACCCAAGTGGGCCTACAATTATTTGAATCATCCAGAAAGATGTAGAAATCTGAAAGGTAATCAATTTTTCTTTTCTTTTTTCGAGGAGAAATGTGTTGTAGGAGTAAATTCAATACATGGTAGTTTTGTAGAATTATTAGTATCAATGTCACCGGAGTATTAATTAGCAACAGGTGGTATTTTAATATTGTTTTAGAAAAAAATTGAAATGTTATATTAAAAATAGTAATTTAATGTATTTATAGTTAAAAAAAATAAAATATAACTATAAATGGATGAAAAATACTTTAAAAAAACAATTATATTTTACCAAATAATTTTACCCTATACGACCTGATTGGTATTGTATCCCAATAGTGTTTTTGAATATTTTTTATTTTTTTAGTTTAAATTAATACTCTTAGATTTTAATATACTAATATTAAAAATGTTATTTTATTATCAAATATAAAAATATTTTAGAATCCGTCAATATTCCACTACACAGTCGTGAGAGAGAGAAACACAACCCAACAAATCGAAGGAATTTACATCTTACAGCACTAACATTTCCTGCCACCTCCCACGAAATTACACAGATGTTTCTCCATGCCCACCAAGCCAAATACCCAAAACCTTAAAAACCACATAAATCCATCATAGTCCGTCCACATCATACGATATGGTATGGTATGGTATGCTAGCATAACATGCATGTGGTTGATTTATCATCATCAAATGCCATCTCCATTCTCTTCCTATAAATTCTACTCCACTTTCTCCCTGTAACTCCCTCCCTGTCTCTCAGATTTCAACTCAGAAACCGCTCCCTGACTCGCAATGGCTAAGGTGAGTTACTCCAATCTAGAAATAAAATGTGTCTTTATTTGCTTGCCTTTCATTTTCACTCTAATCCAATTAAAGTTCAGTTATCATGAGTAATTGCTTTTCTATTCTGCAGAAGAAAAACAGCGGCAGCAACAACAACAATACCAGCAACGTAGTAGAGAAGAAAGAGGGGGGAGAAAACAAGAAAGGTGGTAATGGGGTTGAAAAGAAACAAGAGAACAGCCCAGTCCCTGTGGTTTTGAAAGTCGAAATGCATTGCGATGGTTGTGTTTCTACGATCCTCAAATCTGTTCGCTCTTTTGAAGGTACCCATTTTCTTTGATATTAATGGCTTCCACCCTCCATTTGAGTGAAAAATTCTCTGTTATTCCCGTTTTGATACTGGGTTTTTAATGGGTTCTGCTGGATGTTTCTTTGTTTAGGCGTGGAGTCAGTGGAGGCAGAGGCAACCTCAAACAAACTTACTGTTACAGGGAAGGTGGATCCCTTGAAAATCCGAGATTATCTCAACCATAAAACCAAGAAGAAAGTCGAACTCATCTCTCCACAACCCCAAAAACAAGACACCAACAAAAACAAAGAGGACAAAAAGTCCAACGACAAAAAACCAGACACTGATGCCAAGCCAAAAGAGGTATTGTTTAAAGAACACGGGGCCTGAGCTTTGTTTTTTGGGGGGCTAATGCTGGGGATTCTTTTGTTATTAATTTTAATGATTGGTGATTAATTAATTAATGACTTGCCGTTATTATTTAAATGGTAACAGGCTCCGGTGATAACGGCGGTACTCAAGCTAGAATTTCACTGCCAGGGTTGCATCGAGAAGATTGACAAGATAGTCCTCAAAACCAAAGGTATACATGTTTTCAAAACCTTCCCTTCCGTTGAAGTAGCGGCGTTGATTTCTTTTCTTTTTAGTGTTGGGTGATTAAATAACTTTGTTATTATGATTTATTTTTATAGGGGTGCATGAGAGGGTATTGGACAAGCAGAAGGAATTGGTGACGGTCAAAGGTACAATGGATGTGAAGGCTCTGGCAGAGACTTTGAAGTCCAGGCTTAAGAGGGCAGTGGACATTGTGCCGCCTAAGAAGGAGAAGGAGAAGGAGAAGGAGAAGGAGGGTGGCAAGGATGGGGAAAATGCTGCGGGAGGCGGTGGTGGGAAGAAGAAAGGTGGCGGTGGAAATGGTGGGCAAGACGCTGCTGCCGCCGCCGCCGCTACAAAAGTAGAAGAGAACCGGATGGAGTACATGGTGCAGCCTGGGTTTGGACCTGGATATGGCTACGTGGGTCAGCCAATCCATGGATATGGGTACATGGGTCAGCCAATCCATGGAAATGGTTACGTGGGTCAGCCTGTTTATGCTCCATATGGACCGGACTACAGGTACGGGTATGGATACGGGCACGGGCCAGTTCAGGGTTACCCGGATCATTTGCAGTTCAACGATGAGAACCCGAATGCCTGCTCTATATTGTGAGTAGTCATTCGTTGAAAAAAAAAAAAAAAAGAGTGAAAATGTAAATAATGAATAGAACGAGTGGGGGCTGGGAAATTTAGGGTTTGATGAAAATCTAGCTGGTGCAAGGTATTGGATGAATGTTGGGATCATAGTGTTAATTTTGAGGTGACCACTACTTTTACTTTCTCTTTTATGTGTTTTGTTATCCGTGCATATGCGCTGTCCTTGTTCCTCTCTACGAATTTAGGAATACTTTTGTATTATTGATTCTGATATTAAAAATAAATAAACAAATAAATTATATATACGGGGTTTATAATCTTGGTGATGCATTGCCACCAAGATGTGGACAAGCAATTCAGCTGGTGGACTTGAAAGTAGAATAGACAGGTTTGGGAGAGCTGTTGCGATAGCTTTTTAAGGTGCTTTTCGTGTTGAAATATATTAAAATAATGTTTTTTTTATTTTTTAAAAATTATTTTTGACATCAGTATATTAAAATGATCTAAAAACACCTAAATATATTCATTTAAACTATTTTTTTTAATCAAAAACTGCGGCACGGCGGGTGAAACGGGATGCCAAACAACTTCTAAATGGCGACTAATTATGCGTCCACAAAATGGAAGGTTCCCAGGAGGAAGGAATCGCGCAGCACCTACCATTCACACCTAATTTCCATTGAACACAAATTTGGATGCTTTCACCTCACCTGTTTCAGGAAAATTCCTGAAAAAATTGAGTATTTATGAAACACGAACTCAAAAACAGATTCCTTGCACCAGCCATTGGAGGGGGCAGGCAGGGGTCCCATGCCAGCCAGCCATTTCTATTGCAGAAGAACTCTGTCTCTTGAATCCCAGGCTTGGGACCTACCAATGGGAGCGAACCAGCCATTGAAGGGCTCGTGCAAGGTGCAAACAGAGAATAGTCCGACTGGTTATCAAACAGAAACAATATATTCGCGCGTGCGCTGCGCGGAGAGAGAGAGAGAGAGAGAGAGAGAGGGTAGCTAAGCTGGTGTGTAATTTGTCTTGTTGCCCTAGGCATTGAGCAAGAGCATCTTCCTGAGCAATTACATACCCCTAAGGTAGACTCTCTTCCTTGTATGCCACGGTATATACTATTAATAAATATAATATAATTTATATTATTCTTCAATATATTTTCTTTTCCAAATTGAAAATACTTTGAGTTTGAAATTTGTATAAATTTATATTGTTTTATGCTTTATTTTTATTAAATAAAATGAAGGCGAGAATATAATTTATATTATTCTTTAACACATTTTCTTAAGTGAAAGTCCTTTGAATTTGAACTAGTATATATTTATATTGTCTTGTGCTTGATTTTTATTAAATAAAATGAAAGTGATAAATATCTTATCTAAAAACTTGAATGATTAGATTAATTTCTAAATTATAATTTATATTATCATGTATATATATATTTCTCAGATCACCATAGCCATAGAAGGGCAGCAGTGCTACACGAAGAGGTGATGATCAAGTGCTAACCTGTGCAGAGTGTGTACTAGATCGAGCAAAAGCGAAGGTGGGGGCAGGGCAATTTCTGTGCCTCCTCCGGTACTGGACGGGGCAGTGAATACCCAGAACTTACTCTGTTTTTACTTTGAAGTTTCGGGCTGCATATCTCATCAAAACTATGTATTATAAATAATATTTTATAAATAGGGAGAGAAAGGGGTGGCCCACCACCATCATTAGCTAGTCTATGGCTTACACGTGCATCACCCTATGAAAACAGAGGACGTGCAGCAATCATCTACATGGTGATGTGGTATGTATGATGATGATGTACCACTGCATGTTCCTCTCTTATTCTTTTATTTCTTCATTTTATCCCATTGAGAATTGCATGCGCTCACTCTGTGTGCCTTTGTGAATGATAAAGCAAACCTCCATAAAGATGGGGAAAAGATGTATAAAACACTTTTATAAACACATCTTTATTTTTATTTTTTGAGTTAATCTAGATTAAATTAAGTTTTTATAAGTTTTTTGTTTGGCACTGCGTTTCAAAAATATATTTTAAAAAAATGATTTATTTATTACTTTAAATTAATTTTTTAGTGTTTTTCGATCATTTTCATGCATTGATGTCAAAAATAATATTTTTTTAAAAATAAAAATATTATTTTAATGCTTTTCTGAACAAAAAAAATATTTTCAAAAGCAACCTCAATCACACTTCTAAATAATCAATAAGTGTCTGTTTGAGAATGTAGTTGCAGTTGTTATTTTTCATTTAAAAATACATCAAAATTATATTTTTGTATTTTTTTTTAAAATCATTTTTGATATCAGCACATCAAAATGATCTAAAAACATTAATTTTTTTAATTTAAAATAAAATAAATTCATTTTTTTTTCAAAAAAGTTTTTGAAATGTAATGCCATACACCATTAAGTAAGAAATCTTAAAAGAAAAAAATATTTTTTTATAGTTAATTAATCAAATTGCATGGGAAATGATTTACATCTACACACTATGAAAGTATGTTTTTGTGTATTTGCATTATATTATACTGAAAGAAATTACAAAAGTAGATTCCCATACCCATGTGATCAAGGACTTCTTTTTCCTTTAACCGTGATGATTGCTTGAGTTCCATTCCATGTGAGTGTAGATACAGGCTTTGTAAAAAAAAAAAAAAAAAGATAATAAAGAGGGTTAAAAAGAAAAATAAATCAAAAGGGAAAAGGCTTATTTTGATGGATAAGTCCAAAGAGGACTTTAAACTTTATCGTATATCTGCAAATTGATTTAAAAAAAAGTATGGTATATTTGACTCAAGTTGATTCTGTTTTTTTTAGAAATTAAAATAATATTATTTTAATAACAAAAATTCAAAAAATAACAACAAATTAAGAACTGGTTTAGCTCGGACATTTACTTTTTTTTTTTTTGCTCTCAATTAGTCCTGGACTAATCAACAAGACAAGTTCTTGTTTTACAACTACACCGGGTACAATTATTTTTTACAACAATTATTTGGGAGTGTGGTTAGGGTTATTTTTAAAAGTGTGTTTCATTCAGAAATGCATTAAAATGATATTTTTTAATCAATTTTGACATTAGTACATCAAAATAATATAAAAATACCAAAAAAAATTAATTTAAAATAAAATAAAATTCATTTTTTTTTCAAAATTACTTTTCAAAAGCTATTCCCAAACACCTAATGTTCAATCTCTCTCTCTCATTAATCTAAGTAAAGTAATTTTTATTTAAAAATGTATTAAAATTAATTTTTTATTAGATTTTTTTATATCAACCTATTAAAATCATAAAAAATCACTAAAAAACATTTTTTTTTCAAAAAAAATATATTTAAAAAACAAAACTCAAAATAAAAATAATTGCACTGTTATACGGGTAGATGTATAAAAAAACACAATTATTGTGATTCTTCTAATGACACTATTTATGTAAAAGAGACCGAGTCATCATGCCATGCATGCTTCTTCTTCTTCTTCGTTTTTTTTACTTCTTTGTAATGATTGTTAGAAAGCAAGGCACAGACTTCATGGCAGGATAAAATGTTGAATGAAGACTGAAATCATTAATCTTTGCATGGAGATGAAAGTTTTTGGATTCTGGAGTCGATAATGCCGGGTGGTGGTGGTGGTGGTGGTGCAGGTGGTGGTGGTGGTGCAGGTGGTGGTGGTGGCCGTAATTTGCTTTTCTCCATACTAATTCTAGTTTAACTCCTGAGTCGACGACTGGGGAAAGGACTCACATGAACACAAACCTTTAAATTGGAGACCTTTGAATTTTACACGAGAAATGAAAATGAAGTTAGAAATTAGTTCCTATAGATTATTTAAAAAGCTTACCATCTTAAGCAAGTTAGAATTATACATTATAATTTCATGAATTCTCAAAAAACTTTTTAAAAAAGGCAAACATCCCGAAAATGTGACAATTTATTTGGGTTTATTTAGATTTCATGATTAATTGACAAAATAAAAAAAGAATTAATATGTATTAAAGTTAAAAAAAAATCATTAATGTGAATACGGGACGACATAAAAGAGTTAAATGAGGTTAAGGATTTGCTAAATATTAAGAACAATAATATACATGGTATGAAAAACTAATTATTTAAGATCATTGAAGCATTTTTAAGATAATAAGTTAATTAGTCCTTAAAAAGTTATTTAATGTTATAAATTCATAGTTTCTTTTTTTTTTAATATATATATATATATATATATATATATATATATATATATATAAAGACTAGCTAAAAGCGAAACAAAGAAATGAGTCTTTATTAAAAGGTAAAATTTTCAAAGTTGATAATCACTTTATAGAAAAGCCCTAAGGTGGTATTTAGTTGATTGAGACCTAGGGCAAGAATTTCTCCTTCAACGTGGATAGCTAGCAGACATAATAATGAAAGGCAACCCACCCTACACAAGTTTTGTTGACAATAATTGAGAGGTATTTTTGCATGGAAATGAAACATTATTCCATCTAATTCCTTCTTTTTTGTCTCCTTAATAAATCTCCCTCCCGTGCCCCTTTCTTATTTATTTTTGTGTGCAAGCATGACGAAGTCAAGCAGCCGTGGTTATGAAATTATGTGCACATATATTTTAATATAGGAGTAATTCTAGCTGGCCTTAATGGCATTAGTATAGTATATAGTTCCTAATATAATAAATACAATCATTCTAACACAATAGATAATTGAATTTGGATCATATAGCATCAATACATCCCAATAAGTTTAATGAGAAAAGACACCACATTCATCTTGGATTATAAAAACATAAACCATGGTGGCCATGAGAGAGGTTTGAAGGGTATGTTCTTTATAACATGTAAAGATTTTTGCGAGAGTCACTCGAATGTGAGCATGAAATATTGGACTTGCAATTGCAATGAAATAAGTGGCTCTTAGGTTAACACATCAAAATACCAAGATCATAAAGAAGTGATTGAACCCATTATAATTCGACAAAAGCATTAGTGGTAACTTTATATCCAACTTACTTTCGTGTGCAACTGCGAGAGTTATGATATGTTGCTTACTAGCTATATTTTCAAAAAAGTCAAGTTGTGATCATGAAAAATGACATGATTGTTCATAGATTTTCAAACATCAAAACTATCAGCCCTATCAAAATTATTAAACCTATTTAGAGATTTATGACCAATTAAATATAGTCCACATGTAGAAGTTCTATGAAGATAATACAAGATTACCCATAAAAAAAATCATGACATGTGAATTTAAGATATCTAAGGTACCCATTAATTTTTAAAGTTGTGTAGGGTTTTGATAAAGCATAACCAATTAAAATAAGAGTGATAAATAGCTTACACTTGGACATATTAGCTTTTTGAAAGGGATCAATAATATGCCACAATTGAGAAAGTGATTAACTACTAATGGTGGAAAAAACTTCAATATGAGAAAATAATAAAGTAGAACAAGATCATGAATGGTAAATCTTGTACGCACATGAGTAATAAGCTATTGACAAAAAAAGTTAGATCATCACTAGTAAATATAAAATGTCATCAATATAAATCAAGAGAAATATTATAGCCTAAGAAGAATATATAATAAACAATGAAATGCATGCTTGGGAACTATGAAACCTCAAAAGATCAAAAACAAATTGAGTGGATCAAATTATCTATATGGCACATGTTTAAGACCATGAAGGAATATCAAAATTCATAAACGTGACTGGGAAACTAAAAGTCAACAAAGTTTAGAGATTAAATCATAAAATATCTATATCAAGATAGCTATTATCAAAGGTATTATAAACATCAATTTGATGCATCAACCAACCACGAGTAACCCTAATACTAAGTGTCATCTAAATAGTACAAGGTTTCATCATTAGACTATAAGTTTCTTGAAAATCAATCTTTTTTTTTTCCTTATTCTTCTCTTTATCCACCTTGAAATTTCATCACCTATGCAGAATTTCAAAGCCACCCTTTTAATAAAAATATTTTATTTGGTTGTTATTCTTGTAATTATTATTTTTTAATTTTTAAATAAGCTATGAAATTAAAAAAAAAATCCGGTTTCACTCCCTATCATTTTTTAATCTATAAAATTACAAATATTTCTCAATTTCACCCCTACTAATTTTTAATCTATAACTAAAATATCAAATTACAAATGCTTTTCAATCTCACTCTCTAAAACCTTTTAATCTATAAACAATCTATCATATCATATATGGTTTTTTTTTTTTTAAAATTTTACCCTTTATGGTTTTTTTCATCTTATAAATTTGATCATCATTCTTTTAACTGTTATTTATTTTGTTTGGAATTGTTTCTTTTAATGTTTTTTCTACAAATTTCATCCTTCTTAGATTTTTTTTTCTATTAAAGCTTATCTCCATTGTTTTTGTTGCTTTCCTTTTTCTTCTACAAGTTTTTTTATTAATATTTTTCTATGCTTTCATACTTTAAAATTAAATTTATTGAGAGTTAGGCTTTTTGATTAATCTCAAGTCTAGGATCTCAGAAATTGCAGGTTTTAAAAACTAAATCAAGTTTAAGAGGTTCGTTCAGGTTTACTTCGTTTATTCCCCCTCTTTTAAAACTGATCTTTTCTTCTTTGTTTTTCTCTATTTGTTTCCTGCAATTTTGATTTTATTGGGCTGATCCTGTGTTTTTTTTTTCAATTCCACCCATGCTATTTTTTAATATATAAATAATCATCAAATTATAAATATTTTTTAATTTCACTCCCTATAATCTTTAACCTTTCATATTTTATCTTGCTTTGTAGTTGGAAGGCAACCCTCATGTAGCTCCATTGATACCAGGAGACGGGGAGCATGGAGAAAAACCTTTGAAATATTTGTTCGAATCATTTTCAGAACATTCATGTTCGCCCTTCTTAACAGGAACACATGGCTGATGATCATCAGATTTTCATTTGAATTAATCAGCATTGTTGTCGTGTATTAGCCAGGAGCCATTTCTGTTGTTTCCCTTGTAAAATGCCTGAAAACTATCTTCTACACGCAACAAATTAAAACAAAACACTAGAAATCGGAAAAACTATTCATCAGAAATCCGGACGGGAAGTGTTCACATTATCCTCATCAAGAATTATTTTTACTCCATTGTTTTTCAGGGCATTAACAATAGCCCAGATCTTGGTGCGGTTCTTGAAACCTTTTTTCTCAACCTCCTTATCCATATCGACATGAATCCCTCCTCCTTGTCCCTGTTCTATGCCCTCCACCTTGAGCCGCATAGCCAGCACCTCTCCGACAACTGTAGCTGCTTTCGCATTGCAAGATCGACCACACTCAAGGGTGTTCTTGATGGAATGTTCAACCGATGATGCTGTTGCGACAATTCTCCCATTGTTTCTGTCCACAACATTTGCTGTGACGTATTTCAATGATATAAACAGCCTAAGGACATATCTCTTCAAGACCGTCATTCTTTGACTATCCTGCAATTTTGTTTAACAACAAAAAGACTTGATAAGCTTTGGAATAGTATTTGTCAAATGACATAGAGACGACCAAACACAACCCATATCATCAAAGAAGCTAAGCATTAGCCTAACTAAGCTACACTACAACTAGTATTCTTATTTCAGCCACAAGAAAAAAATTCCAACATTTTCTTAGATCTCAAGCTTGATTTGGAGGGAAGTCGAGGAACAAAATTTTAACTTGAGCAATTTAATACCTATGCTATATAGGTATTGTTTTTGCAGCACTTTGTCTATATCTTCAGCCCCGCCAACTAGCAGAAATTTGTATCCCTACTATCTTGCAAATTCACACTTTACAGTTTTCGAGCTCGACTTTCTCAGCCCGATAGAGTAAAAAACATACCAATTGCAGACTTATATAATTGCTAATTTAATAGTGGTAAATATAACAAATCTGTTTTATGCTCCTACTGGATAGGCAACAGACATTTCTAAGAAATCCAAACAAAAAGAAACATGAAACAACTGACAGAAACATGCTCAAGCAGAACATGCTAACTACAAATGGCAGCCTATATGTCAATAAACAGAAGATAAAGAACTAAGGTGGCTTTTAATGGATTTCTATGATTGTTATGCACAGCTATATAGTGCATTTGAGTATTGTAGCGGCAGACTTCCCTTTATACATTAAGCACATGAGAAACTTCAATGCATCTTCTGCAATATGTAGTTCTTAATTATGAAGTTCCATAAGGGTCAAATACTCAGTATTATTGAATTGTGAGAAACAAGTCATGTAGATGGCACGACTGATGCAAGGAGGTGATGAAACTTGTGTAAAATTCGTGCAAGGTCACTTTTTTCATGTTTGCGCCCTATTCAACTGTTGACCTTCACGATCAGGACATGATTGAAGTCAGACTTCAATGAAAATATCCATTCCAGAGGCAAATAGTCATTGACTGCAATTACAACAAGCAAGCATAGCATACATGTAACAAAAATACTTAGTCCTAGTAATAAATACAACTGTATCAGATATAGCTCAGCCACATATGACGGCAAGACATGAAGCTTGAAAATCGGATTAATTAGATAATTTGACAAGTTTTCCAACTCTGTACATCTAGACTTTTCGCAGTTGCAACAGTGTATTTAAATTCAAAATTTGTTATCAAATAAAAAAAATGAGAAATCATCATGCAGAAGCAGGAGAAACAAAAAATATCACTAGAAGCCAGAAACCAGGAGCAACAAAGTGTATTTTCCAATTGAATCAATTCCTTCAAGTTATCAGAATGAGGGAAGGAGTAGTCGGCAATTTGCCAGGCTTCTTGAAAGTGATATAGGATACCTAAGTATCTTTGAGAACCTGAGAACTGTCATGTATCTGATATGCTAAGTATCACATTAGTTTCTCAAGGAATATGGGAGATTGGGAGGAGTCTCGTGAAGCAATGGAAGAAATGCTTTTCATACTAACAAAATTAAGTCTTCTAATAATAACCACCTGCCAAAATTGATGTCCAAAACTAAAACTAACAAATGAAGTCCTATGTTCAGACAGATAGACTAGAAAAGAAAATAATCTGAATCAACTTTCCCTCCATACGGACCAGATTATCTCAAATCAACCTTCAACATTTCCCCCCCTCAAGAATGGAGACAGTGATGCATCATAGAAAAAACAACATATAACATAAGAGGAGCATGAACTGATCTCTAACTCAGGATCTAATTAGAAAATCTTATTTTGGAAATAGCTACCTTAATTTCAGATAAAAACTAAGGAAAACTCAGTCAAAAAAGATTAAAAAAAATGAAAGTAATTATTTTAGAGGGCAGCAAAGCAAACTGTCGGAGCAATGAAAAGCAACACCTTGAACTGATGTCAAATTAAACATCATTTCACCAATTATCAATGCCCTTTCTAAGTGGAACATAAACTGGGCCAGCACTTGCAAGAACCCCATGAGTTTTTATATCCAAATGATAACAAAACTCTTAAACTACTATAATATTGCTAATTGGAGGGCTCAACAGAACATTCAAATGCTATATTTGAACAAAACAAAAATCAAAATGTAACCAGCACTGCTTCAATCAAAACAAAGAAAGTAGCAGTTTTTAACATCAAAATTAATTAATCAAGACTTTTTTTTATTAATACATCTAAGAAACATGGGTAAATTATTAGCTTACCTCAAGTTGTCAGCCAGCCGTCTGCTCACCAATGGACAGGTGCTTCTCCGTTAAGAGCTATGCCCGATACCCAGAATCTCTCTTTTCCTAAAACTCTAATTGTAAATACGGTTGAAAACAGGATAGACCATGTCCTCTGCTTTATTTAAGGTTGCACTTCCACAGGAGTGAGGGAAGGGAGGGGAAGAGCAGAGAAGTGCAGTGGGTTCTCTTCTTTGGGCCTGATCCGGTTCAGCTGGATAGGCTTTCAAGTTCGGCTGTTTTGGGTGTCTTCGCTTCTTTTTTTCTAAGATCTTTATGGTACACTGTAAATAATAATTGTTTTTTTTTTAAAAACATATATATAGTTTTCCTTTTTTTTTTTTTTTTTTGCATTTTGTTTTTCCCACGACACCAAACTCTCTCAAATAGAATAAACACCTTGCTCATTCAGTTTCGTTGCACGAAATGATCTCGTGAGATGGAATAAGCCGAGAGTTTGAGTCCAAGTATACACAGACAGTGACATTGCTATTTATTCATTTATAAATTTGAGAATAAAAAACGACACACCGTTTGGCTAACTATATCCGTACACGTGTCACTCCAATGGCTTATAAATACTTGATCCCAACATGTCTCGAACCTTCTCTCAGCGTGATCCTCATTTGCGGGTTCCTTCACACCACAGATACAACCATCCGTCAAGCTACATCAAACCCCAGACACCTCCACCTTCTCGCCTCCGATCTCTCTGATTGTTTAATGTAAAGATGGTTTCGGACGCCAGCAAGAAGAAGGCTGCTCAAAAGAAGGCTGCCGCCGCGGCCAAGCGAGGAGGCAAAGCAGCAGCAACCTCCTCAAAAACGGCAGCGGCGACGGAGGCGTCTGATTCCCAGAATGGAGGTGTTGATAAGTTGTCGAATGGAGTTGGAGCCCTTCAGATATCTGATCGGACTTGTACAGGCGTCCTCTGCTCCCATCCTCTTTCCAGAGATATTCGCGTAACTCTCACGATCTTTCTGTATTTTATTTTCAAATAATATAGATTTATTTTTCTTATTTTTTAATTAATCCTAAATTAATAAATTTGACTTCCATTAGAGTTTTAGATTCTAAGAGTTTTTAATTACTTGCTGTCGAAATTTGATGATAATTATTTTCATCTGGGCTATCTTTTTCCAAGTTAGAATTAATTCACATAATCTAGGACCGCACCGTGTTATATGTGTGCTAGTCTTGCACACATCATATAAAAGTTATAAATTAGTCTCACTACTAGCTTATTGTTGCTAGCTTGGTGCCCCCACTACTTGACAAGTGCCTAGGCGAGTGACTGGGTCTGTCACCAGGGCATTCTGACAACTGTGAACATGCAATGTTTAAACCAAAAAATTTCATTTCTGAATGAATATAAGCAATTGTTCATCTCATTCTTCTGGGATTCCTTGGAGGAGGTAATTTCAAGTGATAAGGGTTTTCTTTTCTTTGCCTATTGTGTAGAGTTGTATCTTGGTACAATGGGAGCGACATTAGTAATTAATCAACTTAGCTGTTCGTTGCAGATTGAGTCATTGTCAGTTACTTTTCATGGGCATGATCTCATTGTAGATTCTGATCTGGAGCTTAATTATGGCAGGTTTGATACTCATACCTATTTGATTTTGGTATTAAAGTACTTCATTTTGAAAATGAAATTCATCCTGCTCTTTTTTTTCTTCTGTTCATTGTTTTGTACTTCAGACGATATGGATTACTTGGTTTAAATGGATGCGGGAAATCAACCCTCCTAGCTGCCATAGGGTGTCGAGAACTTCCAATTCCAGACCACATGGACATATATCACCTCACCAGGGAGATCGAAGCCTCTGACATGTCTTCACTTGAGGCTGTGATTAGCTGTGATGAGGAGAGGTTGAAATTGGAGAAGGAAGTAGAAGTTCTGGCAGCAAAGGTATATCCTTGCGACTAAATTGTTTTTCATAGCCTGTGCTTGATGGATGTTTCTGTGACTTCGCATCTATAATTGATAATTTATTTTTTGGTTTGGATTTAATGTAGGATGATGGAGGTGGAGAAGCTCTTGATCGCATTTATGAGCGTTTAGAGGCCATGGATGCAGCAACTGCAGAGAAACGTGCTGCTGAAATTTTGTATGGTCTTGGATTTAACAAGCAAATGCAAGCAAAGAAAACTCGAGATTTTTCTGGTGGCTGGAGAATGAGAATTGCATTAGCTCGGGCTTTGTTCATGAACCCAACTATCCTCTTACTTGATGAGCCAACCAATCATCTTGGTAAGTTGTACTTGCACTCTTATTGCTAATAATGCTTTCTAACATTCACATGTGTTGCTGGATGGGTCCTGCACCATGCAGTGGTCATATATTTACGAAACCTAGTGTTTTGTTTGCAAGTTTTGTCCCTTTGCTTCCAACACTAAAGGGAAAAAAAGAAGGGAAATTTGAACACCAAGCTGAACAATTTATTTTCAACAAATATTTGAATATTTACCTTGCCTAGAAAAAGAAGAAATTTCCTTCGTTCTAAGATAATAAAAAGCCTTTTTGGAATTCTCATTTGCAGATGCTCGTTAGCATGGGGACTTTGTTTATTAGCTTGTGGCAACCACTATACTAATCTGAGTTCTTGTACTATTACCAAATCAAATATTGAAAATTATGGCCTTATAACTATTGGATGGTATTATTTTCTGTTGAAGTCTGTATTTCTTGCTGGTTGGTATATGACTGTATTTAACTCCTTAAAGTCCAGTCATAGATTTGAGAAAAGAATGTCTTGGGAGGTTTTTTGGTTTCATGTCAATGATTAATCTTCTTTTGTTGTGACAGATCTGGAAGCCTGTGTCTGGCTGGAGGAAACTTTGAAGAAGTTTGATCGCATTCTAGTTGTGGTCTCACATTCCCAGGATTTCTTGAATGGTGTCTGCACAAACATTATACATATGCAAAGCAAGAAACTGAAAATTTACACTGGTAACTTCGATCAGTATATTCAGACCCGTTCTGAACTGGAAGAAAATCAGATGAAACAATACAAGTGGGAGCAGGATCAAATTTCTTCCATGAAGGAGTATATAGCTCGATTTGGGCATGGGTCAGCAAAATTAGCTCGCCAGGCACAGAGCAAGGAGAAGACTCTTGCAAAAATGGAGCGGGGCGGACTAACAGAAAAGGTTGCGAGAGACAAGATTCTGGTCTTTCGCTTTGTCGATGTTGGAAAGCTCCCACCACCAGTGCTTCAGTTTGTGGAAGTAGCCTTTGGCTATACACCAGACAATCTCATCTATAAGAGTATCGACTTTGGTGTTGATCTGGACTCTAGGATTGCGCTGGTCGGGCCAAATGGTGCTGGAAAGAGCACCCTACTGAAGCTTATGTCAGGTGCTTTGGTTCCTTTAGATGGCATGGTTCGGCGGCATAATCACTTGAGGATTGCACAATTTCACCAGCACTTGGCTGAGGAACTTGACTTAGAAATGTCTGCCCTCCAGTATATGATTAAGGAGTATCCAGGGAATGAGGAGGAAAGAATGAGGGCAGCTATTGGGAAGTTTGGGTTGACAGGCAAGGCCCAGGTGATGCCGATGAAGAACTTGTCAGATGGGCAGAGGAGCAGGGTGATATTTGCTTGGCTGGCCTATAGGCAGCCCCATTTGCTACTGCTGGATGAACCAACAAACCATTTGGATATTGAGACGATTGATTCTCTGGCCGAGGCATTGAACGAGTGGGATGGGGGTCTTGTTCTTGTTAGCCATGATTTCAGGCTCATAAACCAGGTAGCAGAGGAGATTTGGGTATGTGAAAATCAAGCTGTTACCCGGTGGGAGGGTGACATTATGGACTTCAAGAAGCACCTCAAGATGAAGGCTGGTTTGTCTGATTGAGGGGTTAGAACACAGGAAGTGCTTGGAGTTCTTATCATATTATCCGCGTGCTTTGGACTGTGGTTGTGTGTCACGTTGTCTCTCCCAACAGCTGCATATTCGCAATGTCAGGTTTTCCGGATGATGAGACACATCCCGGGCAGAATCGTGATGAAAGCGTAGGTGACAAGGCCTGGTTATTGTTTTGAGCCAATGATCATCTTATCCTCTGCTCATTACTATGGAGTGTATTTGTTTTCCGATTGGCGCACCAGTAGACTTGGTTGCATACCAAGAAGATATTCACAGAGGTCAGATGAGGAAGTGGTAATGGGATCCTCTTGTCTTTGCCTTTGTTATATTGAGAAACTGCTTATAATTATATGGTACCTTGTTTCTTACATCTCAATCTTACAAGTGCTTCTCATCGGTCTGTAGCGCACCTCCATGATGAAATGTTCTCCTTGAAGCAGTGCCACGAAAATCCGAAAGACAGGGGACAGCCACTTTACATACATATCAGCAGATACCAAACTTAATCTAGTATTCCCTACAAACAGAAGAGTTGGATCTCCCTTGGATCCTTCTAGAAGTCATCCAACATCTTATAATATAGTCCCCTGAAACACGAGCCTTGACTTGTCTATATATATATATATATATATATATATATATATATATATATATAAAAAAAAAAAACCCTGGGAGCAAGTCACGCTGTCTCGGCACATTGCCCGCAAAAAAGTGAGCTAGATGACACATTTGTCTGCAATTACTAAATAATCTGATGGCGCAAAAGCAGCCATTGAAATATTCTAACCTTCGTACGGTTATAAAAATAGGATCCCAATTATAACAGATAATTTTTACTCTTTGATATTATTTTGATTTTTTATATTTATAAAATATTTATAATAATTTCTGACATATTAGAGATTGTAAGAGAGAGAGAGTGGTTGTGGTGTAAAAAAATTACTTTAATCTAAAAGTTTATGTTATCAGATGAAGTTCAACTAAATACTCCTAACACCTACACCACTCTGCATTTTTAATTAAAAAATTAAAAAAAAATCAAACTTGTGATTGTTTGATTACTGATATTATCTCAATAAAGTTTTCTCTATACCTATCTCCATGGAAAATAATCTTTTTTCTATATTTAGAGTGAATATTTGGTTTTTTATTTTTTATTTTGATCAATTGAATATATCTTTTTAATTATCTGAACCTCCGAAAATAAAAAATAAAATTCAAACCAAAATGTGGTTTATTGTTTTTGGTGAAAATTTGATTTTTTTTTTTATAAAATAAAAAATATTTTGGTTCCTTTAACATCATTTTTGCCATGAATCAAACTATCTATAATGATTTAAATATTAAAGACACATTTTTAGTTTTTTGCTCATTAATTTGTTCTAAACAAGATATTTCAAAGCTTCAATCAATTATAAAATAACATTAAAGATCTAAACATCTCACTCAAACACAGCTAGAAAATAGAAAAACATCCACATAATATCACATTGGTGTAAACACACTAATTCTGGTGGCATAAATATCACTAATGGAAACATGCCCCCACCTTTTGGAGAAAGATATCCATTTAAATGATTGTTCATATTTAAATAATAATTTCTCTATACTCGCAGGTGTATACAAAGTCTCTTAAAGGACCTACATATTTGTTATCTTATTGATGATATATAAAAGATATTTATTTTTCATTAATATCGCTAAAAGTTGAGAATTTTTCAGCTCTTCTTTTTTTCATAAAAAGACAAAACTCATGAGTTATAAATATATCAGATGACATTCACGACAAAGATGAGCAATCTTTATTCTCTTCTATATATGTATTTCCAGACCATCTTTTTAAAAATATTATTGTATTTCTCTCTAAAATACACATAATTAAGCATAGGATAGTTCACATCTCTACTAAAAAAATCCTTTTGTAGTGCTAGTCAAAGCCACCTTGACATACTAAACTCCAAGAATAAGCTATCATTCTCCTTAGCCAGGAATAATGAATAAAATTACTATTACCGATTGATTAATAAATTATTTATCCTAGTCTTGTTTCTAGACTGCTTGAATTTTTTAAATTTCATTAGCTAACATACATATTATGTTCAATAATTATGAAAAAACAAATCAAGTAACTAGAAGAAGAGATGATATGGTATGAAAGAACAATAAAGAAGAAGAAGAAGAAAGTAGGAACAGAAAATACTAACTTCGATGATAATAATATTTCTATTATCATTAAAATATCCCATTTTGTGTGATGCATGGATGACGTCGAGATTTTCCAGCAAGTGGTTTCGGCAAAAAAATTGGATGCGTGTCTATATCAATGGGTGTATATCTATCTATCTATCTATCTATATATATATATATATATATATATATAGGAATTCTCAAATGATCAAACCAAAGGCATGCCAAAATCTGCAGCTCTCTTTCTTGTAACAATTCCTTCTCCATCCCTCTTCCTCCTTGCAAAAAAAAACGTCATAGTAATATGGTAGGGACACGCAAGAAACCCCATGTCATCTTCGTACCCTATCCTCTTCAAGGCCACGTCATCCCAGCAGTTCACCTTGCCATCAAGCTTGCATCTCAAGGGCTCACCGTCACCTTCATCAACACCCAGGCCATCCATCACCAAACCTCCAAGGCTCAGCCAAATGGTGAACCTGACCTCTTCGCCAGGGGCCGGGAATCAGGCCTTGATATTCGGTACACAACTGTTTCCGACGGGCTTCCTGTTGGGTTCGACCGGTCGTTGAACCATGACCAATTCATGGCGGCTCTATTGCATGTGTTCTCGGCCCATGTGGATGAGGTGGTCGGTCAGATTGTAAAGTCCGATGACAGTGTTCGATGTTTGATTGCTGATACATTTTTTGTATGGCCATCGAAGATTGCAAAGAAGTTTGGTCTGGTATATGTTTCCTTCTGGACAGAACCGGCTCTGGTGTTTTCCTTGTATTATCATATGGATCTTCTAATGATAAATGGTCATTTTGCTTGTCAAGGTAACTTGTTCATGTCCATGTTTAATCATGCCAATCAAAACTATATTATTATTTCAAGTTCTTGCTAGATTGAGCTGTCTTTTGCATTAGTTATGGATTCACACTAATTTTACTGCATATTCTTCCCGAATTGTTAGAACCTTTTGAAAACTGAATTCAGCAATAAACTTTCTGTAAATTTAGCATTAATCTAATTTACTAAAACAAATATATGTTAGATATTTTAGAAAATTTCATGGTGGTATATATATATATGATCATTTTTTGGTAAATTCTGTGAATAGATTGCCGCGAGGACACCATAGATTACATACCAGGAGTTAAGGCAATAGAACCGAAGGACATGGCATCCTATCTTCAAGAGACAGATACAACATCCGTTAGCCATCAAATTATTTTCAAGATGTTCAAAGACACTAAAAATGCAGATTTTCTTATATGCAACACGGTGCAAGAGCTTGAGGTCGAAACTTTGTCAGCTTTACAAGCCGAAATACCCTGCTATGCAGTCGGACCCATTTTCCCTAATGGCTTCACCAAGAGCTTTGTCGCCACTAGCCTGTGGTCCGAGTCCGACTGCACCCAGTGGCTCGACAAAAAGGCTCACGGCTCAGTCCTGTATGTCTCATTTGGTAGCTACGCGCATGTTGCAAAGAGGGACCTCGTTGAGATTGCAAACGGGCTTTCCCTTAGCAAAGTGAGTTTTGTTTGGGTGCTTCGACCTGATATTGTGAGCTCTGATGACGTTGATCCTCTGCCTGATGGGTTTGAGGAAGAGGTTGCGGACCGTGCGATGATCATACCTTGGTGCAGTCAAAGAGCGGTGTTGGCCCACCCTGCCATCGGAGGGTTTTTAACACATTGTGGATGGAATTCTATACTAGAAAGTATATGGTGTCAAGTTCCAGTACTGGGTCTCCCTTTACTGACAGATCAATTCACAAACAGGAAATTAGTGGTTGACGACTGGAAGATAGGGATTAATTTGAGCGATGGAAGGGTTGTCACTAAAGAGGAAGTTTCTAAGAATGTCAAACGTTTGATGAGTGGAAAATCAGAGGACGAATTCAGGAACAATATCAAGGAGATGAAGAAAACATTAGAAAATGCTTTGTCGTGCGACGGATCGTCTGAGAAAAACATGGCTCTGTTCATCAAGGAACTAGAGGCCAAGATAAGTGAAAAGATGAAGACAGGAGACAGATCTGTATGCACCGACAGCTAAAACCATTCGTTTTTACATTTGTTATTTCTATTACTCCTCGTCTTTTTTTTATTTTTTTTATTTGTAAGATTGTAAATGAATTTGGCATGATGCAAAATAATAAATGATGCACAAATGATCTCCTTCTCTCTCGTTTTTCTCCTCCTCCTCCTTCCCTGCTCTAATACCTTTTTTTTATTCGATGAAATCCCTTCTAGAAAGTGTATTTTATGAGTCCAGGTGAATAAGTAAAATCTCGGTTATTTCAGGTTTTTATAAAAAATACACGTCTTGACTCGAACTCGAGACCAGCTGTGCTCTGATACACTCAGTATGGTATTTTTCCATTATCTTTTGCAATACCAAGCTCCCCTGAATTATTTGTTAGTAGGAACCTTTCCAATAGCACTTGCAATAATTGTAAGCAACCAAATCTATTTCAGATGTTGAGATTGAAGAACTCATCAGTGAAATCCCATACCTGCAAAGTTTTTTTCTATAGAAGCTACATCCAGCACTGAAGAAGCTAGTACAAAAAAATGATTCTCAACCATTTTACTTAAAGGAGTTTGTGACTAGGTCTGACTATTTCAGTGAAGGTCTTTACAATACCTAGAAGGTATATAAACCCAAAAGAGATTTTTCTACTTTTAATGGTAAGGATGTTCACATGTGATTATTAATACTTTGATGAGAGAGAGAGAGAGAGTTAAAACTGAATAACCTTATGAATATTATAAGTTAATTATAAATTATTTTATTAGTTATATCTCATTCTAATTTAAAAAATATTGTTAATTATTACAAAGAAACTAAATCGTGTGGCCTATTCTACTGTGGAGTGGCCATTTTGGATTTGTACTTCGCGGGCGTTCATCTGCCTCTTTGCTTTTTTTTTTTTTTTTTTTTTGATTTTTTTTGATTTTTTTTTTTGGATTTTTTTTTCTTTTTTAAATAAATCCTGATTTTGGGGAGTTCATCTGCCTCTTTGCTTTTCGTTTGTGTTTTTTTTTTTGGATTTGTTTTTTAAATCTTGATTTTGGAAAATTACTCTGTAAAAGTTGCTTTTCGTTTGTTCTGTTTTTTTTTTTTTTTTTTTTTTAAATCCTGATTTTGGAAAATTACTCTGTAAAAGTTGCTTTTCATTTGTTTTTTTTTTAACTAGGATATCAATGACAACTTACGCGTATCACGATTAATCTCCGGATCTATTTTTTTCTTTTTTTTGTTTCAACTTCTACATTTTTTTCCCTTTTTTTGTTTCCACTTATATATTTTTTTCCCCATGACCGGGGTGTCCGGGTTAATTTATGCGCACCATGATTTTTTCCCTCATTACTGTTTAAAAAAGTGTTTTCTCCTTGCATTTTTTTTTACAACCGTGCTTTTTTTTTAATAGTAATTTTCACTGTTCAATATTGTTTGAAGAGGTGTTTTCTGTTTTTTTCTTTTAACCAGGCTTTTTATTTGTTTTTTTAAACCGGAGTATCCGTTGCAGCTTATGCGCACCGACTAATCAGTTAATCCATTTTTTATTATTATTATTATTATTATTATTATTATTATTTTCCCTACTTTTTATTACCACTTATACATTTTTTTTTCATGATCGACGTGTCCGGGTTAGTTTACGCGCATCATGATTTTTTTTCACATTACTGTTTTAAAAGATGCTTTCCGCTTGCACTTTTTTTATCACTGGGCATTTTTTGTTTGTGACCTTTTAAAAAAAATCCATGTTTTTTATAACCAGGGTGTCCAGGTCAGCTTTTTTTTTTTTTACCGGGCTTCTTTTGGATCCATTTTTTCCCTTTTTTTGTTTCCGCTTATACAATTTTTTCCATGAGCGGGGTGTCCGAGTTAATTTATGCGCACCACGATTTTTTTTCTCATTACTCATTAAAAAGGTGCTTTCCCCTTGCATTTTTTTTATAACCGTGCTTCTTTTTTTTTTTTAATAGTGATTTTCACTGTTCAATACTGTTTGAAAATGTGTTTTCCATTTTTTTATTTTAACCGGGCTTTTTATTTGTTTTTTTAAACCGGAGTATCCGTTGCAGCTTATGCGCACCAACTAATCTCTGGATCCATTCTTTTCCCTATTTTTTATTACCACTTATACTTCTTTTTTTCATGACCGGGGTGCCCAGGTTAGTTTACACGCACCATAATGTTTTTTTCTCATTACTGTTTAAAAAGATGCTTTCCCTTGCACTTTTTTTATAACTAGGTATTTTTTGTTTGTTTTTTATATAAACGGGGACCTTCTTTCAAAAAAATCTATTTTTTTATAACCAGGGTATCCAGGTTAGCTTTTTTTTTTTAACCGGGCTTCTTTTGTTGTGTTTTTTTTAACCAGGGTATCCGTGGCAGCTTACGTGCACCACGACTAATCTCCGGATCCAATTTTTTGTACATTTTTTTTCCTGTTTTTTTTTTCCACTTATATTTTTTTTTTGTTTTTTTTCCATGACCAGGGTGTCCCTATCAATTTACGCGCACTGCAATTTTTTTTCTCATTACTGTTTGAAAAAGTGATTTTTTTTTATGTTTTTTTTCCATGACCAGGGTGTCCCTATCAATTTACGCGCACCACAATTTTTTTTCTCATTACTGTTTGAAAAAGTGATTTTTTTTTAAACCGGGCTTCTGTTTGTTTTATAACGGGGTATCCGGGCTAGCTTACAGATACCACGATTAATTTCTGGACCCACTTTTTTCATACATTTTTTTCCTGTTTTTTTTTCACTTATATATTTTTTTAGTGTTTTTTTTTATAATCGAAGTGTCCAGGCCAGCTTACGAGCACCACGATTTTTTTTCCCACATATATTTTTTTTTATCTCTGCATCCACTTTTTTTTTACATTTTTTCCTTTTTTTTCTCTCATTTATACATTTTTTTTGTTTTTTTTATAACTGTGGTGTTCGAGCCAGCTTACGTGCACCACGATTTTTTTCCACGTATACATTTTTCTTATAATCGGGGTGTCCATGACAGCTTACGCACACCATGAATAATCCCCGGAGCCACTTTTTTTTAACATTTTTTTTATGTTTTTTTTCCCACTTATAATTTTTTCTTCTATAACTGGGGTGTACGGGTCAGCTTACGGGTACCACGACTATTATTTTATAGAATGGGTAAAGGAGATCACAATTTCAAACAGTAATGAATAGTTATTTCAACTGTGGTTTTCACTTTTCATTACTCTTTGAAAAAAAATTTCTTTTTTTATATATTGCTTACATAATTCTTATTTCTGTCCATGTTTATATGTACATGCTCTTAGTTTTTGTTTCCTTTTTTTTTATTCCACTATTATTAAGATTTGTTTTTAATATTTAAATTTTAATTTGTGTTGGTCATCATTTAAAAAATAATGTTTGTTATTATTTTTCTTTTTGTATTTTTCAAGTTAAATAATTTCTTTAAATCTAATAATATTTAATTTTTGTTAATATTGTTAGGTATTGAATTTTCTAATTATTATAGATAAAACATTCAAAATAATAATAATTATTATTTTTAAGTTTTATTTTCTTTTAAATATATCAGAATAATTATATATTTTGATATTTATTTAATATTAGAGATTTAATATATATTATCACTTTTTACTGGAAAAAAAAATATTTTTAGCAGATTTTATCAATTATAATTTTACTAATTTAATATTAAAATAACAAAATACAATACGTATAAAATCAATCAGTTTCCAACATAGATAAAAAAGCCCAGCGCATCGCGCGGGCAAATTCGCTCGTAATGTACTAAAACACATTTTATGTAAAAAATTGGCAGAAACTGTCATGTCTAGTTGCAAAATTGACGGTGAGATTCTCAGAAAATAATATGCCAGTGGTTACGTCAGGCAGAGGGACCTGCATGATGCATTATTGTGAAGTGAATGCTGAAAAGTTTGCTGCCATGTTTGCAGCAAATAGACATTTTCTTTCTTTCTTTCTTTTCTTTTCTGTTCTTTTTTTCATTTTTCACTTTCTTTTGAGATCAATGCTTGAATTCACAGTGCCTTTAGGCATAGAAACATTGTTAAAAAGCATTGAATAGCATAAATGCTTTTAAAATATTACGAATTTGGAGGAAAAGATTTTTACGGATGTTGCATTATTTGGAAGAACCACAAGTGGGTTATACGCATGGTGGTTCATATTTGTCCGGTGGTAGTTCATTTCTTCTATATGGAGCTCCACGTAGCAATATGGAGCCCTACATGGATCCCAAGACATGTGGAATCACTCTCATGCTACAACTGTTAGAGATAAGAATGTGTTCGGTTATAAGGGAAAGCAGTTAAGTAAATATCACTTGAAACCAAATGAGATAGTTGCAAATCGAGATCGAGACATGATGAAGTAGTTTTTTTTTTTTGATTCAAGGAAACTCACTCTCTCGAAAAAATATTTTATGAATCTAAATGAACGAGTAAAATCTCAGTTGTCTCAGACTCTTACAAGAGGTGCACGTCCTGACTCGAACTCAAGACGTGCTGTGCAGGTCTCAAGTCCCTTGTCATCACACTACTCACATCGAGAAAGATGAAGTAGTTCATAATGATATAAAACCTAACTAGGTGTTCGAGGATGACCTTGATAAATATTCATAAAAACAGGTAAAAGGAATCAAAAGAACAATAAACTGCCTTAGCCAGGCATGAAACGCTAAAAAGAGCAGGCCATCCAGGCAAATAGAAGGATCTGAGAAGCTTACAGGGGAGAACATTATTGTGACCAATCCTTTCTTTCTTTAATTGAATTCGTTCTTTTGTTTCTAATAGTAAAACTGAAAATGGGAGACAAAAACACAGATTAGTTGCATAAAAGTGGCAGTACAATTTCCATTCATCTTGGATTGTTTGTATCCCGGCAAAACTTTAGTACGGATACATGTTTCCCTACACAAAAATGCAGTACAAGAAACACAAGAATGCGATAGCCCATTGCCATGAGAAACAACACCAACAAATTCTCCCATTTTGAATTACTATCAGGAGAGATGTCATATGCACTACGGAGGGCCTGCAATCCTGAAATAGTCCTTACTTGCCCAACAGCAAACGAAGTTCTCAGGTACTCGTTCTCCAAAAGCCCCTGCAACATCAAGATCATGAGGCATCTAAGATCCTTTTAGACATATGATCTTATTCAACAGCTTCCAATAAATAAAAATTAAAAGGGAAAATGGAAAGTTTGAATGTGTCTAATGGTCAGGATTTTCATATTGAGTTGATTGAGCAATAACAAATGTGTTAATCATAATGTCGAAAAAGAAACACAGCTACTCATATGGAGGATACAACAGAATGCAATTACAAGCAGACTTGCCTGAATAGAGTAAGTGTGAAAAGCAATATAGGATACTGGGTATGTCCACACTGGTCCTGGCAAAGCACTTCGAATTCTAAAATACCCCGCAGAAAGCATCATTATGACCTGAATGACACGCATATAAACAATTGAATTACGAAATGCCATCTCATAAATCAATATGAATATGCATATACATCAGTAAATCATTGATCACTGCAACTTAATGATCTGTTTAAAATGCTTATGTCCAATGGGGCAATAACTTGCATATATGCAACAGAAAGGTCATCAAACACCATACAAGATGCTCTGAGTGAACATTTGTGATGAACTTTTATTCTTATTTTTGCAGTTAGCTTTAGTACTCAAATACCATAGAACTATCTACACTAGAATATCCCACCAGCTAAATGAGAGAGAGGTACAGTTTAACACCAACAGCAAAAGTAGTTGCAAGTGCACGTGTGTAACATGAACATATTCTCTTCCATTAACTTTGCGAAGTTAATGGATCCAGAGATAATAACATGAAGTACTGATAATGAAACTCACATGTATGAACACCATTGTTAAAACACTCCAGAAAACATGTTGCCAAAGGGAGGTGATAAGCAGCATTAGCCCTTCATTTACTAAGAGGCACACGAAGAAATTCAAAACAAAGTACATCAAAAAGCTAAATCCATCTTGCAAGCCTACGAGGAAATAGAACACAAGACTTGACGAAATGGAGATGAGAAAGAGGAATGGTATGCTGGATAGAAGTTGCCCAAGTAAAAAGACAAGTGCTCCTGAATGCATATTTGATTCTTCACATGCATATATCTGCAAAACAGGCAACCCGGTCAACCAAATCAAGCAAGAGAAAGATGAACCTTGGGCAATCAAATAATGATTAAAAAGAATTCATTACATTTTAATATAATTTTCCCACATTGGACTTTCTATTAACATAGATGAGTTTTAACCTTCTTTAGTTTATTTATTTTCTACTTAGTTCATTTGATGTATAATCAATGAAGTTAATAAATAATGTTTTATTGTCTTTGGTTCAATTGGGATATGAAAGTGCCCGCACAGAGCCTCTGTATGATTTCAATTAAAAATCAAGTACAATATATTCTCAAGCCAAATCTTACTTTTCTATATCATATGTAACCATATATAACAATAAATTTTACATATTAACACCCAACAAAACAGCAACAGAATACCTTGATTTCCTTCAACAGCGCAGGTACACCTGCTATGCTTAGAAGTGAAGTAAATGAGACAAATACAAATATAGCAGCAACCCTTGTCTGCAAAATGGAAGAGGGCATAAGAAATCCGGATGCATCAGAGCAAGAGAAATAATACATTTGCATGAATGAAGACAAAAAAAACTATGAAAAACAAGGTCAAAAAGCAGTGATGAACAAGAAATTGTTATCTAGCTAAAAAATGAACATTTACCACTGGCCAAATGAATGATAGATGGAAATAACATGCGTCCCATGCCAATCAGGCATTCCAAAGATTAAATTTTTGAGGGAGAATCTCTTTTAAGTTATACATCTGAACTATGTCCTAGGAAGTCCAAGTAATAGCAGAGGTAACCTTCACCTGCTGAATATCAAGATGATTTTTATTTAATTTTATTTTTCCCAGAAGAGGAACGATCCGTTGCACTGAGGTTAGTTAGAGGAATAGTCACAGTAATAGCTGCTTCCATAATGAATCAGACAACATGATGTGCATGCCAATCCAGACTGTCTTTACTCAAATCATGTGTTTAATTACGACAACTTGATATAAAATACAGATATGACCAGATTCTAAAAGACTCATAGTTATCATGTTCTTCCTTTGGGTACTTAAGGGTACAAATCCAGATGCAATAATGATCTTGTTTTTAAGGAACTCACCACAACTGAAGACAAAGAATGCCTCAAGCCTGAGAATACTGTGCCAATACAGAGAGTAAGGAGCATATAGAGAATAAGGCGAAGCCAGTAGTATTTCCATTCCCTTGACATAACTAGCAAAGATCTCCAAGTCAAAACAGCAACCCTTGTAGCATTGCCAGCTTTTCCCTTGCTTTTAAGAAGTGGACCTTCCTGCAGAGTTGAATCACATATGACAAGATTTGGTTAAAGCTATAAAAGAGCAATGCTTTCATTATTCAAAGCAAAATGGGAGTTTTTGCTTCAAAGAAAAGAAGGGGCAGTTGATTGGATGGAAGTGTAGTGTGGGTATTACAAGAGTTGAGGGAGTTTCTCAAATTAAAAAGTTGGGATTAAAAAAATATATGGAAAAAGCCACTACCACACCGAAACTGGTATTTGCATGCAGACACAATCATGTACACATGGACACACTCACACACATGCCCATAGGGAATATCAACACATGAACAAACACATCTGCATGGCTGCATTGCCTGAATTTCTACGCCTACATTTACAGCAAGCTGCCCTCTTCTTCGCAGAATGATACGTGGACAAGTTTGTTTATTTCTGTGTCACCCTCTGTGGTCTATGTTCCAAAAAGAAAATCCAGAAAACACCAGCATACACCAGCCCCCTTTACCATTCGATCTAAATCCTAAAGTCAGAACTAAAGTGTCAATGGATTAATCCAGAAAACTTTATCCAGCCTGTCATGGCATTGACACAGAAATCCAAGCAGGAAAACAAAACGATTATTTCATTCATTATCCACAACCTATAAAAGTAGGAACTAACAAGATTCATACAAGTCTCTAAGTGTCACGTGACAATCAATAATTACTTACAGTGAAGGCATAGTATATAGGCAACCAATAAACAAGGTTTAATACAAGAAGATAACGACAATACCCTTTCAGTGAGTCTCAATATCATGGTTTCAACTGCAGCAGCATCAGCTGATGATTTATAGGTTGCTTCTAGGGTATGTATGGCAACAGCAGTGTCCATGTTCACTGATGAAAAATCTCCATGGTCATCCTGTAGCAAATGTCAAAATGGGTACTAAATAAAAGTGTGCTAAATCAACAGAATAATAATAAGTGCGCAGAAGTCAACAGTTGTGCAGCATTTCATTCAACTTCAGGTCGAAAATATAAGCAGTATGAGTGTCACAACTTCAAACATCAGCTTCAATATTAAGTGCACAGAAGCCAATACTTCTACAACAATTTGTTCAACCTCAGGTTGAAATTATTAGAATATAAGTGTTACAACTTCAAACAACAGCCTCAATATGAGTGTTACAACTGCAACCATCAGTCTCACTGTTTCTTTGTTTTAAGAGCATCTTTTTGCTGCCGTCAGAAATAAAAAATCACTAAAACAACATAAATTACTCAAGTACCTGCCAATTTTTGCACATTGCAATTATCCTGTCAAAATCCGTGTTTATTGCACGTAAGAAGTGATCAGAAGGACTTTGCATAATTGGGCAAGGAAATCCAGCATTCGAGAAGTGCTTCATCAATGTAAATATGTCAGTCAGTATCAATGTAACCCAATCTTTAATTCCAATAAAGAAAAAATTCATGGAGTTTTGTGCATAACTAATGTAATTTTGATACCATATTTTATGGCAGCCAAATGAAGCACAAAATAAAGACCACAGTACTTGTTGAATAAATTTGATACTAAACTATAAAATGGTCATTTGATATGGGTCTCACTGATTTTGACAGTGTTCTTGATTAGAAACTGAAATAAAGTTCCCAGCATCCCTTACTTGCAAGCAGGCCAATGTTTCTCCAAAAAATAAGGTATTTCCATTGGAAAGCAAGCAGATCCGATCAAAGAGACCAAACACTTCCGTGCTGCTCTGGTAAATGGTAAAGATTAGAGTGCACCCGGTGCTGGCAAGTTTCTTTAATGTAACCATCATCAGAAGGGTCGACACACTGATTGAGGCAAAGTCATGAAATTAGATAGAGCATGGCAATCAATCAATACTCCCAGGAAGAAAGACATAAATCATTATGAGCATGCAGAGCCATGACCCATATGGAAAAAGTTTGGCCATTAATAACATTGAATCCCAAATAAAATGCCAAATAATTTGTTGATACCAAAATTCATATGAAGTCAGTTAAACTTTCTTTGATGATGAAGTCATATTTCCAGTCATTCCAAGTGCTTTGGTTCTCCAGTTCTGATTGTTTGGAGAGTTAGCATTACATTTTAAGATGCTCTCATCCACTCACAGCATCTAATATAGGTACTTTCAAATAAATAAACCTAACATGCCTGTTCCTATGCAGGATGAATGTAAGAAAATAATAAGATCCTTGAAAACCTAAATGGGGTTGGATGGAGAAATATGCAATTACCTGTCAAGATGATAAAGAGGTTCATCTATAAATAATACGTGTGGCCTCATCACAAGCTCCCGGGCAATGCTTATACGCCTTCGCTCGCCACTTGGAAGGCCCTTAAAATAACAATGTCCTCCAATCAGTTTGTTTGCATAATCACTCAAAGACATGGCATGGATGGCATCCTCTACCACGCTCTTTTTCTGGCAGAAGAAGCCAGGAAGTTGAAGCAGTGCGGAGTAGTACAGGTATTCTCTGACAGTGAGAGATCCTATAAGAGTAGTTTCCCTCTCAACAAAACCCTACAAATTGGAAGATAATTCAAGGTCAAAAGCCCCAACTTTCTACAGATAACAACTTTAACTTTCTGTTTGTAGACAAATTTCCTCATTAACAGAAAACAGCTTTTAGTTCCATCATGGAATTGCAACTTTAAATTTCTGTTTGAAGATAAGTTTCTTCATTAAAAGTTACAGAGCTTGATTAACAAGATAAGACAGCTATGCTTTACCATTTGATATTTCCAAGATGAAGAAGCATCTTGTCCAGTTATGATAAGGATGTGAAAAATTAAAGTGTCCAACCTTGGTTCGAGGGGAAAACTCTATGTATTCAAAATTATGATGTAAGCTAAAGTTGACACCATAACCATCAGAAGTGGGAATGACCTCATTGATTAACATAACAATCTCTAAGACAATGAATGTATAGTGATTCTTAGTACAGCATTTGGCTCAGTGATGACAAGAGCAAATTCAGCCAACAATTCTGTTGACAGTTTTATGATGGTTACAGAATCAATAAAACAAAATCTAATTGCATGGACAACAAGACAGCCTTGCCAACAGAACAATTGATTACAAACAGGATAATACTGCAATGCCAAAACATATATATACCTATATCGCTCAGCTCCTTGAGACAAAGTAATGTACTAAGAAATTGATGATAGTATATATACTAAAGGGAGATTGGCCAAGAACCTTTTGGGGAGAATGGCCAGGAACCTTTTGATCTTACGCATTAAAAGAGAAAGAAGATATTAATCATAGAAGGAAGATTCTCAAAACTGCAGCAGAGAATCTATCTATATCAAAAGAGCAACAGAGAATCTATCTATCTTGCATCTTTAAAGAACAAGATGAAAAAGATCATAAAAGGATGAATATCATGACAGCAGAGTTGAGAGAAAAAACAATGAAAAAAAAATTAAATTGCTTGAGAAAAATAACTATCTAATAGCAAGAGAATATACTCATAACTTACATATGTGCCGTAACGCATGCGTGATTTTGCACCATTGACAAAAATTTCACCATACATTCTATCTGAATGATGCAACCTCCCTGCAGTGTTGAGATTCACTTCCTTAGTTTCAAGCATCCATGGAGAATGATTTAAAAGCAAATATTTCAAATTGGTGATAAAAATGAATGGCAAGCTAACTAACCTGCAATAGCCCTTAGCAACGTGGATTTCCCTGATTTTGCAGGACCCATGATGACTGTCATTGTCCCAGGCAATGCATAACCACTTGAACTCTTGACAACTTTGTCTGAGTACTTCCTTTTCCCTTTGATTGTAACAGTCAAGTCTTTCCAAACAACAGAAGCCCCTGCAATTTTTCTTGCAACAACTGCTCGCTCTGGTAATGGTGGGGACGGCAATGACCCACTATTAAGCTTCGACAAAGATGGAGATGTTGGTGTAATAGCAACATTGATAGAGTCACCTCCTTCCTCCACCCTAACATCATTATCGGTATCCTCCCACTCCGGTGAATCCTCAAATGAGATAGGTTGTCTAACTGAACCAGGCTTCCGCAAGTAGAAGAAGTTACTTGATGGCACCCTACTTGCAGGACTACTTGCTGAAGACGAAGAAGATCTGTAATTATCCGATTGAGACTGTATCTCTTCCATTTCCTAATTCCACTTTTTTCAAACACAAAATATCAGAAAACGTCTACACTTTCACAGAAACATAATAGCATCTGTGCATACTGCTAATCACAGTTCTCGACAACTCCCCGCGTTCATTTCAAAATAAAAGGTCCTTCATCAGCAATTCAAGAAATCGAAAGTTTCAAGCATCAAATAGTAAATTGAAGAATCAGATTCCAACATGTCATGGTTATGCACTGAACATTTACAGGCAAGTATAGGAGAAACTGTACAAAAAGAAAAGGCAAGTAATTTTTTTTTACATTTGGGAACTGTTAAATCAAAGGCCGCCAATCAAGTGAGACAATAATATGATCCCAAGGTACTTTTGAAATGAAACAAAAACAAATAGAAACACCACTTCCAATTTTGCTTGGAAGCTTTTTCCTTAAGGAGAAAATAAAATTAACGTAGCATAATGATAAGCAGCAACCAGCTTTTTTTCATATACCTTATGTTCATAGAACAGAAAATGACAGCAAAATGGAAAAAGAAGAAGAAGAAGAAGAGACCCCAAAAACCCAAATGCTGAACTAAACGAAGAAACCACCAATCAGACCAAAAATTAACCTCATTTTGATACAATAATAATTATATATATAAAAGTAACACCGCCCCCCCCCCCCCCCCCCCCCCACACACACACACACACACTTCCTTCTTGTCAAATAGTATCATGTATCTCAAACTTGATAAACTCGATGTATCTAGTATTAGTACTTTGTTTTGTAGCCAAGATAAGAAAATGGCAATAAAAGTCTGGAAAAAAAATTAAAATTTTGCAGACCTAACAACTGTGAAGAGTAGGCCAGTGGAGTACCCAAGAAACAGAAAAGCAGGTAGATGCTTGAAGTATTCTTCTTCTACTTTCTACCCTCAGTCAGTAAGCAAGTAGAGTAAAGCCCATTAATCACGAAAACTTCAATGGATAAAGAAGAGAAGAACGTATAAGAGACGAGCCTGGATCTAGATGTGAACAGGAGTGTAGGAGCCTGACTTAAACCTTACTCCTTAGAGAGAAAGAGACAGCAGGAGTGCAGGTGGAGTGAGTGTGTCAGTGTGTTTAATAATGACATTAACTTAAGATATAATTCACCATATAATAATTAATTCATTAATTTTATTTTCATTTTTACCCTCAATTAATTATTGGTTCTGATAGGATACATAGAAATTATATTAATAATGACTTTAACTTAAGATTTAATTCACCATATAATAATTAATTCATTCATTATTTTTTTAATTTTTACCCTCAATTAATTATTGGTTGAGTAGTGAGGTAGGATACATTGAAATTATATTAATAATGACTTTAATTTAAGATTTAGTTCATTATATAATAGTTAATTCATTAATTATTTTTTATTTTTACCCTCAATTAATTATAGGTTTAGTAGTGTGATAAGAGACATTAAAATTGTATTTTTTCTCCATCATAATTTTAAGAATATTTCATTAATTAATATATCTAAAAAAAAATATTGCTATAAATAAACTACAATTTATTGTGTTTTATAGAATTATTTTTTGAAATTATATTTATAAAGTTTATCATAATATCAAATATGCATTAGGATAATATTAGTTTTATATTAGAATATTTTTTTAAAGCAATTTATTTTTTTATTTATTCGTCTGTTAGAGTTTCTTTTATTAGAAAACATTAAGCTCCTAAAATTATTTCTTACAATAAAATTAAATATAGATTTTTAAAACTTGAGAGATAAAATTGATTTAAAAAGTATTTTGAAGATATAATTTAAAAAAAAAAAAATTTGCATCTGACCCGGCTGCTCCGGTCTGGTCGGCATCTTTGCTTTATCTCTTTTTCGGACATGGGTTTCTTTTTTGTCTTTTTCTTTCTTAACTATTTTTTTTTTGTTTCTCTAAGATTTGTTGTTATGATGGCTTGATATTGCCAATACAACACTTGTAAAGTCTAAAGTTTTGTTCGAAATAAAGGGTGTGCCCTTCATCCAACATAGAGCTAGTATAAAATATTGTTATGTTTTGAATATTCATATTAATTAAAATAATAATTATAACTATAATAAAAGCAATATTCATTTATAAAAGGGAAAGGAGGAAGGGCCAATCACTACCAAAATGCAAAATCGGAATGCCCATGGGCGAAACCAACACTTGTTAATTTATTTATGTGAAAGCATTTGGTCATGATTTTGCTTATTTTTTACTATTGTTTCTTTCAATAATTTTGGAAATACAGAGAGTACCCTTTGGAATGATTGCTAAAAATATTTCCTTTTTGACCCGTAAACCCAAAACCGTGTGGGTCACAGAAGAAGAAGATGATGTCTTGTTGGTGTGCAAATCACACTAAGTGCCAAGCTTTGCTGACAAAAAAAAAGACCTTTTTTTTTGGCAAAGATGTTCTTGGCAATTATCTTGATAAGCTTCAATTTGAATGAAATGATGTCACGGTTACATCGTGGGCGGTCAATCTCAATGGGAAAAAAATTGATTTTTTTTTATTTTAAATTTTCTTTTTTATTTTTATATTATTTTCAAACGCTGATATCAGAAATGATTTTTTTTTAAATAATATATTTCTGAATAAATAATATTTTTAAAAACAATTTTAACAACGCTCTAAACAAACATGAATAGTGGTAAATTTACGATACCAAGAAAATATATATATATATATATATTTTTTCCATAAAAAAAAAAAAAAAAAAAGAGTTGGCAATTCATGTGGCCTTGGGATATAAGAGGTTGAGTTGATGACGAGTTTTGACAAAAAAAAAATCATAAAATATCAAGGAGATTGAGACTATTAAAATTTAAAAGCATACCTCACAGGCACTTGTAACACAACAAGTCCCCTATTAGGTTTAGAGAATTCCTCGATGATTAAATTAGCACAAATGGACGAGGAGAAAAGTTTTTATGCGTGTAAATAAGATGATAAGGTTTTTTTTTGCTTTTCATATGGGATAAGATAGAGTAAGTGTACGTTTAACACTATATTTTTAAAAAATAATTTTATTTTATTTTATTTTTTAAATTATTTATTTTAGTGTTTTCAGATATTTTTACTTATTAATATCAAAATAACTTTTAATATATATATATGAGCAAACATAATGGACTCAATTGTTCAAATTTTGAAACTGTTCTTTGAAATTCTAATTCTTTTAAATCAATAAAAATAAATTTTATTTGGCCATACTAACCGACAAAATATTCTCCCGACATGCAAGGCCTCGTACGCATAAAAACAAATCATCACGACCAATTCCATTAAAAAAACAATATGAAAAACCAAATTAAAATACAAGAAAATTAAGATACCAAAATATATAAAAAAATAGCGATTAAAAAAGAAAATCACTATAAAATCCGTAGCTATGACCCTCGCAGTCAGGAAAACATTGATGGGTCTTCGTTTAGTTGTTTTTTAAAATAATAATAATAATAATAATTAATACTCTGTTTTGTAATTTCCAGGAGAAGCCCATCAATGTTAGTAAGGGTAAGACCAAGGTGGAGTAGGGATGCAAATTCAAGCCCAAATGATCTTAATAGATGGAGAAGGCAGGTGAGCCGTGAACGGATGATATGAAAAAGAAGAAAGGTGGGCTAAGGCCCAATTTAGGCCCAATATCCAGCAGCAGCAGCTCAACCTCAGTATTTATTACGGTGGACGGTGGGCATCCGACTGTTAAAATCTTGATGAAGAAGGGAGTGATTTATACAGAATTTGGTTTTTCTTTTTATTTATCATTAAGGGGTAACAAGCAGTTTTCAGTTTTTGACAAATATACATGCTTTAAATGTTAAAATATGTTTGAACTGCATTATTAAATTAAATAAATGTATTTTATAAAATTACTAAACACATATTGAATAAATGCACCCCCCCCCCAAAAAAAAAAAAAAAAGATATATATATATATATATATATATAGTAAGCATGATGAGCAACAAATTTCCTAGTCGTGCCAGTGATAACACAGGTTTTTAAACCTGAATTGGGGTAAATCTCAGGGAGCTAGATTATTGTTTTTTATTTTAAAAAAATGATCATTTTAAAAAATAAATAGAGAAAAAGTCAACGAGTTCCAATTCGATATCACCCGTTGAATTGATTCAAATTTCAAACCAATGATTGGTGGTGTCGCTTGTTTTCCAAACGTCCAGTGATGGTCGGAAAATATACGAGTAATAATAATTGAGTCCATGTAGTATAATAAAACTAATATATCTGTCCTCGTTATTTCAAAACATATTTATTCAGTCCCTATGCTTTCAAATCTGCTTACAATCAATTACATATTTTTTCAGTCCCTATGCTTTCAAATCTGCTTACAATCAATTACATATTTTTTCCGATTTTCTCTCCTCTTCTTTCTCTTTCGAAATATAGAAAAGAGACTTGGGTTTGATGAATTTTTTTGATATTATAGAAACCAATCAATTATATTTCACAGCACCGAAGGCTAGTTACAGCATGTAGCAAGATTTACGTGCTGAGAAATTTATCCAGTTGGAGGAGAGGTCTAACAATCACCTCTAGAAATATTATAACAAAAATGAAAATTAGTGGCAAGATTCAAATTTTTATTCTAATTGTTACAGGATTTTATAAAAAATAATTTTTTTAACTCGAACTCGAGATATATTATACAAATCACAAACATTTGTTTTCATCAACCATTATTGATTATGCAAGAACCTTACAACACAATTCCGCTGCTTCCATATATTCGGATAGAAGCCAAATTTAAGTAATTTATAGAGAAAGCGACAATATGAAAAACAAAACAATATTTATCATCGTTGGAACATACACACAAGAACAAACGTACATCATTATTTTCCCCAAAAAATATTCATCATGGACATATCCCATATACATGTCCTTCTCGGCCCCATAGCTTACAAGCAATAAGCACACATGAACCATGTTTAAAAACTAATTACATGCATTTGGCTGTAATATATATATATATATATATATATATATATATATATATATATATATATATATATATATTATACCTCATGCATATATTCTTCATCAATTGCACCACGTCCGTACACAATATTCATGGCTTCTTGTACAGCTTAGAACACACGACCAGAGGCAGATTGTTCACGAATCTGCTCGGAGCCGATGAGTGCCGATAACCTTTTGGCAAGCAGCCTTTCACGTCACGCCCGCCAAAAAAAGGACGGTTCTGATCCGAGCGAGGCTTCATCTTGACATAATCCTCACCGTGTGATGAATCTAAAGGTGCCATCATCGTGCTCGGAACACTGGAGTGGAGCATGGGGATGTCACGTCCGGCCATGGCAGTACCTCGAGAATTAGATGACAGCAGGAAATAGATGAAAAAAACGTAAAACATGGTGCTAGGGCAACTCATTTACAAGGTTTTGATCTTCTGTTTGTGCCTTTGTCAAACTGGAAGGGGTTTTTATGGGAGACCTAAGTGGAGAGGCCAGGGGAAGGGCTTTAAATAGGCTCGTGATCAGCTGCTGAAGAAAGCAGACATGGCACAGCTCACTGCTAGCATTACTTTTGAGAATGTGGTGGAGGTGAATTCATTACTACGGTGGGTGCGGCAGCTCTTTTCCTTCACTGCCGAGGAGGTGGTGATACCCGTGATTTTTATTTATTTTTATTTATTTATTTTGCAATCTATACTTTTTAATCTCCTTATCTAACTTTTATATTTTCGCTGATCACATTCATGGGAAATTAACTATTGATCATGCAAGCAATAAATTTGATTGATTAAGTAGGTTAGTTGTCATATATAAATAATATGTATGCGCTAAGAAACCTTCATAAATGAATTATATTATTGTTTCTAAGGCAATTCAGGATAAATTTAATTTTACCCACTAACGTTTTCTTTTCCTTTTTCTAACAATAGAAATCAACGGACACTATTTTTGCCCACCACTTGTCCGGGATCACAATAAAATTCTAGCCTTCCTTAAACAAGAAATTGAGGGGTTGCACCACTTCATCGCATTTTAAGACTTTTGGTGAACCCCCACCAGTAGATTCATTAAGGAAAACAGTTGATTAATGACAATTATCCTTAATTGGTTATTTGATATGGATTAATGTATGCATGCATGTGTCCTTAATTACATCTCAAGAACCCTACAATTCAGAATTACACACCGATACTGATGACATTCATCGATTATAAATCAAGCTCTCAATAGTAAATACAGCAGCATGATTTATTAAAAAAAAAAAAGGGTCATCAACTTGCTGGCGGTGATTTCGAGACGTGATCAGCATTGATTCCAAGCCACGTGATTCTCACTATTGATTCTCTGAAATATTATTTGTCAAATTATAATCCGCAGTACCCTTTTATTTACCATGTCCAAATACTAAAAATATTATTATTATTTTTCAAAAAATAATCATTAAATGCAGTTTCTAAACACATAAATCCACTCTCCCTGGGGATACAGGTGGGGTCTTCTGACTGGACCACCGATGAAGTAGGTTCAAACAATAAAAAAAAATGGGTCGGAAGTGTTGGAGGGTTTGCGTTTTGAAGCAGCTGGATAATCAAATTTGAAGGCAGCAAGGAAGGTGGGGGAGATTCAACTACCATCTGTAATTAAATTGTGTAATTAACATTGAAGAAGTGTTAATTTTACGCGCTAGTAGCTTAGCTGTTCTTAACTACCGACATTAATATGCAAAAAATAAAAAAAACTTAAAAGTAAATAATAATCTCAACGAATAAAAAAAAAACTTTTTTTTAACTACCGACCTTAAGATTAACTTTCTATTTTAGTATTTAACTAGTTAGTTGGACATAAAAAGAACTTAAATGATTAGAGTAGAAAAATAAAGAACCAAAAAAAAGATAATTACTATTATAAGTCACCTTGTTTCCACTTCCACGCTACAAAGCATACATATAGAAAACACTACGCGTTTTATGTTCTTGTTAAATAATTTTAATAACTCCTTTTTTTATTATTTTTGATTTATCTTGTAAAACATGAAAATACATCCACAATATACACTCATGGATAATTTTGGTAAAAACTAACTTTGAATCCATACTGGTTACAGGAATAGCAATCACTAAAAAATACATAATTTTGGAGAAAAATAAAATAAATTATGGCAATTGTGAAATTAGTTAGTTGCTTGGGATGACATAAATGATGCAAGACAAGAGAACTCTTCAGTTGTTTCAGTTAATTACAAGAGAAGAAGCACAGCACAAAAACAAGCCTTTTTGTTTCTAAATCTGGAGATGGAGCTGGCAGTGCACACTTTATCAGTTGCCTCCTTCTTCTCCAAGAGTAAGTAATTCGAACAAACAAACTCCATTTATGTGAAACTTTATGGAGGAAGGTCTTAGCTATAATGGTTTCCAAATTGAGATAAGGACCATTAATTGCTTGTCTTTGATGCATGAAGCTAATTAGAATAGCTGTTGCTTTTATGAAGAACCTCCAGAAGGGGGGCGCTGGAGTTAATGTTGAGTGCTTGAAGAGGTTTCTATAATTTTGATGCGTAGAATGATGGCATTTGATTTCTTGGTTCTGTTTAGTAATTATACAGAACATGAATTCTTGGTTAGGTATTAGGTTTCGTAAAATACAGACCATGAATTGCTTCTTAGATTGCTGAAAGTTGTTGTAGGGTTGCATTTATGTTGATCCAAGATGAGTGATCCAATGGGGTTTCTACTCCCATTTTCTTTTTTTTCTTTTTGATAACGGGGTGTCCGGATCAGCTTATACGCACCATAACTGATCCCCGGATCTACTAAACAGCCTGCAAACCCAGTGGGCAAATAAAACACTGCAAGGATGACAGGCATGCACAGTGAGACGTGAACTCGGGTGAGACCCCCACATGCTTCAAGGCCCATTTTCTGGACATATGGGTTGTTGCCAGTGGAGGTTTGCGCTTTGATGAGGTCTGTAATCTGTCATCTAGGGTTAATTTGGAAGGCGAAGGACCTCTTATTGGTGGCCTGAGTTGATACTTCAATTATGAAATCAAATAAATACAGACAGGGGGAATAAAGATTTTATTCTAGTTGTGGCTTCGTACTTTTGTTTTTCATTTATGTTTTATACCAGCATTGTAATAAACCCTTCATCCTTTTCAGCTAAAATATTGTCTGCGAGGCTCGATTTCCCAAAGCTAACGGATTCCATGTCTCAGCAGAACCCTGTCAGTATTAGTTCTACAGAGTAAATAGGATTCAATACGTTTTTTTTTCTGGATTTCTGGTGCAGTGATAACTTTATGGAGTGATTTACTGATTTTGTTTCTCCTGAACTACAAAGATCTCTTCTTGGATATTAGTGATGGCAGAAATCATTTACAAGTACTGTTCTTGGATCATCTCCTACATTTGTTTCTCAGGCCTATATTGTTTTTCATCTGCCTTTACCCTTCTATAGCAAAAGGTTCAAATTCAATATTGGGTTAGCTTGGCTTCCTGCGAATGATCAAGTTGATTGCTGAGTTTTAAATTCTGTTGGCTATGTAAATTGTATGTAGCTTAAGCTGATGGACGATACTTTGAGATATAATTTATATTATTCTCTATCACATCCTCCAAGTAAAACTTGTACATTTCTATATTATCTCATGCTTAATTTTTATCAAATAAAATAAGATTTGAACTCATGACTGTCTAATCAACAAGACTTCAATGCTATATGATAGAGTCATCCCACCTATAATCTCAAGTAGTTAGATAAGATTTTATGATATGATTTATATTATTCTCTGTATATTAATATATAGAAGGAGAGCAACTCAATAGCAATTTTCGTTGAGCTAACAATTTCGCAACTCTCCTCTCATTTAATTCGGTTGTTTTAAATGTGAATAGAGTTTGATCAAACTATTCTTGAGACAAGGCGAAATGATCTTACCAATTATACAATTCCAGCCCATATCTGGGAATGGAATCACCTAGATTTGTTATCTTCTCCCCGTTGAATGGCATGGAACTTTGAATATTCATGATTCTGCTTCATACCCTACACCCCACATCGATCGTGCAATGCACTTCTCCGAGTTAATAAAAAGGTAATTTGAATTGGCATTTGTTACCTACTCTGCAAGCAACAGCTAATAGCTAGACTGATCTTTTTCTTTATCAAATACAAGAAAAGGCCATTTTGAAGTTAATTGACTTGTGATTTCATCATATGTTTAGTGATCATTTCCTTTTACAAGAGTCCTGCCAAATATTATATGCTTTGGGTTCCCATTGGTTTATATTTATATATAAATTTTAATTAATATCCTCTCTTCTATTGTTAAAATTATTCCCATTGGATCTAGCTAGTGCATGCTCTACTGCTTCTCCTCCTCCTCCCACCCTGATGCATAATAGGATTCTTCAGTCAATTTCACTACATCTTTTGATGCAGGAAAGAATTTGGCCTTGTTGTCAGAATGAACTGGCAAAGCAAGTTTTACTGCTGTATCTGTTGGAACCATGGGAGAAGCAACAGAGAAGGCAAAGGTTTGTTCTTTGCCTGTCACTCCATGGATGGAGCTACCCGGGGATCCTTCAGTATCACCCATTTTTTAACTTTCCCTCTTTTTCTTGCTGAATTTCTCTTTGGGAATTGAGAAGGAAGTGCCCTGATGAACTGCAAATGAAAGCTGTTTTGATGCTACAAAAGAGAGAGAGAAATGCAGATCACTTATACCGTGTCAAGGTTGACGTTAATTATAATTATCTGCAAGGGGCAAATGAGATTCCATTGTTTGATAAAAATTCAAGGAAACAGATATCCATGGAATCCACTTCGCCGCATCTGGTTATGAAAAGAAAAGGTCTCATGCTATATCCCATAGGATCCACCAGTTCTTCATTTGGTAACTCATCTCCAAGAGGTAAACTGAACCTGCTAATTTTTATTACCGTAATTATGACCACTTGTTTAATTTCCTTTCCAAGCAGTTATTCTATTTTTGTTTAACTTTTTATTCACTTATTAAACTGCTCATTATAATATTTGGAGTGCACCTAGCCATGGCCTCCCCCAACTTTTCTCGTCGAAGGAAACATCTTAAATAACACAAGTGCATGCTATTCTCTCCCCTCCTCGCGTACCCTTTTGCCAGTTTAACGGAGATAAGTGGAAAAATATCCTATAAGTGGAAAAAAGTATTCTTTCGAATTGTAGGCATGCTATTTCTGCGTAATTAGATAATTCTATCAATTACAGAAACTTATTATAAATATAATCTTGTGGGTTTCAACTTTCAACTCATTCTATTCATAAAACCCATGAGTGACTGAGGAACACTTGGGTGCCAGATAACCTTCTAGTGGTACAGCAAAGCTAGACTGCATGAAACTGTTTGCAAAACAGAGCCATTTGTATAAATCTGAAAACCAAAATGCACATATCCAGGGGATAAAGCAAATTTTCAAGTTTCATAGTACACATAAGCTCCATTCCACCATATTAGTGTTCATAAGAATATGAATGTATACTTTACAAGTATAGCAAATCTAACCTCATGGCACATGAGACAATTCAAGTGGAGAGGACTTCAGGGTTCAATCGAACAAACCTAATTCCATCAGCTGCTGTGATGCGAGGCAATAAATATTCTCGTTTTGGCTAATCTCTTAACAGAGCCTACTGCAGCCAATTCCATCACAGCAAGGGCAAACAAAATCTAGCAAAGATTTATTATATACGCATACTAAGTGCTGGTACTTCCCCTCCTTTGAACAGGTTTGTATAGCACAACAGTGACAAATTTTGAATGGAAGCGATGAGTGAATCCTAGAGCCACCACAGAGCGTGGGGCCTCCCGGTTCTCAATGTAAAGATGGTTGAGAATCACATTCTGTGGCAGTGGAAGGGTTTCAGAAGTGTCTGCACTTGCTGGGTAGCTAAGCAAGGAGTGTTGCAGGTGTGGAGGCACTGAAGGTGGGTCCCGTACCTCATCTTCATTCCCAGGGTAGACATTGTTGTAACTCGAATCAGGTGATCTAGGAACTTCAAATCCCACAACAGTTGCTTCTTCCTGCACCACAATTGAATTATTAAAGTTTTCTACTTGCATGACCTTCAAGTTCCAAAATAATATCAAACCCCATAGCACAATGTTTTCTACTTACAGGATCTTCGCTATATTGGTTGCTCATGTTGAAAATGGCAAAGCGGAGAGTTAACAGCACAAACTCATCAAGTTTGCAATGCTCCCAATCCTAAAAACACAACAATTCCCACATAAGCATCTCAAAACTGTAATGGCAGCATAAAAAAAAAGTAACTATTTCTTGCTGGTGAGTTTTACAGAAGTAAAGCCTTAATTGACGTCAACAACCAGAAATTCACTAAGCACAAACTCATTTCCATTCTTTCTCAGGATTCATCCTTGGATGGGGTCTTAGTAACGGCCTTCCCCCTAACCCCTTGACCTAATACTCTTTGATCCACTTAAAAACGTTCCCACAAAAAAAGTTCTCAGCATTCCACAGAGAAGCCCAAACACATTTTTCTGTTCTTTAGCACAGATGCCAATATACATAAAACTAAGAAACCACCCTCTATTAGCGTTGTGCACCAAAATACGATCCAAAAAAGAAGCATAGCTAGAGACAACCCACAACCCAAAATACAATTTTTTTGAAAACTGCACAAAACAAAATAACCCATAATTTTATGTCAATTCAATCAACAAAGAGTCTGCTTACTAACCCTTTTGAACGAATGTAATTTCATCCATTTACATGCCATAAAAGATTGAGCTAACACTAAATAAACCCGAAAAATAAAAATAAAAAACCATATCAAGAATTACAGGGAAAAGTCTCAATTGTGAACAATGCTTGAACACAAAGAAATATTGATTTTGTTAACAAGAAAGAAAGAAAACAAGCTACCCTGATAAAGCTGATGAAGAGAAGCAATCTTGGATCTGATAGTTGAAGGAATTTGAAATCAAAGAAGCAGAAGTGAGTGGATGACAGCTGCCTGAGTTGTCGTCGGCCTTCAATTTTTTTACAACAAATTTAGAAAGTAGAAGAACCCTAAGGTGTTCGAGACGACAAGGAAACGTTGTTCTTGCCGCTGCTGCTGTGAAGGTAGACAGACTGAAGTTGGAAAAGACGGAATGCCCCCATCTGAACCAAATTATTTTGTCTGGGTAAAATTGTAACATCAGGCTTGTCCTAATCATCTTCTTTAATTAAATTAATAATATCGTTTCTATATTTGTTTTTACAATTTTTAAGCATACACAAAACTTGTACATGATTCTGTTTATTTTTATGAACCGTTTGCTATTATATTTTAAAAATGTTCTTGAAAAATTTGAATTTGAATTTGAATTTTTTTTTATGTATTTAGATTATTTTCATGTATTGATATCAAAAATAATTTTTAAAAAATAAAAAATATATCATTTTGATACAATTTTAAATAAAAAAACATTTTTAAAAATAACTTCAACCACACTTCTAAACAATCACTTGGAAAAGCCACTGGCTCTGATATGAGGCTAGAGCCCTAGCACCAAGTGTGCGTCTGACACGTGTTGGCTCCGGCATCAGACTTGAGTCCTAAGCATCAGGGGCGGGTTCTTCTCTGCTGTTCATGGGGCAAAACATTGTACCTAGCCTAAAACACTCGGTAACTTATTCTTTTTAGAAGTGTGATTGAGGTTGTTTTTGAAAGTATTTTTGTTTAAAAATGTATCAAAATAATATTTTTTTTCTTTTTAAAAATTTAATTTTGATATCAGTACATAAAAATGATCTAAAATAAAAAAATAAAAAATAAAAACAAAAAAATTTAATTTATTTTAAAAATATTTTTGAAACGCAAGGTCATACCTTATACATTCCCTGACCTTGCTTTATTATTTGAACCAACCATCTAAATCCCTTGAAATTCTTTATTATATTTTATATGTACAAGAATTATGTGGCCTGTCACATGCTTATTTTATTAATACATCTGGAGAAAAAAATCATATTAATATTTATGTTGGCAATATTTTGTTTTTGTTAATATTTGGATAAAAAATATTTTTTATTAATACATATATAAGAGATATTTATACTTCATTAATATTAAAATTACTTTTTATAATATGGTGATGATGATAGCTATTTTAAACAAAATGAGAGAAGGGATAAATTTGGAATGGATGATTAAAATATTGTAAAATTGATTCTAATCCACCATGTCATGTCATTCTAATTAAATATAAAAGGGTGTAATTAATAAAAATAAATTTATATTAGAAAATAGAAAAATTATAAGAATTACCTATAAATATAAAATAAAAAGTTGTTTGCATAAAAAATAAATATCTTTGTATCAACAGTAGAAAACACAATGATTGTTCATTATAAAAAATGAATATCCTTATGCTTGGATATGCTTAAAAGTGAGGATAAGGTCTTATTGTCAAATCCAAATCTCAAAGCATTGTCTTAGATTTAGTAGTCATTTGCTATAAACTCACTTATATTATTTTAGGTAAATTATTTGATAGAGTATAGTATATACTTTTACCATTGAGAACAAATGTATAATAGTTTATCTTAGTATGATGTATAAGGTAATTTTCATTTGTCTTATTACTTAACTAGGCCCTTACCTAAAATTTCTTAAATTATTTGGGGTTTTGAACTACCATAAATTAAGTGGTGGCTTCATTTTTTATACTTCATCAATTCTAATTAGCTCATCCAGATGTCCCATGTAACAATGGAAACAAAGATAATTATCTAAAGCTTAATTTTAAATAATACAGTTCCTAAACATATTAGTAAGGGAAAACAATACATAACCTAGCTAAAAAAGGCAATAGAAGCTAAACAAATTAATAAAATTGTTAGTAACAAAAAACCTCAAGTGCCATTCAAGTTGCTAATAAGAGGCATCCATGATCGATTAGCCTTCTACATGATTTATTATAATCTATACAAATGAAAACAATGTTAATCATATATCAATTCTATGAAATATAAAATCACACAATAGCTAAAAGGTGAAAAAAGTTTTTATATTTGCAATATCTTTATTATAGAAGGTTATAGTATACTATGACTCATGATTTATCTTAATCTATACAAATAAAAATAAGATTAATCATGTATCAATTCTATGAAAGATAAAATCACACAATAGCTAAAAGATTTTATCTTTACAATATCTTTATTATAAAAGGCTATAATATACTATGACATATTAAGAAGATGAATCATTGAGGACATCTCTATAAAAATAGATAAAGGTATTGCTAAAATAATGAAAAAATTATATATATAGACCTATTAAGATATGAAGATGTCGAGACTAAACCTTAAGACTTAAAAAAAAATTGAGATTTGTTTTCCAATGTTCTAGGTCAACACCTGATAAACTAAAAAAAAAAGAAAAAAAATGGAATAAAATTGGCCTAAATCATTGTCTATTATATAATAGAAGAAAACAATGGTAGTTACACCAATGAGAAGAGAATATAGTGCTTAAAGATAACAAAATCGTTAAAATTCAAATAAACTTAAAGGCTGTAAAAAGACTTTAACATACGACTTCATCTAGACAATAGGCCAATAAGAAGAAAATAGTAATATGATTGTCAATGTTGATTGATTTTTAGATGAGTATGATGGATAAAAGTATGAAAACCCTTCCAAATGATAATAAAAATTTGGATGAGAAAAAACAATTATAGTTCTTAGTCTTAATAAAGCAACTAGATGAATATAATTCTCTAAAGGACGAGAGATTAAAATACCTTCATAAATAGAAGTGAGTGACTATGATGGAGTTATATGAAAGAACATGATGTTCACTCAACCGTAGTTAATTTCATTGCTGATTGATTTATCTGACAATGATTATGAAGACAATGCATAGAAAAAGATAAAAATAAGAAAAATCGACTAGTTTGAACCAATTGTCGAACATTAGTTAAGTCATATTTTCTAAGCTAACATTGGATAAAAATACTCATTCAAAGACTTTATACACCATAATAAATTTTATATATATACCAATACATAAGGTTTTAGTTAATAATGATGCTTCACTCAATGTTATGTTTTTTACATTTATTATTAAGGTTGGTTGCAATAAAGATGACATGATCCTATCAGAATTAATTATATCTAATTTTACATGAGGTATTAGAGATATTTTAAGGGTCTTACATCTGGATCTAACTATTAGGTCCAAAACCTCTACCATAACATTTTATATGGTAGAAACAAAGATAAACCTCAATTCTCAGGCGAGATTAGATGCATAATAACATTATTAGATAGATCAATTAAAATAAATAATTAAAGTATATGATGAATCATTCATGTTTAATTCAATAATGGCTAATGCTCAAGATATGTTAATTGAAATTAATTTAGAAATTAAAAATAACATTACGCCAATCTTTATAAGTGCAAATATACGAGAAAAAATTCAGGAGAAGTTGTCATCATTGTCACAAACTTACAAAGATTGTTTTGTTTAATATTATGATAAAATATGTAGTTTAAATAATATTCTTGTCCAATATCTTATATCAATCAAGTTTGGATTGAAGCCACACAACCAACCTCTATATAAAAGATGAATATCCAATACTAATAGTTAACATGTTGATCAATGCGATGTACTATAATGAATACTTGGTTTTTACATTGATGTCTTCTTTGATCTGGGTCGTGCAGGCTTTTTGGATGATCAAAAGTCAACAAAAGTATGTTGTGTTCTTCAATGAGAAATCAGTTTTTTGCCTTGTTTGATATTGTATTTCAAAATTGTTTTTTTTTTTTAAAAAAATTATTTTGATTTTTTTCAAAGACTATTGATGATACAAAAGCCAAAACTAATTGGTCACAATCCTTATTATGGGAGCTTTGGAATATTTGGTAATTAACTTTATTTATACCGTAAACAATATTCTCTTAATTTTATTTGCTGCGCACGAATGCATGAGATCCAAGGTGAGCTTTAAGTTGCATGCTCGCCACGTGAAAAAGCCTATGGTGATGTCAAATCGGGCCACCATGGGCTGAAGGCCCACTAACCTTTTTCGAATAATTAGATACGAAATGTAATTGTGGATTCTATTCTATCGATTGCTTTCAGTGTTCAACTCTTGAGTGCTTTAGTTTGTCACAGGTGTATGGAGAAGAAGAGGACACGTCATGCATCTAAGAACATTTGCGCAAAATACCAAACAGAATATCCCCAGGAAAATATTTCTTTAGCTGAAAAAGACAGGAATAATGGCATGTGTAGAAGCAGCTGCTGATGGCTGCTAGCGAGTATTTATTAAGATATATTTTATTTGGAAATATTAAAATAATTTAAAATTAATATTTTTTTAATTTAAAATAAAAAATTAATTTTTAATGTTTTTTAAAATAATTTTGAAATATATTGTAAAACACCCGGATGACCGAATGATCCAGCTACATTTCATTTGCTGGACTCATAGTTCATGAGTTCTTTTTTAATGAAACGTACGGTATCCTTGAATAACCTTTTGCATAGCAAAATTAAATCAATTTCTAATTAGTTTTAAGCAAACTATTTATTTATTGAAAAAAATAAATTTCTATTTTATTTTATTAGCATTTTTAAATTAAAAAATAAATTTGTATGCATGCCACAGATCCATTATTTTTTATTATTTTCAAATTTATTATTATCTCTGCTGACAAGGGAGATAGCGTAGATAGTAGATATTAATTTTGATAAAGCGTTTACCATGTTCATGCCTTTCATTTTCATTGCATTTCCAGGATTCAAAAGCTTTATTTTTAGCCTTTTTCTTTACTACACAGTAAAAGGAAAAGGGAGCATAAGGTAGCAGCCCCTTGAAATGGGCAATATGAACTTTCTTATGATTAAATTATTAAAGATAACCGATATTTCCTGATAATTAAACAAATTGAATTCATATATCAGGAAATATTTCGTATTCGAACCCTTTCTTAGATATAAATTAATTATTATGATTGTCAACAAATTAATTTGGAGCGGTAATCACGAGCGTTTATTATTGTGTTTCAAAAAAAAGTTTGATTTTTTTTTTTAATTAAAAAAATTTAGTATTTTTAGATTATCTTCATGTTCTAATATCAAAAATAAAATTTTAAAAAATAAAAAAATACTTTAAACACACTTTCTTCAATCAAGGAGTCCTCCGTGAACATGCAGTGTATTCACAGCGTTGTCACTTTCGTACATCATCCATTTTATATATATATATATATATATATATATAAATCAAATTAAAACGAGGTCGCATTCATGTTGTCTGAGATATGAAGCTGAAACCAACAATCGTTGCTGATAGAACTCAAAGGAACTTCTGGGAGATGGCTCTCGAGTTCTGAGCATGTATCAAGAGCAAGAAAAATTTGGAAAATCGCAAGGCAAACCAAAACCAAGGGCATCTATCTCTGATTTTTTGGATATGAAATATTTGTTATAAAATAATATAAATCATATTCTGGAACCTCAGATAATAACTTAAGTTTTCAGGTAAGATGATTGCTTAATCTTTTAGATGAGATGATTCTTTAACATGGTATCAGAGCCTTGTTGACCCAACGGTCACGAGTTCGAATCTTACCATCTTTATTCTATTTGATAAAAATTAAACACAAGATAGTATGAGTCTATGAGACCTCAACTAATAGTTTAAATTTTTAGATGAAATGATTCATTAATAATATTAAAACCAGGATCATGTAAAAGAGGAGTAATAAGTTTCTGGGAAAATCTTACGTTTAAGAACTGTCGAACCCGGTGGGAGAACAGGAGCTGTTACAATTATTTACAGATTATTGTAGAAACTTACTTGAAAGATCATTTTGATTCACAAAACGGAAAGTAAAATTCGTATACACAGAACAGCAGATTGGAAAACAATGGGCCTCCACTGCCTTGTTTCGGATTTCATGAAGGAGTACACAGACAAAAACCATTTGGAAGAATGTCCATAAGATAATCAAAGAGTTTTCTGAGCCGTCTCTAGTAAAGACAAAAGATGGAGATCACTTTCAAACTCCAGCAAAACTATTTTAGCTGGTAATAAAAATCAAAACCCCATAAAGAACAAAACCCAATGTTATCAGCTTCTGCCTGAACGCTCTATTTCCTGTCCTATCAGACTCCAGAGTTGGAAAATCACTATCATCAACATACACGATTGCCGCTTTGCCTCTGTGAACAAATGAGAATTGAAAAAAACCACTCAAAACATTACTGGTCTTGGAAACAAATCGATGATCTTGAGAAGGATCTGAAATCAAACGCCCAGAAAAAGGAAATTAAACAACTAAAAGGGATCGAGTAGATTCACCTCTAAACTCCAATATTTACTAATTAAGCTCATGCATCATCGTCCAGAGAATCTAGCAGAAAAGATACCATGTGCATCGATCTATGAATATTTTCTTCGTAAATATACCATAGATCTGCTAAAGTCAGCAAACCAGAGAGTTTTACACAAATCCGAAGTGGGGGAAATCCGCCATGAAATAGAAAAGGTCTCACCTGACTGTAACATGGAGGATGATAGAATGAGTTGAAGGGGAAAAGAATGAATCGCCACTGTTTCTGTAAATCCTTTTGCGTTTTGTGTAGTCGTTTATTGCCGCTGCAGCATCATCAAGATTCTCACTTCAAAAGAACTTATATATGCAGATGATCGGAAAAGAAAGAGAGAAAGAGAGAAAATTTTGTTTTTGATTCTAAAATATATCATCGGCCGAGCATATGCATGTGAATCTTGGTGATGCAGCACCCGCAAACAACGACTGTCAATATATTTCCATGCACAAAAACTCAGATTCATTATATATCTTTCAAAACTCAGATTCAGCTGAAGCTAAGGAGAAACAGATACATACATATATATATATATATATATATGTATATGTATATGTATATGTATATGTATATCTAACCACTTCATGCCAAGAAAAAAATTATTTATGTAAGAACAAATATTGGACAACGCATATGCATAGCATACCAACAAGCCCACGAGCGCGAGCTGATGTGGTCTGTTACCACTGGTTAAGACCAAAAGTGAATACGTGAAGGGGATTTGCCCGAGAAAGAATCCTACAACTGTGTTTAACTCAAAACTTTATAACAAGACAAAGGCCTTTTTTGGACATCAAAATATGATAATATATATATATATATATATATATATATATATATATATATATATAAAAGAGTATCAAATCAAATGGAGTCGAGGACTAGCGAGCTTCAGAACTTTGCAAAATGTTTTTTTTTTGGTGATGCGGGTCAGATTTCTCCGGTCAGATTCTAAACAAAATGTTGTTTAATTATATATTATTTAATCCATTAAATATTAATTGAGGTAGTATTAAATGTCTATGGAAAAGGTGTAAAAATAAAAATAAAATTCAATCTAGATGTTCATAAAGAAATACTTGTGTTAATATACACACAAAGAACCATATGTTCCTTATAATATCATCGTAGAAAGAATAGTTCAATCAATTTATAGTTTTAGCAACGTATATGAGGTTGTAGATGAAAATAATAATCCTTATAAGAATATGATTATGAATGTGATGAGAATGAATCATGATAATGTCAATGTTCACTCATAAATGAAGAACCTAATAAAAAAGTTGTTTTTAAAAAAAATTATTTTTATTATTTTTCATGTTTCGAGCCTTATTTATATATTTTGGGCCTTATTTTAATTTGAATATATGCTAGCTTATTAGATCAATCAGAGTTTACTTCTTTCTAAGTATAAATAATATTGTAGGAATTTTTTTATAGGTAATTATTTTCATAACTTGTATTATGTGTGGAGATCAGTAATTATCTTGTTTTGGTTCATCGTTGAATTACTCTGACTTATCAAATAATTGACCAAGCCTCATGATATCTTTTATAATACTCGTTCATGTTTTTTTTTACAGGTTTTGAGTATGAGTTTATTTTTTATAGTCTTTATATCTTAGTACATCAAAATCTATCACATATCTAAATTTAGTTTTTTTTTAAATGACCAGTTTTAAAAAATTTATATTCACAAGTTTTTCATCTTATCTTTTTCATGTTATATTGGTGCAGCAAGAGAGGAAGTCCAAGTGGACTTGGGCTTAAAATACAATATTATGAACACATATATTGATAATAGTCTAGAATAATTCAAAAGACAAACACATATATTGTTAAGTTGCTCTCCTTTTTCATTATTCCTTACTTTTTTTTAGAAAAAAAAACTATTTATTTAATTAAACGCATTCAAACCGATCATAAATTAATGATGAAATGGCTGCAGTATGAGACTATCGTTCACTAATTAAATTTAGAAAGTTGTTCTTTTTCGAGATCATAATTTGTAGTGTTGATTTATTTGTAATTATGATTTTTTTTTCCTATAAGGTTGAAATTGTTCGGCAAGGTCCATGGGTATTCGATAATATTTTACATTTTCAAATAAAACCGTGATATAAATCGTTGAAATGTCTGCAGTTAATCTGGGATTGGATGATGCACAGCAGGTTATAATGATTTTGATCTAAGGGTGGCATGGCAACGGGAAAGCTCTCTTGATGATGGCCATGCTCTATTTCTCTTCAATGATGGCATGTTAAGTTTCAAATTTTGTTTCAAAAATATTTTTAAAAAAAATATTTTATTTTATTTTATTTTAAAATTAATATTTTTAGTGTTTTTAAATCATTTTGATGTTAAAAATGAATTTTAAAAAATAAAAAATATTATTATTTTAATACATTTCTTACATCATGCCACCAAGCTTCTTGGCTCATTTGCACCATTACACCTAATCTTATTTTGGAGCCCTGCCCTCATCTGTCTCGCAGACTCGCAGGCATAAACACAACTATCACTGAAAACATCCATCCATCCATCCATCCATCCTTCAAAAGACTGCAGTCATTTTCATTTGCTTGATTGTTTTTGCAGGAAAAGAAAAAAGAAAAGGCACATAACAGGTTCCCAGTCATGCAACTCGACAATGGTGAAAATGCCTACGTTACTCTCACTAAGAGACACAAAAGAAGGAAAGGGTCGGCGAGAAATCATGTGGTTACCTCCGGGGAGCTCCGGAGAGAATGGGATCACTAACTACTGACCCGTGCTTTCTAATGGCAGGAATGCTGAGTGAACGTTTTCTCGTTTTCAGGCTGCCTGAACTCAGCATTCTCCTCTCACCTTGCTCCACGAGCAGGGACGAGTAGGAGCACAGTGGCTCAGCCAGCTGCTCAGTTCCAAGGAAGCGCTCTAAATTCTGCTTGTACTTTTCTATTTTTCTGGGGCTTAAATGGCCCCCAGAAAAAGGGGGCAGCCTATCTTTAGGCTCCTCATCATCGTCTGACCAGTAACCATTCTCCTGCACATCCTGCATCGCCAGATCATCATATTCTTCATCTGATTTTGTGTATTCCTCATCAACTGAGCCAATCTGTGCAGCAGGGGAAAACATGCATAAGAGGACAGATAAATATTAAAATGATCAAAACGACAAATGCCTGTCTTTCTTTTGGTGATTGTTGAAAGATTTTTTATATTTGGGCCAAACTCTAACGGATAATCATAAATTGGTCACGATATCCTATTTTGCATATTAAAACATGAGAAAATATGCAAATTTTTTTTTGTTTTAGGCATATTTCAGAGGTTTATTAACTGTACTATCCTGAGGAACATTGCAAGTAACTAGATCCTTTCACAGTTTACAACATAATGAACAATTAGGGAGCAGAACTCACACCAGCTTCATAATATACCACTTTAATTCCTGCCCAGAGTATAAGTTCGTGAGTATTTTTTTTCTCCTGGAAATTTTGATATATAGTATTTTTTTTTATGAATAATGTTAAAATGTAGCTAGTGTAATAAAACATAAAACGCATACCTCTTCATGGTCATGCTTGGCATCATCATCACTAAGATCCTCATCACTGTCCACCTCGGGTGGATCATCACCTTCCTCATCACTGCCATGCACTGAATGCTCCTCCTTCAGCTAAACAATTAAAAGTATAAACGCCCAGTCAGGAAAAAGCAGTCAACAGAAAAATCAACAGCAGATCTCTTCAATTTCATATTATCTATCTACTTCTCAGCAAAGATAGTCAAACAAGAAGAGAATAATAGCAAGCATTCAAAAATACCTCCTTGGCAGCCCCATCAGGCTTCCTTGGCGAGCTGCAACTTGAGGAGTAATATCTGCTCCCTGTATCAGTCCCATCAGCCCTGGACTCATCAACACTTCCAGCATGACTTGTGCCACCATCACTAGGCCAAGCACTGATTCCAAAGTTACCAAACTGAAGATTAACCGGTTCAGCCTTGCCTATCTGCAATGGTCCATACATTGGAGTCCATATTCCACTGTCCATCCCATGGCCTGTTCCAAGCTTCCCATTACCATCTATGGAATCAACAGGCCAAGCCTTCGCAACAGACCCGTCAGTATTAAGAAGAGCCATCAGATGCCTTGAAGAACCTTTTCTCTGAATAAGCTGAAACATCCCTTTGGAGCTCAAAGAATTTGCAGCGCACTGGTTCCTATACTCCTCATCAACGAGAGCAACAGTGTTTGTGATGGGATCATAAAGCTGTTCTCCTGCCTCGCACCTTCGAAGGCAGCTGAAGACTGTTGCATGAATAGCTGCCACACTCTTATCGACATTTGTGTTGTTGATTTTTGGGACAAGATGTTTGTCAGCCCGTTTGCAAAGATAATCTTGGATTGTTCTGATGTTTCGAATGTATTTTACATATTTGTTTTTAGCTGGGTCCAATGTCATGTACTTCGCACGAACTGCAAATCGCTCCAAGTGTTTGTCCTCATTTGCAATGTATATCATGAATGGTATAATTGAAGGATGTTTCTTCATAAGCCCCATCTGCATATGAAAATCAAAATTAAGAAAAAAAATTATGGCAATATACAGAAGAAGAAGCAAAGTTGGTAGAACATCTGATAAGAAGGAATTTATTACCACAAAATTAAGGCTCAAGTGAACACCCTCGACCACTACTGATTCTTTCCTCTCTTCCCATGCAGTAATGAGACGATCAAGACTGTCAATCACCATCTCACTTTGTGCCTTGAAACCTTCAACTGCCATTTGTTTTGGACTAATAACCTCAGTAGCACCAGAACTCACCTTTGGTGCTCTGCCACCAGATTTCCCAGCTGTATAGCCATCAGATGCTTCATCCTTTGAGCGCAATGTTCCAGTGCCTGCCAATTTCATTGCCTTTCTGTTAATCTTTGCTTCCGCAACAGCCACGGGATCTAAAAACTCCCCGGCATGGTATGTTGAGGCCCAAAGCAGAGGATTTTGCTTCTCATCTACAAAACTCCTCATCATGTGTCTGATAGAATCCGTAGATATCACTGTTGTCACTCCTAGCCTGCTGCCCTGTATTAACCATGGAAAACACTCAGAATTCTGAAGATACAGAGAGAAATCCAACTCTTTCATAAAAAACACACACAGATATCAAAAAAAAAAAAAAAACACCATTGCAATAAACAATGACAAGACATAAAACATTATCATTTCAAGTTACAGATTCAAACTCGAACAGGATTATATGGTGAAACGAATACCAGCAATGCAGACAAAGTAGATTTTCCACAGCCACTAGTACCACACAACAGCACTGTTACGGATTCCTTCCTTTCACGGATTCTGCAATAAAAAGATGGCACCTTATAGAATACAGAGATCAAATTTCAAAACACATACTTGGACAACACTGCCTTATCAATACAAATCTGAAAAACAGGGCTATCTAACAATAACGACTTGTGATGGAGCTTGCATAACAGAACAGGTTCAAGAAATAGTCCACAAGAACAAATTACAGAAGGGAGAGTGGAACTCCAACAATAGTCATCAACTACATTTAAAACAGTTTTTTTAAGCGAGTGCCCAGAACATTTCAGCAATGAAATGAACAGATTTTATTTAATTTCATCCAGAGGTACAAATCTCAACGTGTGGTATTATTCCTTCATACACAAAATCTCAAGCTACATGTGGCAGCAAATGCCAAGTAGACGTCCATTAAAGAATATTCAAAGATTCCAAGAACTGCAAATAATGACAATTAGCAACGTAAAGACCTTGTAAAGGAATAAATTCAGATAAGCAAGCAGTGATCTACCTATCATGGACACAAATAACGTATATGAAAAGGAATAAGAAGATTACACTATTACCTGCAAGCCAAAACCAAGTCTTCCCTCTGGTTAGGCCCCACATACTTGTACTCGGTCAGAGCATCACAGACAAAATTCAAGAAAGTCTCTCTTCTAACCACTACAGTGGTTCGCCTTTTGTACAATTCAAATGGTATGTTCTTATTTCTATCTTCCTCGGAGACCAAACTATCACCATCTTCTGTTTTACCCGAGAAAACTCCACTGGACAAACTATCTTCCTTTTCATTATTTCCTTTTGAAGCATCCATTCCTGTTATCTCAACTTCTTTCGAATGTGAAACACTTCTCATGAGCTCAAAAACCCTTTTGCTAATCTGAAAAGAGGAGTAACGTACTCAGCAAGGTGTCCATTTCTTTAAGAAGAAAACAAGAATCAAGTCACTAGTCAAAACCAATAATTAGTCAAATCATTACGCGCACAACTATTTGAGGTAGAAAATAAATTAGCACATATAGAATAGATCAGTCAACGGAGAACCATACCAGAACTCCAAAAATATATATCAGAATTTATAAATGCAATGAGCAGAGTAGGCACAACATTTAAAATTCTTAAATGTCAAGATGCTATATGCATGATTACATGTTTCTCAAGAGAAAAAAACGGAACTCAAACATGCAGTAAATAGGAAGAAACTGAAGAAAACTGGAAAGGTAATTACCAGATTGTTTTTTCACCGAGGGTAAAAAACACGGCACAAGAAACATAAATTACCATGCTAATCCCCAACACAGTTAAGTTAACATAAACAATCAGTTTCAAGGAAAGTCAAAATAGATATAATCAATAAAAATGACTTCCATTTCTATTTCCATTCAAACAAACATAATATATAATAAAAAAATAGAAAAGAGTAAAGAGAAGAGAAGAAATGCAGATCTATCACCCTCCCTCTTTCCCCACGATCGATTGTAATCTACAGGTAATCATCATGATTACTAATAATCATAGCTATGAATCACAAATCTTTCGAAAAGAAAATCAAATATCGTGGCAAATTTCCATGATAAATTCGACGAGAAAAGAAAAGGGTATTTGTGTTACCTTAAAAGCATGACGTGCTTTACATCCCATGAGTTGCAGAGTGCTCTGCAAAACCGGACGCGTATATCTAAAAGAGTCTTTTCCTTTTCCTCTTCCTCTATCTCTTTTTTCTTCCTCATCCACCACCACTATGTACAGCACCTTTCCAACCTCCATCGTCGTCATGTCTCCTCCCTCCCTCTCTTCTCTGCAACCAACAAAAAACACAAAAAAAAACCTTTGAGCAACCCAACTCAAGCCTTGTTTTCTTTCTCTCTTCCTAAAAACGAAATCTAAAAAAGGGAGAGAAGAAAATGGAAAGGGCAATGCAGGTTTCCAGACCTGTAAGTATGTAAAAGAGAATCAAGACCGCAAAACAAGAAAGAAAGCGTTACGATCGGCCATGTGAAGAAGAAGAAAGGATCTGTATGTAAGTTGTAGGCGTGAATGTCTATATATCTTCGTCACCTGTCCGGCCCTCCGTCCACGCATCGCTACGTTGAAGCCTCCACGAGTCTTCTTTAATACCCACTTCCCCTATGAGATATGGGACAAAAAAAATAAGGATGTTTTTGCAAATTACGGATTTGGGTTTCTGTTTACTTGGAAATTGCGACCCGCTGAGTCGATCATTTTTATGCTCTGTAGGTGGGGACCAGGCACGGGTTTCAACTAATGTCAAGAAGAGTAATTATTTCGTTTAGTAGAGGTGCTTCGTGTCTGGGATGTTTTTTATGGGAAAAGAGGAGGAAGACATGGAAAAGGACCTGTATTTTTTTCTTTTGGTGATTGATTTTATCATAACAATTGAATTGATTTTTTTGGTGAAATATTCATTGGTACTTTGTGCTAACGTTAAAAACATGCTTGTAGAGAGACATGTATATGTTTAGGTTTAGGTTGGTTTGTACTACTGTATTTCAAAAAAATGATTTTTTTAAATAAATTATTTTTTTTTATTTTTTTATTATTTTGATATGTTAATGTCAAAATAATTTTTAAAAATTAAAAATATTATTTTGATATTTTTTAAATAAAAAATATTTTGAAAAACAATTTCAACTACACTCCCACACAGACTTCAAAGATACCTAACTTGGACAATTACTTCACACAATTTATAAAAAGAGTAATAATAATTTTGTGATGATGGTAATAAGTAATTTATTTCATCCCTTAAAAATGCTTCTTGATAAAATCTTTACAAGAAAATTGAGATGTGTCATTAAAAATAAGTTTAATGGTTGTTATTATAAATGAATATTTTATATGATTTAAGAATATTTTTATGTTTAAGATTTATAGGGTTGTTGTTGTTGTTTCTAATTAATATTTTTGTTCGATGAGTGATTTTTTGAATTTATTTGGTTATAGATTTTAGTAATTAACTAAATGGATAATTATGACTCATAGTTATAGTTATTAATTTTTATCTAATCTATAGTTATGACTATCCTTGAACTCTAACTATGACTAACCATTGAAATCATTGTTTTAAAATCTAAACTAGCCGAACAAATCGATCTAGAATTTAATGAGATTTAATTTGGTTTGGATAAATAAAAATAATAATTAAATGACCCGATTAAAGAAGCTAAGATTGACACGTGCCTGGATGAATTAAAAAGGACTCATTATTTTTTTATAATTAAAATGATATTTTTTTTCTGGTTTAAATTTCAAAACTACAATCATCTAAATTACTGGGAGGTATGCAATTAAACCCTTGTCTATCTTTATCTTATGATAGAACGCACGTGTAAATATTTTGTACCCACGCTTGGACAATCCAGCACGTAAATTAAGGAACCGTGGAATCATATTAAAGAAGAGGACGACTCACCGGCAAATGGCAGACGACGACACGGTTTCGGCACACAGATCAAGCAAACAAGCTAACTTTAAACTTTCGCAGGTCATTTTTTATATTCGCCGAGTCGTCTCCTTCTTTTGCTTTTTCAAATATTAGGAATTAGCTGGTGTTCGGGATTGTAGTGTTAGGTACTTTTTAAAATATTTTTTTTTTAATATTAAACTACTTAAATCATCATAATACAAAAACGAATTAATTTAATAATCCTTCAAGACGAAAGTATTTTTATAAGACATTAAAAATAGAAACACTTCCACATTAAAGTAATTATAATCTTAATTGCTGTGTTAATTTTTTAAAAATAATTTTTTTATTGGTGGATAAAATCTAGAAGGAAAAATAGTAGTATGCCCATTTTTTTTCATTAGATCAAATTTGATAATAGGTAGTGATAAAAGGGGTAAGAATTTGAATATCTAAGAAAAAATATATATTTTTAGCATATTTTCAGCATGTAAATATCATCTTTTATGAAAAATATAATTAGAGATATTTTGATCTATCTAAGTAATAATAATCGATTATATCCTCGATGAACATGACGTGATGACAGCAGGCTTATGATTTACACAGTAGGTTTCGAGTTCGAGTCAGGACGAGCATTTCGTGTAAGAGCCTGTAACAGCCAAAATTTTACTTGTTCACCTGAATCCAGAAAACATGTTTTTCGGAAAATGAGATTTCCTAGCATAGAAAAAAAATCGATTATGGAATGGGAATAATGAAGTGTAAAGTGAGAATAATATCACCCTTGACTAGATTGTTATTTGTATCATTGCTACTTCCACATTTGTTTTTGATGGATTCTCATCGCATTTATATACGAAGTAAAGAGTATTCAAATTTATTAATAAAACTCCTCAAATCTAGATATCCAATTTTTCTGATAACCTAATGATATTAAAATCTAAGAATTTAAGTCGAAATGAATTTTCTTTCAGTCACCATATAAATCTCTCAATAGTTTTTTATTTTAATAGTAATTATTTTAAGTAACTTCATTATTGCAGATACATTAAAGTCGAAATTTAACATGTTTCTTCAAATAAGAAATAGAACATCATCTCCTAAAAAGATCTTAATATGGTGACGGTGCAGCTTGCGGTTCACGGTGCCGCACGATACAGCAAGAGCTGCTGCTATCTATCAAGAAGACCTCCGGTGAGCTTTCAACGACGTCGTATATAGCTTGCATGCGTTACGAGCTGGAAAAGCCACAAGGCATCAATCAACAAAGAATAAGAAAAAGCAGCCAGCCAGCATTAGATCCGTGCATCGGCAGCAATCAAAATCACCAGTTGTTTTTGTGTGTATAAGTAGCAACGGTAGGCTGTGCAGCTAATATAGAACGGCTGCAAAAATGAGAAGAAAAAAAAAAGAGTTGACAAAATCAAATAATTATAAAAATAATTAAGCATCTACAGCGCATTCAAGAATCCATACGTACTCGTTGAGAAAACTCATTCAATAACCTCAATTTTGAAAAGAATATATATAGCGAAGTAACAATTTCAAATTCATACCACTTAATATATATATATATATATATATATATATATGCTACTCTCAATCTCCAAGATAATAAATGACTAATATAGAGAGAAGTAAAATTGCTGGAATCAACGGGGTACATTTCAACCATTTATAAATTCAAAACAATTTATTGTAATTTTATTTTTCTTTTGAAAAACAAGACTGTTAGAGAATAATATAAATAATATTATGGGGCCTCACCTAACAGCTTGAGTTTTTAGGTGAGATGATTCCTTAACATGGTATCAGAGCCTTGTTGACCCAGCGATTACGAGTTCGAATCTCATCACTTCATTCTATTTGATAAAAATCAAACACAAGGTTGAATGAACTTGTGTGCAAGTTTCAAGTCTAAAGGGTTTTTACTTAAGGGAAATGCTAAAGAATAATATAAATCATATTATGAGACCTCACCTAACGGATTAAGATTTTAAATAAGATAATTTTTTAATGACGAACCGGTTTTCAAATGTAAACGTTCTCCTAGAAGAGAAGAAAAGCCATGTTGAAAAGATATTGGAAATAATTAGTAGCCCTTTTTCTTTCTTTGGGAAATAACATAGGTCTCGATGCCCCTTGGTTCAAGGACAAAAAAGTAAATTAACTAGTGGAGCTACGCTTCTTCTTTTTTTTCCTGATTCAAAATACACGAATCATTGCATTTGCCAAACAGGGCCTTCTCCTGATGAATAACGTCCCTTGAATGTGATATCTTTTTTTTTAATCAATTGTACAATTAAAACTTGAATATGTGAACATAATTGAAAAGCATCCATCCGCTTTTTAAAGCGAAATTCTGATTGGCATGAAGTTCACGGTTTATATTGATTATTGGCATAATGGGGAATTAAAAAAAAAAAAAAAAACCTTACTGACAATCAGATCATGATTGTCTGCAAATTTTAAAAATCAGATATATTTCTCTTAAAAGGATTGGTACCTAAAGTCAGCAATAGATTCTTCTATTGCTAAAAATATTGTATAGATTGTTTTTCAAGCATTTTTTTATTTTAAAAGTTTATTTTTAATATTATCACATTAAAATGTTCGAAAATTAAATATATTTTTTTTTAATAAAACACAGTACAGCCGTAACTACAAACATCCCTAAAACCTGCCATGCAATTTGTATATATAAATTGGCAAATGGGGATTTTTAACTTGGAAGCTTCGATGTTATAAAGTCAACGCGAAAGCATCATTGACAATAATTGTTTTCTTACACGTGTAAAGATGGAGCACTTACCGCCGTGTATCTAGTTCGCGCTTTTCTTGTTTACACATTGGATTGAGTTTAAAACGAGGAGGATGTTTAGTTGGGGGCGGGCTATGTTACAGCAATACTTGAGACATTGTGGAGTACACGTTTTTTTTTATTAATATTCTATTTTGATTTTTAAAATTTTATTCTGTATAATTTTATTTCATTTAAAAATTAATTATATTTTAACTCTTAGTTAATGGTGAAATTAAAAAAACTAAATGAAAAGATATTAAATATGAGTGAGATACTAAATTTTCTAAGGAAGATACTTCTGATTTCTTGAATTTTAAAAATAATACATTTTTTTTTTAGTTTTTGATTAAGATGCCGACGGAAAAAAAAAAAAATCATCGACACCAATTTAGGTTACCAAAATAGTTGATGTTTGTATCAAATTGTTTTGTTTGACAAAAAAAACTATGTTAGGTACATTCCAACCATTTTTGAGCTTGGATAGATTTTTTATTTCAAATTGGTTTTTATATTTGAAATGATTTTTTGATTTCTATGAGACCATGAATAATTTTATCACGGTTTTTGCGGTGTTTTGAGTCAAAGAATTAAAGTTTTAATTTTTCAGCCATCACAATAAACAAAATCTAAGTAAAATCAAACGAATCGTCTAATTTTTTTAGGGCTAATGAGATGTCATCGTCCTCATATACAAAAAAAAAAAAAAAAAGAGTCCAGTCACATAGTACTACCAAGTAGATGCTCGTGTAAATCCTAATAAAATAAGTCAAGTGGACTAACCTAGTCTGTTAGGCCTTACATTGGTTGACCCTTTTGTTTTTAATTTTTATTTATAAAAAACACTTTTATTATGTGTTTTTTTATATTTAAATTAATATCTCTTCTCTATTTTATTTTGTTTATAAAACGTTTTTAAGTGATAATTACTAACAAATTAAAAAGAAGAAAAACAACATGTTATGGTATAGGACACCATCACAATTAAGATAAAATCCAAATTACTAGCAAATTAAAAAGAAGAAAAACAACATGTTATGGTATAGGACACCATCACCATAATTAAGATAAATCTCAAAATAGCTCTAAAATCAAGAAAAATGCTGTGAAAAAAGGGATAAGAACTTCCAAACACATGAGATTTAATATATTTACATTTAATTATAAACTTCCCAAAGGGGATTTTAGTGGAATCAATTTTGTCAATTCGCAAATTTTATTGCTGAAAATGAAAGAAAGCGGAATCTCCTTTGTCGCATATCATGCATTTAAAGGGGTAGATGCCGATATAATTTATATTTTTATTCTATGGTTCACATTTGCGGTTTAGCCATAAGTTAGTTGCTGTTTTTTTTAAATATTTAAAAAAATATTAAATTAATTTTTTGTATTTTTTTAAATATATTAAAAACTATAAATAATTAAAAATAATATATTTTAAATTTAAAAACACTTTACAAACACCTATATATATATATATATATATGCTCATTCGCAATTATTCTTACCGTATCATTTCAAATAAAAAATTGATTTTTTTTTTTTAATGTTTTTCCATTAATTAATTAAATTATTTCTATGCTCATTCGCAAGTCATTTCTTATTAGTTGATGTCTAGGTTAGCATCAAATTTCCCACTTGGACTACATCATTATCTACAATTATGCGATGGTCTGACCAAGTTTACCCAAAATATTTTTAATGAAACCTTGAGCTCATTTTATGCTAAAAAAAACATAGTGTGAGGTATACATAAATCTTTAAAACTACAATACTCGTTGACCTAAATATTTTAAAAACTTGTTGAGCCTATTTTAAGGTTAAAAATGTAATTGGATCTACATATCGATCTCTAAAAGATAGAATTTATAAAAATAAAAATAAATAAAAAAATTGGAAAGTGTAAATCTTTAATAGAAAAACTTCATTTTATAAAAAAGGATTTAAAATGGGTACAAAACCCTTCCCTCATCGGTCACCGCATGTCTCCTCCTTTCAGCCACCAATACCATAAGAAGTCCAGCAACATTCCATTAACCACCACCAACTCCTCCCACCGCCGGCTACCATTTGCAAAGGAAAAAAAAATAAAAATGGAAACCCACTCGTTAGGGCAAACAACGAAAGAGTCATTTAAAACCCTTAGCTACTTCACCGGATGTTGTATTATTATCAATTGATTACGACCATTTCAATCTCAAAATAAGAGAGAAGACTTTTTGACCATTCAACGCCCCCATAGAATTTGAACCAAGTTTTCTCTGAAAACAAATAAAATGAGAAAAATAAAATAAATTATGGAGCTCGTTGAAGTTCCAAACTGATATTGCATCCCAACAAAGAAGGTTGAAAGGCATTTAAAAATGATATTTAATTAATTAATTAATTTAAAAAGCAAGTTGAGAAGCAATACTAAGAGCCCGTCAGGTGTTACACCTACCATGCACGTCTGGAGAGAAAAATCACAGAGCAACTATCAATGAAAATGTGACTTTTCCGAAGAGAGAAGGCACGGATATGCTTCCTAATATGCCGCAGAAAAACTCATATTTGAAACCCTAACATGGGCTAGGATTCCTACGCTTACACAGCAAGTTGAGCTTGTGTAGCAGCAGGTGTCTTGGGCTTTTCTACAACAATGGCTTGGGTGGTCAAGACCATTCCAGCAACAGATGCAGAATTCTGCAGGGCACATCTTGTCACCTTTGCCGGGTCAATGACTCCAGCCTCCACCAGATTCTCATACTTGTCTGTCATGGCATTATAGCCAATCTCCCACTCACTAGCCTTTAGCTTCTCCACAACCACCTCACCTTCAATTCCAGCATTTTGAGCAATCAATGATGCTGGTGATACCAGAGCCTAGATGCAAAGAACTTGGTCGCATCAGTAACTTCTAGCATTTTAATTCTATTTAACTACTTTGGAAGTGTTAGAAGCCTAATTTCATTAGTATATGTCTGCAGCGAAGTGACAGCAAAATATTACCTTCTGCACAATGTCAGCACCTAACTGCTCGTCTGTGTCTTCGATTTTGTCCTTGATTGCAGGAACATAAGTTGAGAGATGAACCAAAGCAGCACCGCCACCAGGTACAATCCCTTCCTCTATGGCGGCAAAAGTTGCATTCTTGGCATCCTCAATGCGTAGTTTTCGATCCTCAAGCTCAGTCTCCGTGGCAGCACCCACTTTGATAACCGCAACACCACCAGACAATTTGGCAATTCTTTCAGCCAGTTTCTCTGAGTCATAAACAGAATCAGTCTCAGACAGCTCTTTTTTCAGTTGTGCAATCCGAGCTTGCAATTCATCTTTTGACGCAGCATCAGCAATGATGGTGGTGGAATCCTTGCTGATCGTAATCTTCCTGGCCAAACCAAGCTGCTCAATTGATGTGTTTTCAATGCTCAAACCAAGATCACTCGCTTGAAACTCAGCTCCTAAAATGTCAGGAAAGCAGATAGAAGATGAGCACCGACAAATAATTCACATATAGTTCAAATGCAAAGAAATTGTATCAGTTAATTTACAACTTTCACAGCTTGAGGAGATAACACGATGCCAATATGGAACAAAAAAATCCACATCCAGAATTTCAAACCCAAACATTAAGAGTCAAAATGTGCAGCATCACTATGTCAACAATGACAAGTGCATGCTATTCACAGTTAGTAATATCTTAACAGTTTTCAATAGATACATGTGCTCCAGTGTTTGTGTTGTAAAAAAATTAGTAAATTGAAACTAGTGCGGCAAGTGAACTTTTTCTCTTGTTCTTGCCTCATCTGCAACACTTTTTCCGAGGATACGAAATAGCTAGTGCAAGCAAATTTGTACAACAGTTGAACAGTTATGGCATAGCAGGAAACATGAGTGGGAATGGTTTAGTAGGCATAATACTTCAGCAACAATGAAGAAAACATAACCATTCCATAAAATACAGAGTACCTGTTAAAATGGCAATATCTTGAAGCATAGCTTTCCTCCTTTCGCCAAAACCAGGAGCCTTGATAGCAGCAACATTGAGTACACCACGTAGCTTGTTCACCACAAGGGTAGCCAAAGCCTCGCCAGTTACATCCTCAGCAATTATAAGCAAAGGAGCTCTCAATTGAGTAGTCTTTTCTAGCAAGGGAATTATATCTTTGATTGCAGTGATCTTTTGATCAGTAATCAACACTCTAGCATTCTCAAATTCACAAATTAACTTCTCTGGATTTGTAACAAATTGAGGAGAGATGTAACCTCTATCTATCTGGAATCAAAATAATTAATGAGAAAAAACATACAAGAACCCAATTGTTAAGAGCCATGAATAACAAATACACTGGTTGAAACTATAATGGCAACCAGATAAAGGAATTCACACCTCCATTCCTTCTTCGACTTCAACTGTGGTCTCAAAGGAAGATGAAGACTCAATTGACAAAACACCATCAGGCCCAACCTTGTCAATTGCATCAGCAATCATTGTGCCAATGAGTTCATCATTCCCAGCAGAAATTGACGCAACAGCTAGAAACAGAAAATGAAACAAATCACTAAATCAAGGATGTGGAAAATAACTGAACAAGTACACTTAGTTGAGAAAATGACAACAACAAAGGCTTAGTAGCAGCACATACCTTTAATGTCATCACGACCTTTAACAGGTCTGGCCTTCTTCTCTAGCTCTTCTACCAAGCCCTGCACAGTTTTATCAATTCCCCTTTTTACAGAAACTGGATTTGCTCCAGAGGTGACACGCAAAAGTCCTAGTTTGATTATTTCCCGTGCAAGAACTGATGCAGTTGTTGTTCCATCACCAGCTGAGTCATTAGTTTTACTTGCAACCTTCAACCATAAATTCAAACATAGAATCTCGCTTAAGGCAAGTGCTAATGATATGATATGACCAGGAGTAATCTAAATTTTCAATGGGGAAAAAAAGGAGTGAGCAAGGTCTAACCTCTCTGATGAGAGCTGCACCAGCATTTTCCATGGGATCAGGTAGCTCAATAGCTCGCGCAATTGTTACCCCATCATTAACTACCTTTGGACTTCCAAATTCATCTAAGACAACATTTCTACCTGCAATTTTCACCAGACAAACTTGGCACTGATCCTCCATAATACCATCCAAACTCTATCCACTGCCATTTAACCTCAATTTCTAAACACCAACACATACTAGTTGTGTTCATAAATAAGCAATGAAAATAACAATAAGAACCTAAAATATTTTAAATAATTCGAGTTGTAAATTAGAATATAATATGATGAACGTTACCCCGTGGACCAAGAGTAAGGCCAACGGCATCGGCAAGCTTATCAATTCCGGATTGGAGGGCAGCCCTGGAGTTCTGATCAAATGCAATATCCTTGGCATTTGCTCGCACGGAAAACTTTCTGCTTGATAGCCCATAATTCAGCCATGAGTTGTTTTGCTGATTGCCTTTCCTCCTCAACCCTCCCTACAAACAAAATCACACAAGCCCATCAATAAATCTTCCAAAAAAAGAGCAGAGCAGCCAAGGAAAGGAAAAGGGTCTGTAGAACAGTATAGTATAGTACCTGTTTAGGAGAGCAAAGAATAGAAGCTGAAGAGAGAGCATTAGATGATGCCATTTTATTGTTGTTTGTTCAGTGAGTGAGTTTGGGTGTGGATAAGGAAAGCAGACCAAGAGAAGCGGAACAAAGGAAGAGATGGTAGCCAGGGTTTAGCTTTATCGTGAAATATTGAAGTTCCAGAACATTCTTCCACTTCCTAGAACCGTTGAGGTTTGGTTGGGTTGTGTCTGATACTCAGCTTACCCACTTTGTTTTCTTCTGCAGTTCTGCTCTTGCCTTCAGTTTCGGACCTATAGCGACTATCCAAATCAATATAGCAGTTGTTTTTCTTAAAAAAACAAAAACAAAAAAATATATTAAGGCCCGTTTGTTTGCTGGAAAATAATTTTTTTTTGGAAAGTGAATTCTAATATTTAGCAGTGTTATGGAAAATGAACTGGAAAACACTTTCCAATGTTTGTTTGTGTTATGGAAAATGAACTGAAAAATGATTTATTAATAAATTAATTATTTTTTCAAGTTTATTAAAATAATGAGGAACAAATCTTACAAATTAAAAAGTTGAATGAGAATGAAATTGAAAAAAATATATAATTTCATAAATTATCTCAAATAAAATAAATAATAATCAAAATAATAGAGATCAAATCTAAAAATTTAAAAAAAAATGAAAGGTGAATAAATTAAAATAATAATAATTAACATTTCATAAATTATTTCAAATAAAATAAGTAACAATAAAAAAAATGAGGACCAAATTTGATAGATAAAAAATTTCAATAAAAAAATGATAAGAAAAAAGCAAATAGCAATTATAAAAATAAGGACCAAAATTAATATAAAAAATAAATTTTAAGAGATGGAATTGAAAAATAAATATTCAAAACAAATTATATATAGCAATCAAAAGTTTGAGGATCAAATTTGATATAATCAGCAAATAATGACATTTCTAAATTTTTCACAACTTCCGGAAAGTGTTTTCCGCCCAAATTTTCCTGAAAACACTTTCCTGAAAACCAAGCCAAATTTTTCTTTGACTGGAAAGTGTTTTCCGTTGACCAACTTTCCGGAAAGCAAACAAACACAGGAAAGTTTGGAAAGTGGTTTCCCGGAAAGTGAATTCCGGGAAACAAACACAGCCTAACTAAGAATATATTTTTTCTTCAACTTTTATTTATTTTTATTTTTAAGCCAAATTGACTCTCAATCTCAAGTTTTATTTATTTTAATTAAGCCCTTATTATTATTTCTTAGCTTGGCTATTTATTTCAAACTCGTCCTTGAACTTCCTTTTTTTAAATTTCAGTCAAATTAAGTCCTTATTTTCCAATTCATTCTTCAATTCAACCCTCAACTATGACCCAAGATTTTTCGAAATTAGTTTTTGTATGTGATGCCCAATTATTGGTTCAATTTCAACCCCAACTATGCATTTATTTTGTCTTAAAGTTTTTTCTACTTTTGTATTTTTTATGATTATTTCTTACCACATAAAAATGATTAAAACAATAAAAATAATTAAAATTTACTGAAAAGATATATATTTTCAGTAAAAATAGTAAAAATGGAAAATCGCCCCCTTTCCTTACAAAGCTAGCTACCTTCCTTAAATCCAACGGTATTAGGAAGAAAAAAACACTCAGATTTCATCGCGGCTGGCGTTACAGAGTGCCTAAACCATGGAATATTCGTGTGATAACGCACATACTGGATTACAAAACACATTTGAACGTAAAACCATCCAAATAGTTGTTTATATCCTCCATTGTATATATATATATATATATATATATATATGCACCTCCACCTTTGTCGAGATCATGTCCTGAGAGAATTGTAGCGAAGCAGATATCACGACTCTCCCTAACTCCACCGCAAGAGAAAAACCAAAAGCCACTTCTATGAACAGCAAAAGCACCTCAAAAATAAAGGTTGATGATCCCAAATCCAGAAAAGATCGTCGTTTAAAGGTGAACGGGAGAGACCGCCGTATCCGCCTGCCGATTAACTGCGCCGCCAGGATATTTCAGTTGACCCGCGAGCTTGGTAGCAAGACCGATGGCGAGACCATCGAGTGGCTTCTTCGCGTGGCTGAGCCAACCATCATTGCAGTCACAGGAAATGGTGCTCCTGCTACCTCTGTCAACACAACAATGGTTCCACAACCCCCTGGTCTTCACCCATCTGCAGGTTCTGTTGGGCTTTCGAGTTCCAATATTTATGCTTGTGAGCCAAGATCTACCGAGCCAACTCAAGCCCAAGGATTGAATAACAAGGACAAGAACTGTGAGGTTCCTGAGAATGATCCGTAGTATTCCCTCCTGGTTTTGATTATCTAGGAACGAATTTTGACAGGGAATTTCTGTTGAAATAAATAATTTAATATTTTTTTTAATTTTCCAAGTACATGTATCTTTGAGAGGGTTTAGTGTTTGTGTATGTGCTTTGAATGTGATAATTCATGTACATGAGATATTCAATGAAGATCATGAATCTAGATATTAAGGGTTAATGTTGTGACTATAATGAATTACTCTTGTTTGATGATTGTAAGGGTGAGTAGGAAAACATCATTTCCTTTCAAGCAAAAAGGTATTAGAGCATTGTCTAAGTGTTAGAGTGATGACAAGTAATGAAATGTATTCATTTTAATTTTCCTATGTGTAGATTTAAAAAAAAATGATAATTGGTGTCTTTAAATAAGAGTTTTATTAAACTCACAAGATGTGTGGGAAATTATAGAAAATAATTATGATCAACATTAAACTTAAAAAAGACATTTTAAAAACTACAAGGAATAAGGCGTAATAAGTCTTCACCTTTATATATTGATGTTTTGATGAGTCAATGTATGACGTGGCTAATGCAATTGTTGGTAAAATGTTTAGGTGATTTTGCAAAGTTCTTCTCAAGGGTTTGACAAAGCAAGTGAAGTGGTTCCAAGTACTTTTGGATGAATTCAAGCTTTGATAAAGATACAATTCAAGTTAGTTTTGAGTTATTATTCAAGGATTTTGAGTATTGTGAATCAAATGAAGATGGAGTGGAGATAAAAGATAATTGTGTCTTTAAATGTTTTCTTCATTCCTAACTTTTTTATTAGTAGGTTCAATGTTTTAGTATATACTTGGAATATTCATATACTTAGTATGCTCATGTATGAGGTATTAATTTAAGTTCATGTATTTAGAAATCAAGAAATTATTAATATGCCTAAATACCTCTTGTTTTATGGTTGTAAAGGCACATGAGAAAATACAAAATTCTCTTCTACAAACACTTCTGTTTTTTGTAAAAAAACAATTTTCTTTCTAATAATTTTATTTCAATGATATGTTTTCATCAATATTAGGGAATGACCTATTGGAATAGATGGAAGTGTATGTATAAGCACAAATATAATTTGAAAGATTAAATAACAAGATTATATGCATACTTTGTTTTCTTACTTTACTAAGTACATGTTATAATTTAAGATAATATGTCAAGTAATGATATATATTTATCTTTATTTTTTATTATTATATATAGTTTCCTATTGATATTAAAATTAAAATCTCAATATATTTTTTACATTAAATAAATATGATGTTTGATGGGCTAGGATACCCCATAATACATAATACAAAGCAAGGCCCATAAGAAGCACATGTTTGAACTTTTGATGGGCTAGGAAACATATGTGGGCATATCAAATGGCCTTAAGTTATAAGTTCTCTTAACAAAATTTGATTCAAGTTATGCTTTTAATGGTAATTTTAATTTAAAAAACACAATAATAAATCACCAAACAATTAAATGATTCTACGCTTTTGGTTCTGTCTCTAACACTAAATAAGCTCTAATATACTTGATCTTCAAGGAATTTACATCGGTTTATAAAATTACAAGTGAGATATGAAAATAGGTAAAGTTATATGATATAATATATAGAAATGAATTATTTTTTATAAAACTTTTAAATCGTAACAAATATAAGAATAATTTATATTAATTAGTATAAATTCTCAAATTTAGAATAAAAATTAATATTTTTATTAATTTAGCTACTAAAAATCTTATAGTGAATTTATGTATTTTACTGTCATTTTAATTAAAATAACATATTTTACTTCGAAATAAACATAATACATTAAATATTGTACAACATAGTGATGATCAAACATACTTTGTCTGGCCCATCATTTATCAAGCTTTCGCTGTTTTTCTTTGAAAGTCAAAAAAAGAAGAAGTGTATTACAGATTTTAAAATTCCAGTGAATAGCTGTTGAAAGTGCAAGGTAATTTTTATAAAAGTAGTTTCAAACTTTGTTTTTAGCTTTAAAAGACAGTAAAAAGTGTGATAATAATTTTGAAAGTAATTTTTATTTAGAAATAGATTAAAATGGTAGTTTTTTTATTTTTTAAAAATAATTTTTGATATTAACACATAAAAATGATTTAAGAACCCCAAAAAAATATTAAATTAAAATAAAAAATATATATTTTTTTTTATAAAAAATACTTTTAGAACACAATGTCAAATAAAGAATAAAAATCAAATGCTTGACAAGGTAAATTTTAAATATTTTAGAATGAGCTAATCTGGATTATTTAATTATTTTAGCTCTCAACTCGTTTGTATCTTAGTTAATAATTGTTTTCTACTCACAATAATTTATGTAATGTTTTGATTATTTTTTCTTTTTTACTTATGTTTTTTATATGATATTTATGTGTTTTTCATAAAAACAAATAACTCATTTCTTAAGCAATACATTTAGTTTTTTAAGGAAATATTTGATTTAAGTAGTTATGTTATCAATGATAATTTTAATTCAAACAGCACAACAATATATTACAAAAACAAATTTTAATTCAAACAACGCAACAATAAATTACAATAAAAAATGTAGGTGTAACATTGTAAACAATTCATTATAAAAAATTTAAAGTATTTAATTTCATAACATAATATAATAAGTACCCATGACTGACACACACACCCACCAGAGGGCCATACAGGCTCTTGATTTTACGAATCTATCATGTGTTGGAATAAAATAGTAACTCCAATGTAAGAGTTAAAAAAAAAGGTAAAGGGGAAAAACAAAATATTATATATTTTATTCTTTATTTTTATAGTTTGGAGAAGTTTAAATAGTATTTCTAAGTTGAAAAATTATTTAATATATTTACATATAAAAAAAATAGTTTTAATGGTACTTGTATTAATTATTTATTATCAATGTCTAGTAATATTAATATTATATATATTAAAATAGAATTGACTTTCATTAGAATATAAATATAAAAATATCATATTTATACTATTCAAAAAATTATATTATTAATTTAATTTCTCTAAATAGTTTTTTGCTTTGGATATGATCTTATACCGTATATATGCTCATCATAATTTGATTGTAAGACCGATCCGAAGGCCTGTTCATATAATATAGATGATCTTACTATAATTAAAATAAAATAAAACTTGAAATAAGTTTTAGAGATTAAATAAAAATCTTACACTATATATATAAGAAGGAAGGAATAAAATCTTAAAAAGAAAAAAAGAAATGGTGAGAAATGAATTCAATTCACCACCCAGCAAAAAGCTATAAAAAAAGGCAGCGAGAAGCGACAAGCAGCAGTCAAAATCTGCAGTCTATAAAATGGTTCGCATCTTTTCCCATAATCCCTTGAGCCACGTGGGTGACCCAGTGGCCTGGCTACAAATAGTGAATGACAGAACGAGTAGCCCCCAGAAACCCTAATCTCCATTGATCACACAACCATCTCCAGATGACAGGACGGATACCCGTTTTTTCACTCTTTTTTGCAGGCCTCATTATATAATACGACACCGCTTTGACAGATTTGATTCAATTTAACCTCATGATCATCTCTATCCAACGGCTGCCAATAATCATTGGTGGGCCCCAGGAATAAACCCAGCACCTATCATCATCCTTGTCTCGCCATGGGAGCAGTCTAGCAGAGCTCGAACTGGAGTGGTGGTTTTCCGGTCGACGGCATGCACGAGCACAGCAAAGTGACGAGTCTCTTTTCCTTTTTCATCGATTCTCGGTGGCAAAACCACTGACTCCAAGCAAAAGATCATCTGCCGCTCGGGACAGAAGGAGTCAGGTGTCTAAACCTAGCTAGGTAGCTAGCTAGCTGGCTAGGCAAGGTAGGGCACTTGAGCGGAAGGTGACGTAATCTCATATGCCCGTACGTAAAATTTTGTGTGAGACCACTGTCCAATGAACGTCCTGTCCACCCCTTTAATTCATGCATTGCCGATCGAATTCATTTTGTTCTGCTTCTTTTTCCGGTCAGATTTCTCGCGGCTCGAATAATTCTGATTCCTGAAACGGATGATCACAAGACTTGTAGTTTAAGATGATCAGGGGAGCAAATCCATGACTTGAATTTTGTTAGGGAAGAATATAAATCATATTTTGAGGTCTTATTTATTAGTTTAAGCTCTTAGGTGAGATGGTTCTTTAACATGGTATCAGAGCCTTGTTGACCCAATGGTCACGAGTTCGAATCTCACCAACATCATTTTATTTGATAAAAATCAAGCACAAGGTAGAATGGGTCTGTGTGCAAGTTTCAAGCTCAAAGGGCTTACACTTGAGGGGGGTGTTAGAGAATAATATAAATCATATTTTGGGGTCTCACCTATCAGCTTAAACTCTTATGTGAGATGGTTCCTTAACAAATTTAAGACGACAAGGGAGCAAATTCATGAGTTTCATATTTTATTTTATTTTATTTTTAAAAAAAATTATATTTTAAGATTATTTTCGGGGCTGATATCAAAATTGATTTTTTAAAAAAAAATATTATTTTTATATATTTCTAAACAAAAAACACTTTTAAAAACAATCTCAACCACACTCTCAGATAAATACAAAAACTCCTGGAAAAAAAAAACTAATCAGTCTCAAACTTATATCATTATATCACCTGCTAGATAGTTGTAATAGAACTTCTTTATTTGTTGAAGAGATGGAGAGAAAAATTGCGAGGTTCTTACAACCAACTGCATAAGAATTTACTTAAAATTTTCTTTTGGTAAATTAAGCTGGAAAAAGTTTCCCACAAAAAGCGAAAGATATGATTTTTTTTATTGGTGGAAGACTTCACTCGAGAACATACAAGGACACTCGCAAAAGCGCAAGTGGTTTTGTTGGAATATAAGAAGGTGGATATTGTCATTCTCACACCTTTATTAACAGGATTTTTATGAATATATAGACATTTTAGAATGTATTTTATATACCTTAAAGGACTTAAATAGACTTTTGATTTAATCAGTTTAAAGAGTCTTTGGGAACAAGTTCGAAAATGTTTTTGAATTTTTTTTTTAATTTTAAATTAAATTTTTTTAGTGTTTTAAAATTATTTTAAAAAATAAAAAAATATATTATTTTGATACATTTCTGAATAAAAAAACTTTAAAAAAACAATTTCAATCACACTCTCAAATAAACTCTATATCAACCATAAAAGGCTACAACAATGCATTCTGCTTCACAAGTTAATAATGCAACAATTAATTATTTGTTCGATGATCAAGTTAAAGCTGCATTTCCTAAATAAAACACAAAAATAGTTGGGTTTTAGATCAACTTATATGTATTATGTACCTCGATTAATCTCACGGATCCTGAAGTTAAAGACCATGTAAACTTTCAATAATCATCATATTGACAATCATATGACTCAAATCTGAAATCACGGAGAGAATAAACTTTTTAATCCCAAATTCTTACCGCTAGTTAATTCACCGCCACATTAATTGATTGTAGATGGTTATTCTTCATCTAAAACACCCTTGCTTTAGATGGTTTTTAATGTCTTCTAGATAGCTGCTATATGATAAAAAAAAAAAAAGATATCTAGAGATTAAATTTAATTGCTCAACATATATGTTTGTGTTTATCCAAAATGAGATGTGTCTAGCTGGAGATCATATCCTAACCATGCCATTCTTCTAGAGGATTGTGACATTACTAGCTGGAGATAGCGTACAAGTTTTTCATATTCTTTATCTAAATTTACATCCATTTAGAAAAGATTCATTTTAAGATTATAGTATATTAAGAAATGTTATTAAAATCACTAACCTCAACTTGATAGCCGTCGATTTAAAACCTAATCTAAAATCTAGTCCAAACTGCAATTTAAACTAAATCAGATTGGAGTTGATTGGTTTAATCTAACTGCTCATTTTTTTTTTAAATTTATCAAGCTTAACTTATTTAAAAATAAAATAAAATGACATCATTTTATTTTAATTATTTTTTCTTTAAACTATGATATAACTTTAAATAGAATTTAAGTCACTTGTTTCACATGTCATGAAATTAAATATTATTTAAAATTAATGCATTTATAAACAAATGCTTTGAATCTAATGGTGGTAAAGATACGCCATATTATCACTTAAATTAAGAAAAATATGTACTAGAGATATAAATAATAGCAATTCAAAAATACCACTATCATTATAATCTTTATTAAAATACATTGCTAAACACTGTAGCAATATTTTATTTTCATCCTCAAACTACTTTTTTAAATTGCAAAGTTTTATAAAGAAAACAATTATGTTTAGTCCATCTAATTTTCTTTTACTTTGTGTAGATTTTTGGGATAAGTGAACACTATATTTGAATCGATATATTTCAAGTTTTAATTGATGCAGGTTATCATTTTTTTTTAAATAGAATTTACTGAAATGGATATTCTTCTTTTATAAAATATATCTTTCAGCTTGTATATATTATGTTATTACAGTAACACTATGATTTCTAAAACGAGCAATAATATCATTATTGTTTTTAAGAAGCATTATATGATGATAAAGAGTTTGTGATCTGCACAATAAAATTTGAATTTTAATAAAAACATGTATTTCTTATAAGAGTCTGAGACAATGATAATTTTACTTATTCACTTGAGTTCATAAAATATATTTTTTAAAATTATTATCACTTATAATGATAATTAAATGCACGTTATAGATATTAAACAAGTTATCTCTGGATACCTTGAGCTAAATTATAATGAAATTAAAGTTTATATTATATGATATGTTTTGTGAGGAAACATTAATATTTTATCATAATGATTGCATGTCAGAGTTTTAGCATTATGATAGAATTGTGTTGTCCGAAGTGGACCAACATATCATAGTTGTGTGCTGATAGTGGAACTAAACAGAGAAGCTTTCTCCAATACGAAGCATGATGACGCCATTGTCGTGGTGCCTATACTTGCTTACTAATTGTCTGACGGTGTTGTTGTTATTATTTTTAAAATTATTTTTTATTTAAAAATATATTAATTTTTTTAAATTAATTTTGATATCAACACATTGAAAATGATCTAAATATACTAATTTTTTTTTAATTTAAAATAAAAAATAAAAATATTTTTTAAACTCATTGCAAACATCCTCTTAATCACACAGAGAAGCATCCCAGTTTCGTGGACAATGGAGGATATTATTGCGAGAAGCACTGATCAAGCCATGAATGTTTTTAATGATGCTACAGGAGAACAATACAGATAAAAATCACTCAAACCTGCTGATAATAAAAATAAATGTGTTTTGAATTTAGTTGAAACATAGATAATGATGACGACGAAATAGGTAGATTAATATTGAAGTTTTTTTAGCATTATAATTGTTATGATGAATTATTTTGGAGACTTACAAAATATCTGCTCTAATTTTACAATTTTTAACTCTTTACGAGATATTTGCCCCGCGCTCCGCTTCAGAGAGAATCAAATTTTTTAAACGTAAAAAACAAATAGCAAGATTTTTTTTAATAATGTTATATATTTGGCCAAAATAATTAGCCTAAACATAATTTTTGTGAAGCAATATAAAAAAAAATTATTCATCAAACAATTTTTTGTGTTTAATAATAATGTGAAGTAAGATAATTTTACATAAATAAGATAAAAAATCAAAGACAACTGTATTAGCAGATTTATGAGTAGATAATTGATAAAATCCATCAAAGATAATCTATTTATTTTCTGAAGTAAACTGATTGATTTTTGGACATACTTCATTGTTTGGTTCAATATTTAATTGATAGATAATAAAATTTCAATTGATAAAATCAATTAAAAATGAGTTATTTATTTTCTGCAATAAACTGATTTGAATATTATAAATTTCTAAATTCAAATTATTAATATGATTAAAAGAAAAATTAAAAAAAAAAATTATTTATCGGTTTAACTTTTTAGCTAATCTAAAACAATTTTTTTTTCAGGAATGCAAAAATAAAAACCCAACAAAACACTCATCTTTTTCTCCAGCAAAAGCGTCCTCTTCTAAATAAAAATATCTTTCTAGTACATGATTGGCAACAATAACTCTCTCTCTCTGTTTTTTTTTTTTTCAAATTTAGAATTTGTGTAAATATTTAATGTTTGAGTAACTAGGTTCGTAGGTTTTGATACTTGGTGGGTGTTGATTTTTCATCATTAAAGCTGAATAGTGCAATCCACTCCTCATTGATGAATGGAGCCTTAAACTCATTTTAAGCATATGCGGTGTAATAATAAGCTTGATGGCTATATATATATATATATAGTGCAAAATACCTTGAACTCAACTACGACTAAGCGGAATGATAAAGTTTAAGGAAAGACAAGATTAGAGAGTTTAAACAGTTTAATGTGTTAGTAATAGAGTTGATTATCATCTGTAAGACCAGTTTCCACCATTGTTGTTGCTGTTGAGGTTTTTTTAAACGTTGAGATTAAGACTTTTTTTATGATTAACTTCTCATAATTGTACTGTGAAAATAGTTATATAGCAGTAAATTAAGCTAATAAACTCATTAATTAGGGGTGTTTCCTAGAACTACAACGTCTTTGCCTTGTACATGGTCCAATCCTATGCATCAAAAAGGAAAAGAGTGAAATTCGCACAAGGGACCCATCGGGGAGACAAGAATTCAATTCACGAGCGTGCCATTTTCTTTGCCGTCCGAGTTAACGTCCAAACCACGTTAAAACATCGCTTGAAAAGCTAAAGCGCGGGTTAGGCGTTAAAGCTAACGGCAAATACCAAAACCTCGCAATTATTGTCCTTCACCTCCTTCGTGTACGCTTTCTTCTCCCACCATAACACAACCAAGAAAAACTTCACCGGAAACTAGCCGGAAACTGTAACCTTCTCGTGTTTTTATGGACTGGTTTCAGTGGCTCTGAAGGTAATTGCTAATTTTCTTGATACAAGATTAGAGTACTCCATATGAGCTTTTCCTTTGAATTTTGATCATCAAAATTTTGCTCAAAGATTTATCTTTATCTTCTTCCTTTTCTTTTCTTTTTTGTTCTTTGCATATCCTTTTTTTTTCCCTTTTCCTTTTCATATATTTGGAAATCTCTGTTTGATATCAATATGTGTTCTTCTTCATAACCTATGAGGGTTATCAAGGAGCAACTAAAGCTGCAGGGGTCAAAGTGAAACAAGATATTTTCATTATACATGTTCTTCAACAATTGGATCTCTTCCAACTCAGTCTCTCATTCTTGTTTTTTCTTTATCTGTTTAAGACTGCTGACATGCACGATGGTTTATGCTGGTTTCTTATTGAATTAGGGTTACAGTGGTTTACGTGTGGTATAATTATGTTATACCTGTACTACAGAATATACACATGCATATGAAAGTTTACAGACAGTTTTTATTGAGTTCAAGACTGAGTTCGTTTGTGTTGTGGAGTATTAACTCTGCAAGATTTTTTCACTGTTCCTTTGGTGGGGAAAGAAAGCCCTACAGTTTGGCTGTAACATGTTCAAAAGTTTAAAATAATGATGACGATGAAAATGGTAGAAAAAGTCTTGTACAGATTTGAGAGCAGAGACTTATCTCTGAGTGATGACGAACCTACAGTAGGCTCTACTGTTATTGCTTTTCTTTTTTCCTTGACGAACATGTTTTCGTTCTTCTAGATTCGTGCATCATATCCTGCCACATTTTTTATTTATTTTTTCATCCTGTTACATTTTATGTAAGTCACAGGTGTAAAATTTAGAGCATTAATATACCATTTAATCTCTGTAACAGGGTGGTATTGCCGGAATTTTAAGTTCGTAGAGTGACAGGACCAAGCTTGGTGGATGTTGGAAACGATGGGTTCTTTCACTTGGTTTTTACTTTCAATGTCTTGATGAAGATGACAAGCTTGGCCTTAAGTTGCGCAATGAGCTTACCAGAGAGGTTCCAGTCAAAGTAACCCAAACCCGAGGGTGGCATCCTATCACTCGATGGACACAAGAAATTTAAGGCCTGATTCACATGTAGCACAGCAAAGCCGGAGAGACAAGTTGAGAGTTCAACAAGGTCTGAGCTCAGTCCAACATATAGATGAATTCCCTGGCTGTTTGGAACATTATTCTATCCGTCCGGGGCTAAGCCCAGATCTTGTTCACGTTCGAAATTTTAGGAATGGCAGTATGCTTTATGATTCTCCTATGTTTTCCTCGGAAATGCTCAATTTCGCAACGAGTTCTCATGCTGTATCAGCTTCTAAAGATGCAATTGTTGGTCAAGAACTAGGCCCCATACCTGCTGAGAATTCTTCATTCACCAGCATCTCTCACCCAGTTCTATCCAACTTCAATGCCTCACCAAAACCCACTACCTGTGACCCACAAGAATGCGTTAATTGGAGAAGCCTTGACCCGCAGCAAAGTTATGATTTGATGGTGAATTATGGAGGTGGTTCAGTAGGTGGGGAAAGGAATCAGAAACCTATGTTTGTCGGGGAAGTCTTGTCAAATAACGCAAGATCAAGCAACATTTCAACATCTAGACAATATTGGATGCCTAGTTATGTCGAGAACCAAGATGTTCAGCTTCCATCAACTTTAAGGAATTCATCTGGTGAAATCTTAAGTGATGATCATAGCCTGAAGGAGGCGAGGGAGATGCAAATTACTCCTCTTCCACCTTACCAAAACACACTCCTAGATGTTATTCCTTCTGGTTGTTTTAGGCCAAGAATTAATGAACGCATTGTTCATCCATCATATGCAACTGAATCAACTGCTTTAGATCTTGATAATAATACCAGCACATGGATGAGCAGATCTCTTGAGAACCACCATCACTGGAGTGGCGAGTTGGGTCTTATTGCAAGGACAAGCGACCAAGATTTGAGGACTATTGGAAGTGATGCTAATACGCAGGGTCTATCTTTGTCTCTTTCATCAATCAATCCACCATCTAAAGTCGAAGTTACCCATTTTGGAGAGGGATGTGCATCTGAACATCTGCAATTGAAGGAGGCTCGGGTTTCTCAAGAATCTCATCAAGATTCAAAAATTTCCAAGTCAAGCTCTTTCTGTGCTATGCCTAAGCCGTCAATCATAAGTAAAGGTGGTGGGAAATCACTTCATGACATCGTGGGGACTTCTACACATGCTTTTCGAAACACTGGTCCTCTTGGACCTTTTACTGGATATGCAGCTATTCTAAAGAGTTCAGGATTCTTGAAGCCAGCTCAGGAGCTACTGGAAGAATTCTCTAGTTTAACAGGCCCTAAACTCATGAGAACGTCTGAGATGTTTGACAGGATATCCGGAGATCAAGTTAATGCTCTAGCTATGGCGGACACTGTTAATGCTGTTGACGAAGAGGGTGGGACTAAAGGCAACGATTTCCCAGGCATCTCATCCTCTACATTTTACAGTTTGAACAAGCGAAGTGGCAGTGCTGGTGTAGGTGGAAGCGGCAGCTCTTGTGGCTCTTATGGTCCAGAACACCAACAAATGAAGGCAAAGCTCCTATTCTTGGAAGACGAGGTTTGTCTACTCTTCATCTCTGTCGACTTTTTATTTATTCTCTCTCTTGGGGGTAAGATCATCGTTTTTATCAAATTTCTTGTCGACTCTTGATCATGGATTTTAGATGGATTAATTGATCATCTATTATTTAATGTCCCCAACACCACAGAACAACAAATCATCTCTGCCAAGAGACAACTAGCTTAAGTATTTTCGAAACTCTTAAATGTACCTGCAAGACAAAAGAAATTATGAAATAAAACTGATTACGCGAAAGAAAACTGCATATTTATTCATTCATTTTATTTTTTAAAACGAATATGATGATGTAAGCGAACATTGAGAATTTTAAACCTAGCATGAGGAAATGCTTTAAACAAAATGAGATGGTATGGAGAGCATATTCTTCTGTGGAGTCCTTCATGCTGGAGAAAAAAAAATCCTTACAATTTAAGGATGAAGATAAACAGTACTGTTAGCCTTTAGAGAAGCGGTGAGGGGCTATAGAAAACTGACAGTGGAAGATTATATACAAGCCCCTGTTCACTGAAATTAATTTCTTATAGTTCACAATAAAGAGTTAATGCGGGAAATAATTTGAAATAACTATACGCAAAAAGATTTTCTCATATTAACTGAGTTTCAAGTTGAGATTGTGGTAAATTAATGATTGTTGTTTTGAATTTTGTTCTCATTTTCTGACTAATATTAAGAACATGCATGGACTCTGATGGTTTGAACTTGGCACCTGGTAGAGGAGGTTTTCTGGCATCTTTTGGCCATCTACCTGGTAGACTTCAGGCTTAGCATAACGATTATCGAATTCTTTTTAGAATTTTCACTCGAGGGAATGTGTTAGAGAATAATATAAATCATATTCCGGGACTTCACCTAACAGGTTAAGCTTTTAGGTGAGATGATTTTTTAACAATATAGATAAGGTGTCATACATTTAGATCAGTAGTCATATTCTAAGTGCCAAAAGAGATCAACATATGAAATAGAATCAGAGTCCCACTTTTTCAAAATGGAGCCTCTTTTATCGACTTTATTCCATTTTCAGCTCATACTTTCTTCCTGCACCCGTGCTCCCATGCTATTTATTAAAATGAGTGCTTGGTTATTGATGCAACATGACTCAATCATTTAGAAAAATATCGATAAAAGTCAGCAGTCACTCATGCAGCTTCCATATTAGATCCTGGACTGTACTTGGTTGGCAATGTTGGACGCCAACGCAATTAAAGTGATTTTTTTGCTAAAATGCCACGAAATGGAAACTTGAACAAGAAAAAAAAAAGGCCTCATGAATTCAGCAATCACTAGAGATTCATGGAATGCCATTTATGTCCTTAAAACTCTGATGCTATTGTGGTGGTCCTGCCGGAGAGTTCCACAGTCTGTGAATAGGGTTATCTCATCCAAATATAGGTTTCCCAGAGGCTCGAATACTTTCCTCATGTTTCTTTTTTCATGCATGATGTAAAAACCTCACAAGGAAAGATGACTAGGAAGATCAAATTAGGTTTTGTAATTGTTTTGAAGAACAAATGTCACGTAGGAAACTATCTTGTTGAATTTGAGCACTTTCCCGTACTTCATTGCTTCTGAATCAATCGAGAGAACTTGAGTTTGCAGGACTTTTGATTACAGGATGATACCTACATGGGACTAAATAGAATGCTTTTATTTATATATTTTATTTGTTTAAAAGCTTGGAAAAAAAACACTATTGTTTCGTCCACTTTAACCTGGCATGGAATATTTCCCTTTCTTTGCCTTGTCCCCAGTCAGTTCTGAAGTTTGACAGGACTTTTTTATTTAACATATTTTAGGACTATTTATATGGGCATTTAGGGATTTCAATTCCAAAAGAAGTTTTCTAATATGCAATGCATTCAGTGTCTGTTACCTTTTTCTGGTATATATTATTTTTATTTCTACAATGTAGTGTTGAGATTCTGTTCCTGATTAGTAATTTAGATGCTTACTTCGAAATTAGTGGTGGGACCTTGATGGCCCACCTTGTCCTTTTAGCTATAGAACATCGTGTCAATTTCATAATTGAATTAGTGCACTTCACTTTCCAAGTATCTGTTCACATGTTCAAAACCCAGCAAGTTGTTTTCCTGTAATGGCGAAATTATTGCCATGAAAACGAAAGTGTAGCCAGCAGCATCTCAACGTACCTAGTTTTCTTACTGTTGATTTTCAAACGCACAGCGGAATTGCTGTTTCTCCCATCATTATACATCAATACATGTTCCTATGCCCATTCCAATCTCGTCAAACTTTGCTAACCCCCCCTACTCATTAATTACCTCCGTAATATTACCTCCACCAATTATCTTTGCGGATATTTCTTAGAATATGCATGCCTGTAATCTTTATCTATCTTTCAAGGTTATTAACGCATTGATTTTCACCATCTTTTCCTGTATTCTCACCTAAGACAAGCATATTTGGTGACTTTTCTGCACTGCATGTTTTGCCAAAAGGTTTGCAGAAGGTACAAGCAGTACCATCAACAGATGCAAATGGTAGCTGCTTCTTTTGAATCAGTGGCTGGTCTTAGTGCTGCCACCCCTTACGTTACCTTGGCTCTCAAGACAGTCTCCGGGAATTTCAAGAGTCTGAAACATGCCATTTCAGACCATCTCAAGCAGGTGACAAAAGCCGTCGGAGATAATCTTTTCTACAGGAACGCAGCTGCAGCGGGCAGTAAAGCTGATACAAGTACATCAAGGTTAAGATACATGGATCAAAGCATTCAAACGAACAAATCTGCCGGGGTTAATGTGGGGTACCATGAACCCCAACAGCACATTTGGAGGCCCCAAAGAGGCCTGCCAGAACGTTCAGTTGCAGTTCTTAGAGCTTGGCTGTTTGAGCATTTTCTTCACCCGTGAGTTTTTCACCACCATTCAAATCTGCAATTTGGTTAGAATATTTTACTGTATCGACTTTTCTCCTTGTAGGTACCCCACAGACGCTGATAAGCACATGTTAGCCACTCAGACGGGTCTATCTCGAAACCAGGTAAGCCAGCTCTGCTTGCTTGTCTTTTTAATCATTTATTTCCAAGGGTCTCAATTCAATCTGGGCGATGGGATCAATTGGGACCGTTATACACGTTGATTTGATTGGAGTTGTTAGTATATGAATTGGCCAAGATTACTGTTCCTCGTTTGCTGTCTTCGGTCTGTTTGATAATTAAGTTGAGGGATTACTGCAGGTTTCAAATTGGTTCATTAATGCCCGGGTGCGGTTGTGGAAACCTATGGTTGAGGAAATACATCTGCTTGAATCAAAAGGTTTGGGGGAAAAAGCTGGGAAGAACGACGGAGACTCTGCAGAGGGTAATAGCCAGTCAAATGATGAGGAAGGCTCAAACAAGTTTGGTACAAATTCTGTGCTAAATAAACAAATGGAATGCTCAGGGATTGGCTCATCTGGAGGCAGTGATGAACAACAGGATGCAGAGCAGTTTAGTAGAGAGAAGAGGTCAAGAGTAGAATTTCAGGTTCCTACCACCATGGATGGATCTCCGATGAATTTTCTACCTTATCAGAGAAGTGGGACTGATAATGGCGGGCTTGGTGCCGTGTCACTTACTTTGGGTCTCAGGCAAGGTATTGAAAGTGCACAGCATCAAATACAATTGCAACAACACAAGGGTCATTTTAAGCAGCCTTTCGGAGGTCAGATGATTCATGATTTTGTGGGTTGATATGTGTCTATATATCCATTTCATCTTCAAATGGAAGTTGAAAGTGAATAATATTTGCTACAGATAAATGACTCTTTTTGCCACCATATATCTCAAATTACCAGGGAAAATTGGTTGGGGTATATACTCGGACCTTCTCGAGGCTTTAAATTGGAACATAAATCTTTGCTGATGCTTGACGGCAAATGTTTTATGAACATTTTACTCAACACCATGTTGTAACATAAAATTATGCAAACCCAGAAGCTCCCTCCCACGGTCAAAGCTAGCGCTTAGCTGTGTCTAATCTAATGTGTTACAGAAAGCAAAGAGGATGAGAGAAGATAGAAGGTCTTGGCCAAGCGGGCAACCATGTCTGCTACGGGGTTAACAGATAAAAAATATTATGAAGAATTGGTATTTGTAATAACAAACACTATTGGGGTCAACGATAAACTGTATGGGGTTAGCTAGGGCTCAACTCAATCTGTAACTATTATTCAATTAACAAAACTGAACAGAAGTTTCTGTGCGACTGAAATATGAACTCAATAAAATCAACCAAGTAATTAATAAATTTTGAGGAGATACGCTGCTAAAGTATAACTGTCTTCCACCTCCTTCACCCATAAGAGATCGTGAAAGCAAGAACCATGCACAGGGACGGGACAGCCTTGGTTTTTTTGTAAGAAAACCAGCTGAGAAACGAAAGATATGGCGGTCGGAATGAACAGCCGGCGGCGAATTAAGGAAGAAGTCAGATACGAAGTGACGGCAGGTGCAGGTGAGAGGTAAATATGGAAAATAATATCTACCCTAGGTGCTCCTATTCCCTACTTTCTTCTGTGTCCAATAAATGTCTTGTCTTCTCACGTTGCATTGAATCAGTACTGGTTACAAACTTACAATTGTAGAACTTTTAATGTTTCAGTTTATAAATCTCCTGTCCTCTTACCTACTACTTTTAAATGATGCTTGTCGTCTAGTGAATCGACGTTTTTTACTTTTTAAGTGATTGTTTCGCTTTTTTTTTTTTTTTCAAAAATAGATTTTTTTATGTTTTTAAATTATTTTAATAGGTAGATTTTAAAAATGTTTTTAAAAAATAATAAAAACTATAATTTTAATACATTTAAAAAATAGCTTTTTTCATAATCTCAAACTCATTAAAACAATAAAAATATCAGTAAAATGGGATTAAAAGAAACTTGTCGGGTATTTTTTAAAAAAAGAACAAACAAAAAGAAAATAAAGAGGAAAGGAAAAAAAACAGAAGTTTATCTCCAAACTCCAATGTTTCAAGATTAAATTTAACTTCCGTAAACATCGGATTGATAATTATGTATTAAGTTGCATTTGAAATGAAAATTTTTAAAAATATTAAAGAGACGATATTTAGGATTATATATATATAAAAAATAAAGTTTAAAATATATTTCTATTATATTTTGTTTTTATTATTTTTTTAGTTTATTATGTTTTTCTGTGGCTTTTTATGATTTGTCTTAGTAAATCATTGATAGTAAGAACATGGATGCTGTCATGACTACAGGTAGAATTTTCTCTCTCTTCAAATCTCTCTCTCTCTCTGTTTTTTTTCCAACATTTTGAAAGGAAATAAAGAAGAAGGCTTTGAACGAGGTCTCTATTTTGATATGGGAAGTATCCGGATTGCTCTGGACTATAAAGAGTGGCTCAATGATGGGCCTAACTCACTGTTTAAACTGTATTTTAAAAGTATGTTTTTTTTTTTTTAAAAAAATTTGGTGATTTTAAATTATTTTTATGTGCTAATATAAAGATGATTTTTAAAAATAAAAAAAATATCATTTTAATATATTTTTAATTAAATAATATTTTTAAAGCTAATCTCAATCACACTAAAACACCTTCTCTATCTGTTGTCCATTTGCCATACAGACCAAGTTACTATATCATTATGATCATTAACTCAAATTCTAATGCAGGTTGGATAGTTTTATATATATATAAACTATTCAAGCATTGCTGGTTTGTTATCTAATAATTTTTTTTTTAAATATTGATAAGACAATATACTTTATGTTATTTTTAAAAATAATATTGAGATAATAATATATTGAATTGACTCGGGTTAATCAGTTAAGACTATGAACCAAGTTGTAAGACAATGATAATCATATAAAAATCAAATTAAAAAAAATTATGAAGATCAATTCTTAGCCAAGCCAATATTGAATAAAAAAATTAAAAAAAAAATATTAATTTTTATTAACCTGTCAAACTCGTAACTCGGGTATGAGATCAACATAATATCATACAAAGCAATACAAATAAAAATATAAAGCCTAATTTTCAATAAGTCATTATTAAAGATGAAATAAAAAACAATCAATTTGAAAATTACAATGAGACCACAGTAATAAACTAGAAGAGTAAAAAGTGTATTTTTTTTTTTAAATATTTTATGTCTGTATTAACCTACCTTATTGTTTTATGTAAAATACTGACGACGTGAGGAAAGCTCCACAGTCCTGTACTGTAACAACATGGATGAGAAAGAATAAAAAGAAAAAGAAGAAAACAACGAGAAAAGTTAAAAGTACTGAACCCATTTTGTACTAAGAGGTGAACTCATCTGAAACTCCTTCAGTAGATTGCTTCCAGTAATTTTTTTTATCTGTTCTTGTTTCCTTTCTTCTACCTTCATCACTGTCTTCTCTTTCTTTTTACTTGTGTTATCAATGTCAGTACGGTTTCTCCTGCACCGTGTTTTTTCTAGAAGAATGTAATCTTATCTGCTAACAAGGTGGCAAATAGATCAGAAAATCGAGCCCATAACATTGTTTAATGTTGTTGTAATGCAGGAAGTAGATGGAAATTCAAGACATTTAGCTGTTTAATTAGATTACTAACTAAGTGATTCTAGTCTAAGGTAAGGCAAATCAAACCTGTAGGGTAGCTTCTTTGGATTGGATGGAAACAAAAAGTTTTGTAGCACAGCAAAGTTTAACTTCAATACAGCATCTAGAGGACTTCTCTAATGATTTGGATCAGTTGGATGTTGCTCCGGGCTAACCTCAGATTTTGTCCAGGTTTGAAATTTCTAATGTCTTATCAGCTCAAAGGGGTGCAATGGTCGAACAAGAACTGTGTCCAGCACAACTGAATAGCCTCGTTGCAGCTGATGATTCTTTGTTCACCAATACTCTTCCCCCAGTTTTGTCAAACTTGAACGCTTCACCCACAGCCAGTAATGGTGATGCACAGGAATGTAGCAACTGGACAAAGCTTGGTTCAGAGCAAAGCTATGATTTGAATGTAGATTACACTGGTCGTTAGATAATATTATATTTTTTTTTCTGTTACCTTATCTAATAATTTAAGTTTTAAAGAAAGATGATTCTTTAACATGATATCAGAGTTTTATTGATCCAGTGATCACGAATTCGAATCTCACCACTTCCATTCTATTTGATAAAAAAATCAAGCATAAGATAGTGGGAATCTGTGTTATTGATATCAGAGTCTTATTGATCCAGTGATCACGAATTCGAATCTCACAACTTTCATTCTATTTGATAAAAAAATCAAGCATAAGATAGTGGAATCTGTGTAAATTTCAAACCCAAAGAGCTTTCACTTAAGGGGATATTAAAAAATAATATAAATTATATTCTGAGACTTTACTTAACAGTTTAAATTCTTAAATGAAATAGTTCGGTAATTGGGGAGAGGAATCAGAAACTAATGTCTGCAAGGGAATTCCTGTCAAATAAGGCAACGGTAACCGACGTTTCTAATAAACAACAACATTTGAAGCCTGATTACATTGAGCAACGAGATACGGAGCTTCAATCATCTTTAGTCAATCCCTCATATGAATTTTCTAGTAAAGATAATCAAGAACAGTTTACATTCATTCACTTTAACAAAATACACTGCAAGATGTCTTTGCATCAGGATTGATTGGGTGTGCTATGAATGTATTCTCCATCCACCGAGTGGAAATCATTCGACCCGTTTACAGTTTAATAATTTCAATGCTTGGATAAGAAAGCCGACTAGGAACTCCCATCAGGGGAGTGATGAGTTGGTTCTTATTCCCAGTGATGCTAATTATACTCAGGGTTTTTCTGTGTTTCTTTCATCTAATCGGCAATCTAAACTCAACGATACGCAGTTTGCAGAAGCATATGAATCTGAGTGTTTGGAATCAAAGAATAGATTTTCCAAAGAGCCTCATCATGATTCAAAACTTTCCAGGGCAAGTTACCTGTGTCCATTGCCAATACCATCAATTCTAAGTAAAACTTGCGGAAAATCATCGCCAGGAAATGCTACAAATGTTCAAAATACTGGCCGTCTTGGGCCTTTCACAGGATATTCAACTGCTCTAAATAGTTCAAGATTCTTAAAGCCAGCACAAGAACACGTGAGTTGCTAGAGAGGCTAGGTGGAGAAGCTATGCTTCCACGTTTGAGTGATACTGTCAATGAAACTAATACAGGGGATGAAGCTAACGGTGACAATAATTTAGGTGCCTCATTGTTTAACTTTCGCAGATCAAAACCCGCAAGTTGAAGATTAGTCACAAGATGTATTAAACGGTAAGGAACACAAACAAATCTCCCCAGAAAAATAAACCTGTTAATTGGAAAACCTTAAGATTAAAGGATTTCAAGAATTAAGAGGAGATCAAGAGATGAGATGAGAATTGAGAAAGAGTTCTGCACACAATTGTCACTGCAGACTTGATTTTATTATTGAAGATTGCTGTATAAATAATGATACAAGAGTAAAGCTATTTACAGAATATAGCTATATAAGGTAAGTACATTTAATTTTGTATATTACAATTGATTGAGAATTAATTGAGAATTAATTCTGTTGGGGAATGCTGTTGCTGGTGATCTTGCTTGTGATTTGCATGCCGTTGCTCTTGATCTGCTCATCTTCTTTAACATCTTCTTTACCCCCCCTCAAGTGTAACGGAGCAACGCGAAGATTAAGCTTGGACTTAAGAAGACAAAACCGATCACGACTCAAGCCCTTGGTGAAGATGTCGGCAAGCTGATGAGCAGACGGAACATAGATAGTGTGGAGAGCTTTTTGAGCAACTAATTTGCGAACAAAGTGGTAGTCAATCTCAATGTGGCGGGTGCGAGCATGGAAGATGGGATTAGCAGCCATGTGAATAGCTGAGATGTTGTCAACATAAATGCACGGGGCAGTTTGGATAGGAATTCCAAGTTCGCGAAATAAGAATCCAAACCAGCGAATTTCAGCAGCTGTGTGGGCAAGTGCCCGATATTCAGCTTCCGTGCTGGAGCGAGAAACAGTAGATTGTTTCTTGGCAGTCCAGGTGAGGAGATTGGGGTCGAAGAATATACATTCACCTGTAGTGGAGCGGCGGTCATCTACAGAACCAGCCCAATCAGCATCCGAAAAGCTACGTAGACTGAAGTCATCAGATTGGTGGAAGATAAGGCCTTGATCAACTGTACCCTTAATGTACCAAAGAATGCGCTTGACAGCCTGAAGATGGGATGAGCGGGGGTTGTGCATGAATTGACATACTTGATTGACGGCAAATGAGATGTCAGGGCGTGAGAGGGTAAGATATTGGAGGCCACCTACCATGCTTCGATAAAGAGAAGGATCAGATAAGGGATCCCCATCCAAACACGATAGGCGGGTATCAGAAGATAACGGCGTGGGGCATGGTTTACACTCGGCCATATTAAACCGTTTTAATAGATCAACTGCATAGCGAGTTTGAGAGAGAAATAGATGGTCAACAAACCGAGTGATTTCCAGACCAAGGAAGAAATTGAGTTCACCCAGGCGGCGACTGTCAAATGTGGCGCATAGTTGATCTAGGAAGTGGTGGACGCGTTGTAAGTCAGACCCAGTAACAATGATGTCATCCACATAGACAAGTACATAAACCTTGCAGGAGGCGGAGCGATGTATGAACAAGGATGCATTGGATTGACTGTGAGAGAATCCTTGGGCGAGGAGGAAGGCACTAAGACGTTGGAACCATGCTCGAGGGGCCTGTTTAAGGCCGTACAGGGCCTTATGAAGTTGACAGACAGCCTGAGGGTGTGAGGTATCATGAAATCCAGGAGGTTGTTTCATGTAGACAACTTCTTGCAAATTGCCATTTAGGAAAGCATTTCGAACATCAAGTTGTTGAAGGGACCAATTAGATGACACAGCGAGAGAGAGGATAGTACGAATGGTAGCCGGTTTCACTACCGGGCTGAAGGTTTCTTCATAATCAAACCCTTCCTGTTGATTGAAGCCTTTGGCTACAAGGCGGGCCTTGTAGCGGTCAACGGAGCCATCTGCTTTGCGTTTGACTTTGAATACCCATTTACAGCCGACAATGTTCATGTGCGAGGAGGCGGGAACAAGAGACCATGTTTGATTTTTCATGAGGGCATCATATTCATCCTGCATAGCAGCTTGCCAGTGGCTATATTTAGAAGCTTGAGTAAAGCTCGTTGGTTCAAGGGACATGGGATCGGAACACTCGGCAGAGAGAGCATGAGGTAGTGGGTGCGGGGTGGTGTGAGAGTAGAGCGGTTGAGGTGCAGGGCCAAAAGGGATGATGGATTTAAGACTCCTGAATTTTTGGGGAGGGTTCGGTGTATCTGGTGAGTTAGGGAGGAGGGATGGGTCAATGGGGGAAGAGGTGGGTGTTGGCAGAGGGGAGGTTGGGAGGTTGTGTTGTTCAGTGGAGGGGGTCTCGTCTATGGTTATGGGGGAAAGAGGTGGTGTAGATGAAGATTGTGTGGGGCAAGTTGTTGAGGGGGTGAGTGGAGATTGGGGTGAGTGGGCAGGTGTATCTTGGGTAGTGACCAAAGGGGAGTTAAGGGTAGTGGGGACAGATGGAGTGACTAATGGAGGGTCAAGGATTATAAGGGCAGAATGGGATGGTGTTGTTGTCTCTAAGAGTGGTGGTGTCCCAAGATCCATATGACTGGCAGGTGTGGGTTGAGCAGTTAGTGGGAGCTGTGGTTGTTGGTAGGGGAAACTTGCTTCATCAAAGACCACATTCCGAGAGATATAAACCCGACCTAAAATAGGATCAAGACAGCGGTAACCTTTATAGTGATCATCATAACCAATAAAAATGCATGGAATAGATTTAAAGGATAACTTGTGTCGATTATATGGGACCATGTGGGGGAAGCATGCACAGCCAAAGCTCTTGAGGAATGTGTAATCTGGTGGTCGCTGAAGTAATTTCTCATAAGGGGAGATGTGATCAAGCTTAGGAGTTGGAAGGCGATTAATGAGAAAAACAGCCGTGGTAAAGGCTTCAACCCAAAAGCTATGGGGCAACCGAGATTGGGCCAGTAAGCAAAGTCCCATTGCAACAATATGTCTATGTTTCCTTTCTACCACTCCATTTTGTTGGGGAGTGTAAGGACAAGAGATCTGATGAGAAATGCCATGATTACTTAGGAATGTCAAAAATAATTTGCTTGTAAATTCTCCTCCACCATCAATCTGCAATTGTTTGATGTGAGAGCTAAAACGGTTTTCCACCAATTTTTTTGAAGTTAATAAAGGTAGTAAAAACATCTGATTTCTTGGACAATGGATATATCCAAGTGAATCGAGTATGATCATCAACAATAGATAAATAATAACGATAACCGAAATTCGAAGATATTGGTGCAGGACCCCATAAATCAAGATGTAAGAGTGCTAAAGGTGATTGAGCATGAAATTGTCTGTCTTCAAATGGTAATTGACATGATTTTCCCAACGGACAAATATGACAATTTTTATTTGAGACAGGTGTACCATTAAGTGGTAAGTGGTACTTATTCACTAATGTAGAAAAGACTGAATAAGACGGGTGTCCAAGTCTAGCATGCCAGACGTCTTGAGTTGTACGCTTTCCATAGCAAGCAATCCGACAAGCAATGGCGGAAGATGTGTGAATATAATAGAGGCCATCGTAACTACTGGCAGTAAGCAGTACCTTCCCCGTTTTGTTGTCCTTCACAAAAAAACCATTAGCATCCATTTTAAAATAACAATCATTATCAGCGCAAAAACGACGTATAGAGATTAAATTTTTTCTGATAGCAGGTACACACAAAATTTCATTTAGATGTAGGGGTTTATCTATCCCGGTTAATTGAGTTTTCCCAATATGGGTTATTGCTAGCTGATTACCATTGCCAACAATAATTTTATCTGTACCTGTATATGGACGGACATCAGGAAGAGAGGAGGGATCAGCTGTCATGTGGTGAGTGGCACCCGAATCAAGGCACCAATTGAGTTGTGCCATGTCAGCAGTGGGAGAGGGTGAGGTGGTAGTGTTCTCTGCCACGTAAGCATGTGGCTGGCGGCTTGGACAAAACCGAGCTATATGCCCGGCTTTATCACATCTAAAGCAAACGACGCCGTTTCTTTGATAAATAGAGGGATTGTTCTGTGGTGTTGGGAGCAGAGGGGGACGACCATCGGAGAGAGTTGGGTGGGAAGGTATGGCGGCAGATGGTGGTTCACGGGCCATTCACGGTGCTGAGAGGGCTGATTTGAGGGCCAAATCTTTTGGGTCTGTTCCCAATTTCCTGTTCGTCTTGACCCTCGCCCTTGATTCCAGTTTCTTCCACGATTTCTCCCAAAATTGGTGTGGTTATGGATGGGTAATTTGGAGTTGAAGTTGCGTTCGTTGGGCACACGATCAGCTGCCATAGCTACACCAGTGGTCAAGGTAAGAGACATTCTTTTCTGCAAGTGTTCTTCTCTTAGAGTTAGATCATAAAATTGATCGAAGTCGATGTTAGGGTGCAGATGAAGTGTCGTGGCTAGCTCTTTGTATTCCAGTCCCAGTCCATCCAAAACGTAGCTGATGAATTCATCATCGTCCATTGTAGCGCCAGATTGTATGAGGGAATCCACGAGTGATTTGGCGTAATTGAGGTAATCGGCCACTGTTGTGTCATTGCCTTTCTTGAGTGTGCGAATTTGGTCTCTAAGAATCCTTATACGGGTGCTGGCCAGTGGTGACAGGCGCTTGGCCAACATTTTCCAAGCTTGATTGGCAGTGGTGCAAGGGATGAGAAGTGTCTTTATGGAGGATGAGGAAGTGGCTTTGATCCAACTCAGGACCAGTTTGTCCTTCGCAAATTCTGGGTGCACAGAACCATCTTCTTGCAATTTTGGTGGTTCTGTGTCGTTGTTGATGACTGCTGTGAGGCCATGCATCTCCAGTATGTCCTCAAATTGAGATTTCCAACTTGCATAGTTGGTGCGGTCCATGGGAACCGTGAACAGAGATGAGATGTTGAAGGAGGTGGGTAAGTGATAGGATGGGAATGAAGGTGAGGAAAGTTTTGACATTTCAGAAATTAGCTTTGATATATCAATGTTACTTGATTCTCCTGATTTGGGTGTTTCTGCCATTGTTTTTCTAGGATCGAAGGATGAGGATTAGCTCAAGATAGCTCTGATACCATAAAGGATTTCAAGAATTAAGAGGAGATCAAGAGATGAGATGAGAATTGAGAAAGAGTTCTGCACACAATTGTCACTGCAGACTTGATTTTATTATTGAAGATTGCTGTATAAATAATGATACAAGAGTAAAGCTATTTACAGAATATAGCTATATAAGGTAAGTACATTTAATTTTGTATATTACAATTGATTGAGAATTAATTGAGAATTAATTCTGTTGGGGAATGCCGTTGCTGGTGATCTTGCTTGTGATCTGCATGCCGTTGCTCTTGATCTGCTCATCTTCTTTAACATCTTCTTTAAAGATTAGTGAACAATGATAAGCAAGGCACAAATTTCTGGGAATAGAGGAATAGAACTGGGGATAGGGACTTGAGGCATACTTTTGTGTTACCATGCGCTGGAAATCTGGAAAAGTTTCCTGTGAGGAATTTTTCGTCCTAAGAATTTCAACGTCAAATCTGAACTTCCTTTGTATGATGAACTTGTAATCCTCTGCATTCAGATTTTTTTTGTTTGGTCTATTCAACTATGTTAATTCAATCCTGAATTTGGAAGTCCTGTTAGTCATTTGATCTGGTAATGCTGGCTGCTTCATATTCTACTCAGACACGCGCTTGCATACGCGTCCATGTTCACACACCTACAGTCCTATTAATTCTGAACCCATGTTCAAGCATTATACTGCAGGTTTTCTTGTCTTACTACTCCAGATGTCCTGGGATATATACAATAGGATGATGATTTTGATTCTATAACTATTCATCAGCTGCTAGAATCACTATCCAATTTAGGTTCCATGTCAAATATTTTTTTAAGGGGTAGGAAATTCTATATTCTGTAAACTGAGCGATGCTGGGGTGGGTCCAGCTTGCATTCTGCTGAAATAAATTGGTTTTTTGTGACTCTTGTGCGCTGTTTATTAAAAGATTTACAAGAGTTTCAAGCAATATCATCAGCAGAAGGAAAAGGTTTCTTCACTTTTTTTAATCAGTTGCAGGTCTTAGTGCTGCCACCCCGTGCATTTCCCTTGCCCTCAAGGCTGTATCAGGGAGTTTAATTAGGTCCCTAAAATCAAAAGAATTACTAGAAAACACTCCTATGTCGTTTAAATTATAGTAATCTTTGTGAATTCTCGAAATTTATTGACATCTAAGTTAAGAAATTAAGACTTACGTTGCTATTATCATTCACATGCTATCTCATAAGAAAATATCATTAACGTGTGTACATTCCTGCTTGAACTCGATAGAGAAAAACCTATTAGAATGTTTTAATCATTCTCTGTTAGGGTGTAAGAAAATCGACTAATTGTTTCAGATGTCAAACTGGTTCATAAATGCCTTGGTGCGCCTGTGAAACCAATGGTTGAACAAAAACACACTTGAAACCGAAGGTTTGTTGGAAAACAATCAAATTTCTGGGAAGAATGTTGGGGATTCTTCAGAGGGTTCCAAAAAGATTGATACAAAGTACATGTTTATAAGCAACTGGAATGCTCTCGTATTGGCGGCTCAGGGTGCAGTGGAGATCAACTGGAAGCGGAGCCGGAAAATCAAGAGAAGAGATCGAGAGTGGAGTTTAAGGTTTCGATAAGCGCTAACATATCGTTGCTGAATTTTATGCTAGAACAGAAAAATGGGAGTGAAAATGGGGTCCTTGGTGCGGTTTGACTTACATTGTGTTAAGGAATCATTTCATCTAAAAATTTAAACTGTTAAGTGAGGTCCCAGAATATAATTTATATTATTCTCTAACATACCCTCTCAAATGAAAGCTCTTTGAGCTTGAAATTTGCACAGACTTATACTATTTTATGCTTGATTTTTTATTAAATAAAATACGAGTAGTGAAATTCAAACTCGTGACCATTGAGTCAACAAGACTCTGATACCATATTAAAGAACTATCTTACTTAACCTGTTAGGTGAAGATCCAAAATATAATTTATAAAATATCAGCCATTGGAACGTGAGAACGAAAATATCAGCCATTCCTCTTCGTTATTACATAGTGGTGAATTTTTTTGGTCCGTAAAGTAAAGATAGTATTGATTTTTCATTTAATTTTAAAATTAGTAACTAGTTAAATTCATATCTACGGCTCTCATTATGTTTCTCCATGGTTTGCTCTAAACCACAAAAATGTGGGGTTGGCGTGGTCTTCAATGCGCTCACATATATGAACACATCTTTAATCTTCAACCAGCTCATCTAGTCAAATCATTGTTCTTCTCAACTTGGCAAAGCTCTGCGAGACGATGGACGCCAAGAAGGTTACTTCCTCGCTCTTAATAATCGCATTGCTGGTGGAAATAGGTTTTGATGGGGCAGGAGCCAATGAAGCGCTAGATGAATTCCTAGTAAGAACTTGCATGCCAGTGTGCATGAAAGAAGATGGTGCTACCATTCCAGTTTGTATAAAGAGCTGTGAGGAGGCGAGCGAGATTGTCTCCAGAAATCCAGCCTTTCTTCTAGGGTTAAGACTTAATAAGTTAATTTAAAATCCTCTCCTGCATGTAAGATGATTTTTTGTTAGGTCAGAAGACAACTCTCCCTCTTCCCAAGTTTTCTTGAGGAGAGTTCTTGTTAACTAGGATGATTATCATAGTTACATGTTTAAATTTCGTTTATTTCTTATTCCTAGGTCTTAAGCAGTCGCATGATCTTTGTTTAGATATAGGAATTGTTTTAGTAGAATAGGATTCTAAAGAACTCTTCTTGTAATAATATGATATCAATAAACATGTTTTTCGGTATACGTTATTGTTGTGCTGAGGTTAATTACAAGCCTAAACTTAGCTTTATTGAAAAAGGTTTAATTGAGTGTTGGTGTATGGATGTGAAGCCATTTGTGTGTTTGAAAATGGTATTTTAAAACCAGATAATAGAGGATTCTTCTCTTCTTCTGTTGTTCTTCTTCTCCATAGATATCTAATAAACTCTTGAACTTTTAGGAAAAGTTAGGAACCTCATAACTAAAACCTAACCAAAAATGGCTAACTAATTGTGCACCTTCTATGAATTAATCGCTGAAAATACAAGCTCATTAAAGCCAAACAAACGGTAGAAAAACCTTATAGATAGGAATCTCTTCTATCAAATGGTTCGAGCCTATGAGGTTGTTGAAATGCTATGTTTATACATCTGAATGGAGTAACTCAAACAATCTTTTCGGCTAAGGAAGACAATAAAACAAGGATAGACAATGTGTCACTCTATCTTTTCATTTAAGACGAGTGACATGTTTTGTCCTTAAACCCTAATCTAGTTTTCTAATTGGAAATTTGATAAATTTCAATATGATTCCTATTGTTTTATTTTAAGCTTAAATGTCCTTAATAAAGATAAAATTGATTAACTTTATGCAATTAGGCCCCTCTTGAAAATAAATTAAGACCCCTTAAGTTTGGTACCTTTTTCAAAGTAGTCCTTAGTTTTTAATTTGTTCAATTTAGTCCCCATTTAAGCCTTAAATGTTATTTTCTTGAATTTAGTCCCTGTAAAAGCTCGGTGCATCCCCTCAATGTTGCACAAGTTTTACAGAGAGGTCTTTGATATTGAATTTCTTCAATTCAGTTCGTAAATGACTCTCTAAACTTTTATTTTCTTGCAATTTCACCTCTGATTTCATCTTATGAAGCCTGTAAAAATTAAATTTGGTAATTTAAAATTACAATAATTGAGATATTACTTGTAATAAACTGGATTTAACTTAGTACTGGAATTGTGTTGTTGCTTACTACAATCTTGCACTGCAGAAAAATACTTCGTTTATGTGACAAAAACCTGGAAAGTGAGGTTATGAACAGACTCTAATTACTCTTCATGGAAGAAGAAAAACTCTACGCAAACTTTTGTATAATAATTTTTCATAACAGTTAATTAGCTCTTCAGTTCATGAAGTAGTCATGCAGACAAACATGCATAATCTGTAAAGTGGAATCGTAATTCATATTAGAAAAGAGATCATATAATATATAATCCATTATTATGATATTTGAACTTGATATAAACATTACGATACAAAAAGATAAAAAAAGAAAGAAGACCACACTCAATTATACAAAGTAATTACTAATTAATTAGGTGAAAATACAATATATATAGATATAAAAGCCAGTATAACGGAGACCACACTCAATTATATATTTATATATATATATATTTCACGCACAATCAATCATCAGCATATGCAATATTTGGTTTTAACCACTGCCACCATCGCCACCATCTCCACCAAAGTTGTTGAAATCCTGCCTAGGAATGTAATGGTGGTTATTCACGGTGCTTCCCGGATACCCAGCATTCAAGGCCTTCTCCGCCGCAAGCTGCCTCTGCTTTGGTCCATGAATTATTTCAACATGCAAAGCTTTCCTATGTGCAGCCAAGCAAGAGCTGCTCAGCAGTGCAAACGCAAGGGCTAGCACTAAGAATCTCATTCTTCCGCTCCTTTGATCGCGATCGTTTCTGCTTTTAACAGATCAAAACAAACAAAATGAGAATATATGTATACATATATATATTTATGGTCATGAGATATGAACGAGAAATAAATATTAAATATGAACTGGTAGCAAAAGATTGGATACATGATCAAAATAGATTGTATATCTGACCAAATTAGATAGAGATCGCAAAAACTGACCTTTTGTTTTTATTTTATTTTTGTTTCGAAGGAAGGAGAAGTTTAGCCTGTTTTATATAGAGAGGTAGCCTAGGGTTTGCGTGTAATATTTTATAATAAATTTAGTGTTGGGATCTCCACCAAATGAGGCAAAATGAAGTGGGATGATTATACTATCTCGTTTATTTTATTTTTCTCAAAACCAATCAAAATGATGGGGTTGTGAAATTCTTTTTTCTCCACAGTATATAGCACTATAAAATAAATAGGAGAGCTTGACCCTAGTGGTGGATTTAGGTTAAACAAAAGTCAATGAAGCACAACGGGGTACCTGTGCTGTTGCCTTGTGATGTCAAAAGCATATATATATATATATATATATAGGTCAAGTATATATCTTGATCGCAACTAATTAAACCTAATTGAGGTGGTGTAATTTAGATGAGACAGTTGGAAATCCTTATGGATTGATTGAAGTTATTAATGATTCATAGAGTTTTTTAAGGATTTAATTCATAGTCAAGTGATTGCCTTGGTGACACTTGCCCTAATCTTACAGACTGTCTACAACAATAACTTGGCTAGAAGCGATCTGCCCTCAAAATAGTTTATTTATAAAAGAGTATATAGTAAGCAATAAGCATTAAAATCACGATATAATTTATGTATTTTAATGGATATTACCGTGTAATGTTAAAAAATATATATAGAAAAGTTACAAAACATGATATTTATGTAGCCAACCATGCTATCCAAAAAAAATAATAATTACAAAACATGAATATCTTATCGTGAGAGGAAAGTAAATAATTATGAAGCTAGGAGAAGAACAAAGCAACAACTAGGCTAAAAGCAGACGCTAGTGCGGGTCTGATTTCCTCGCTACTTTGTCTAAAGATTTGGCCTCTTTATCAATTCAAACTTATAGGGTGAATGCTCAGCTTTTTCTTGTTTGCGAAGACATCATTGTATTGTATTTTTAATTTATTTTAAATCATATAAAATCTTAATTAATGAAATTCTATGGATATAATTATATTATATTGTATTTTAAAGTTATTCAAGGTGTTTGATTTTTTTAAATATTTAGTTCACTTTTATTTTAATTGTGTTATATTGCTATTTAATACTTGACTAGAATTGTCATATATAAACGACAAAAAATATTTTACTTGCGATTTTACGATTAGAGATTATATTACATTTCCGTGTCGTGTTAAGAAAGCGATTTTAACAACCTTGATTTCACCCCTAATCTCATATAATTGACTTGGTAAAAATTAAATTTGATCTCTGAAAATCTCAATCTTCTCAATTAAACCCGAATTAGGATCTCAAACTTGATTTCTCATCAATAATGCCCCTAATAAAATTAATTTGACCAGTTTAAAGTATACTTAAGTCATTGCACTTAATTAAATCCTTCATTGGACCCTAAATTAATTTCTAAACGTAAGTATACTTCAAACTGGCCCACGATTAAATCAAATTGGTCTATAAAAAGTATAATTATACCTTTCAACTTAATTTTTATATAGATTTATCCAATAATAAATTATTTTAGCTTTGAATCTGTATTTATTTTCATTTTTGGGCACAATAGATTTACGATTGGGCTCTTGAATATGTTCAGAATTTCCAACTCGATTTTTTTTACAGCATCAATTTTTTTTTATAAAAAATAACCCATAAATGAGTTACTACAAATTCTATCTGCGAAGAATAACTTGGCAACTCTTCTAAAGAAATACCTTCAACAGGAAAAAAAGAGTATATATATACAGAGAAGGAGAGTGGGGGAGGGAGAGATGTGGAAATGGCCACCCTTTTTCTGGATTATCTTACTCGTGTGACAAGTGGTGACCAAAAACAAAAACAGGAACCTCATTACATCTCAAAGTGGATCAAATTTATTCTCGCATAATCAATACAAACGAAATTGGTGATATATATGTATATATATATATAACAATGATCTTGACATTATACACTGTAGGGTTATGTTCTTATCTCTCTAGAAAATTAATGATTGGAAATTGCTGGTGCTCACTTTAATCACGCTTTAAAGATATCATTCACCCGGTAATTATGAGTTGCAATTTGTTTTTTGGCATTATGTAATTATTTACCTTTTCGATCAGCACAAGTGGATCGTGGCTTTTATAATCTCCGAATAGCTAACTTTTGAGTGCATTTGGGCAACGTAATAAATCATGATTATTTTATTTTATTTTACCTTTTCTTTTTTAATATTAGAATACCAAAAATGATTTTCACCACCGTCGATACAGAGAATATAAAAAACGGCCCATCAATGATGAATAATTTCAAAATAATTTAAAATAAAAAATAAAAAAATTATTATTGTTGATGCGTAAGCATGGGCCATCAATGGTGAATAATTTCAAATAAAAAATAAAAAATAAAAAAATTATTTTTTTTCAAAACCAGTTTTAAAATGCAGTGAGAAACATGCCATTCATGAAAAGGAAGAGGTCGCCATACGCTATCACCATGCACGGAAATGTTGGCATCGAAAACTATCTGAAAATGTTGACATCTTTTTTATTTATTTGATTTTGGAAACATTGTTGTCTCATGGCATACCTCACTCACAGTCGCTCGCGACTTTTCACGAAAAGCATGACGCTTTGCTTTGGACCATGAATCCTTTGCATCGATTGTTTTCTACTAATATGTTTCTCGTGATTTTATAAAAAATACTTTCAACATAAAAATCAATACAACGTTTTTCTTTCGATATTCGTATTTTACTTAATAGTTTTGACGATAACGAAAAACAAAACTAGAAAAACAAAATTATATAAATCTCCAGTAATTATCGTATTTTTAAAAATTTGAAATGCTTTCGGATAATCATATTTTACTTAATAGCTTTGACGATAAAGAAAAACAAAACTAGAAAAATAAAATTATATAAATCTCCAATAATTATCGTATTTTTAAAAATTTGAAATGCTTTCGTTAATGATCCTTGCACTTTCCGGATACTTGCAATTAGCAGCTATATTTGAAGATCCAACGATCGATGACAAAGAATCGTATTCAAGATTTTGTAGCTGAAGTTCCATTTGACGATATTGGCTGCTCTACGTCTGCCTTTATTAATCACATAATTCAAAGAGTTCAGTCAGGAAAAAGACATTTGGTGATTTGAAAATTGATAGCTTGTTCTAAGCTACGCACGCCATCCAATGGTACAATCCAAAATATGATGCAAATATTGTTTTTTTCAAATTATTTGAAGAGGTTTGCTTATCAACCTTGAAGGTACGTGCTACGGTTCTCTTATAAAGAAACATTGTATCGATCGAGCTTGTTAATTATTCAGGAGAGAGGACTAGAGTCATGCTTGTTGCAAAATAATAATAATAATAATAATAATAATAATAATAATAATAATATATTCTTATATAGAATGCATGTGGAACTTCTTGAGTAAGTTGATTTTTCTAGTCTCCCTTTCACATGTTGGAAATGAATCGGGTCCCTTCCATAAACAGTAAAGAAGGAAGGAAATAAATGAGTGGTTCACCAAATATAGAGACGAGTTTCAATAGTTAGGGCATGTTTGGAGGGCGGTTGCAGTTGCTTTTGAAAGTGCTTTTCATTTAGAAATACATCAAAATGATATTTTTTTATTTTTTAAAAATTATTTTTGACATCAGCACATCAAAATAATTTAAAAACACCAAAAAAATTTCATTTAAAATGAAAAAAAATCAAATTTTGAGCAAACTGCGGTACAACCACAGAAACAAACAGGCCCTTAATCAAGAATCAATGGAGAAGATATCAGGGAATTATAGAAAGATTTTCCATTGAAAACACTTTATTTATTTATTTAGGAGACAATCCAACAATTAAAATTTAGTTCTTCACTGAAAATTTTCAAAATCCAAGCATTATTAAGAAAACATCTGAGAAAGATCCATGTAAATATTATATATTTCTATTTTTTGCAGCTTAATTAGTCAATTGCGAGATCAACTCAGCTAAATGGAAAATTAGGGCCGAGTTCAAGAAATGTAAAGTAAGAAAGTGGTATAGAAAAATGATTGTAATAAATCAAGAAAAGAATATTAATGAGTCTTCAATCAAGACAAAAATAATTAGGCCAAGCTAGTTTTTCTTCCTGTACGAGCTCCAAACTACCGACTCCCACCCACCACCGTCGCCACCAGGCACCAGACGGCAATAAATTATCAATTTTATAAGCAAAATAAATAAGCAAGTAGCCTTATTTTTTCAAACCATGATCCGTCATCTTAGACGTTTGATTGCCAGCTACGTACACTAGAATTTATTACATGACTCCTATAAATAATTCTATCGTTGACTTGCAACTTTCTCATTGTCTGTCCTGTGCAAAGCTCAAACTTGTCAAGTACAGACGCCTGGGCACCAGTTCTTCGAACAAATTTAGAACGTTTGTCAACGCGTTCCAGCTAGCTTTTCCTGTGTTCATATTGCACTTGGAATGTATAAATTAGCACACATGCCTCTACTTTCATCGTCGAGCAACAGATTCAAAGTCGAGCAAGAAACAGATTACTGCGAAGTAATTCGGTATCTGAATCATGGGAAAGCTAGCAGTCCGGATCTTTTTTTCGATCACTTTCTTCCTCGTTCTTGTTTCTCGTATTCTCCCGGCAACATCTCAGGAAGTTGGTGAGCAGGCTGCTGTTATTATCATGGCATCACTTGTTCATGTTAATTTTGTTTACCACACACATTATTGTGAGATCGATGACACGAAACATGGAATGGGCAACAGATATGCACGGCCTTGATCACTTTTAAAGCATTTTTGCTCAACTTCTCCATACATGAACTAGCATATCGTTTCTTAGCGAGCGAGCTACTGCATTTTAAATTAGTATCATATTAAGTACTTCGTTTTCTTGGTCTTCAATTATTTATGACTTTTGTAGTTTAAGTAATTCTTGAAAACTATAGTTTTGCAACTCTTTTCCCCCCCAACTATTTTGTGAAGCGATTTGTAAGTTGTATTTGTTACTACGTACGTACCAAACATGCGAATAATTTATATTTTCAAGTTGGTTGATTGTTTTGTTTTTCCATTTGTTATGGTGCAGAGGATGAAAAGGAGTTTGACTACAACCCAAATGGCGAGAAGGGACCGGCTCAGTGGGGAAGAATTCACCCTGATGAATGGGGTGCGTGTAGCAATGGATCTATGCAGTCTCCCATTGATCTGTTGGACGAAAGAGTTGATGTAGTCTCGCATTTGGGGAGACTCAATAGAAGATACAGGCCTGGCAATGGCACTCTCAGGAATAGGGGACATGATATGATGGTAAGAAAAGGAGGATTGAACCTATAATATTAGAACATGACTAGGTAGAATTACTACATAACTCTATGGATTATTATTAGAGAATAATATAAATCATATTCCAGGGAATCACCTAATAGCTTAAGTTTTTAAGTGAGATGATTACTTAATATAGTATCAGAGTCTCGTTGACCCAATGATCACGAGTTTGAATCTCACCACTCTCATTCTATTTGATAACAATCAAGCATAAAATAGTAGGAGTCTGCGCAAGTTTCAAGCCCAAAAAAATTTCACTGGAGGGGGAGTATTAGAAAATAACATAAATCATATTTTAGGATCTTACCTAATAGCTTAACATTTTAGGTGAAATGAATCCTTAACATGAATAACATATTCCAGTTTAACCAGGTGAAATTAAGACAAAAGGCATTTTGGCTTGCTGCTACCTTATTAGTTGCATGATTGTTTTCAGAAAACTTGTCATAAGGGGGAACTTGAAAAAATGTCTGGTGAGATGTGTTCGTTCACCTATATACAAGCAATAGCTAGGTAGCAATATTGAAACACACAAATCTATATAAAAAATTGCTGCCTTTTAATTTTAATATTATTGTTTTTTGATGCAGCTGAAATGGGAAAGAGGTGCAGGAACGATTCAAATAAATGGAACTGAATACATACTCAACCAGTGTCACTGGCATTCACCTTCTGAACATACAATCAATGGCAAGAAGTATATATCTGACATCAATTTTCCCATCCCTCTGTTTCTCTCTATCGCTATGTATAAATATATTTATAGCCATCTTCGACTGAAACAAAATCTTTCACCTCTATAACTCTCTCTCTTTCTATGAACATAGGTTTGCTTTAGAGGCGCACATGGTTCATGAGAGCCTCGATGGAAAGGTTGCTGTTGTTGGTATTATGTACAAGATAGGAAGACCAGACTCTTTCCTGTCATCTGTAAGTAGTATTTTTCGATGTCTATCTGCAAATCTCTGTCGTTAATCTTCTCTAATCAAGTTCTGTGTTTTGTTAATCAGCTGACAAAACAATTACAATCCGTCGCCGGCTCATATGAACGAGATACAGTGGTCGGTGTGGTCGATCCAAGGAACATTAAGATCGGCAGCAGAAAATACTACAGATACATTGGCTCCCTTACAATTCCTCCTTGCACTGAAAATGTTCTGTGGACCATGGTGAAAAAGGTTTTGATATGATGCCCTAATGAAAAAAATAAAAAACATATGGTTTCATTCATGGCGTAACTATATTTTGTTCTTAATATTACAATCTACCCTGACAGGTGAGGACTGCCACAAGAGACCAAGTCAGATTGCTTCGTGTAGCTGTTCATGATGTGAGTTCCCAAGCCTATCAATTATTATTATTTTTATACGAGGAAATCATTTTTTTTATACGGTGAAATCATATTTTAAAAAGTATATTTTGTGAGTTTAAGTGAACGATTAAAATCTTGATTATCCTAGATTTTTATAAAAGAAACATATCTTGATTCGAACTTGAAATCTGCTATGCAGATTGCAAATTATTTGTTATCACGTTACGACCTCGAGAACCCATTATTTCCTATACATCATAAATGGGAAACTAGAATCCCCTGATTATTGATTGTTTCAAGTTTTAATTCCTTAATGTAACCTTTGTTTGTTCATTAACTATTGTTGTTGTATATGCTGATATCATTTGATAAACATTTTTCAGGATTCGGACACAAATGCAAGACCTCTGCAGGCAATAAATAGTCGATCGGTGAAACTTTTTAGACCAGAAGACAAAGATGACTAAATAAATTATTTGTCCCGGCATCACTGATTACAGGATAGAATATATATTAATATATAGCCACCATACACGCACATATATATAGAAATGAATGGAAGAGTTTGGATGCTTAGATGAGAGTTCTTTGCACAAGAATAATATAAGTGTCGCTATAGTTAACTTTCTTATCATTTCCTCATTCATTTATTCCTTTGATTTTGTATTATACATGAAATTTACTCATTTATCTTCATAAATTTCAATTTTCTGGATCTTTATATATAGAGAGAGAGAGAGGGAGAGAGGGAGAGAGAGAGAGAGAGAGAGAGAGAGAGAGAGAGAGAGAAGCTAATTATCAACAGAGTTTCCGGATCAACAGATATTAATCAGAATACTTAAAATCTTGTAGAGCTTCTTGGAGCAAAAAATGGTTCATCTTCGAGAGCCTTGCGAGCTCTCTTGAAGTGATCACCATTTAATTAAACGTCATTTTGATCTGCAGAAATTGTGAAGCATAACCAAATTCAATCATGAATATGTCTACTGATATTGCCAAGGAGCAAAACACATCGATCTCTCCATATATCTTTAACAAGCATATAAAAGAAAAGATGATGAGTAACTCAAAGATGATGAGTAACTCACTGGTCAGGATTCTGGGTTTGTTTCCTAGAAAAGAACGGTTCGAGTTCTACATCAGTCAGAATCACTGGAAGTTTTTATTGACTATTAATTTTAGAGCTCGTGGTATTAGCCATGCACGTAAGCTAACTCGCACACCCATGTTTCAGAAAAGAGACGATCCATGCTTTCGCTTTCAACAAGTCAAAATTGACATGTTCGAAGGAGTAATTGCCCTCCCCGTTCTCACCTGCTCTTCTGTAGATGTTAGCTAAAAATAGCTAACCAGGCCACAAAGTCGTGCCATTGTCTACGGATACGAAGAGGACCCGGAAGTAGGTTAAACGAGTCCACCCTACAATTTTGTTTCTCTCTCTCGTAAATATGAATATAATCCCACATACTGCTACTACGAAAGTCACCATTAGGTGTTATTTTCTATCTACTACTCTTCCAATGACTTTAGAAGGAAAGATATGATACAGCTGCTATAACAATTAAAATCAACAAAACAGACTCAAAGATGTGGCTATAAACAATCATAAAATACTATTTATCAGAATAATATATTTTTTTTTTGTTTAGTTTCTTTCATCCTTCAACAGCTTAATTAACTTCTTTTTTTCTAGCTTTATTTTTTTTTTAATTTTATCTAGGTTGTATTAGAAATTTTACTTGGAAAATTAACAAAACACTAAAGATAGAGTTAAATCATCATAATCATATCTACAAAACATTATTCATTATAATATTGTTTTATGGTTTTGTTTTTTTAGTTTTTTTCATCATTCACAACTTTTTTTTTTTATCTTATCCTTCAATATAAAATTATCGTGGAAATTATGTTTCATGATTTAAAAAAGACAACTTATTGTGATATATGTCGATTTCATGGATTTCTTTTTATTTTCAACTTTTAACATTATATTTATTGGTGAGAATTTGTTATTTTTTTCATTCATTTATTTTTTATTTATTCCGATCTCATGACTCAAGTTCAACAGAGTAAACTCATGTCATCTTTTAGGCCACTCTTTCTAATTGATTTTTTTATTTATTTCATCCTTTAATATTAGATTTGTTAGGAATTGAGCTTTGTAATTTTTTTATGAGATTACCTCGATCTCATCACCTTAGTCACGAGATGAATCTAATCATTTTTTAGTGATTATTATTTTAATCGAGTTTCCTAATTTATTTTAATTTTTTTCTATGTGATTATCCTTATATCATGACCCAAATTACAGGTTAACAGGTTGACTCAATTTATTTATTTTTGTTCATTTTTAATGGATTTTCCCCCATCAATTTCACCCTTCAACAACAATGCTGTTATTATTGTTGTTGTTTAATTTTATCATCTTATATTAGATTGTTTAGAAAATGAGTTTTTTCCCTTCAATTTGCTTCCTCAGAAGTTATCTTGCCTCATCGATTTAGCTTTTCTTTTCTCGAATTCAACATTCAACCTTGAATATGTTGTGAATGGAGTTTTTATTTTCTTATAAACCTATTTTAATATCATGATTTAAATTGTCAGTTTAATATCTTTCAATTTAACTCTTCAAAAACATGTGATTGGGTGCTAATTTAGACTCAAAAAAGCTTAATTGTAGAAAAATAATTCATGAACTAATAAGAAAATTCTGAAAAACAACAACAACAACACCACTCAATGACTTGTTAAAGGATGAACACTTAAAACCTGTTAATTTGACAGTAAAAAGGTCATGTTTAACAAGAAATGGTCAAACTAATAAAGATGACTCAGGGCCTGTTTGGGAAAGCGGTAGCGGTTGCGGTTGTGGTTGAAAAAATGGAGTTTTAAAAATGGAGTTTTTAAAATGGAGTTTTTAAAAATAGAAAGTGTTTGGTTAAAACTGTGGTTGAGTTGAGGTTGAAGAAAAAGGAGTTTTGGTGTTTGGTTACCAAACTTTACAAACTGCTTTTAACTTGTGAAATTACTTAAAAGGGTATATATATATATATATATATATAATTTTTTTAAATATTGTAAATTTAATAATGATAATAATATTATGTAATTAATAATTCATGAAAAAACAAATATTATTTTTTATTCTCCCATCAAACTATTTGCAATTTCATCACGAACATATATTTTAATATGTATTTATATTTTAATTAAGTTTTTAGATTTTTATATTATTATTTTAATATTTTAAAAAATATATTATTATTATTTTAATAATATTATTATTTTAATAATATTATTATTTTATTATTTTAATATTACTATTTTAATATTAATATTTTAATATTAAAAACTATTAATATTTGTATCTGCTAACAACCCCCAAACCCATTTGCTTTTGCTTCGTCTCCCATCTTCTCCACCCATCTTCGTCTCCCATCTTCTCCACCCATCTGCTCCACACCGGCCTCTCTAAGACCAAGGGCATTCTTTTGTTGTACCAAGTATTCAAGCATATCAACGATCTCTCCTAACTTTGTCTCCATCTCTTCCTTTACTCTCTGAAACGAAAAACGAGTAGATAAAAAGCCTCTCACCTGATCTGCACCAGATTGAGAGCCACCTTCCACCTCCGATCGCAAAGCTTCATAAGACATGGATGGCTATCTCAACTATCTTTCTCTCGAGTATGACTCTGTGTGGGACACCAAGCCATCATGGCAATTCTCTTCTTCTTCTTCAATTCATGTTAGTGTTACTTTCTGCTTTTCTTCCCAAAGTGAGAGACGGGAGGAGGAGCAGATGAGAAGGAATATTGATGGTGAGGATATTTTAGGGTTTTTATTTGTAACGGTAATTTTTGTATTTGAAACATTGAATCGGAGTCCCGACCGGCGTTTGAAAAGCACCTCCCAGGTGCTTTTCAAAAAACGCCGTTTGGGTGTTAATTTCGGTGGGTCCCACTACAAAAAAATGGTGTTTGGTTTTTACCAAACACCAAAACACCATCCCGTTTGGCAAACGCCAGACGCACTGGTGCGCCAAACGGGTGCTCAGTGGGAATGTATTTAATAAGTCTCGAACCCAGCAATTTCTGGCTTTCTCTCTATCTCTCTCTTCCCTTTTTTTTTTAATTATCAGAATCTACTTTTTGTCTCGATGTTTAAACTTTAGAGTAAAAAAAATCATGATTTATCCTCCAAAGAATATCGAGGTCCAGTCTTGTTACTTTACAGGGGAGTTTTTATTTTGAAGGAGGACTCAGGAGTGGAGTGAAGTGAAGGGTTTAAAATTATTTTTTTCAACATATATTTTTGTAATTTATGATGAAAATAATTTTTTTCAGCCTACTTATTATTCATAATAAATTTCTTTCTGTACAAAGAATGTTTCTATATTCATTTAATATTTAATGAATTTTTAAAACACTAATCCAAATATTTGAATTAAGAAAAACCCCAAACATATCTTATTAATTCAAAACTAAACCTGTTTTCAGCAAATGGTTTACGTGCTGAATTTGTCGGGTTAACCATGGTTTATTTTAAAATAATATGATTTAAGTTATAAAAAATAAATGATGCTGTTTTGCATGTATATTAAAAAAATTAAATTTTAATTGAGTCAATTAGATAATTAGATAAAAAGCGGTCTCATTGATTAATCTAAATTTAATCGGGTAAACCTGTTAAATGGTTGAAAAATACTTTAAAAATAAATGAGAGCATAGTTGTCAATATCGTTCCGGTTTTTTGATTGGAACGGAACGTTCCGATTTCGGAGCGTTACGGCGTGCCGTTTCGGTGTCGTACTGTTTATATATATGTACTGTTCATATATATATATATATATATATATATATATATATAATAATAAAATATTAATTTAACAAGCATAATTAAAATTAAAATTCTTTTTTATTTAAAATATTTTGGTGTTTTTAAATTATTTTGATGTATAGATGTCAAAAATAATTTTTAAAAAATAAAAAAAAATAGATTTTGAACCCGGAATGGCACACCCAGAACGGAACCGAGGCGTTCCGGCCGGAATTTGGATGGAATTTCCGTAACGGACCGGAATTAAAACCAAGACGAAAACGACGTCGTTTTGTCTCGGTTTTTTGAAAGGAACGTAATTAACAACTATGAATGAGAGTATAATAAAATTTATTTTTTAATTTTTTTTGTTTAAAAATATTAAAATAATATGTATAAAAATAATTTCTAAAATTAGCAACGGAATCTTTAAAGATATTATTTCAAACATATTCTAAAGTTTCCATGTAAACTGATATTTATGATGAGCGTTGCTGGGGCACTTGAGTGGCACGTGATATCCTGCAAATATTGAAAGATGGCGCCACCTCGTTTTGAGTGTTCATCGATGTTTGAAATTAACAAAATGAAATAATAATAAAATATTAATTTTTTAAAAAAAGTAAAATTTTTAAATACAAAAACAATCACTCTCTTCTTCCCTTCACTTCCCTCCCGCCGCTGCTCCTCACTTGCCAAGACACCATACATTCATAAATCTATACCGATCCGATCCGATCCGATCCGCATTTGGATTTCTTAGGTTTAATTTGAAAGCAGACGCAGCAGCAGAAACGATGAACAAAGGTCTGTCTCCACCTTGCTTCTTCCTTTCTGAAAACGAGAGGGAGACAAAATCCTATCCTCTCGCACCTTCTTTTCCTTTTACTTTAAGTCGAGTTTTTTTTATTCTGTATGAATTACAAGTACCAACAATATTTGTGAATCTTATCGAAAATCTCTTGCTATCTGTCGGCACCATGACTGTTTTATAGAATTCCATTGGCTGTGTGTGTGTTTCTGTGCTTAACTACATTCTCCCTCTCATTTCTTTTTTTAATTAGGCCGTTTGATTGATTGAAAATTTGAATGCATTACGAGTGATTATAATTTGATCAAACGGTCAGCATCTATGTGGAGCCTCGTCATGCATTATATATATATTAGGAAATATAAGATGACAAATTTGGCTTTGAAGGCAAGTCTTTTTTTTTATTATTATTATTATTTGGAAATTGTAACCGTTACATTGACTACTTTAATTGAGACTAAATTATTTTTCCCGATGATTTAAAGTATCATCTACTTATTTTTTTCTTAATAAATTCATCTCGTAAAATCTGAATTAATTAAGCAACGAATTAAATATACCATAAGGATGACTCTTAAGGACAACCATTACACCATAAGACGACTAATTTTTTTTCTTTCTAAAAAAAATGGTTGAATTTTGTCAAAATTAAATTATATCGACCAAGTCGATTAATAACGGTTTTCTCTTTCTTTTTTTTTCAAGGTGTGTGTCCCTTGTCTGCGTGGTCCTGGGTTGACCTTAGCAGATATTACAGGTTTTAAAACAATGGTGCTATCTAAGGCCTTACATATTCAGATGATCTTATTAGATGTTCTGTAATAATTATATATAAAACAAAATATATAAAGTTTCTACTTTTAGACAAAACCCACATCACAAGAAAATGATTGGTTTCTGTTTAAAATTAATTAGTAGAATTTTGTAACTAAATAAAATGGTTGAAGAGTCACTTTCATGCTGGCAATTAAGTAGCTTTCAAAGCGGTAGCTCGCTTATTCCATCCCATTTTCTCTATTTTTTATGCAATATAATAAAATCCTGATTAGTATTTGACCAGTTGAAATACTGCTACTGATCAGTAGTCTCTTTCATTACCAATCAAAGCATCCATCTTTCTGTCAAATGTCTGTCTCTTGCTCCTTTTTTGGATTTTGTATTCCCACTTGCTCTTCATAAATTGTGATTATTATGCCCTCTACTTTAGAACTATCCCTTCTCCTTCTTTCAACTTCTTATAGGTTTGTTTCCGCTTTTACTTAGCTTTCATTCATTGCCGACTAATGTTTGGAATTTGAGGATCAGTTTGGATTGTATTCATTTAATGCATTTTTGGTTGGCCAAGTTGGGCTCTTCTTTTCTCTTCCTTTGGTTAACTCCGTGCTGCCTCAACTCTATAAGTGCTTATGTTATGCTTTTGATGCGTACCGTACCAGGGCTCCTCTTTTAATGAATGGTCTACACGTCTTCGTTTCTCGATGTATTGACATGTTTCATCATCTTGTTGGAAATTTATCTTAGAACTAACTGTAGATGACTGCTAAATTAATAATTTCCGTGGACCAGTTATCACTATATTTTGCTGTTACCGCCATGATTGAGTGCAATCTAGCGTAGTGTAACCAGTATCTTGCTTTAATGATTAGCATAATGTGTGAAATTATTGGAACCCTCAAGTGTTTGTTGACCAACTATGAATTTACCAATTCCTATCTACCAATTTCTAGTTACTGTCGTTGCTGTGCTATATATGCAATAATACATTTCAGAACCCTGGGGTCTGTATTGTTATCCAGATCATCTTGGAATGTGTGAAGTTGTATGTATAAAGCAGTCTATCCATAGGTTTTAAGTCTTTGTTTACTAATTCTATAGAAGTTCCAATCACTCTCGTTTACCATGGAGTTTATAATTCATGTTTTGATTTTTCTTCTCCACTCGTATGTACTCTTGAGCTTTTGCAATCTCTTGTTTGGTGCAGATTGGACCTGTTATGATTATGGAAGTTAGATGATCAAATGAAGGTTTCTATTTTCCACCATGAGTCTCTCTCTCTCTCTCTCTATTTTATTTACCAGTCAGACTTTTAGCCTCAACCAGCACAAACACACCCGGGCGCTGTATAATTTTAATATGATACATTGTTTCTTTAATAAAATTCAACTGAAATACTGATATGTTTTTTAATACTATGTTATTCCTATTGTTACTGATAGGCAGAATAATTTCCTGCAATGTTTGCAAGATCAGTCTTCTGTTGTTAGTTAAAATGTTTCAGATGCTCTGCGACATTCTAGAAACTAAACTTTGTAATCTGATGTTTTAGTCTTTGAGCTTGTTCCCTCCTATTCAGCAAGTATTTGCCATTTTGTCTTCATAAACATATATATATATATATTTTTTTTTTCGGAAGGCCACTAAATATTAGCATTGCTAAAGCTAACTGTTAGTATGCTGAACAAGTAGAAAATCTTCGTTCTAAATTGGGACATTGAGTTGACTGGCAATTTTGTTTTATGCTAGTGTCTGAGTAGATGAAGCTTCAACTGAAAGTTGCTCTTGCTTGTCTCGTTGGCTTAGTCTGGATCCAGCAAGGCTTTTGTGGTCAGTAATAAAATCTGTTTCATCTGTAGCATTTGATTCTCTACCTTCTACTTCAATTGAAACTGCCGATCCCATTTACAAGTTTTTAATCCTGGGAAGTCTAGGCATCTCTCGTCAAACATGTTTGGGTTAAGGTTACATTGCATTAGGTGCAACAACCATTGCTACTACATTTGTATCAACAGTGGAACCCATTGCTTGAAGGTGTTTGCACAAAAATGCCTAGGCACTCAAGGCTACCTCTATTATTCTCCAACTAGGCAACATGTTGAAACATATGAAGGCTACATAAGATGTTTATGTGGTTGCAATTTACTGCATTTGTTAATTTCAAAATGCCCGATGGATGGAACTGCACATACTTTTTCTTCATCTACATAAATGCAGTATGTTTTATTTCTAGTTAATTGGATGGTGCAGAAGAACTTTCCACTAGATCTGGCATCAACAACTGGACATGTACTTGTGCAGCATCATATCAAGGAAATCAGAGCTATATTAAATCTAATTGTTCTACATCCTGCGATTGTAGTCCAGGTATGCCACTTCATTATGCTATAATCATCCAGGAGTTCTACAACTTTCTTGATCTGTAATAGTTGTTGCTCAACAGTTGACAAAGCATACTTCTGACTCTCTTTTTTACACTAATAAATATTAGCCATTAGAAATCTCTCCTTTTATATCTTAGGCTAATTTCCCTATCATCTCCCAAAAAACAAAGAACAAAAACACAAAACGTACCTTGTGTGCATACCAAATGTGTCATGACTGTTTCATTCTGATTCTTAATTAGAACATTATATTAACCTTGGATGCAAAGAAGAAATTAATAAATGTTGTATTTATCAAACTCTATCCAAAGCTGATATGCAACTATTGAAATATAAATAAATTCAGTTTCTTTTTCCTGGTGATAGTGGTCAGCAAATAAAAGAAGCACAAAGTTTTTCTCATATATAATAGCTGGTTTGTTCAAGTTATTTACTGTGGAACCTCACTGGCACATTTACAAGGCACTGTTTTGCTCAAATATGCCCCAACTAATTGTTCTCAAAATGAGCGGTTTTATGATAAGTGAAAGACTAATTTTATTTGGATCCACTCACTCTAAAAACATGTTCACTTTTAACCATGCATTTCCGTGTATGTTATGATTTCCTGCATGAAAATTTTGGTTATATTGTCTTATAGTTGGTATCCATGATAATTGTCTTCTGATGCATGAAACCTCGTATGAAGAAGCCAGTGGACAAAGCAGAGGTACTTGGACATGTTCATGTTCTTCTGATGGGTTACCAAAAGTTGCTGCTGGCAGTCAAGATACTACCTGTTTTACAGCTTGCAACTGTACCTCAGGTATCCTTCCCTTGTAACTCCTGATATAATGTTTTTCTTCTGCATAATTCATTCCCTTGGATGCTGCTCAGTTAATATTTAAAAATTTGATTTTTTGTGGTATATCTCCTCTAGGTTCCTTTGGATAAGATTTTTGGCCTATTCAGCTTTATTATCCCATTTAATTGCTGCGAAATCTAATGTTGAAACAGAAACATAGACTATAGTAAAACTGGCTAGACTCGTGATTGAGACAGAAACATGCTTCGAAGCTAATACGGGTATTTGAAGAGATCATTTAGTTAGATGTTAAACTCTTCTTCACATACTTTCTTCCTCATAACATCAACACAAGTTTTACAATAATCAATAATTTTAATGCAGGAAGATACAAGGAAAGTTAGCTCTGTAAGAAAATTTATCATTGATGGACAATTCACATCTTTATGATTTGATTTATTTTGTTCACCTCAACTGTGGATTATAGGAACAGAGGTTAAGTGAGATGGGCCACACCTTACGTTATACATTATCATATTATTTTATTTCTTTTCTCTCTCCATGTTTTTGTAACAGGGACAAATTTGATGAATATCATACTGATCCAACACTAAAAAACCTTGTTCTTTCTCGAGTTTTGATTGAAACTGGAATAACAATAAGCGTATAGAACAATCAACTAGGATACCCAGATATGATATAATAAGAACAAAATAATATTCTCTTTTTTTGTATTTATCCCAATGACATATTTATATGTTTTTAGCTATAATTTTGTATATGCTTAAGAGTGTTTAAAGCCACTGGCCAGTGGTGAATGAATCATCCATATCCTGACCTATTCACATATGCTTGTTTCTTAACAGGATCTCTTACTGATGCTCAAGCTACAAGAAAACATATTTCTAGCACAATAGTTGTGGTCATCCTATTATGTGTCATACTCACAATTCTTGCATTTCTTACTTCAATAACATGGTATCTCTGCAGAAAGGATAAGTTCCCTATCCAATCACCATCATTCTTGTCAGACAGGGAAACAAGTTGCAATAGTGCTACTAACTTAATTAGTCATAGGGCATCTTCAGTTTCGGAAGCTAAAATCTGTGTTGATTCACCAACTAATCCTCTATCAGGTAGATGGCGTTTGTTATTCCCCTATCAATCCTATCTGTTGTCTATTGATTGTCATGATTCATCATACAAACATCTTCCATTTTCTCAGGGTATTTTCGCAAGGCTTGTTTTTCATGTAGGAGCAAAACAAAGATTATACATGGAACTTTAATCTGTTTTGCATACTCTGAACTGGAACATGCCACCAATAAGTTCTCCCATTCAAATCTTATAGGACTTGGGGGAAGTAGTTATGTATATCGTGGTCAGCTCAAGGATGGTACAACTGTGGCAGTTAAGCGACTGAAAGCTCAAGGTGGACCTGATGCAGACCTCCTTTTTTCAACAGAGGTACCGCCTCAGCTTGATGCCACTTTTTCCTTTTTTGCTAAACAACAGCACCTGTATTTAGTTATTTCTTGAAGTGTAAACAAACTGTTTGTGCCTCACAAATCACAAAGAATCTTGTCATGTTGTTATGCACAGGTTGAGCTGTTAGCAAAACTCCACCACTGTCATGTCGTGCCTTTGCTTGGCTACTGCATGGAGTTCCATGGGAAGCTTTCTGAGAGGTTGCTGGTATTTGAATACATGTCTAACGGTAACCTGAGGGATTGTTTGGATGGAATTACAGGGGAAAACATGAACTGGAAAACTCGTGTTGCCATTGCTATAGGAGCTGCAAGGGGCTTAGAATATCTCCATGAAGCAGCTGCTCCAAGAATTTTGCATAGAGATGTCAAATCAACCAATATCCTTATGGATGAATTATGGAGGGCAAAAGTAATAATCTTTTTCTTTGGGTCTCTATTAAAACTATTGACTCCAAATAGAAAGACAACTTATTTTGGAAAGGGCAGACTCAAACTTCAATCCTAGCCCCTTTCCCCTTTTTTCAAGGAGATTTTTTTTCCTAATGCAACTTTATTTGAAACAACTGTCGAATATTCATTAGAATGGGCAGGTTTCAAAGTAACTAAGTTGAACAATGAAACTATAAATGCAATCAAACATTTATAATCTTACAGTGACAGCTAAAATATGCAGATTACTGATCTTGGTATGGCTAAACGTTTAAGAGCTGATGGAGTTCCAAGCAGTTCCAGTTCTCCGGCAAGAATGCAGGGCACATTTGGCTACTTTGCACCAGAGTATGCAATGATTGGAAGAGCCTCTCTTATGTCAGATGTTTTCAGTTTTGGTGTAGTTCTACTTGAAGTTATCACTGGTCGGCAACCAATCCATAAAGCAACTAACAAAGTAGAAGAAAGCCTTGTCTTATGGGTAAAAAGCATTTTGATTTTGTTGCGTGTATTTATATTTTATATCCTCTGTTTTGAGTAGCCCACAAAACTAAATCTTGTCCCAAGTAGTTACTTCTGCTGACTATCCCTAATTGGGGTATTCCTTGATTATACTAAAGATGATTTTTTTAGCAGATGAATCATCATTGATGTTATGGAAACATAGAAAACTGTCTCGAGTAATATACTAAGAAGAAAATTGTACCTGCAGAGTAAATATTACTCATATGTAGATTATAATCCTCTTTTTTCGTTTTTGTAGGCTACCCCTCGTCTCCAGGATAGCAGGCGTGTAATATCAGAGTTGCCTGACCCACGCTTGAAAGGGAATTTCCCAGAAGAAGAGTTGCAAATAATGGCTTACTTGGCAAAGGAGTGCCTGCTGTTGGATCCTGATTCTCGACCAAGCATGAGTGAGGTTGTACAAATCCTCTCAACTATAGCACCAGAAAAATCCAAAAGGATAAACATTCCCGTGAATCTTTTTCAGGTAATGTAATAATAGCAAGTCAAGCTTTTTAAATTACTCTCTCTTTCATGGCTACATCTATCTATGATGGTTTTTTCTTCTATTTTGGTTAACAATGAGAACCATTTTGATGTAAATTCTGTGTTTAAATGATTGAATTTTGTCTGCCTTCTGGAACTGGAATTGCTGGGAAACTAGTACTTATTAAATTCTATATTTCTTGCTTATGTATCAAATCTGGTTGCCTCGTGTTGCATTAATAGATTCTGAGAACATAGATGCAGGCAAATCATGCTTATGTAGTATGTCAGTGATTGAGTGAAGTCGTCCCCAATCAACAATTTTCTTGTCTGAAATTTCCTAAAATCCCTCCACTGACAAGCACATCTATCCTTTTGATTCATGGTATAAATGTCTCCGATTATATCTGACGCAGATGTCTTCAATACAGAGCGTGACAACTGATCCATACAAAGAAAAACCTGACAGCCGAGCTGAAGATCCTGTTGATGCAGAGGAAGTGCTGAAACGAGACAGGCTGTACATTGAAGGGGCAGATAATATTTCAACCAAGTATATGGAAAGGTTAATCCTCTCGACTTCAAAAACTCACATTTGGGCCGCCTCAGATGATGAGGCCGTGGATTTAACTGAGCCTCGGTTAGAATCTTTCTGCGTGGAAAATGTTGAATCTGCTTGAAAGCTGCTCCCATTGAACCGGTATTATGCAGTTTGGCAGTACAAACTCTTTTGACTTCCTACGTAGAGGAGTTACCCTTTCTAATGTTAATTTTTTTTCCATTTGATTTATTATTCATTTAGTTTGAAAATGAAAAGGGAATCTTGTTCATATCTTTATTTATTTGTATTTAATTGTTAATGTTAAAAAAAGTTATAGAAAGCTCGTTTGTTGTGTTTATGTTATGGTATATCTTACTAACAAAAGTTGATTTTTTTTTTTTGCATGTGAAATAGTTCTGATCAGGAACATATGAGGTGTCAGATTGAATTGCAGTGAAACGAATGCTTTATATATATAAAATTTAATTAACAAACAAAATTGATTTTAAAAAAGCTGGTTGTAATAAAGATTGATAAAAAAAGAGTCAAGGCAACCCATAGAAAAAAATAGAAAATTAAAAACAAAACAAAAAAACCATAGAAAACTGGGGTAAACCTCCTAAAACTGAATTAATTTTTTCCAACATGAAACCCATTAAGCTCTAGACTTGTGTTCAAATAAGAAGCTTAAAACTGAACAAATTTAATATTCAATGATAAAAAATTAAAAAAAGCAAGATAAATCGATTTTGATAATAAAAAAGTTAAGGAGGATGAAATTATATATTAAAAAAACAAATTTTAGAAATCGTCTTAAATAATATAAATAACAATTAAAATAATAGAGGTTTAAGTATGACAAATGAAAAAAAATTCAAGAGGGATGAAATTAAAAACATTTGTAATTTTATAAATTATTTCAAATAGAACAAATACTAATAAAAATAAAATGTACTGAACCCTAAGGAAAAACTAAATGAAGAGTTGCATTGAAGTTTCAGAGGGACAACGTGATTTTCAAGAACAAGAGAGAATTTTAAAATAAGTAGGTCCAACTTTAATTTGCCATGAAATGCGCCAAATAAAAAAAGTCTTTTAAAACAAATTTCTGACAAATCTTCACTATCTTACAATATCTTATAAAATCTCTGAACTTAGTTCTGAATTCTTAGGTATACCTTTTGGTAAGTCGCAGCAGTTGTTCATATGCAGAGGTAGAGGTAGCCATGCGTGTGATAATTAGGTGGGTCGTATATTTTGAAAATCCTATAAATATTGCGTCAACTTTGAATGGTAGTTGAAGAAATGATGTTGCAGAGCCCTGCCGATTAATATCAACCATCTAACTTCCACAGAGAGGATACCATCACCCTCTCAGAAGTACTATTCTCCTTCCATCTCAGGTCACCAATGGATCCACCGCCACCGCCACCAGCCACAGCTCCGCTGCTCGGTCCAGAACGCCACGGTGGAGGATGCTTGGATTCATGGTAAGCTGTTCCTTTTCCTTGTAAATTTGCTGCATCTGGAGGAGCGTGCAGCATCGGTAGCTAGAACTTGACCTAATTATACTATTTTATGTATTGCTGCTGACTGGGAATAGAATTAACCTTCTGCAGTTTATGGTTTCTGTGCTGCTGTGGCCTATTTTCATGCTGCTGCCCTCCACTGTTTGAGCCTGTGCCGCCTCCTCTCTAAAGCTGCGTTTCTTTAGATAGAATTCTTTGGCTAGTCAGAAGAAACTAGATTATACAGTTCATTGACACTTTTATCTTCTGGTTTTTTGCCGAAAAATGTTTTCTTGTTGTGTTGATTCGAACTTCTTCTTCCCCCCGGCTGTTGTGTGGTTCGATGTCTGTGTTTAGTGCTCAATTTTGAGTTTCAACACAAGTAGCTTCTGGAATTTGTATTTGCTATAAATTGTGGGAATAATATTTGTTGTGTTCATTAACACTTTATGTATGTGTTGTGAATCTATTTTTCGTTTAAAAATATATTAAAAAAATTTGTTTTTAAAAAAATTATTTTTAACATCAAAACATAAGATGTTGTGAATGTAAAAAAATATTTTTAACATTAAAACATAAGATGTTGAAAATGTGTTTTTCATTTAAAAATACATTAATTTTTTTTGTTTTTTTTTTAAATTATTTTTAACATCAAAACATAAGATGTTGTGAAAACAACAAAAACATTTAATTGAAAGAAAATAATTATTTTTTTTAGAAAATGTCTTTGAAACACAAAAACAAACAACATCTTAATATATATTAGTTATGTTGCCCATATTTTTATGTGGTTATTAACTCGAGGTATAATAAACAGACTCCCGAGTTTTTTTTCTCTTCTAAATAAATGTTGCAAACTCAAAATCCAATATGATTAAATAAGTCAATAATAGTCAAACTCCGTTCATCATGAAAAATCCAAGTCAAAAATGGGCACGCAGTGTATACTCATTGATAATGCCATTAAGCTACAGCCAATGACCTAACCTTGAAATCTCTCGAACCGATTGTTGTCTAGGTCAAAAGGCAAATTAAAAATGTAGGAGTTGTTATAATTTAGAATGATCTAGAACCAACTAGAACAATCGAGAAAACATGGATCGATCTAAAAATATGATATTTTTTTATTGTTTTAATATTGAGGCAATTATATACAATCAATTGGGATAAATATCAAATATGCAACTCAAATCATGGACATGACCATAATGCGCTAACTTGGTTGAGCATCTTTCTCTTTTCTTTCCCTTACTTTTTTCTAGCACTAATTGGACCTTATTTGAGCTCTAATCAAATGAAAATATGTATTAAATTGGAGATTTAATAGAAAGTATAAGGTTAAATTGAAAGAAGATGACTCAGACTTAGGTGGGATGAGATTCATGCCATAATTAGAGTTATTATCGAACTAAGAATTAAATCGAATGAAAATCAGTCCCAATTAAAGAGTTATTAGTGGATTAGAGATTAAATTGAACAGGTAAAACAAGATTTAGAGATTAATTTAAAAGCTATTATCAAATTAAATATCAAAGTCAAAAAAAAGTTGACATGTGCAAAGCAAGCACCAACATATGGTCTCTTTCTGCCTTGGAAAGTGATATTCTTGGTTTTTATAGAACCATGTATTTCCATTTTTTCTAGATGACATCATGTCACTGATGTTTTTTTCTTCTTTTTTTCTCTTCATTCCCTTAGATTTTAAAACCTAATTTGTTTCTTCTTGTTTTACAACTTTTCATATTTTTTTTATTTTTTTTTATCAATTTTAGTCTCTTTAGTTTAAATTTTTAAGATGAAAAACTTCACCTATTTTTTGGCATGATTGAGCACAAATACAATGATGGGGTATTTTTTTTACTATTCAAGAAGGTTATAAAAAAAATAGGATTGAGCTACCACGAACAATCGTGAAATCTTAACGCAAAAGGATTAAATAAAAAACAAGATGGGAAACTAAATATAAAATAAAAATACAAATAAATATTGTATCGTGTGAATTCACTATCAAATAGAGTATACAGACAAAAAAATGCCTATGTTGTTTAGTTTTTTTAAAAGAGTTACTTGACCCACGCTTCAGTATTAAATAATACTTTTTAGTAAAAAAAAGGGTAAATATGCAAGCTTTCGGAAAATGTTTTTCCTAAATTCTAATTATAAATCAAGAAGCCTATGAATATATTTCATCAAATACATCGATAATTATTTTTTGTAATAAATGCAAAAACAAAGTGCTAATGTGTTTATTAAACTCGTCTCGCTGCAAGTCAAATAATTATGTGTTTCTAACGCAAGAGAATTAATGTGTAGGTGCTATTAGCGTATTGTTTTTGACATTGAATAATAAAATACATTCGTGAATTAAAAAGTCAATGCTTACATATCATAAAATATAATAAAGATCATATCCGTTATTAAAAACATATAAGAATTTTTAATAAAGTTGCAATTGCTATAGTGAAACACAATTTTTGTAGTCTTTGTATAATAATTTTTCAAAAAAAAAGTGGAAAACAAATTACAAAAATATTATTGCTGGTCCAAGAATATCTCAAACTATACATAAAAAATTCATATTATATAAGTTTATTTTTTATCCTATTAATAATAAAAGCAAGGAAAAACCACGGTAGAGAAAAATAAGCTCAACTTCCCTCGCTTCTCTCTCCCTCACAATGGCCTCCAAAGGTGGTGCCGCGCCAAGCACTTACACTCCCGCTCCCACCAACAAAACCCGACGACCTCCATTCTTCCCTGACTCTGACGTCGACTGGCTACGTTCCGATGGCCGTGGTTTCCACCAGTGCCGACCTGCCTGTACAGTAAACATATCTTTCCCTTTTTACTGTTTATCATTATTTTTTCTTTTCTAAGAAAAGAAAAACTTGCTTGATAGTAATTAGCCTTTAATAATCTTCTATGATTACACTGAAGGGATGATCAGTTTTTGCAGGTGGGTTTATTTTATTTTCTTAACTTCTTGGGTTCTGGCTTCTTTAACTTATGCTGACATGTTTTATGCATTCTTGTTCTTCTTTCTCATCTTTTTTCCTTCCTATCAACGTTTCACTGTAAGAGTAATATGTGCTTTAGGGTGTCAATGATTATGAAAATCTGTAAATTTCATTTTTTTTGTTTCTTTCTGTTGTCAATCGAAATGATTTCCATTAACTATCGTTGATTTATTATCTTACATCTTTATGCTCTTTAAAAGATGCTGCATTTTGATTGTGTTATGGTGTTAAGCTAAGAAAATAAATAAATAAATGAATGCATTACTTTCCTTGTTGCTGGTTCTTCATTTATTTTCCCGATGATTCGAATTCTCTTACAAGGGGCATGAAATTTCGGAAATTTGAGGTTTCTGTCTCTGTGTTTAGATATCTAGTTTACTTTGCATGGAATGATATATTAACATCCTCTCTAAGGATTCTCGTGGTGTGGCCATTCCTTTTAACTGCCTGTCAGTCTCTGTCTCCTTTTGTTATTGAAATCCATTTTACCAACTTTTTGTTGTTGGGTTGAGCACATCCATGGATGGAAGTGATTCTCATGTTCTATTAGCAGAGTCTTTATGTCTTAGATGCTAAATCCCACCAATTTCTACTTTATATGGATTGCCCCCATCTTAAATATGAAAGTGATTCGTTACCACTGAAATGAAAATGTTATGACTTTTTAAATTTTGATTGTTAATAGAGAGCATGTGACTCATATTTCTTTTTTTGTACCTGTTTGTATGTACCATTCACACAAGTAATCTATTATCATCAAGGGATTATGCAGGTGTGATATTTTTTCGTTTAATTTACTTCAACTGAAATGTTTTTCATTTGCAGTTTTTCGGACTGGTGCTGTCAACTCTGCTGCAGGATCTGCTTATGCTGAGTCTGGAAAAACAAAGGTCATTGTTTCTGTGTGAGTATTGCCTGTTGTTCATTTGTATCACATTCTCACTAGTTTTTTGTTTTGGGTTTAAATTTATAGGTGTATTGGCATGATGGAACCATGATGGGAGATGTAATTGTTACAGCAACCATCATAATATATACTTGGTTTTACATCATAAAAACTATTTGTAATTTTTCGTTTTGGGTTTAAATTTATAGGTGTATTGGCACGATGGAACCATGATAGTTTGTATTTGTTGCAGCAACCATCATAATATGTATTCAGTTTTACATCGTACTTCCCTTTGCAGTTTTGGGCCCAAAGAGAGTAAGAAAGCAATGATGTATAGTGACACGGGCAGGCTTAATTGCAATGTTAGCTATACCACTTTCGCCACCACTGTTCGTGGACATGTATGTGAAGCAACTATTTTATGATACTTATCCTCAAACACCTATTATACTTTCAATGCTATTGTAGCTAATATATGATGCCCCTTTTTGTCAGGGATCAGAAAACAAAGAGTTTTCCACCATGCTTCATAAGGCCTTGGAAGGCGCAATAGTGCTGGAAAGTTTTCCCAAAACAACTGTAGATGTGTTTGCATTAGTGTTAGAATCTGGTGGCAGTGAGTCACAGCTTTATACTAACCTCTAAATTTCGGTCTATCTTGGGGAAATAAAGGGGTGAAGAATGAAAATAAAGACAGTTTTAAGGAAATTTATGCTTAGCATGGGTGCTCCTTGGGAAAAGAATGTTATGTCTAGCTTGCTGGATAGCATGACCATCTCTATGACTACTATGCAAAACTTGTACTGGGAATATTGTTTTTCTGTTTACTATAAAAAACTGTAATGCTCTAAGTTTTCTTCTTTCTGCAGCCTGGTTTTCCGATAAAATTTTAGTGGCTATCAAGAAATATTTTCTTTAAACTCATTAATGAGATCATGTCTTTGCAGGTGATCTTCCTGTTGTAATATCTTGTGCAAGCCTTGCCTTGGCAGATGTTGGGATTACGATGTATGACCTTGTTGCTGGAGCTTCTGTGGTATGCTTCATGTATAGACTTGAGGTTTTCTGACACTGCTCTAGCTGTTATCTGACATGAAGTTTATACATTATGTCTATACACAATTATCCATTGCAAATTAGTTGAATATCTTCTAGTATTTATTTTAATTTTAATTAGTCTGCTTGATTGTTGTTGATGCGTATAAACCAACTCTAATCATTGAACACAACTGCAAATTTCAGAGCTTACAAAGAGTTACGCTCAATGTAATTATTGATCATTATTCTATTGCTAAGATTTTGACCTTTCAACTTCTTTTGCTGATCACTTAGGGATGAGAATGCTTGGGAATCTTAAATCCACCCTTTATGAGTTGAATTCTTTATTCAAATGTGGTCTCTCATTCAAGTAATTTATTTTGGTTTCTTCCTTCCTTTCTTTTTCTCCCCTTTGTTTATATGCATTCTCCTTCACCAAAAATATTTACTGATTGAGTTTCTATATAGCCTTTGTTCAATATGTGATAAATTTTGTTGAATTGAATTCTAATTACCCCTTACCATATATTTGTTATTACTGATAACTGATTGAAGAAAGATGTGTTTAATATCTTAACAGTAAAACGTTATTTGGGGACAAAATACTTTGCAATGGCTAGTTTTCCCAAAGTTTGAACTAGAAACAGAAATTGACTGAACTGTCTTTTTCTGCCATTTGTTCATCCTGGCATGTTCCTTTGTTCACTACAGAATTTGTTCTCTCTTAAAAGGCCATCTTGTAGTTACTCACATTGAACCTGATAGTGGGAGAGAAAATTGGAGGCAACTGAATTATTGCACTTTGCTAAATAACTATTCATTTGATGGTGATTGTGCTATGACATGGCCCTTTATGAATAGAGGGAGATCAGGAAATTCAGGTGGTCTCATTAATATTTGTTGCCATATTGGACTGTTTTTCCTTTGCCTGGTATTGCTTTGCTCTGACTCTGTAGAAATCATTTTGAGGCCGTTTCTAGCAAAGTTGATTGTGATTCAGTAAAAAACATGTTAGTGCAATGATTTGCTCAACAAGCTTTCATGTCTTTAAAATATTGTGCAGTTCCTTACTTCATTCGAGATATATCCAGCTGCTTTAATGACTTCAACTCGTTTGTTTAATTAACATTTGTTTCTTCCATGTTTTGTAAATTGGCTTCTTCGTTTCGCAGTCTTGTCTTGGTAGAAACCTCATCATTGATCCAATTTCGGAAGAGGAAAGTTTTCAAGACGGAAGCCTGATGATTACTTGCATGCCTTCTCATTATGAGGTCACACAGCTTACAATTACAGGGAAATGGTCAACTGCAAATCTGAATGAGGTGCGCCGACTAAACTGCTAACGTTGTTTGCTAAACTAAAGGAGAAATTATATCCTATACATAGAAGTAAACAATCTAAGTTGTGTGAAGTTTTGCTGGACTCATTCTGCTTTTCACATACAGGCAATGCAGCTTTGCTTGGATGCTTGCTCAAAGCTGGCAAAGATAATGAGGTCCTGCTTGAAAGAGGCTGCTTCAGCTTCAAAGGATTAGAAAGAACCTCCTTGTAGTAATTTTGCTAGCATAATACAGATCACCTTTTAGCTGTTTTTACCCCCTCTTCCTTTCCCTCTTCAATCAACAAATAATTTATACAATTTTGTTAAGAACTTTCAATTTATCTTATTAATGCTTGACTGTCTCTGCATTTTCCTTCTTTTCGCAGCTACCAGTATATTTCTCTATCCAGCTTCTTACACTACAAATCAGACTGCAGAGTGATGTTGGATTCCTGTGTAATATTCTGTCTATTATGGTGTAATCGTTGCATTTTTTCTTGTGTTAGCAAAATATCATTTGGGCTGCTTTTTTATTATTTATGATAGATCCAGATTCTAATAGAATTTCTAACTAGCAAGGGAAAAAAAGAAACCTTCAAACACGATTTGCTACTTCCTAGTAGAATTTCTATCCTAGATGAATTTTAAGAATATCTGAAAAAATAAAAACACATTAACAGCAAAAGGAACCCTCTGCAGTAAAATCGAGATGAAGGCATTGTTGAAATCATTGCAAGGCAATATGAAAACAAAAAGATCCATGACTGATACTGGTTTACTACCGTCTAGAGGCAGGCTTGAAGGGAAGGGTAGCTGTAGGAAAGAGAAAGAGGAAGGGTGGCTGACGCATGGTGGAAAGAGAAGGGAGGGAGAGGAAGGAGTAGAAGAAAGGAAAAAAAAATAATCTGAAACTGAAAAAAAAAAATTATATTTGGAAAAACATTGCTGAAGCCACTTTTGAGACATGTTAAGTTGATAGGTAAGACTTTAAAATATAATTTATATTATTCTCTAATCATCACGTTTTCATATGTTTGTGCATCATTATCCCTTTCTTCTGCCTCTTTAATTTCCAACAATTTATTCATAAAAATCCATTTTATATGTTTTTCAATTTCTTGAGAGTAGCTTCCCTGTCATTTTCTTTGTATTCTCAGATTCTTAAAGTTGTTACAAACAATATTACAATGTATATTATACATGCTCATATATAGCCATGGCCACTATTGTTTTTTTTGTTTTGTTTTTTGATAATCAGGGTATCTGGGCTAGCTTGCGCGCACCTCAACTAATCCCCGGGTCCACTAAACATTCTACAACCCCAATGAACATGTAAGGCACTGTAGGGATGACAGGTGTGCCCGACAGGGCTCGAACTAGGGTATCGTGGAGGGGGGCTCCCTTCATTTACCGCAGGATAGAACCCCACTGGCAACCATTGTTGACAGACGAGGAGATTGTATCAGAATCTATGCATATATGCTTAATGTAGAAGAAACAGAAGAAACACCCTCAAGATGTGAAACGGGTTCAAATTTCAGTCATACATTCATTTGGGCTTTGATTATTAGGTAAGAAATCACTAAGGGTTCCACCTACGATTAAGAAGCAATTTGAGCAGAGAATCGTGAAAATTATAGACCATAGAGACTTGGTCAGCACAAGAAAAATAGACAAACATAATTTCTTGTAAAATGGACAGAACGTTAGGAAGTTTCGTGGGAGAAAGACACTGATTTGTGGCAATTTGAAGACTTGATGTAGGATTGTCTTAGATCTGACCCAACAAGGGCGTCGACTCCTTGTGGTGGGGGAGGTTTGTCACAGCCTTAGGCGCGAAGGCGCGCCAACAAGTCACTGTTAAGTAGTGGCAGCACGCAGATGCAAAGGCAACATGTGTGAGCAGGGTAGTTTTTGACAATGAACATTACAAGTGCATGCGAACAACAAGTTCATGCTTCGAAGCGTGCTTGGCTTAAACGATGGATTCTCTATGACTGTTTGGGTTGCACATGAAGGTTGACAGCATGGAAAATCAGTTTGGGCAGTTGGTTTGTGGGGTGATAAACTAGGAAAGTTGTGAGACAGTTACGAGGCAGTTGACTGCTACGTCATGTTTTAGTGGATTTGACTAGAGACAATTTTCTTATATAACTTCTATTGTATTGTTGTATAATATGTGCCTAAATGTGTGTAGCATCAAAGGATTAAACTTGGTGCTAATAAGAGTAAGAAGATTAAACTTGAAACTTGAAGTTAATAAGAGTAAAATCAATTTTTTTATGTTTTGAAACTTTAAGTTAATAAGAGTAAACTTGATCAAAAGAAAAATGTAGGAATTCTTATAGGCAATAACACTCAATCTAAGGCCTATAAAATTTATGATGTGATTGCTTGAGGTGTAAAAGTTGTAAAAAGTGCTACATGGAACTGAAAACATGCGTTAGCAAAAAGACCAAACAGAAACAACAAAATGGAATGGATGATGTATAGGATGATGAAAAATCACTTGATTCGATTCTGATTTGGTTTCAAAAAGCTGAAGCCGATCGAACCACGTTCAAATCCACTAGAAAAAGAGTATAGACAGAAACTCAACCTAACCACACTATTTTTTTTTCCCTTTTGATTGAGTTTCTGCCACCCCTCCCTTTTGTCACCTTCTCTCTTGTTCTCTCCTCTTCGTTATCTTGCAAAGTACGATATTGTGCCTCTGCATTACAAAGTCAAAAGGTGGTCTTGTTGTTTTACATTTTGTGTTTTCATAACAAAACAAGTTGGAGTAATTGTCCCCTAGCGGCGTGTTGTGATGATAAAGAGTTTGAGATCTGCACATCAGATCTCGAGTTCGAGTTAGGACGTGCACGTCTTGTAAGAACCCGGGATAGCCAGGATTTTAATCGCTCACCTGGACCACAAATTATACTTTCCAGAAAATATGTTTTCTTTTAATCCAAAAAAAGAAGAAGAAAGTTGAAGTAGTTATTGCTGCACGATTTATATGTGGAGGCCCTACATCGTGATTTTAAAATTTCAAAGTAATAAACTAATTTGAAATCTTGTATTTTATTGGATTTGTTGTTTTGTTCTTTTTCTTTTATAAAAGTATTTTTGTTTACTTTTGACTATTTAATAATATCTTATTTGATTCTTTGAGTTTCTCCTGTCAATAACTTGAGAAATCCAAAGCCTAGTGGTGGTGTTTATATATATAGATAGATAGATAGTATCTTCTCCATGTATTAGATCAAGTAGGTGTAATTTTATTGGAGCTATCAGTTTTTCCACTTCTCAAAGTGAATGAACTAACCTAGACTGCACCGAACCATTTTGATTTGAGCAAGTTTTCGGTTTGATCCTGGTAAAATTTTCCAGAAATTACAACTCCTGATTCAGTTGATCGAATTTGTTTAGCCCAAATCAAACCGAACCGGATAATGAACATCCCTAGTTACAATTGTATCATTCTTTTTGAAAAGTATCTCTCTCCCTGTCTCCTGTGGGGCTTGAGGAACCTCAGATAATCTACATTCTAATCTCCTTATCTACAGCCATGTCGTTAAATGGTCGGAGAAAAAGAAAAGGAATCCATTTGTTTAATAATACTTTTCATCCATCCCTCATGAAGGGGGCCGTCCCTGCAATTTTGTTTTTCCTTGTCTCTCTTTGAATATTTTTTACTAAAATTAGTAAATTTTTACTTTCGGTTCTCTTAGAATTTATTTATTTATTTAATTTAGCCGCCCAGATGAAATATCTTGCCTCCGCTCTTGCATGCAGCTCAACGGGGCAAAATCTTTCATCTAAGCACTTTCGTGGGTAAAATAATATTCTCCATCATCATCGCAACGCTTGGACTGTTTCTCTTTGCATTGCTTATTGGAAATATTCAGTGAAGTCCTTCACATATGTATCAACACCAGATTTGCGTACTTAATAAAGTTTACTAGTTCGAGTCTCACAAACTTCAAGACCAATAAAGATTTATATGGTCGTTAACTTTAAAATTCGTAGGATTAATCAAGATATGCATAAATTAACCCTAACATCTACATTAATAAAAAAAAATTTGCCTTGGTAGTCCCCTGTATGCACCAATATTTGAAGGTGCACAAGGGGCTGCCCCCGTTTTCTTGTTTTATCAAAGACTCCTTTCACATAAAGTCCATAGAATAACTTATCATCCTTTTGAGGTAGAGAAGATGTATATGTTCAACCATACTTGAGGTTGCCCTATTTAGCGAAGATGTATGTGTAGATAATTAGGTTTCATTTATAGAATATATATATATATATATATATATATATATATATATATATATATTGACATTTCTATATACATATTGCTTTAGAATCTGATCCAAGTATGAAACATTGTTCGTTGGCTACAGCTTAGAACACCAATCACATCACGTCCAGGAAGAGAGGACCGGACCTTCTTATTTGATATGGCCTGGTTTTGAATCTGAAATGAAAGGCCCAATTCCCAACTTTCACACTAGTATATGGATTCGGAACTTTATATTTATTTATTTATTTATCTTTAACTCACCAGTTTGAATATCTATAATAAATGGGTAATGGTCAATCATAATTCATGTCCATATTGTCAAACCTAATCCTTCAAAACCCGGCATGGGAAAAATGAATGTGGCCATGTCGTGAAATTGAGGGACATCAAAATCATAGTCGAAAACGGTGCTCATTCAAACAGAAACGGCAAAAGGGTTGACACCTTTGACAAAATTAAAGCCATGCCGATGCTTCTCAATTTTAAAGTTTACTGGTTCTCATGACGATTAATAAAATTTCATACTTGTAACTTTCAAGATTATGAGAGTGTAAAAGTGGTTCTGATAAACCCTAAAACATGGGGGAAAAAGATGAGCTGAAAGCAAACTTTCGGAGCCCATAATTTTTGACCAGAAATGTAAAATTTGAACAAACAAGTTTTGTTTGTCTGTTTCGCTGTTGTAATATTCCGGGGACAATCCTACATCGCTTTTGTCTGTAATTTGTCCAAGGTCTTTGCTGACACCTCCAACTTGAAGAACAGCAATGTCGTTTCCCATGAAATGACATTAAAGTAATCCATGTTCTCAGCCTCTCAACCAAGCCTATTTTCTTGCCCAGCAGAAAATTAAGATAAATTGATTCATATCTATCCTTGCATATTTGGCTTATCGTTGCCTCATGGGTAACTCCTCAAATTCAGTAGTTTTCACACGAGGATGAATGGTAAAATTCTTAATATATGTTTAATATATGCTTGTTAGAGAATAATATAAATTATATCTTGGAATCTCACCTAACAGTTTAAGTTTTAAGATGAGATGATTTTTTGACATAGTATCAGAACTTTATTGACTTAGCAGTCACAAATGTGAATCTCACTATCCTTATTCTATTTAATAAAAATTAAGCATAAAGTAGTATGTACCTGTGTACAAGTTTCAAACCCAAAAGATTTTTACTTGAGGGAGTGTGTTACAGAATAATATAAATCATATTCTGAAATCTCACCTCACCTCACAACTTAAACTTTTAGATGAGATTTTTTTTTTTTACTGGAGCACTTCTGAATGATTACTGTACATCATATTGTATATGCAGAGGAAAACATGAAATGAGAGTAAGTAGATAAAGTAAAGCAGAGTCTAAAAAGGTTTCTGGAATGGGCCGGAGCTTGAAAGAGGGAAAGGATGGTGCTTGATATTAGAAAGGAAGGGGCGGTTGACACCATTGATGGGTAGAATGCATGAAATTACCTCCAAAAGAGGGACAGCACCGTTAAAGGGAAAACAAAATTGGACCCCAAGTCGCGACGCCCTTGTCATGCCAGTGGTTCTCTCTTTCTGTCAGTGTGGTCTTGGTCACTTGAGATGGATGGACCCGCTTTGACTAGTGGCCTGTTTTTTATATATTATTTTTATTATTATTATTATTATTATTATTATTAGTGTCCGGGTCAGCTTGAGCGTATCTCAACTACTTTTATAGGTCCTGAAATTAACGATTATGAAAGTCTACAATGACCATCTTATTAGCAACAATAGAACTCGAATATAAAACTATAGGAGAAGAAAACCCTTTAATCTCGAGCTCTTACCTAAGACCACGGTGGCCTGGTTTTAGTTTGGTTGCCAAGGTTTCAGGAAAATATTAGAACATTGGCGGGTATCCGGGTCAGTATGAATACATCTCGACTAATCTTATGGATCCTGAAGTTAATAATCATATAAATTTAAAAGTTCAAAAACAAGATCACAGAAAAAACAAATCACAGTGGCCTGATCTTAGTTTGGTTGCTAGGGTTTAAGGAAAATATTAAGACACTGGCGGCAAGTGTAGTGGTAAATAAGTAATCATGAGCTAATAAATTATTATTATTGGTAAGAAGCTAACAGATCACTTTGTTAAATCGTAATTAGATGTTAAGCATTCGATAAATCTCTTGAAAAGTTGAAAACAGTGATTGAAAGTAAGTACTTTAGGATTGGTGTTTCCTTCCATAAGCAATCATATTAGCATTAGGTCAGCCAGGTATGTCTGGTTTAATAAAAAAACATGGTCATTGGACCAAATCTCTCACGCACCACGCTCAATTATCTGTGTGTTTTATTATCGTGCGGGGTGTTTTTCGATACTTAAGAATACTTTAAAATAATTTTTATTAAGAATTTTTATCTATTTTAATATCAGTATATTGAATTTATAAGAAAAAACATTTTAACTCCTTTGAAAAGCACGTAGATATTCCTTACCATAGACAATTACTTGCCCAGAAAAGAGGGAAATCCTTAATATATATGTAAAGAGGTTTCGATGGCCAAATTGTCGACTATGCCTGTTTGGCAGTGCGTTCAAACCGGCGTTTAGCCAAAATTCATTTTTTTTTTATTTTAAATGAATTTTTTTTGGTGTTTTTAGATCATTTTGATGTGCTGATGTTAAAAATAATTTTAAAAAATAAAAAAAATATTATTTTGATGTATTTGTAAACGAAAAGCACTTTCAAAAACAACCGCAACCGCAACCGCCCTCCCAAACAGGCCTTAAACAAGAATAAAAAGTCTGTAAACCTGGGCAATGGTCTAAACTCAAAACATGACTTGGAGAATTTTACCTCTTGAAAATGCATCATTAGTTTCAAGTTTGTCGCATGTGTTAGAATGTGGTCTTATGATTGTGTTGGGAGTAAGTTGACACTCCTTTAACAATGTTGAAATTTCTTGCTCCTCCATCGTAATTTCAAACGATCCCTTGCCTCAACTACTGTTCATATAGACTCAAAAATGTTTGACTGACCGATCCACCCTATATCTTTTAATTTCCTTTCTAGCTTCAATGGAATACTTACACCGATTAGAAGTTTGTTAGATATTGTTTTTGAAAATATTTTTGGTTTAGAAATACATTAAAATCATCTATTTTATTTTTTCAATTCAAAATACGACTGAATGCAACTCAATTATCACTAGACCATTAAAATGAGCCGTATTCAGCCAAAAAAGAAGAATGATTGGCATAAACGAACCCACCTCTAGCTCGTTCAAGTGGCCACACCCTCCCATCCCTCGAAGATATATTCTACACCGCAATGTCGGCTTCATGGGATTCTGACTCAACAAGCTGACGTGGAGTCCACTTGTCATGACTTCCAACATTCACTGCAATGCTCGATATATAGGATTACACTTTGAGGCAGTATTGATCATCCAAATTCATAAAGTTGCTAACATTTTTCCTTTCAGCAATGTCAAAGGGGCACTCAAGTTGGCATGCTTGATCGCCTGAGAAGCAAGAGGATATGTAAAAATAGAGGGGAAATGTATTCTTATCCATATAGATTCTTCAATATTTCAAAATGTCATGCTTTTTCTCTGGTGAATTATAAAATAAGTTTTGAATTATCTCTGATGTCTAATTTTTCTCTCCACTCAAACCCTCATTTATGTTCTAATTCCACATAAAACATTAAAAAAAACCGTAAGAAGTTTAAATAAGCTGGCTATTTAATGGTTGGGAGAAATATCGAAACTATGAAACTAGAAAGATAATATTAACAAATTTTAAATCGTTTTAGGTGCGGGACTCTAGTGAATCTATAGGACAAAACTGAAGTTTACCCCAAAATTATTGAGTGACTCGTACTTAGCTCCTGCATAACATTTTATTTTAAAAATATTTTTGAAATAATTTTAAAAAAAATTATGTTAGTTTTTTTTATTTTAAATTAAAATTTTCTGGTGTTTTTATATCATTTTTATTTGATGATGTCAATTTTTTTTTTTTAAAAAAAACATAATTTTAATGCATTTTTAAATAAAAAAACATTTTCAAAAATAATCTCAACCACGTTTTCAATCAGGCATCAGTCAATTAATGTTGTCATTATTAATTCTAGATATGATTCCATGGTGCCCAAATAAAATAGGTAGAAATAGGGGTAAATAGATGAAAATTACATTATCTATAGGGGTAAATCTGATTCCATGGTGCTCAAATAAAATGGACAAAAAACAAGGCCAAGTTCATGTGTCTGGGTCATCTTTTTTTCTTGAGGGTGGATTACTTGTCATTGATGTCTAATTTTTGAAAAAAAAAAAAAAAAAAAGCAAACCAGAAAAATACATTTCTTGTCCTCATTCAATTTTAAAATACCGAAATAGTCATATTGCAAGGACAATTGCAACCTCAATCATTAGCATATGATTTTTTTTGGTGAAGGGTAAGATAGTCAACATTGCTCCTGCTCATCATACAATGTGTAATAGAGTTTTTACCATATCTTTTTCTGAGGGGTGTTTAAAAAACAGTAGCAAGGCATGTGAGCATGAGCAAGGTGACTTCATTTTCAATAAATAACTAAGGGAAAAAAACCATATAGTAGGTGGTTTGATGATAAGAACTTGGGATTAAGAGGTTTGTTTTTTCCTTGTAGTTTCAGGTTTGAACTTTGTGGCTGCGTCACTAAAAGTTTATATGGTTGTTAACTTCAGGACTTGCGGGAGTAATTGAGATGCGTGCAAGCTGACCCGGACACCTATGTTAATAAACAAAAATTAAAGGTGAACGTAAAGATGGTGATCGTCCCCAAGGGGCGTGACGTGATGATAAGGATTTGTGATATGTATAACATGTCTCGAGTTCTCGAGTTCAAGTCAGGACGTGCACCCCTTGTAAAAGCATAGAACAATTATAATTTTACTCACTCATTTGAACCCATAAAACACATGAGATTTTCTGGTATCCAACAAAAATAAAGATGATGACCATGACTTCCACTGGGATATCTGGCATTGAAGTCAAGATATGGGGAAAGACAGGTCCTTCGTTGCAGGGTTTTTAATTGGTGCGACAAAGGGTGTGGGAGACAAGTGCTCCTGCAAGTTTTAAAGGTAGCAGACCATAGCATCACATGCTTCCATGCTCTTCAGATTTTTCTCTCTACTCCAAAATAATAGTCGAGTTGTTCTCTCATTCACGATGAGATGCCTCTTTCAATCCCTGAATTCCAAGAAGCACAATGCGGTGAGATTGAGAGAGAATACTTTTATTTAAACATTAAAATCTATTTTTTTTTCGATTTATTCTTCAAAGTTTTGTTGGGGTTTTCCTAGACTTTGCATATTATCGTGTGTTCAAGTTGTCAGCGAATGTTGCGAGATTAAATTATAGATCAATTGTACATGAGATAACTTTTATTATTTCTATAACAGAAACCTACAAAAAACAAGGATAGTCCACGAGAATGATGATCTTAGAGCCTACATCGATCATCCAATAACTTTAAAAAAGTGAGGTGTGTTGGAAAATTAAACTTACATTCAATAAATAAATATTATAAATGATCAAATATCAAATTTAATAACTAAAAATTATTCAAATACGACCTTAAGACAAAGATTGTCTACCTAATGCAGTTAAAGTGTCTTGATGATCAAAGGTAACCATGTTTGAAACTGGAGACTCACATGCAAATTAAGACATCTATATATATATATATATATATTCCCAGTTCCTTGTAAGGTTTAGCCATCTTCTACCGTGCAATGAATGGAACCTTCATGCTACTTGAGGCCGGAAAGTGACCTGGCACATGAAAATATAGAACGTAGCATTCTTACTTTTCTTTTTTCTTTCAGGGAAAAATCGGTGGTCTTATATTCTTTAAAGGTGGCAGAATACAAGAACTCAGTTTTCTAATACAAAGCAAGAACCACTGGTCCATACGGTGGTTTCGAGGCTTTATTTTCTGTCGAGCCATTATTGTTAATTTGACTCTTCTATATTGTAGTGGCGGAAATTGATTGTCAAATATTGTTTAGTGTATAACTTATTACCATACTATTTAGTAAAAATAACATTTACCTTCACATAATTTTCTATCATATTTTCTCTCGCGTGACTTACACAAGCTTATAATTATTATATTATATTTAATTTGAATTAAAAAAAAAAGCGATAACAAGGTTCTGATAGTAAGACTCTTTAAATATAAATTAAGGTAAGGTTAAAATAATAATTATATATTATTCTAGAGCATGGGGTCATAGGGTGAACCTGCCCCAACATAGTGTAATTTGAATTTAGGGTTTGGCCCTCAGGCGCATTCTATGATCCATTAGATTTTGTGCTACCTTGAGCCTTGCCTTGTGTTCTGTGTTATAAACATGCATTATGTTTTTTTTTTTTTTTTTTTTTTGTGTAAATCCCACTCATGATCAATTACCAATGACGTCTTTTTCCAAGAGAATGATATTTAGACGTAGTGGTCATTGGAATATATGATGAAGTAACAGTTTATAAAGTCGCATGAATCCCTTGCTAGATCAGATGCATGTTGGCATGAGACATCGCTCTCTTGCATATCAACAACTTTAGACAATTTTATTCTAAAAAAGACTTTCTCCTCTCGAAGGAAAGAAGATAGTTATTGAGGAACTTGACGTGATATCAGAGAATTTAAAATCTATATAATAGATTTTAAATTCGAATCAGGACATTCATCTCTTATATAAACCTAAAATAATCAGAATTTTACTTATTTACCTGAACTCACAAATTATATTTATGCGGCAAAAAAAAAGAAGAAGAAAAAAGTGCATGGGTACCTTCATAAAGACCGGCACGTTGCTAAATGTCTTTTTCAAAAGAGAGAGTGTGATTTTCGAAACAATTAATTTGAATGATCGATCGATATTCACAGAATGCTGTAATGATATCTGTCATATTTAGAGACGAGAGGGGTAATATTTTTCATTCAAAAGTTGATTGGATGTTACGACAATATTAATTCGGTCAAGCAACCATGAAGAATGTTATCCAACCATCCACATGAATGAATCATGATATTGTCCGGGAAGTCGTGGCAATTTTGGACAGCCAATTTCACTTGTCCTCCATTGATGTGGAATTCCAAGCACATCAATAAGTAACACACAGTTTCGTGTCAAACCTGTCGTTTTTGCGATTAATTTTACAGCTGATTCAAATAACTAACTTAACTGTTAAAGCAAGAAGAAGAAGAAGAAGAAGAAGAAGAGATTAGCCAACTATTTCTCCTTCTCCTTCTTCTTCTGTTTTCTTTCCAGATTTGTTTCTAACTACATCATCAAACTTTATTTGTTTGTAGTTTTATCCTTGTAAAATATACTAGCAAGATTTTATGCAAATTCTTAAACATGGCCTAAGCAATGACTTAGCCTAAGTCTCACGTCATGGATTGCACGATTTATCTTAGGTGCAACTAATTCAATTCAGAATAACATCTTTTCAATAATTTATAAAGTGAAAACAACGTTGTTGTTTTGATTTTTTTTTTTTTTAAAGCTTCAAACTAAGTTCTGTCTTATTTAACTCTCACTTACTGAAATTTGAAACCTGACATGGTACAAATCTCAGGTGGTGGGTCACTTGGTTGATCCTTCAAGTTGGACTGACTTTAATAACATCTGTTTTATGTGTCGAGTTGTCTAGCTTTGCGTACTCTTACATATACAAAGTGAATGAGAATATTGTGATGTAAAATTAAAGATCAATATTATTAAACATAATAACAGGTTATATTTAAGGAAAAAAATCAATTGAATGAACAAGGGTCAAATTAACACAAAATATATCTAGCCGGTATTTCGTTTTCATTGTTGAAAAGGCATTAAAAAGTTTAATTTAGACCCTACCAATTTAGGTTCTTACATTTCAGTTTCAAACTTTATTTTTTCATGTTTTAGCCCCTAGATGTAAAAAAAAAGAGAAAAAGTTATCGAAAAAAGAAATGAGAGAGATAGTGTTTGGCTTGTCACTTTCCAACCACAAAAAAGTTGATCCTTTTGTCAATAAGTTTATTTTTGTAAGAGTTCAATAAAGGTATTGCTGTCATTCGGTCATGCTAAAATTTTTTTTAAGGGGTATGACGTGATAATAAATGATTTGTGATCTGCACAACAGATCATAAATTCAAGTCAAGACATGCACTCCTTGTAAAAGCCTAGAACAACAGGAGTTTTAGTCGTTCACATGGGCCCACAAAGTGTATTTTCTAGGGAGGTTGAGTTTCCTCGCAACCACAAAAAAAAGTCATGCTAAAAAAAGTAGTTCGAGGTCTCTTTATATATATATAATAGAAATTTTAAATTAAACTACCGTTTTCAAATAGAAATTTAATGAAATTTGAATACAAAAGTAGGTATATATGATATTTAATAAAAATAGAGGGAGTTTTTGTCGGATCTTGAAACTTTCTAGTGGTATCTATAATTTTACAATATATCGAGAGAATTATTATAATTTACCCTTTATAAGAGGTCTGACTTTGAGAATTGAGAGTAATTACACTAAATTGTTTCATATTAAAAGGTTAGTAAGTAATTAGCAAAAAGTAGAAGTTTGAGGATTGTTATAGGTAACGTAATTAGTGGGGAAAAGAAGCAAAAGCTCGTGGAGAAAATCACAAATCACTAAAGTGCTACAGTTTGGCAGTCAGTACAAATGGATTGAAACCACAGGATCTTTTAGTTACATTTTCCCGTCTTTATTTCTTTTATTTATTATTTTCTTAAAAAAAATAATTGGTTTGTAATGTCACATTAAGAATCTTTTCGTAATAAAAGTTGAATTATTCCCAATTAAAATAATATAATAAAATACAGCATAAAGATAGATAAGTGTTAGAGATAGTTTGTATGAAATAAAATTCTATGTTACAATAGAATCCCGAATCTAAGTAGGTGAAGTTACATCACCAACTAGAAATCCCCAAAGCTAATCTATCAAGAGGAAGTTCTTCAAAAACAAATTTATATCTATCCTGAAATTTGATATTCTCATTATTTGATTTCTTTGTTTAAGAAAAAAAAAAGCATTAGCTGAGAAAAGTATAAAATGATGAAAATGATTTAAGTAGATGATTATATGGAAAGACTTTGAAAAAACACCTTAAAAATACTTGGAGTTTTCATGTTTTTTTTTTTTTTGTACAAACGAATGAATTTGATTAAATTTATATATACATTTACCATTTCTTATGAACTCTAAAGAGATCTAAATAGTTTGACACAAAGCGACGATTGTAGTTTGTTTTTAAATTTTTTATTTAAAACTTGACACAAATAAGTTGTATTTGCATGGTATATTAATATAAATAAAAGTTATTTGAATTTAGTGACCATAATTAACCTCAAAAATAAAATAAAACAAACTATATAAAATAAAAAAGGACAAGCACAGTAAAATAGTTATATGTACATAGATAGTTTACTTCTTATTAGAAAGATCAACCTTTTAATTTAGATTTAATTAACATTAACAAAAAATATTAATTTACAAGTTTATATTTTTTTAAATCTACTTTATTAAACATATATAATATTTTTATACTTTTCAATTAAAAAAAGTCACGATACCGATAAATTCATTTAATTACAACACAGACTTAATCTTTTTATATATTAAAAATGTTAAATTAAAATTCAGTAATTGTGTTTAAAGTAATTTTCGGTAGGAAATGAATTGAAATAATATATATTTTTTTTAAATATTTTTGACATGAGTACATTAAAATTAAAATAATCTGAAAACCATTTTTTTAAATTTGAAATAAAGAAAAAATAATAATGCTTTTTAAAAAATATCTTAAAACTGAAGAATATTTTTCTGGCACGGTGGAGCCTAGCATTCTTCGGTTTTATCATAAATTCCAACAACGTCACGCTTGTGAATTCAGAAGGAGATGTCAAGTGGACCGAATTCGAAACAAGTCAATTTAACCGAGCTTATATTCTTACCCTATTTTTAAATTAAATTACCTTTCTCAAATAGAAATTTAATGAAATTTGAATACAAAAGAGGGTATCTATGATATTTAATAAAAATAGAGGGAGTTTTTTGTCGGATTTTATAACTTTCTAGTGGTATCTATATAATTTTATAATATATCGAGAGGATTATTATAATTTACCCTTTATAAGAGGTTTGACTTTGAGAATCGAGAGTAATTACACTAAATTGTTTCATATTAAAAGTTTTGAAACCACAGGATTTTTTAGTTACATCAAATGGATTGAAACCAAAGGATTTTTATAAGAAGTATAATTTATAAGAGTATAATTTACTTTGGTTTAAAAAATCCTGTTTCATATTAAAAGTATAATTTACCCTTTATAAGAGGTTTGACTCCTGAACTTGATTTCTTATCAATTGAGCCCTTAATAAAATTAACTTGACCAATTTAAGTATAATTAAATTCTTGTACTTAATTAAATCCTTCAATCGGATCCTAAATTAATCTCTAAACATAATTATACTTTAAATTTGTCTATTATTAAATCAAATAAGCTTATAAAAATATAGTTATGTACTTTCAATTTAATTTTTATATAGATTTATTCAATATACATGCTTGGATACATGTAGTTTTTATCGATTAAAGGTGTGTATCGCAAACTATCCAGGTCCCTTCACAAACCGGTGCAGCAATTATGAGAACAATATTCGCATTTTGTTATTACCAAGATAAGGAAAAGAAAAAAGAAAAAAAAAAGGGAATTAATGGGAATTCAAACTCATTCAAAAAGCTTGAACAGACATTTGATCAAGATGGGTACTGTGTTACAAGGAGTCATAAACCCTATAATGACATCTAATCCTTAGAATATATACTTGTGAAGAACATAGCATATAACATAAACTTATGAAATCGGTCGATGCCCTTAATTTGTAATTAGGATACAGGACCGTTGTCGTAGCAGATTAAAGAGCAGTGAATAGAAGTTATTCGACAAAAAGAGGGAGACAGAAAGTGAAGAGAATAGCCCACCGGCATTATACGTGCAGGGTTTGAAACATAGCTTATAAACAGGTGAAGAATTAACGTAAGTTTTGGTGCGAATACCTGCTGAAACGTCAAGTTGTGGAATAATGGGATCAACCGACGATTATTTATTGGAATTTTTGTAGTTACATGACCTCTCTAAAGTAAAGAATTTATTTTGTTGAAACATGTTAGAGAATAGTATAAATTATATTCCGGGGTCTCATCTAATAAATTAAATTTTTAGATGAGATGGTTATATGATATGACATCAAAATCTTGTTGACCAAGCGGTCACGAGTTCAAATCTTACAATTTTCATTCTATTTGATAAATATCAAGTACAAGATAATATTGGCATGTATACAAGTTTAAAGTTTAAAGAGTTTTCATTTGTTCATTGACAAGGAATAAATGGGAACGGTGGATAAAGTTTTGTGCAGTTACCTCAATTTTCAACGTGGGCATGCAAATAGTACTGGCTAGTAGAAGGATAAGCAACCGACCTTGCGATATCGTGTATACGCACAGTTTCTGCAAATTGTGAATCGAAGCTAGCTTTCTCCTTCGTGGAAATTCAAGGTGTGGCAAATTAAATTCCTTTTCATTCGGTTCAAATCATCATATTGATTATTACTTTGATTCCTTGCACTATACTGCTAGATGAAGCATCATTTCTTTTCGATTATTCAAAAGAAGAGTATAGACGTTAATGGTTCATATTTTACTATCGGAGAAAAGTCTTAACCACAAAATTTTAAAAAAAAAAGTATTTGAGGTGATTCATTATTTATAATTCAAATATTTTGCAAAACCAAACTATAATTCTTAATGAAAAACAAAATGATTCAATCCAAAATAGAAGAAGCAAATGAAGAAAAAAAATCCCAATCGAAAAGGAAAAGAATAGATGTGAGTAACACCGAAATTAAGATGATTCACTATTCATATAAACAGTATTTCTATCTCAAATCTCTTAGTGTTTTGTAAATGTCAATAGGGAAAAGTGGATTAAAACAGAAATAGTGGAAAACTAATGGAAGAGCAGCTAAACAATTTTATGCAATAACGTATAAATTAAATAAATCTCCAAGGAGCGTGACGTGATAACAGAGAACTTGCGATTTGCACAGCAGGTTTCGAGTTCGAGTCAGGGCGCGCACACCTTGTAAGAGTCTGGGATAGCCAAAGTTTTACTCGTTTACCTAGACCTACAAAGTGTGTTTTCGAGAGGTGGTGTTTCCCTGCATCCAAAAAAAAAGTATAAATTAATAATTTCAAAATTTAACTTTATTATAACATGTAATCGGGGTTTTGATCCTGAGATTTGATGGTCAAAGTTATAGGTGAATATCTACAAATATAGGATGTGCCAATTGCAAAGTCTCGGTTTCTTATGTTTTTTACTTTATTTTTCCTTTGTTAGATAAAATATATTCAAAAACTAATTTAACATTATTGGAGATTATATTTACTTTTAGATGTTTTTAAAACTACTTTTCATACTTCTCTGATACATTAAGAAAAACAATTCCATAAATATTGCCCACAATGTTTAAACTCAAAAAATCAAATAAAAAAAATACACCTCTTTGCTCACAAAAACAATTCGTCGACGCTTTCTATGGTTTGAGAGCTAATGATTTAATTTCATGACTCGCAACCCTAAAACTCAAACTTCAAAGTGTTGTTAGTTGATTAAAAAGGTGTATTTTCCTTTTTAATTTCTTGAGTTTAAGTCCTACCACTAATATCTAAAAAAGCTTATTTTCTTCATTCATATATATATATATATATATATATATATTAAATTTGGTTTGAAAAGCTCATTGGTCACGGATGTCTTAAAAAAAACTATTCTCTAAATACACCGGGAATGGATCACAAGATCAACATCAAAATGGAAACTAATCATTTTCTTACCTTAAACGACCACAACAAATTTAGACTTCCGTATGCTTTCACATGTGAGAATTTTCAAGTTGAAATTAACTCGTCGGAAAGAAAAAAACAAGAAGAAAAAGAATCCACCTTGTGTGCACTCATCATTATTGGCATCTTAAGTAATTTAAATTAATTTTAATTATAGACAAATAAAACATTGTAAAAGTCACATGTAATAAATGCAGAAGCAAAGAAAAAACATTACGGCAAAGAACGTGAATGGGTGTTAGAATATAATATAATCATATTCTGGGGCCTCATCTATAAGCTTAAGCTTTTAGGTGAGATGGTTTCTTAATATGGTATCAGAACCTTGTTGACCCAGCGGTCACGAGTTCGAATCTCATCACCCCCATTCTATTTGATAAAAAAATCAAGCACAAGGTAATGTGTGTCTATGCAAGTTTCAAGCCCAAAGAGCTTTCACTTGAGGGGATGTGTTAGAGTATAATATAATCATATTCTGGGACCTCACCTATAAACTTAAGTTTTTAGATGAGATAGTTCCTTAACAAAGGAAAAGACAACCCAAATTCATGACAACTAAATGAATATAAATTTATAGTTTTTTTTTCCCGTTGAATTATGTTATAGTTTTTACTTTGCGCTACTTTGTGGGTTTTTATCTCACTCTGCTCGTATAGTCATATGATTTATTAAGGGTGAATTTTACAAAACCAAATTATAATCATCAAATGAAAAGAAAAATTATCCAATAAAAAAATTCAAATGAAAAGTTTGGAGGACCAATAAAAACAATTGAGGTGATAAAAAAGTTTGCAGAATCCATCAAAAAAAGCTTAAAAGAATCCAATCACAAATAAAAAATGTGAAGAAAAGTGTTTTTACTGTAAGTTTTTTAATGAACAGTACAATAATATATATTTTTAATTTAGAATTCACGCGTTTTTAGAATGAAAAATAAAAATATGGACATTGATGGGTGCCAACCGACGCCTGAGCCACCGCTATATATATGCTCCAGCCCATTCTCAAAGTTTGCCAAGCTTGTGCGGTACTGGTAGTGGTGGGTTTGAGACAGAGAGGATATTTCTTCATAAGAGCTGTGTTTTTCAGCTTTCTGAGAGAGAAACAGAGGGAGAGGAAGATGGAAATAGAAATGAAGCATTCAAAATTTAAGAGGATTTGTGTGTTTTGTGGTAGCAGTCCAGGGAAGAAAAGCAGCTACAAGGAGGCTGCTATTGAGCTTGCAAAAGAGTTGGTAAGAAGAGAAACAAATTCTTGTCCCTCTGTTTTCTTTTCTTTTTTTCAAATTAAATCTCGTTTTATTGAATTATTTTCTTATGTCACCACAACTTGTTTATTGTTTTGGTTTTCCATTCTGATTCCTCAGTTATGGCTCTCCGGGTTAAATCATTTCCTTGTATTGTAATCAGTTTTGATCATTACTTTCTCTCGCATTGTTTTTCTGGGTTTCAATCGCTCTGTTTCGTGGACAGCTGATGAATTTCTCTTCCTGATATTGCATGCACCTAAGCTGGTTTCAAAGACTTCATCTTCTTTCTCTGAGCTATCTACATTTTATCAGCCATGGCAAAGCTGATATTGATGTTCTTTTCTTTTTTTATTTTTAAAGGTATCAAGAAATATTGACCTGGTTTATGGAGGAGGAAGTATTGGTTTAATGGGGTTGATTTCTCAAGCTGTCTTTAATGGAGGCCGCCATGTGATTGGGTAAAGTCTTAACATTCTTTTTCCTCCCTCGCTTGTATATTTTTCTTTCCATCTATCTTCTTCCTCGTATATCCAAGAAGGTGAAGAAATATTCATTGATTGAAAAATGTTTTTTTTTTTTATTTATCTTCTTACTAACTGTTCTCATTTGATTGTGTGCAGAGTCATCCCCAAGACACTCATGCCTAGAGAGGTATCTCTTCTCTATCTGAATAGGGCATCTTCTTCTTCTTTTTTTCTAAATTTCTCTTTAATGATTTTGTTTTTTCTTTAAAAATCTTCTGTGGCAGCTACTTTCACATGAATTTCTACCTCTCTTTTGTTATCTCTCTCCTTTTCTTTTCTTTTTTTTTATCAAGAAAAGGGAATTTCATATTTGTCTCTTCAAACTCAGGGGGAGACTTTTTGTGTTTCCCCATGAACTTGCCTGTCAATCCAACTGGTGGGATCCGGGTCTTCACCATTTTGATCTTCTCTAAAACGTTTTATTTGACAACTTGCTAGATTTTTATGACAGGTCCACCAATACTCGAGGATTTTCTTTTCATTTTCTTGTTCGATAAAGCACAAGACTGAAAATGAGGCTTCGTCATATAGGGTTTCTATGTTTTTTCTTGCGTTTCCCTTCTGTTTGGCCCCACCACCTCTGCCACTCATCATTGCTTCTCTTTCGATAACTCTCTGTCTTCATTTTTTCTTATGTTGACATGGGCACTGCCTGCATCTTGTGCAGATCACCGGAGAAACAGTCGGAGAAGTGAAAGCTGTTGCTGATATGCACCAAAGGAAGGCTGAAATGGCTAGAAATTCAGATGCCTTTATTGCCTTACCTGGTTGGTACAAGCTTAATACCTTGAAAATACTACGATTGCTTTCATATATATATATATATACACGGTCCAAAATCTTAAGAAGAAATAAACTATCTATCTCTAAATATAAATTTATTCATAAAGAGATAAAAATGCAGATAAAACAAGGTCAATTGTTCCTATTGAGAAAATTTTCAACCCCTTTCCGTAAAGTATGAACCAGAGTTTCCAACATCATATTTACTTTCTTCCCAATATGATAAATATTTCCAGCATATGTTTTTTTTGAAGATAAATTTTACCACATTTAATAAATGTTTTGGGATTCATCCTGTAGCTCAAACTTTATCCAGTCTGTGATTCGAATCCCTCATGTTACTCTCTGTGGAATCTGCTGACCAGCTTGAGATAGTGGCTCTCGAGCTAGGTGAAGTCTAGAATGGTGTTAATTTGAGTATCTTATGATATCATACGAAAATATTGAATTTAAATAAATTAGTAAATGCACTCTCTGCTATAAGTTTGGCCTCACTTCAAAAACAACAAGAATGACAAGAGAGCAACCGTGAAGACGTTAGTCACAGGTTTCATTGTTATCGTCAGCTTCTGACATTAAAATTTAGGCCCTGTTTGGCACCAGAAGAAGGACGGCCCAATCAGTATATATAGCCTTGTATTGGGCCTTGTGTCATAATGCAAGACTGGAGCTGGCCCTTCAAGGGCTAATCCATGATCCCAATACACTCCTAGTTTAAGAAACTATTTTCACAAAATACATTCAAAGTGTCCTGACGATTCAAGAATACTAAGTTGGAATGCAATGTCCTAATTTCTGCCAGAGAATCCTTATCCTGATGATTTCAAGACCACATGGATGGAAGTGTGCGTATTCAAACCTATGAGATTTTTTCAAGTGCTGTGAAAAACTAGTATCTAACACTTGCCTTCTGATATACTAAAAAACATGTTCTTTCTGCGCCCTGAGTTCGAGCTTTTCTATGCATGCCTGTCATCCTCGCAATACTTTACCTGTCTACTGAGCTTGTAAGGTGTTCAGTGGATTCAGAAATTAATTGTGGTACACGTAAACTATCAGGACACACGTGTTATAAAAAAAAAATGTTACTTGTATTGAACTAATATGGACTGCTCGTGTTAAAAAAACTACATCTATGGAGTACCGGATCGATGATTTTTAATGGAATGTGAATATAGGTGGTTATGGGACCCTTGAAGAACTTCTTGAAGTCATAACTTGGGCCCAGCTTGGGATTCATGACAAACCGGTAAAACACCTTTCCCTTGTATCCAACCACTCTCTGTTTTTAGTTTTTTAGTTTTAACAATCCTTATCTGCAATATCCATTATCTTCTTCTTCTTCTTCGAAACAGAGAGTCAAAGCAGGTGTTGCATTTTGCAGGTGGGATTGCTGAATGTGGATGGATATTACAATTCTTTGTTATCATTTATCGACAAAGCAGTAGAGGAAGGCTTCATTAATCCAAGTGCACGCCATATAATTGTATCTGCCCCAACCCCAATAGAGCTGGTCAAGAAAATGGAGGTACTCTTTTTTTTGTAATTTAATTTTCTTGTAGGAGATGCTTGGTGCGCACCTAATAGGGTTAAATATTCCTTTAGTGATAGCTAATGTTGTTTGTGTAAAGAAAATGGGAATATATCCAAAAGTAGCGAGCTAAAGAGTAAATTATAACATTCGAGAGAGATCACGGTTATAATACTTTTAATTATAGTTAATAAAAGCTGGAATTAAATTTAACTGAATTATATTGGATTAACTCAGGTCAATCGAGAGATTAGCCGGGTCCGAAACAACCCGCTATACCAACCCGATTTGATTTAATAAGAAAAAAAACAAAAACCCTTATCTTTTATTTCTAAAACCCACCCAAACTCTTAAGAAGACAAGACCACTAATATTCCAGTCTTCCTTACAATTGAGTAATTACGCACTTATTGTTTCAGGAGTATTTTCCACGACATGAAATAGTGGCGTCGAAGCTAAGCTGGGAGATTGAACAGTTTGGGTACCCTCCACAATGTGATATATCAAGGTGAGAGATTGAAGCATGGAAGAGAGCCGAAGAGGACGAGGCCTTTGCCAATGCAATGGACAAATTTTAGATGACCAGCATATCCTCGAGTAGGAACCTCGTTAAATTCTATATATATAATCAACAAACCTTAAAATTCTTCTCCCCGACGAGAATTTGCTGCTCTTTTATTATTGCCAGTAAATGAAGGGAAGGGAGGAAATGTTAGGATGGCCATTATTTTTATCGGCAATGGTGTTCTGTGATCGACTTGTTGGTTTGAAGATAGTGGTCTTTTCTTCATTCAAGTAATCTTTTTAAACACTTTAATTGTGTGTGTGTGTGTGTGTGTTTTGCAATGGAATTACAGCAATTTTATAAATCAAAGTTTTCAGTTGGGAGATGGTTTATTTTTCTTTGCCGATGATGCCATGACGAGAGAGAGTCGTCGTTTCAGATCGTTTTGATGTGTTGATATCAGAAAAAAGTTTAATTTTTTTATATATATAATACATTTTTACCACCTTTGTCAACATGGCTTAGATGATCTTGAACCCAACCAATAAATACATAGAATTATGATAAGAATGGCAATTCTATATAAAGTTTATATTATAAACCGTACGTAAAGCCATGAATATTGCCTCTTGAAGATTGAGAGCCACCATGAGCTGAGCATCAATGGCATGAGAAAAGTAAATGCGACAATAAAAGACAATGTCTGGCAATTTTAATTCTATCCATTCAATTTTAGCTTCGTGCAGCTAACGGGATAAACATTCAGGACAGGGAAGAGCTGAAAGTGGATCATCTTGTCGGACACAACGTGTAGACGGAATATAGCCATGAGATTCTCCATTGATAAGCATCGAATAGGAAACAGTGTTGCGCATTTCATTATCCGCCCAAACCATATTGGATCAAACCCTAATCTTTCCATCATACTTTTCTCAAGAACGAACATTCTAATCTATCAAAAACCCTGCTCATAACCCACTTCATAGCCATCTCCTACTCTCTTCCTCTACTTTTGCTTTTCAAGTAATGGAGAATTTCGTGAGCCACAGAGATTAATGTATTGCGAATAAAAGAACTCTGAATAATGCTAATTATTGTAGCTATCACTCTACTAATTCTTTTACGTAAAACTTTAGCAATCATCTTGTAAAATACTACACAAAGGTTAAAAAGGCCTCACCTGTTTCATATTCTATACGTGTTTAACTTGAGCAACCAGAGAGATAATTGTATGATTGAATCCCTTTTAACAAAAATGACCCAATTAAAAAAAAACTATAAACAACATTATAGACATCATACTAAATTGAATTTCATTAAGTCTGAAAGAATTGACCAGTCATTCCATCAGAGCAAGGAGACTCTGTTGGGAGAATGGAGAACACAACCTCCATTATTTCTACTTTCGCTGCTATGAGAGTGAGAGATTGATTCATTCATTCTTCAAGTGACACGAGGAGATAAACCAGCTAATACCTTATCAATATTTAGGGCATTTCGGTGAAGAGAAGATACCAGATCAATAATCAACTGCAATCCGAGCTATATATGCTGTGTTGTTATTCCAGTTGCCATTGTCATCGAAGAATCTAAGAATGCGTTGATCAAGCAGCTTGTTTTTTGGATGACTTAAGCTAGCTTCAGTTAGAAGAATATAGAGTTTCCTGAAATACATACACACAATAGAAACAATAAACTCAAATAGCGTTTCAAGGATCCCGTTAAACATAACTAGAGTTATTTAGGGTTCATACAAAGATTATCTAAAGATCAGATGTTTTTTTCGACTTTAAATTACTCTCTATTAGTAATCAACACGAGCTACGAGTAAAAAAGATCATAAATCCTTTTATGACTGCTATTCCTTAGAAAAGATTTAAATTTTTTTGTCACAAAACCAAAAATAATTTATAAAACAAGAGACAAAAATCTAAAAGGGGATAAAAAAAAAAAACTCCCTTCATCGTAGGGATAGAATCAATCCTGTGTAGAAAGCGAGACCGAGAAAGAAAGAGAGACAGGCAGAGATTGGGTTTATTCAATTTCTATTTGAGAGCATGAGTATGGTTGAGATTCTTTTTGAAAATATTTTTTATTCAAAAATATATTGAAATAATATTTTTTTTTAAATAATTATTTTTTATATTAATACATAAAAATGATCTAAAAGATTAAATTTTTATAATCTAAGTAACGAAATTTTCCTTGGATACAGGGTGGTGCTGGCTACTGTTGCTTTGTTAGTTTGGACTTTGGACCTTATGTTTTGACCAGGAAGAGTTTCTTATCCCTCGTTTAATTGTTCTTTGTCATGTTTAAGTTTTTTTTATTGGCGTGATGGTGATCGTCATTGTCCAAAGATGATACTCATAGTTTTCCTCATGGACGACAGAAAACGAAAACTGGGTGCTCGCTATCATGGAGGCCGTACGTTATTTATTTTGTCTTGGTTATTTAAAAAACTACATTTTATATCTTCTTAGTTTATATATTCATAGCACTTTACATTCCGTGTCGTGTAAAAAATGTCAATCAAAAATATCCTGCTATTACATCTTCTTAGAGTTTATATGTGCGTGTGATTGCAGTTCTCTAGAAAACATTTTCAACGTCTACTTTTGATTATATGAACCAATCATGGTGCTTTCTTACAAACCACTGGCAGTAGAATGATGGTATTGCGTGCTCGTTAGATTGAAAACAAAAGGAATTCCCATCCGACAGAATATCTTTTTCCTTAATTTGACAGAAGGGATTATTACCTCTGTAGATTCAATACGGAAAACTTACTTGTGACATTCTGTTTCCTTGTTCCTAGATCTTTGCTTTAAGACCACTTCGATTACTAGAACCAAAGTTGTGTTTCACGGCACGAACGTCTGGTTATCAATCCTTAATAACCAACAACCTCTTATCTCATAATCACCTAGCAAGATATTATGGACACATTGGTAATAAAAAAGCTAAACATTAAGGAAAACTTCAAGAAGTTTATGTATTGGATCATATGATCTTAATGGTTGGACCCACTAATCCATTGATCTATGTGTATTCTTGCAGGGTTTTTTCTTTTCATTGTTACTTAATGTTTAGCATTGATGAAAAACGTTTAGAGGGAAGAAAGAGTAGTTTTCCGATGTCCCCTGCAATTGATTACAGTGATGCCACAGACTCTGATCCGATCAACTTAGGCCTTTCAGTGATTGAGAGAATTAACAAACTCCAGGTACAGGTGGGCTAAAAACTCACCTACCTCCATGTCCAGAAAGAGTCAGGCATACCGGCACCGAAGCTGCGGTGGCTCAAATCAAATGAAGGTTTTCGATTCTGTTTCGGTTGGTGATTTGTTTTTTCTATTGGAATGAAATGTTTCGGTTTCGGAGCGTTTCGGCATACCGTTTTACCGTTTTGAGGTTGTAATTAAATATATTAATTAAAACAAATTAGTTCAAATCCAAAAATAAAATTATTTAGAATTGTGCAATTTAATCTAAAAAAGAAACAATAAATGATTTTTCTAAATAAAATTATGAACATGTATAATATTACGAGAATGTCATCATCAATCTCGCAAAGTCATAACATTCTCTGATTGTTTTGAAATTTTAACATAATATATATAAACATGTCAAGAGACTTCTCATGAAATTTCATCTCAATCTAACAGTCGGATTAAGAAATATGATTGATATTGTAAAATTAATCATTATTTAAAAAAAATATTGCAGAGACTAAAAAACTTGCACCCGAGCTTAAAAACCAGTAACGACCTATCTTCTTCCCCAGCTCCGGCGTCCTCAGCTCCCTCTCTCTCCCTGTCTCCTCGGCGTCTCCCTCTCTTCCCTAGCAGCTGCAACTCTTTCCTTCTCAGCCGACCCTCACTCTCTAAAACCAGCAGCTGCAGCTCTCTGTCTCCCTCTCAACCAGCAGCTCTGGCTTCACAACTCCGACCACCTTGCACCACCTCGTCATCACCAGCAGCTCCCCCTCCACACCAGCGACCCAACCACGGTCTCAAGCGAAGGTAGCAGCAGCAAAAGTTGCTGCGACGTATGCCAGCTAGTTTTCCGACGCCATCATGATAGGAAGAACCACTTCGGTCTCCTCTACCCAACGGACAGGTACGTCGTTCATCACACTCAAAAATCCTCCATTTTTACTGTTACTTCTTCGTTCGTTGCAGGGAGTGAATTAATTCACTCCACGCTCACTGTCCACTGCATATGGACTGTGGGCTGGTCGGGTCGGGCTTTGTGCCTGGCCTGACCACCTGAAGAAGGCGGGCTTCCAGCCCCTCTGGGCTGGAAGCCTAGTCCGGACAGGATCTGGGCTGCCAGCCATCTGGGCCAAAAGCCTAGCACAAGGTGGGCTGATAGCCCAAAGCCCTCTGGGCTGGAAGTACTGCCTGAGGTGAGTATGGCTGACAGCCCACATGCTGGCATCCTGGCCCATCAGGGCCGAGCAGCCAACCCACAAAAAATAAAAAATACAAATTTGCATAAAAAAAGAATATCTTTTTTTAAAATAATTAAAACAAAAAAATGTGTTGTTTTCGTGCATACGGCCAATACGCTGATATATTTTGAACATTCCTTTTAAAAAAATATATTATTTAGGAGTTTAAAGAAAAATGTGTTTTAGCATGGATTTTGTAAACACAAAAATTGTTTTTTCTCGTATTTTTGGATTTTACAACATGTTTGTAAAATCCAAAGGGTATTGGCCAATATTCCAAAAATATCAAAATCTTATTTTTGAGGATACATATTATTCACTATTAATATTTGAGTACAAAAATCCTAAAGCGGTTAATATCCAAAACATTAGTGGGGATAATTCGCTATTATTCACTGTTGATATTTGGGTAAAGAAATCCTAAAGGAGTTAATATCCAAAATATTAGAGGAGATAATTCGTTGTTATTCACTGTTAATATTTGGATAAAGAAACCTTAAAGTGGTAAATATCCAAAATATTTTTTACATGAATAATACGTCATCATCATTTAACCAACACATCTTTGAAAGACCAATACCATAGCAATCATAAGGCAAACCAAAACATCAAGCAACTTACCTTAGATAGGGCGTACTAGGGGTGTTAAAACCTTCCCTTTACGCAACCAGTCTCTTGCCTTAGAATCTATGAAAGACCAGTTTAGGTTTCCTAGTAATCATAATACTAGGTGGCGACTCCTATTTTTCACAAAATAAAGACAAAACCCCAACATGAATTCCCCGCTCACGAGGAGGGTCGCCGCGACGCCGCGCTCTCGGGGAGGGTGCGACAATGAGTCTAGAGTAAAAATTATTTTTAAAAAAAATATTTGGGAAAGAAAATTATGAAGTGGTTATAATTATGAGAACTCTTATTACATCAAAGTGTGTGTGTGTGTAATGAAAGCAATTATTATTATAAGTTGATGTATAAGGGATACCTAAAACTAATACACATTAAACTAACCCACAGAAGAATTTTATATAAAAATATTACTTGTGTCTATGAAATTACTAATACAAAAATTATATAAATGATCTTTAGACTTGAAATCACAAAATTATCACGTTATACATATATTCGCCCACTTTACCAGTTGATGTTCCTTGACATATCATTTTTTATTATATTTATTTTTTTTATTATTATTTATTATATAAAAAACTTAAATATTTATATCTTATTCATTGGAAATTTTTGTATTTATTATTTATTATTCAATAAAAAATAAAAAAGTAACATATATTCTAGATAAATATACATATATCAAATGGTGAGATTATATATATGCATACGATACTAATTGATATATCTGAGATGATATTTGTATTGAATTTTGGATTAAGTTTGTGATATACATACCCTAGCAATTATGTATCACATAAAATAGTTATCTAAATAATTAACTGAATTAGATAGATATCCATTTAGTTCGAGTTAAATTATTGTCTGAATTTCCAAATGTATTACTATAATATTTTCCACTGTGGTTGTGTCTAGCTTTGTACTATCTATGTCCTCATCCGAACTCAAAACCATAGTTATTGATCCCGTCCCGGTCCCGGTTCCGGATTTATGTTTGGAATGGGACGTCCCGGTTTCGGTACCGTTCCGGGTACCGTTCCGGTTTTGTACTGTTCATTTTTATTTAATTATATATATGAAAAAAATAAAATATTAATTTAACAAGTATAATTTAAATTCAAGATAAATAAACTTTAAATTATACAATACAAACACAAAATCAAACAAACATAATCTCAAAATTAGAAACATCTCTAAAATTTCAACAATAAAATTATTTTTTTAAAAATAAAAAATGAAAAATGAAAAAAATCCGAATTATTTTTTTCATTTTTATTTAATTATATATATGAAAAAAATAAAATATTAAGGTTCATGCATGATTCAAAATAATTGAAAAATACATTACAAAACAATTATGTCCATAGAATTTCATTAGATAAAAATTAACAAACTAAAAATAAATATTTTGTTGATGTGAAATATAAATTAATTAATGTTATTTATTATCTTAAATTAATAGGATTTTTTAAAAAATATTTTTTATGCTAACTATTTTTTATGCTAATTATTATTATTATTATTATTATTATTATTATTATTATTATAAACCCCCATATTATTATTATTATTATTATTATTATTATTATTATTATTATTATTACCCCTCCCCCGTATAAACCTACTTTATTATTATTATTATTATTATTATTATTATTATTATTATTAATTTATATAACCCCTTACCCCCCGTATAAACTTTTAGCTAGAATGAGCTAATATGTGCTCCCGTGTATATAAATAAAATCATGGACCTAACAGTTTTAAATTATAAACCTACCTTTTTTTTTTTTTTTTTTTATTATTATAATATAAAAGCCCCTAACAACTAACATAACCCTAACCTACCTTCTTCCTTCTCCCACGCCGCCGCTTTCTCTCCTCCAAAGGATGTAACAAAAGAAAAAAGAGAAGAAGGCAAAAAGCGCCCGAATGGATTGATAAAAGAGACGATCGAGAACTGCCCACCCTCATCTCCTCTTCTCCATTTTCTTTTCTTCCTCCTCATCCTCTTCTCCTTTACTCTCTTCCTTCTCATCCTCTTCTCCTTTTTTTTTCTTGGTTCCGTTACAAGACAAAACGACGACGTTTTGCCTTAAACCGGAACGGAACGCCCGGTATGGAACCGGGGCGTTCCGGCCGGAATTCGGCCGGATTTTCCGGAACTGGCCGGGATTTTGACCGGGACAAAAACGTCGCCGTTTTGTCCCGGATTTTGCAACGGGACGGGCCGTTCCGGCCGTTCCGGCCGGAACGGGACGGGATCAATAACTTTGCTCAAAACAACCTCATCCGAACTCAAAACAACTATCTATCCCAAACCCAACCTCATCCTATCAAGTATGAATTCTTGATACTCGACCCTAACCTGATTAGGTTTCGAGTGTCTATAACCCAACCTGAACCCGATCGAAACCTAGATATTATAATTTCAGAGCTGATTAGAAAATAATTATAGGACTGTATTTGTCTTGGATTTGGCTGGATACTAATTAAAGCTTAAGCTATTCAACACTTGAAAATAGCAGTTCCCTCACCTGACCGAACCCCATTTCAATTTCAAAACAAATACTGCATTTAGATCTGTTGCTTGCAATCCGAACTGGAGAAGATAAAAAAACAAAGAGTTACATGCTTTACACTGAAGCTTGATTAGTATATGCTCCAAATAATAACTAAAATAAAAAAGCAAGGATAGAATCAAAAACCAAATAAAATCGAACCAGGTAATTTCTATCTCACAAAACCAAATAAAAAAACCACAAATAATTAGAAAACAAGAGACAAAAATCTAGAAGGGGACAAAAAAAACTCCCTTCATCGCAGGGATAGAATCAATCCTATGTAGAAAGCGAGACCGAGAAAAAAAGACGGAGACAAGTAGAGATAACTGCAAAACTACGGCCGCTATTTGACGAGAGAGAGAGAGAGAGAGGAAGTGCCAGGCAAGAATAATGGCTGAAAAGGGGACCTCTCTGTTTTCTCCATGCAAGATGGGCAAGTTCAGCCTCTCTCACAGGTCAGTTCATCCCACTTTCTCTCTGCCGGATTGATGCAATTGTTAGTTTCAATTTCAGACATTAAAAAACAAGAAAGAGCAGTACGGTGCTCCCAAAATCTAGAGAGAGAGAGATGCGGAAGGCATTTTTGTGATCTGATTTTTGTTATCAAGTAACGAAATTTTCCTCGGATACAGGGTGGTGCTAGCGCCCATGACAAGATGCAGGGCGTTAGCTGGGATACCAGGGGATGCTCTGGTGGAGTACTACTCGCAGAGGTCAACTCCTGGCGGACTTCTCATCTCTGAAGGCACTCTCATCTCTCCAACAGCTCCTGGGTAATTTCATCCTACCTTTGTTTATGGTTGATGTTCCCAACAATTTTCTAGTAACCATTACAATTGACCTTTCCTCTTTTTGGAATATATATATATATCATACCGGCTTTTTTCGGGATGAAGGGACTGGCTACTATTGATTTGATAGTTTGGACTTTGGACTTGGACCTTATGTTTTGACCGGCAAGAGTTTCTTATTTTATCCCATCGTTAAATTGATAATCAGTCAGTTGCAATTAGTTTTCATATCTCTCATTCAACTGTTCTTTGTCATGTTTAAGCTTTTTTTATTGGCGTGATGGTGATCGTCATTGTCTAAAGATGATACTCGTAGTTTTCCACATGGAATAATACGCTCGAGACAGAAAACGAAAACTGGGTGCTCGCTATCATGGAGCCCGTCTTCTATCCATCACTAAATTACTACTGGAATCAGGGCCGACACTTTTTAGAGTTTATAATATATTCATAGCACTTTACATTCCGTGTCGTGTAGATACGTAAAACATGTCAATTAAAAATATCCTGTTATTATAGATATACATTTTATATCTTCGTAGAGTTTGTGTGTGTGTGATTGAAGTTCTCTAGAAAACATTTTCAACGTCTACTTTTGATTATAAAAATCAATCATAGTGCTTTCTAACAAACCATTACCAATAGAATGATGTTATTGTGTACTCGTTAGATTGAAAACAATAGGAATTCGCATCCCTCTCTAAGGAATAGGATGATGGGATTATGTACACGTTAAGATGGATAGGAATTTCGCATCCGCCAGTGTATATCTTTTTCCCTTAATTTGGCAGAAGGGATTATGACCTCTTATCTCATCATCACCTAGCAAGATATTATGGACATAATGGTAATAAAAAAGCTAAACATTAAGAAGTTTATGTATTGGATCATATGATCTTAATGGGTAGACCCACTAATCCATTGATCTATGTTTATTCTTGATGGTTTTTTCTTTTCATTGTTACTTAATGTTTAGCATTCATGAAAAATGGTTTCTCCTATATTCACATTGTATTGTTAATGGCATGCATGTTTTATAGAATTTTTCTGGTGTCTTTATGGAGGAACCAGGTTTCCCCATGTGCCTGGAATTTACTCAGATGCTCAAGTGGAGGCATGGAAGAAGGTAGTGAACGCGGTTCATGACAAAGGGAGCATCATATTCTGTCAACTGTGGCACGTTGGCCGTGCATCTCATCATCGTAAATTTACTTACTCTATCACGAAACTCGAAATCAACCTTGTGGCATTTTCCTTGCACTATTTTTTATTGTCACTGTTGGCTACAATAATAGTTATTGAAGCACTGAATAGATCTACCTTTTGAATTTGGGCATGACATCAGTTTATCAACCTGGTGGTGCTGCACCAATTTCATCAACAGACAAGGCCATCTCAAACAGGTGGAGAATTCTCATGCCAGATGGGACCTATGGCACATGCACAGCACCTGTTGCCTTGGAAACCTCTGAAATACTCGAGGTGGTGGAGCATTATAGGCAGGCAGCCTTGAATGCCATTCAAGCGGGTTAGTGTAATATACTTTCCAGTGTTTCAATGAAGTTCTGTGGGTGGATTTTTTGTTCATCTCTGGAGTGGAAGCTTCTTGAGCTCACCCGGTACCGTGTTATATCAACGATTAATAACTCTCATAATGAAAACATGGTCTACAGGTTTTGATGGGGTTGAGATCCATGGGGGTTATGGTTACCTTATTGATCAATTCTTAAAGGACGGGATCAATGACAGAACAGACGAGTATGGTGGATCGATGGAAAACCGTTGCAGATTCTTAATGCAGGTGATTCAGGCAGTAGTTTCAGCTGTCGGCGCAGAAAGAGTAGCTTTGCGAATGTCCCCTGCGATTGATCACAATGATGCCACAGACTCTGATCCACTCAACTTAGGCCTTTCAGTGATTGAGAGACTTAACAACTTCCAGCTACAGCTGGGCTCAAACCTCACCTACGTCCATGTCCAGAAAGATTCAGGCAGACCTGGCACCGAAGATGCGGTGGCTCAGATGACCAGGACTTGGAGAAGGGCATATCAGGGTACCTTCATATGCAGTGGTGGGTTCACTAGGGAGCTGGGAATACAAGCTGTAGCTGAAGGTGACGCAGATTTGGTATCCTACGGTAGAGTTTTTCTCTCAAACCCAGACTTAGTCCTGAGATTGAAGCTTAATGCACCCCTGAATGAGTATATCAGGAACACTTTCTACACCCACGATCCTGTCGTCGGGTACACAGATTACCCTTTCCTAAGCAAAGCAAATGGATGACTGGGAATTTTCGGGATTCTACGTTTGTCACTAACGTAGAATTATCTTGATAATTGGAGTGAACTATCTTGATTGAGAGTTTGTGTCCAGAGAACATGATAATTGAATTAATAAAAAATAACCAAAACGATTTGGTGTTTACACCGTGTTCACGGAAACAGTGCTATGTTTTTTTTTTTTTTTTTCATTACTGTATTTTATTTTCTATTGGGTCTTTAACATTGTGTTTATTGTCTCATTGCTCTTTACGAGACTATAAGTAGTCCCAACAAAACATCTTTTCGATTGGTTTTTGAATTTGCAAAAAACTATTTGATATTTTTAATACTAAAACCACAAATGGGTTTTTAAGGACTCCTGAGTGTTTTTTCAGGTGTTTTCATAATAAATATTGTTATTTTTCGACCACCACTATGGTGGTTAGAAATAGTGTTTCAAAATGACTCATTGTCTATGGTAACATGCAACATGTGGCACGTTAATTTTAAAAAAATTAAAACTCAAACATCCTTTTTAGGTAATTTTTTAGTTTATAATATACTCTTTTAATGTAAATTTTTTATGTGTTTTTTGATTTAGATTCTCCCTCTTATTTTTTTTTAGATTGCTTATTATTCAATAAAACAAAAACTAGATTCCAAAAGACAATGTTATTAAATCTAATAAGAGTTAAAAAATAATAATATCAAATGACGCCTCGTTTGCTTTTTGTAGATTCTAGCAACCACTAGTTGCTAAAAATTGGAGTTTTGTTTTTTTTATTTTAAAACTCATTTTCAACCTATTTTTAACCCAATAACTTAAAAACACCATGAACTCCTTAATAAATCTATATATGACCCCCAAAACCCATAAAATTAAAAAAAAAAAAATCAACTTGAAGCCAAAATTATTCTCTTGATTAGATCTACCTCTTCGAATAAGGATAAGTAAAAAAGACAACTATGTCAAACTCCCCTCATAAAATAGAATTTATTGGCATAAAATCCAATTATTTTTATGGTCAGAATCATCAACAACTACAAATGTTTCTTTGTACATGAGAATTTAGTGACCCTCTCTCTTCTTTAACAAAAAACTAAAAAAATAAGAGAAATGATCTTTGACACCAAAATTGAATTCAGAAAAACTAAAGGGACTGTCTACTTCATAGGTAAAAAAGATGAGAGATTAAAATGAACTTTTCAATTAAAATTCTAAGACGTCATCTATTTTACTTGCTCTTTGCACTTTGATTCTCTCTCTTTCAATTCAACGCTTTCTTTCAAAACAATATGCAACTAAGTGCTAATTTGGTCTCAATATAACAAAATTGTGCAAAGAAAAAGTAACCAAATTGAAATTTAAAAGAAAAGTATTGTTTCAATTTATAATGATTTGTAAGAGATTAAATAGTAAATGTTACTCCAGTGAAAACACCACAAGGCTTCGTGTTTGTTAATTTCTCACAAAACAAATTAGCAGTCTCTTACATCAAGTCAGATTTTACTCTTAATAGAACTGCTAGAAGAGTATAATTTTGATTGATTAGCTAGAACTCAATATCAAGGTTGTCAATTCTGTTGGTACTTTGTTTTTTTCAATTGGAATGGAATGTTTCGGTTTCAAAGTGTTTTGGCGCACCGTTTCAGAGTTGTATTGTTTATATGTGTGTGTGTACATATAATTATATAGTTCAAATTCAAAAATAAAATTATTTAAAATTGTGCAATTTAATCTAAAAAACACAATAAAATTATTTTTCTGAATAAAATTATGAACATGTATAATATCACGAGAATGTCATCATTAATCTCGCAAGGTCATTATATTTTCTGATTGCTCTGAAATTTTAACATAATATATATAAATATATCAAGAGACTCCTCATAAAATTGCATCCCAATCTAATAGTTGGATTAAAAGATATTATTGATATTGTAAAATTATTCACTATTTAAAAAATATATATATTATTTGGCCGAAATGGAACGAGCAAAATGAAACCAAAACGTTCTGGCCGAAATTTGGGCAGAATTTCCAAAACGGACCGAATTTTAAGCGATATAAAAATTACGCTGTTTTATCTTGTTTTTTCAACTGGTATGAAACATTTTGATTGTTTCGGTCGAAACGAAATGAAATTAACAACGCTGCTCGAGATTGGTTGATGACTCGAGGCATGTTATAGCTAGAAAAATGGAAGGTCCTAAAAGGTTTGGAAGTTTTTAATTATACCCTCTTTTTTTAACCAGTTTTGCATCCCAAAAGCTAAGTATTTTCTCATTCTTCCTCAATCCTAAACTTCTGATTCCAATCTTAGTCGGGCGTTAAAGTGGAAAATGAGAAATTAACCTTCGGGCCTCCATTTCAGGCCAGCCAAAAAAGCATCAGAGAAGTCCACAGATTTTCGAAGAAAAAACCCATGTGAAATGTCTCGAGTACAATTAGGTATCAGTCCAATTGCGTATCTATTAACGCACACTAATTAAGACCAGACCTTCACGCTGGTATTCACCGATGGAGGGCAGCACAAAATTAATACATTAAAATAATATTTTTATTATTTTTTAAATATTATTTTTGATATTTGTATATGAAAATGATCTAAAAATATCAAAAAAAATTATTTTTAAGTAAAAAATAAAAATAAAAAATTGTCAATTTTTTTCAAAAATATTTTTATAATAGAGTGACAAACACCCCCTAAATCTTTTATCTGTGGGCATAATATTCTTAATTGTTAGGCCATTTAAATGATATTTAGCAAATTGCATCGACCTTAGCCTGTGTGGATTCCACTTGCGTGATTAATAAGCTTTGTCAAAGCCCCAGAGTTGGCCTGTCAAATCTTGCCAGTTGGCTCGAGTCAAAACGTCTTAGTGCTCGATCTTCCAGGCTTTGACTTCTTTCTTTTTGCAGCAAAAATGGTTGACCGTTCTTAGGGTTTATCATTTATTGATATTTATCTTACAGATTCCTCTTTTGATTGAATAGAGTACTCAATAAAAAAGGTTAATTTACTAAATTAAAAATATAGAAATAAAACTGAATAATGGATATGAATAAATGGATAAATTAAGGGGTTTTACATTTCTATATAAATTATTTTCATATTTACGTAGAAGATGAAATATTACAGCTCTTAATATTTTATTTTATTTTAGTTTCTACAGGATTGTGGTTGGTATCGTGATCTTCTTAACTCAATTTGATTGTTTTCTTGGAAGCCCGATAATAGCTCCTTGAAATAGTTACTCCCAGAATTATTTTCTTAAAATCAGGGAGGGTTCCTCTTCTATAGTGACCATCTTCTGCCACTGTAATGGCCACTCACCTGCAAGAACAGGAGTTGACTAATTGTCACGGAAGAAAAAGAAATAATAAAAATAAAAGAATTAAGGATCAAATTAATTCGAACTTGTCCTAATTTCTTTCTCGAGAAAACGACCAAACTTGTCAATTCTCCGACCTACAAGCAAATTGAATCCATTCTATGATTTGCTGCTTACAAATTGAGAAAGTTGGGCAAAAAACCATTAACAAAGTCTGCTGTCATGTTCATCCACGCATCTACAGGCTAAGTCAAACTTGGCATTATATATAAATACGCACACATATAGTATCATCTCTACTACCCTACTTAGGTATTAATCCAGTTAAATATTGCACTCAAATCTTCAATGTCGAACACCTTCATTCTCTGCAACTTTACGTGGTCTCATATTAGCCATTGATTTGATTTATTTATTTTTGGTGTAAATCTGAGGTTCTTCATTTGCTGGTGAAGAACAGGTCTCTTCCGTGGTTCATTTTCTTTGTTTGTATACAAGGTATTGCAATCTTAACATTCTCAAGCTGTTTCCTGTCCTGAATGTACTATATATTTTTTCTTGCAATCATCTGGCGTGGAGTTTGGACAGATACCTATGATCCAGGGACTTGAGTTTGACATTAATTATAGTACAAGTCTCTTCTTTGTCTATTTTTTCATGAACTAATCTCTTGGGATCTGAAATGTTTTCTTCTTTTAGAAAATACAAATCCCATTTCCAGTTTGATAGGGATCCTGTTGAACGTAAGAGAGATATTTAAAAATAAGAGAGCGTAGCTAGGGAATATAAATGTTATTAAATTTATGTAATATTGATACTTTATTAATATAAACGTTTTGACCGTGTGATCATGGATGCCTTTCTCATGGGGTGCCTTCTCTTGCACTTTCTTACTACTTTTCCATTATTACACAAACTTCTTCATTGCCTTCTTGCTTGGTCTTTCCATGCTCTTTCTGGACCAGAGTTATTCTGAGCTTTTCTTTGACTAGAACGCTGAAATTCGAACACTTTGTGCTGTTTGGTTGGCAGAAAATTAAGTCTGGTGTTAATCTGAAGCATATTTTCAATATATAATATATGGTTAGTGCAGTCGAGTTTAGATGCTTGGACGTTAAGTATGATTAATGGTTTAAGTTCTATGTATGTTAATCTGATTGCTTTTGCAGGTAAACATTCATTTTAATTGAAATCAAGATATTGGCTTCATCCAGAATTCGAATATGAAAAGTGGGGATGACTTGGAAGGGATGCTTAGTGATTGTGTTGGAGGGAAGGCCAAGTCCAAGCTACATAGGAATCCCTCAGCTAGGCTTGTTACTGCTCTTACTTGTCTGCAATTTGCTTTTGCAATTTATGCAACTTTCTTACTATACTACATGAGCCCTACAATAGATTTAAGAACCAAACCAGACTTTACCTGGGCTACCAGAATCGCACAGCAATGGCAGCAACTTATTATCCCATCCCATGTTCTTGGTCGATACCAAGAAGCTGCTTCTCTTGTCAGAGCAGAAATCCAACCAATCAATCCACCACAAGTTTGCGAGCATGAAAAGATTGATTTCCAGCAGAAGAAGTCAAACGATGCTCAAATGATTAAGTTGAAGAGAGAGCTGAATGATGAGGTATTGGATTTTCAAAGCAAGTCCATTGGCACAGAAACTCTGTCCGAGCTAATGGCAATGAATTCCAGGTGGGATTTGCGAGGTCCCAATAAGGCAAAGGTCACAGTGATCTTAAACCATTTCAAGAGAAAGACACTTTGCGCACAGATTGACTCCCTGCTGCACCAGACACTTCCTTTCCACCATGTTTGGGTACTTTCATTCGGGAGCCCGAATGAGCTCTCACTGAAGAGAATTGTAGACAGCTATAATGATTCAAGAATCAGTTTCGTTAGTTCTAGCTACGATTTCAAGTATTATGGAAGGTTCCAAATGGCTTTACAAACCGAAGCAGATCTTGTATATGTCGTTGATGATGACATGATTCCAGGCAGGAAAATGCTGCAGATATTATCGCACGTAGCAGGGACAGAAAAATACAAGAACTCAGTTCTGGGCAGCATAGGAAGGATTTTGCCGTTCAGGCAAAAGGACTTCACATTCCCTAGCTACAGAAAGTTCCGGTCCAAAGAGGCAGGGCTCTATTTGCCTGATCCTGCTTATGATATAACAGTTGATAAAATTGTGCAGGTGGATTTTCTTTCCAGTTCATGGTTTTTATCTGCAGAGCTTGTTAAGACACTGTTCATTGAGGCACCTATGACCTTCATGACAGGAGAAGATCTACATCTTAGGTATGGCCATTCTTACCACATTTCAATTTGTTTAATTCGGTCACTTTTATTCAGTTGTTAAAATTAATTAAAAATGTGATGGTTTACTGTAATTTTTTTATAAAGCATTTATGCAAGTATTATTGAACTTTTATTGAGTTGGTAAACTGTTCAATAGTATATTGTGCACCCAACTTAATTATAAATTCTGTGCAGAAGTGATGGAGACCAAATTTGTATTATAAGTTGATTATATAAAAAGGCTCTATCATATATAGGTTTGACAAAATGTACTAGAATAATAGTAAACCTGACAGGCAACTTTTATTCTGTCAGTCACTATCCTGAGCTTTGTTGATATGATATTTCCCACTTCAAGATGATACTCTGTATCCTGTTTCCACCACTGATATTTCTGTATCCACTAATCTGGCTGTTCTGCATTATATACATGTTTAGTCTGATAAATGAAATGAAAATAACTGTGTTGGAATTAGCACTTCCCTTTTGAGATTCTCTGTAGCACTATCTGCACATTATGGAGTTTCAGGTTTGGTTAGGACTTAGGAATAGGTTCAAGTGTTCAATACATCAGTTATGGTTTATTATACTTTTAGCTTTTGGAAATGGTTTCCGAAGCTGAAGCTGTGGTTATCCATGTAATCTTTCAGTCATTTAACTGCTATAACCATTACCAAAATAACAAGTGATGGTAAAAATGGTAACATGATAGTTGATTGTGGAAGAAGGGCAAGTTTTCAAAATATCCAACTTCTTCTCTTATTTATTTTTTTCCCTTTTTTTTTAAGATTCTTTTGTCTTCCTGATTGAGCTTCTAATTTGTATCCAACATATGCAGCTACCAGCTTCAGAAGTACAGGAATGCTGGTTCATTCGTGCTTCCTGTTGATCCAAACGATAAGGAAACATGGGGTGATAGCGAGCACAGGCTTGCTTATGTTTCTGAAACCACTGTAATTTTCAAGGACATTGTTCAAGTCCGAGATGATCAATGGTGGAAGGCACTGTCTGCTGGGTATGTGACGCAGTGGGCGGTAATGCACCCTCAAAAAATAGATGCAATCTTTTACGCCCACTCGATCGACGAAGTTAAAGCACTTGCTCCACTTCTGGAAAAGTTCAGGTCAACTGTTGGCAAGAAGGCATACATTGCCATCCCTGGAGGAAACTTTTGCCCCTGTGAAGATGCTGCATCTGCTCTTAATTGGCCTAAAATGGTTTGCAAAGAGAGAAGATTCAAGATATTTGATTTGGCGGTTGCGACGCAGTCAGATATATCAGACTCGGAAGTGCCAGTGATGCAGGCAGTGTACTCGAGTATGAAAGGATTGATCAAAATTCACAATCCCAGTGTGGTGATCACAGTGGATGACATCGATCCGAATGTGAAGAAAGCCTTGAAAATGGCGACAGAGACTAATATTGTTAATGGCACAACGATGGTTCTTCTTCCAAGGCCCTCTATTTCAAAGGTTCTTTGGATGGCTGATCTAAGATCAACTGCTTTGCCAAGTAAGGACGCATCCTAACTTTTCTGCCCTTGAAATTACGATCCATATTGGATATGACTGACCATAAACTCAATTTGTCTGTGCAGATTGGAATAAAATGCGGATTTCTGTAAACATAATCACCCAAAACCGTGCTCCTTCTTTAACAAGACTTCTTGAATCTCTCAGCAATGCTTATTATCTGGGGGATGAAATCCCCATCAGCTTTAACATTGACAGTAGAGTTGACGAGGAAACTGTAAGATTAGTGAACTCTTTTGATTGGCCTCATGGTCCTAAAACCATCAGAAGAAGAATCATCCAGGGAGGGCTGATTCGAGCAGTCAGTGAAAGCTGGTACCCTTCTTCTGATGATGATTATGGCCTCCTGCTCGAGGATGATACTGAGGTTTCTCCATTCTATTATCTGTGGATCAAATATGCACTTCTAGCCTATCACTATGATCCTGATCAAGTCTCACTGCCTGAGCTCTCCTCCATCTCACTTTACACACCTAGATTGGTGGAGGTGGTGAAAGAAAGGCCTGTCTGGAATGCAACTGAGTTCTTCAAGGGAATCCATCCTAACACACCTTATCTCCACCAACTTCCCTGCAGCTGGGGTGCAGTGTTCTTCCCTAAACAATGGAGAGAATTCTATGTTTACATGAACATGAGATTCACCGAAGACGCCAAGGCAAACCCAGTTCAGATTCCCAAATCAAGAACAAACGGATGGCAAGCTTCCTGGAAAAAGTTCCTCATCGACATGATGTACCTCAGAGGATATGTTAGTCTCTATCCCAACTTTCCGAACCAGGCAAGCTTTTCAACTAATCACATGGAACCAGGGGCGCACATTAGTGCGAAGGACAACGTTGTTAAGCATGACAAGACAGATTTTGAGGTGCCTTTTTTGAAGGAAGACTTCAAATCCTTTCTGCCGAATGGCAAGTTGCCTCCGGCGAGCAGATTGCCATCACTCAACCTGTTCAACCAACCTGTTTCGCTGAAGGGTCTAAAAGCAGCTGGAGCTAGGTTGGGTCAGGACGTCCTCAGATGCGACAACGCCACAGAAATTGTGGGTGTGGATCATCAAACAGGTCTGCCTACGCATTGCGCAAAATTCTGATGACTGAAAATTTTTGTTCTTTTTGAAACCCTTGTAATATATTTCTTAGCTTTATAGTTTGTCTATAGTCCATCCACGATTATTCGAGCCATACAGTGGAGGAAACAGTAGCTAGGAGGACTGCATGCCATGGACATGGACTCTACTGATACGAGTTTACATCTTATATTCATCTACAGCATTCAGTAAAGTCCAAGTCATCAACTGTGACCATTTCTTTAGTTATTTGAAATTATTATGATTACAGTAATTTTAAGTTACAAACTATAAACAACTTTTATTCATTATCTCATAATAATCTTTGTATAATAATATCTTTGAAGGATCATGCATGCGTATTCATGATCATATAAACATAGTTAGGCAGAGAAACCTTGAGAAAAATCAAATGAGAGCCGAAAAAGAAAAATTGACTAGCAAATCCTAGAGTTGACCAAATAGTAGAGCCTAAGACCTACCAAATAGCCCCTAAAAAAATGACCAAGTTTAAATTGTGCTTATTTAGTCCATTTTAGAAAGCTTTTATAAAACAACTATGAATAAGAGTGAGGAAGTAATTTATGAAAATACTTGCATATCATTAGCATCTTTCTTCAAACTTTATTGGTTGTATGATTGCATGTTATGCTACTATTTTATGAATTTTGTTTGGTTTGGTTTTTTTAGTATACAAAAGAATTGGTTCTAAAATACGTATTCCTCTACCGTATAAACAGTAATGTATAGTTGATTGGGAAAGGTCAAGTTAAATATAAATGAGGAAGAATAAAGATAAATATTTATATTTGATCTTTCTCTTCATACCCTTTTCATTTTATACTCATTTGCTTATATATTTCATTGGCTTTATTTTTACTTAACTTGTAATTGTTGGTTTAATTTATGTAAATATTATTTTTATTTGTTAAAGACCTATTCACCCCTTTCTAGACTTGACTTTTAGTTATATAACTGGTATAGCCTTAGTCTGCTAAATAAGACTTAGTGTCCATTTGATCGTATAATTTAAATTGTTTTTTAAAATATTTTTCGTTTAAAAATATATCAAAATAATATTTTTATTATTTTAAAAAAAAATATTTTTGATATCAGCACATCAAAATGATCTAAAAACAACAAAAAATAATAATTTAAAGCAAAAAAAAGAATATATTATTTGTTTTAAAAAATCTTTTTTTTTATTTCTCAAAAAACCCCTTAATTGTCACTGAATTAAACTCATATACTATCAAGATATCAAACTTAGCATTAATGGCATTTTAAAGCAGCAATGATCTTGGTCTATTTCGCTAGAATTTAGATGCATGTTGCCCATCCGTTGCTATCATCACACCCACCAGACAGCTTTCACCAAACCATTTGCCATGATCATTGATCCCTTTGTCTTCCACAATTCAACCTTTTTACGTACTTTTAGGGTTACAAAAGGATGCTCGAGCGATAATTTTGTTTAGATAAAGTATTTCATATTAGGATAATGTTTTTTTTGTGTCATGAAATATATTTTGATAGTGTTTATGAATGCTTGCTGTCGTTAACAAAATATGTGTTCAATACCTCACCGCTCATGAACCCGGCTAAATCAGCAAAATATAACAAAATCTAATTATTTTACCAATCAAAAGAAGGAAAAAAAAGGAAGAAACAACAAAATTAATTAATCCAATACATAATCTTGCTTAAGAAAAGATGATGCGGAGTTTTAAAAAAATATATTTTTTTTATTTTTTATACTTTTTATTCTATATTATTATTCATTTCTGGTTTTTCCTATTTAAAATGAATAGTTTTTATTTTTTTATTAAGTATCACCGAGGTTTTTTTTATTAACGTGGATGTTTAGGTCAGCTTACGCACACCTCAATTAATCTCATGGGTCTTGAAGTTAACGACCTTGTAAGCCTCCAGTGCTCATTATATTAGCAACCACAGGGCTCGAACCTGAGACCACAGGAAAATCAAACTCTTTATTCTTAAACTTATACCACTAGGTCACCTATTAGATGATTTTTTGTATTTTTCTTTTTAAAACATTGTAATAGCCCTTATAGCAAGTGACATTTAGAAACAATAAAAATTATGGATTCTCCCCCGTAGTAATGGTGGTCTTAGTTTTTAAAGGTTTTTATAGGAAACAGAAACAACAATCGATCTGTGTGATGATTTATTTCGTGCAAAAATTAATAAAATGGATAATATTTGAGCCTGGTAAAAAGTGAATGGGCACTGTCTATTAAAAGAACAACAAAAAAAAAAAACTATACTCAACTCAACAAATAAATTGTTTCTCGTAGAGCAAACACCTGATGCATGCATGAACTTTTCTTATGAAAAATTAAACCTAATATTCTAATTAAACAAGAGAGTTCTTTGTTGATTTCCTTGCCTCATGACTGATTTCCTTATCTTGCATGCTCAAAATCGGAGTGCTATCCCTATCTTTCATCTGAAACAAACAAAGAGTAGCAAATTATTTTCAACTCCTAAATGATGAGTAGATATTCATGTCAAAAGATTAGCATATATATATATATATATAGTACCTGGGAAGCTAGTGAGAGGTCGACTGATTGTTTCTTTTTATTCTCTTGGACGCAGAAATATGAATATAGGCCCATGCCAAAAATAGCAACAAGAATTCCAATGATGTTTCTCACTGTGAAAGGATCATGTAACAGAGTATAACCAAAGCCAAGAACAAGGCAAGTTTTGAGGTGTCCAAGAACTTGATAAGTAACTGGTGAGGTCTTGCCGATAACCATGAATGTGCTGAAGTTCACGGACACAGATATGATGCATGAAAGGATGATGAACGCCTGCCAGAAATTCTCACTGATAAATGTTTTCTATCAATCTTTCGTTTGTGTGTGCGCGTGGTCGATCTGAGCACGAAAACATGAACTCGAGGGAGATGGGAATACGACATTTACCAGGACTACTGAAGAATATTTGTGTGCAAAGACGTTCTTTCTGGTGAGGAATTGGTCTACTAATGGGCCCGAGACAAAGAGAATTGCTGCTTGAAATGGGGCTGACTGGTAAAGCAGCTGTGTGGAAGACACATTTAGCCTCTTTTGTATCGTACTTGTCAGCTGGCCAAGAATTAATCAAGTTAAGAATGGACTTGTCCCAGTAGGATGAGTGATGAGCTTAAGCATTTAAACTCAAAAATGGGATGGATTTAGTCTTTGACCATTGATTATACCTGCAAAAGAAGTCATTAGAACAGTACTATAGGGTGGGCAGGCCGGTGATTTTCTTGAAAATAGTTTTAGTTTATGAAGTTGAAGAACAAGTTTGTTTTCATTTTCAAAGTCAGATTACTAGCTGAAGTATGATAGTGTAACGCCAAATTGAAGTGAAAACAATTAATGGTGCATGCAAAGAAAGGATACAATTTGCCCAACGCAGGTTGTTATAATGGCTAGGAGAGAGAGCACTGTTCCAACGAAGTTGAGCTGGAGATCAGTCACAGAGGCAATGCCAACTCCAGCAAGCAATACAAAGAGTGAAAGCTTTATCTTCTGGCTGCGAAAGTAGAAAGTATAATGGAATGCTCGGAGAAAAAACATAAAACATTGAAGTAATACAAGCTGTATATCGATTTCTGATCTGATATTTATATAAAAAAACATGTAAGAACCTGAATTGCTTTTTCAGGAACAGAGTTTCCAATAGGACAGTGAATGGTATGATTGCAAGTTTGGTCATCTGCAAAATAAAGAAGAATAAAGAAAACATCTCCATGACCAGGAGTGAGTGAAAGTAGAATTGAGGTGTACCTGGTAGAACCCAATAGAATTGAATCCAAGACTCAAGTTGAGAAGTCCGATAGAAACCCCATTTAGAATTCCAAAGAGAAACACAGTCTTCATGTCAATGGATTTGGATTCAAACAAATTGAGACGTTGGGCCGCATGAAGCGTGCAGAATGTTACCATGAGGTGCCAACTAGTGAGAGTTGTAGCTGCAAATCCAGGGAAAAAAGAAAGGTGAAAAATCATTGATTTCTTATGGTGAGAAACTCAATCAAAGGCTTAAATTCACGATGTTAGAGAATAATATAAATCATATACTAGAGTCTAAACTAATAGCTTGAGCTTTTAGGTGAGATGGTTCCTTAACATGGTATCAGAGCCTTGTTGACCCAGCGGTCACAAGTTCGAATCTCACCACCCTCATTCTATTCGATAAAAATCAAGCACAAGGTAGAGAGGACCTGTGCAAGTTTCAAGCCCAAAGAGCTTTCACTTAAAGGAGGATGTTAGAGAATAATATAAATCATATACTACAGTCCTAACTAATAGTTTAAGTTTTTAGATGAGATAATTCCTTAACACGTGACTCTCGGTTCTTAGTGGCAGTGACAAAATGAAAACAGATCTTCAAAGAATGCATGCCCGCTTAATTTGTGAAGTTAACAAGTTCTTACCGAATGGGAATCCGAGATTGCTCATCAACGCTTTGTTGCAAATGACAATGGAGACAGATGATGCAACTGAAAGAAACAGGGCCCCGATAACACCCAATTGGAAGCTCGGCATTTCTCCCATCTTACGGCGAATAATACCTGCGAAAAGATAAGGTCCACTGTGATATAATAACACAGATTTCTTACTTAAATTGGCTAATTAGTGTATATTGCAAGAGAAATAGTAGATAACAAGAAAACTATTTCAAGATTAAGGATAGGCAAGCTTCATCGAAGTAGTTTTAGCTCTGTGAAATGATAAAACAACTGTCGTTGGCGATGATGATGAATATGTTGATTGAGCTTAGTACGTAGTGCTCCATTGTTAATGAAGTGTAGAATTCATATTTGACATTAAATTGATTGGCAGGCGCAGGTGGCTCTGTCCCAATTTAACGTATGATTCTTGTACGTGGTTGATTAGATATATCAGAACAAAACCTTGATTTATTTATATGCTTTTATAATTGATTGGCCATAGCTAAAGCAACTCTCCTTCAGAAGGAACAATTCTGAGGCTACAGACAATGAGAGTACCTTGAACGATGATAAATCTGTCGGGAGTTGTAAGCAGCCCTGGAAAATCACAAAGAAAACATCACCATCAAACTGTTAAAACAAGTGTACATGTGGAATCAAAGTATTCAAACCTTGGAATTCTTTATCTGCCTCTCTACTTACAATAAATGCAGGGCCCCTACAACTCCATGCAGTCACCGGAATCCGGCAGCTAAACTCAAAGAAAGATTCTGGAGATGAAACGGGCTTGAAATGTGTCTGTGTGTTTGGGGGTGGAGTTTGGTTATATGGTGGGGAGCTTGTATGAGAATGCAGGGCCCCTTTTATGTTTATTATTATGTGGGATTCTTTGATTTTGGGTTTTATTTTGATCTCAAATGATTTCACTTTCTTCCAGAAGGAAGTAGGTTGAGGCAAGATTACAGTCAAACATGGTAAATTTCCAGTTTCAAATGATTAAAACACTGTTTTCAGCTGATTCCCCCTCTTTTTTACTCCATTTTTCATGGAAGTTTCCCATGCAAATTATCTAAAAGTGGAATTTACAGTGAGAACAGGTCCTTCCGATGGTAATAATCTAGCTAATCTTTCACCAGCTATACCTACAACTCTTAACAATTATGAGGATGCAAATCGAGTCTTTGAACACAAGGAAGGAAGGTGAGATAAACATATCTTATATGCTAGCTAGGGAGAGATGTCTGCCAATGCAAGCAAAAAGTTAGCCTTCAAAATCAATTAGTGTTCGGTGAGAGAACTTGAATCTCACTCCAAAAACATTGCATGACTACCTCACCATCGCCAACACACAATTCACAAAGGCCCTTCTTGCATAAACAATTAATTGAACTTGAATCTCGTCACTTGTTGTGCAATCCAGTCTGTTTTTTCAAAATATTTGTGAGAAAAAAAATTCATAGATATTGTTTTGATGTGTTAATATAAAAAAACAAATTAAAAAACAATATATTAAAATTGATAAGCAAGGTGTCTTAAAAATACAATATCACTGACCTGAGATATGCTTCTAAAATAGCCTAAAAAAGACTTTAACTTTATTGATGAGCAAGGGTTCCCGAGTTTGATGCTGCATTTTAAAAGAGTTTTTGAAAAAAATTGAAAATTTTTATTTTTATTTTTATTTTAAATTAAAATATTATTTTGATATATTTTTAATAAAAATCATTTTAAAAAATAATCATAACCAAATACTCAATCAGTCACTTAAGAATATCATTCACCGTTAATCTAAAATAAAGAGTGATTCAGGCTCATGTTCAAGCATGCGTGATAGAACTGATTTTCAACACAAGAGAAGCTTGGAGGAGAGATGTGGAAACCTTTTTATAGGAATTAGAAGCTGGAACTTCTTATGCTTATCAACCAAACAAAAAAAATAGATGAGGTCGATTTTATTAATTATTCATAAAACCAGTAAAATAACTTCTTTTTAATTATAAATTTTGTTTTTTTCCAATCAAATCCCTCTAAGGACTTATTAAAAAAATAGGCTTGAAATTATGATAGGATATAAAATTGAAAAATAAGTAACTAAAATGTAAAATATATATTTTCCTTTTTTTTCATTTCCTAAGTTAGATAGGGAATACACAAACTCACATGAAAACAATGAAGAGAAAGAAAATAGTTGATTTTATCACTTTTCAACGACTAAACTCATTGATCTTGATGTCAAAGGATTTAAGAGCATTATGATTTTATTTTTTTTGTTTATAAACATGTCTAAAAAAAGATATTGAGTTCTAGTTTGAGTTTCTTAGTTCAATTAATTTTTTTTATATGATTTTGGTTGTTAAATGGTTTAAGGTGGTTTATATAGTATTGATTGATAAGGTTTTTTTTTGGTAAAAATCGGTTGAAAAGTGGATTTTAGTGGTTTCAACAATCAACACATGGTTTGCTATTTTTTTTATATCAAAAAGAATTTAGAAAAGAAAAAAAAATAAAAGAAGCCAAATGCATTAGACATGTCTCATGCCTACACACTCAGACATATTTGAATGAATGCATGTCAAATATCTTAAATGTGATGTCTGTTAGAGAATAATATTAATCATATTCTGAAATCTCACCTAATAGTTTAAGTTTTTAGATGAGATGGTTCCTTAACAGTGTCATCTAGAAAATTGGTAGATAATTGTGCGTTTGTTAATCCTTCTTTTGTGCTTTCTGCATAACTTCTCTTTAGGCAAATTTCAACATCACTCCTCCCACGAGCTCTTCAAAGTCTATCAATTATTTTCCATATTTCTTGGGAATATAGTCAAGTTTTCACATGAATACATCAAATTTTATAATTATTTGTTGTCAAACGATGATAGTGAATTAAAAAGTTTGAATTGGTCATGTTAAATAACTAAAATCAGGCTCTGATATATCTTGTTGAAAGAAGTCAGTGCAGAAACTTTTATGAAGTGCGGAAACTTTTATGAACAATAATGATGAATTGCAAAGCTAAAGAACAATAAAAAATTTGAGAGTAAGACATACATTATTAAGTGTTTTTCTCTAAGTTTTTCTTTTCTACACATATACTATGTTTTATTCTTACAAGTTTATTTATACTCCTAGAGTTCTAGACAAGTAAGAAATTAAACTAAACAAGAACCTATTCGAATTAGGAAATTAATTTTGTCAACACAACCAATATATCAATTTCTTTTAACCAATAGACTAGTTCTTTTGTATTTCAAAAACAAAAAATCTAGTTTATAACCATAATTAATTTTGGTTATTGATGTTGCTTGTGGCTACTACTTACTAATGAAATAGTAGATGAAACGACTGATTAGGTTGAAGTTTCATTAACCATAGACCCATAACATGCGATTGCACCAACCCCACCCACTTTTAGTCTAAACTGTCGTTGAGATTATTTTTTAAAATATTTTTTGTTTAAAATATATTAAAATGATATTTTGTTTATTTTTTAAAAATTATTTTTGACATCAATAAATAAGAATAATCTAAAAATATTTAAAAAAAATTAATTTTAAATAAAAAAAATTAATTTTTTCAAAAACGTATTGTCAAACACCCACTTCTTAGCTCACCCGTCTGACTACTTTACTTATCCTGCACTTACATAAGTTGGTTTCCTTCCACGGCTCTGAATTTGCTAAAATCACGTCACATAAATTAGGTATAGCACAGGAATCCTTTCACTACGCATACAGCTTTGATTCTAGCTATATCCACAGCTGGTTTTGACTTGGAATTAATTCCTGTCATCTTCAAAGCCTGCGTGATTTTCTCATCAATGGCCACCGCCACGCTACCATCTTCAACCTGCAGCTTTCTTCTGATACTATCCGAACCAGGGGAACAGCAATTTGAACCAGTAGCTTTGCTGCCACTCCCCTCGTCTATGTCTGACTTTTTTTAGGACATCCCAGAACTACACTCTCTCTTTTAACCGGAGAACCTCGCAGTTCATCTGAATTTCTGATCTCCTTCCCGTCATCACTACCAAAAATCTCTCCAAAATCTTTAGCCACATTTATGTAGAAAATAATATAAATTATATTTTGAAGTTTTACTTAATAGTTTAAGTTCTTAAGTAAGATGATTATTTGATATGGTATCGGAGCTTTATAGATCTAAGTCACAATTTGAATCTCATCAATCTTATTCTATTTGATAAAAATTAAGTAAAAAATAATATGGATTTATGCAAATTTCAAGTTCAAAAGACTTTTACTCAAGGATACGTGTTAAAGAATAATATAAATTATACAAAGAAAAGGAATAGAATAAGAGAAAATCAGACTAAAACCAGCGGGTTATAGAAACAGAAACCCTACTTTCCTAAAGAAAAAACAGTGTCCGTGTCTAGAAAGAACTGTGTGTGTGATGATTGATCAAGATAGGGTCACTCCTCTTTAGTTGTTCGTTTTTCTCATCCCTTTGGTGCTTAAAAACTACAGGTTCTTTTTTTTTGACCGACACAAATTGCTCCCTTTTCAATTTTATGCTGGCATGTGGTGTTTATGAAGAGCAATATTGCTATTTAAAGCTTTCTGCAGGTTGTGACCCTTTTACAGGAAGCTTTTCAAATAGTTTTCTGTTCTTGATCATACTTAATAACAGTTGCTATGTGAAAATACTTGCGAGAAAGCACAATCACGAAAGGGTAAGTTCCAAGATCGTGCCGTAATAATAAAGGGTTTGAGATCTGCACAGCATATCTCGAGTTCGAGTTAGAGCATGCATCCCTTATAAGACTCAATGACAGCCAGAGTTTTACTCACTCACTTAGACCCACAAAATATATTTTCCGAAGAATGAGATTTACTCAATAAAAACAAAAGTACGGAAAAACACCAAACTCAAGTCTCTATATATAGATTATCATCACCTGTTCTCAATAAAGAGGAATGCTTGAGAACAGTACGTACTATCCAAATATCCCATGCATGAAAAACACCTCCAAACAGGCTCAAGCTGTTTAATTTTTTGTTTGTCTCCTGTTGCTGATCTGACTACTTCTTCTTCGTTTTTTCCTGGCGGCCCTCTTTCAATCGCCAACGGGATGAGGGTGTGGTACCTCAAGAACTTTGTCTTGCGTTTTCTTTTTCCTACTGTAGGAGGGGCCGGTTGGAGACCATTTTCTACAATCCAGTTGGCATCACGATGAGGAAAATCTTTTCACCAGCCATTTGCGTTGTCTCTCTCATTGCACTCCTTTTCCTATTTGTAAATGCACGAAGAAGGCCGGGTTACTTTTCGTGTTTTTTTTAAAAGTGTTTTTATTTAGAAAAATATTAAAATGTTATTTTTTATTTTTTAAAATTATTTTTAATAAAAAATATCTAAAATACCAAAATAAATTAATTTAAAATAAATAAAAAATCAATTATTTTTAAAAATATATTTAAAACAAAGTGTCAAACTCGAAAGTTAAGATATGAACATCCCTACTTGTTTAGAAATAGAAGAGATCAATGGGCCGGGGAAAAAAACTATGAACCATGGCACACATGACTGGAGAAACTCTAGTCAACACAAACTTATTAGTTTTTTAATTTTTTTTTCCTGCGAAAATGCCACCGTCGACATTCCAATATGGATTCAACATTTCCCGTGTAAATTGAGTGAAATCTGGTAATGGCAATGAAATTGTCGGGAGTGTTGTGTTTTATTTAAGTGAGAAATATTAAAGTATAATTATAATTATAATTATTTAAAAAAATTATTTTTTATATTAACATATTAAAACGATAAAAAAAATAAAAAAAAAATATTTTTTAATGAAACGTATTTTGAACTTCAATCTAAATATAGTTTAATTATTTTATTTTAAAAAGAAAAAAAATCAAACAAATTCATAATAATGTTTAACATGTTCAGAAAATTTAAGATAAGGTATTTATAAGTGTGATAGGCGTTATTTTTTTTCTCATGAATATATTTTTTACATCAATTTCTCAAAAATATTAAAAAAAAAATTAAATTCATTTTAAGCAACACTCCAGACAAATACAACTACTAACATTGTGTTGGTGGGTCTTCCTGCCAACAGCAAACGACATGACGATGCCACTGACAGCCCACCCTTCCCTTGCTTAGTCTAATCTACTCGTCGGTGCTCTCTCAAATCAAGTCTTACCATAATTTATTTATTTATTTGGACATTAGTTAATCTTGCTGTTGCTGCATCACACCCTACCCTAACATATTTTGTCATGTTCGAAAAAATAATAATAAATCATATTAGAAATAATCTGACTCGATGTGATTGGAAGAACATGGTTATTGGTTAGAGTGTCGTAAGGATGATGATTCAAGATTTTGCTAATGTTGTTATCTCTATAGGCCGCATATGGGAAATCAATCAAGTGGTGATTATTTTATTGGCATGGGATTTAAGAATTTGAAGGGTAAAAATACATTTAGAATTCATGTTGGAGGACCTAATGGTACTTATAAGCAAACTTGGAGGAGATGCCAAGATTTGATGAATTAAAAGCAATGCAATAAAGTTGCTTATATTAGAATTTCGAATCAAGCTTAAATAGATTATCGAGCTTGATTGACTGCAATTATATATTGTATTTGTTTTCTTTGGCGTGAAGGACTAGTTTTTCATAGTCGTGATGAACCTAAGGAATCAAATAATCAAGAAAACTTTTTTGAGCTTCTACGATTTTTTGTAAATCATAATCAAGGAATAAAAGATGTTGTTTTAGACAAATCTCTTTGGTTATCTAAAAATTTTAGTCCATGACATTCGAAAACATATTGTACTTATTGTATTAGATGTTAGAAAATAATATAAATCATATTATGGGGCCTCACCTACAAGCTTAAGCTTTTAGGTGAGATGGTTCCTTAACATGGTATCAGAGCCTTGTTGACCCAGCGGTCACGAGTTCGAATCTCACTATCCCTATTCTATTTGATAAAAACTAAGCACAATGTGATGTGGGCCTATGCAAGTTTCAAGCCCAAAGGGCTTTTACTTGAGGGGGGGTGTTAGAGAATAATATAAATCATATTATGGGGTCTCACCTACAAGCTTAAGCTTTTAGGTGAGATGGTTCCTTAACATTAGAAACCACCAAGATCATCTTGAATGATCTTGGTTGTCAATTTTTTGCTATTCAAACCGATAAGTCTCATGACATATCAGTTAGAGAGGAAATGATTATTGTTTTATGTTATGTAGATATGAAGGAATGTGTTAATGAATGTTTTATTGGTAGTATACATGTTAAGAGCACAATCATTTTATCGTTTAAGAAGGCAATTGAGACACAATATTTTTTAAACATGGGCTTAATATATCACATCTACGTGGATAGAGCTGTGATGAAGCTAGTAACATACAAAACAAATTCAATATCTTGAAAACTATGATAATGAAAAAAGAATATATTTGCATATTATATTCATTGTTTTGCTCATCAATTGTAATTGACATTTGTTAGGGTGGAAAAAACCATTTTTATTCAAATTACTTTATTATTCAATGTAGTTTATAGTTTGACAAATATTATGGGAGACTCATATAAGAGAATAGATCTTCTTCGCGAGAAACAACATAGCAAGATGGTTGAAACACTTAATAATGATGACATTTTAAGTAATTAAAGTTTGCATCAAGAAACTATATTTTGAAGAGCCAATGATACATATTACAACTCATATAATGGGTCTAAGATGAATCTAATTAAGTCATTTTCATATGTTATTGATGTATTTGAGGTTATTATTGAAGAAAGTATAAATTCAAGGTAAAAAGGAGAAGCTTCTGCACTTTTTGACTCTATACAATCCTATGAATTTGTTTTCAATTTGCATTTGATGAAGAATATACTATGAATCACAAATGAATTATCTCAAACATTGTAAAGAAAAGATCAAGACATCATAAATGCAATGACTTTGGTTAAAATTTTGAAACAACAACTTCAAATTATAAGGGATGAAAGATGTGAATCTTTAGTTAATGAGATTTCTTCTTTTTATGAAAGATATAATTTAAAAAATAGATGATATGTTTGCCATTCATGGTCGATTAAGACATGCTACTCAATAATTAATAAACGTGTATCATTAGCAAGCTAAGTTGTTTTATACAATAATTGACATGCAACTTCAAGAGCTTTCTAATCATTTTACTGAGGTAAACATGAAGTTGCTTCTTTGTATTGTATGTTTGAATCCAATAGAATCTTTTTATGCTTTTGATAAGCGAAAGTTTATTTGTTTTGCTCAATTTTATTCATTTGGCTTCTTCATGGTTAAACTTGTAACACTTGATAATCAACTTGAAACTTTCATTCTTGATATGTGATCTTGTGAAAAAATTTCAAAGCTAAAAGAAATCAATGATCATGATCAAATATTTGTGAAGACAAAGAAGTTTATGGTATATTCTTTAGTTTTTTTATATGGAAAATTAGCATTAATTTTACCCGTGGCCATTACACCAGTAGAGAGAATATTTTCAACGATGAAATTGGTTAAAATCTGGTTACACAATCGAATCAAGGATGATTAGTTGAATGATTATTTGATTAGGTATATTGAAAATGAGATATTTGAAAGTACTAATAATGAGAAGATCCGACAATGTTTTCAACATATAAAATCTCTTAGAGAATAATTGTGAATTATAAGAAAAGAAAAATAGATTTTTATAAAAGCATGTTTTTATAATATATGTAATTTTTTAGACTTTATATTATAATCTTATGATTTTGGAAATTTTAGATCTTGATTAATTTAGTTATATACTTATTTTCCCCTTAAAGGTGTATCCTAGAATCATTTCTACATGTTAAACTAGTGACCTGGATTATGAAACTAGAATAACCCAATAAAAAATAAATTGAAATAAAATATGAAGTTTAATTCTCAATCAACATAGTTTTGAAAGATAAAAAATAATTAAAAAATGACACAAAAAATAATTCAAGTTAACTCGGTTTAACCCACCAAACTTGTGATCTATGTCATGAGATAAGGATGATCTCATAAAAAAACAAACCAAAATAAAATCATGAAGTCTAATTCTAAGTCAATCCAATGCTAAAGGATAAAATTAAGAGAAAAAAGATAATTAGAAAGAAAAAAACTCAAATAAATCAAGTTAACTATCAAATCTGGAATCCAGACCATGAGAATGAAAAAACTTCATAAAATAGTAAATTGAAAATAAATATGAAGCTCATTCACAAATAATTCTAATGTTCAAGAATGAAATTGAAATTTAAAAATTGATTAGAAAAGGCATAACAAAACGACTAAAGTCAACCCACCAACCCTATGACAAAAGTTATTAGATAAAGATAATCTCATAAAAATCATATCAAAACAAATCATGGAGCTCAATTCTTCATCAATTTAATGTTGAATAAAAAAATTGAGAACAAAAATATCTTAAGTAGGGAAAGGTAAAAAAAAACTTGAGTTAAGTCATCGAACTTGTGATTTGGATAATGAGATTGTGATAACTTTATAAAAAAAAAATATTTAAAAAAAGTATAAAGTTAAACTTAAGGAAGTAATTGAAATTGAAAAAAAAAAACTTAGAATGTGAAAAAAAACATTGAATAGTGTTGTTTGAGAAAGGAATTAAAAAAACTATTTTATTTTTTATTTTTTTTGTTAAATGGTTCTTTTTCCTTCCAGTAATTTTTTTTCTTAAATCTTTGTGTTTGATTTTTTTTTTAAATCCTAATTAACATATATTTATTTAATAAAGATTAATATAATTGTATTTATACGTCCCCAAGGGTGGGGTGTAACGGTTGCAACCTGGGGCTGCCAAAGGCACGCCCCAGGTTCGAGGCTGTGCACATTCAACTCCCCTTGCAAACGTCTGGGACAGCCGGGGGTTTAAACATGCTCTGGGCCCATAAAGTGCGTTTTCCGGGTCATGTGGTTCCCACGTTATCCAAAAAAAAAAAAAATTGTATTTATACCATGGCGGCCTCTTTCTAGTAAAAGATTTTCCATCAATTACTTTTTTTATTATAGTGTTAATTCCTTGATTTTAGTCTAATTAAATTGATGTACTTGCTTAACACAAAATAACTTACGGGGTGAGAAATGTTTTTTAATTGTTTTTAATCATTTATTCTTAGAAAGGCTCTAAATATTTATATAATAATAAAGATTTATTATCTAACAATATTGAATAAAGTCGAGCTTGCCTTTTTCCAATAATGTGGCAGAATTTCATAAGAAAAGGAAAATATATTTTACTTATTTTTATTATATTACATTTCATTATTAATTAAAAATAGGAATTAGAAAAAAATTATAATAAAGAATTTATTTTTATCAGGTTAGTATAACTTAGATTATCAATTTGATATATTAACCTAAATTAACCTTAACTGATTTAATATATTGTTGTGACAAGTATTTATTTGATAGGGTGATAATTGTTGTTGTTTAAATAAAAATATATTAAAATAATATTTTCATTTATTAAAATTTATTTTTATTTTTTAACCTTTGTATATAAAATAATTTAAAAATATAAAAATATAAAAATAAAACTAAATATTTTTAAAGCCTAAAAATCCTAAACCCCATGTTCAAAAAGTAAGAAGCCACACCACACCGTACATCATTTCTCTCCTTTTCTTTCTTTCTATCCATCCAATTAATTAATCCACCATTTCTGTCTGTCTCCTCCATTTTCCCTTTCCGCTCTCTCCGTCCACAACACATAGTGTTTCTTCCACTAAACTCAAATACTGCGTCGTTTTTTACGCTCATGACCTGATTTCTTCCAAGGAAGCAAGGAAGGAAGGTTTGTCTGCTCCTATTTCACTTGCATTGTCTCCTCCTCCATCCATTTTCATTTTCTTTGTTTCAAATTTCAAATTATTTTCCCTTCCCATTGATTTTTTATTTTTACCACTTTTTTATTCTGTTCATAATTCATTTTAGGGCTTGCATTTTCTCTCTCTCTCTCTGAATTTTGTGTTTGTGCATTGATTCGAAAAAAGCTTGAAGAAAATGACGGGGTATCCTAGTTGAAAATGACCTTAAATAGGATAGATTAAATTAAATAAATAAACAGTGAATAGAGTGTTCTTGACCGTTATTTTTTCCTCATAATAATAATTTACAGGGATGAGTAAATCTTGGTTTTTCGACAAGGATTTCAGTGGGGTTCCGGATAATTTTTTCGAGTATGCTTTGGGGTGCGTTGATTTCCCAATGGAAGATGTTGAACCAAATGATGATGATGGAGAAGACTGGGAGTCTAAATTTCGACACCTTGAGCCCCCTCCCTCTAATCTTTTAACCACTTTTTCAACCGCTCTATGTGCTGAAGATGCCTCCTCCCTGGAGCCCAACTATAGCTCTTGTTCGGTCTTGGTGAGTTTTATTTATTATTTCTTTCACACCCCATGCCTGTATCTTGAAGTAGTTGCTGCTGCTCTTTCTTGTTTACTATCTTATCTCTGCAAAACATAATGTATTTTTTACAGACTCAATCCATACTCTTGCTATGATCCTTCCTCTATGTTGATGTCAATTGCACACACATTGGTGGCCAGGGCTTGTTTTAATGACTGATATCTTGTTTGAAGTTGGACATCTGGGGATTTTCTTATCTCTTCTCTGCTCAGTTTTGAGGCCTTTTTCCTTGAATCTTGTGCACCATTGTTGTCCTTCGTGAGTGTGGGTATGCACCCGTCTGCTATGTGTTCTGAATTGAGGAACTTGGTTTTCCCTTATTCTCTACGTTGCTTCTTTAAACTTTGGTGTAGGTTCTCTATCTGCTAACTAAATCCTCTGGTCGATTCTCCTCTTGGTTTCCTTAGCATGTGTTGACTAGCATTTTCTTCTTAGAATTCCAATACACATAAGTGCAAATTGTTAATGTCTTTTCATGTTTTCATATGGTTAGTGCTTAAGATGGAGAGCTTGAGTCATTGCTACTTTGCTAAAGCATTTGTTTTATTGCATAGCAGCTGCTGCAAGTTACATTAGCATATTTCAAAGGTAGGTGTTCTTATTATTCTGAGGCATACTTACAGTTTTGATGCAATATGTGAACTAAATAAACATTGCTGGGTGGAACAACTTGAATAATCACATCGTAAAGGATCTCGTACTTCAAGTGCTATGGAATGCTGGTTAAATCTAGATGAGCATCCAGTGAAAAACATCAAGAAAATCCAGTTTTGTAGCAACTATAGCATTCAGCTGATAAGTTATTTCTTGAGACAATATTAGCAACAGGAGGGATAATAAAGTGCCAAGGGGTCAAACCAGGTGTCTGGAAAAAGTTTGTTGGTATTATGGTATCAGAAGTATTATTTTGAAAAAAGAATTTGATTACTTATCTCTTTGCACTATGCTTTTACTTAATTTGCTGTTTGTTTTCTGCTCCATCCTGCTAGGATGTTATGTTTCCATTATGGTCTTTCATGCGGCACTTTCCTTTATTGAGAAGTGATTAATATTAACATTGCAGCATTAGGTTTTTGGATGATATCTTGTTCCATTGTGGCTTGCTTTTCATGTTTCGTCATTAAATTAATTATGCTTTGTCAATTGGAAGAAATAATGTCGCTCTCAGTTTGTTTTCCATGAAACAAGATAGATTGTATTTTATCTGATTATTCTCTTGATAAACGCAGTGAAGATTAAACTATCTTTTATCAACTGACCTTTGATATAATTCCCAGCTTGATGGGTCTTCACAGTTAAAACAGTGTCCAAGCTCTGCTGAAGCATCCTCAAGCAGAAGCAAACCCATCCTAAGTCGGTCTTCAGACAGCAAATATTCTCATCATTTCCAGGCCACCAGCCCAGTTTCTGTCCTGGAAAGCGTTGGCAGTTCGTGTTCCACTGAAAATGCGAAAGCATATTACCCCAAATTTGTCGCACCAGTAAAGCGCCCTCGAAGCAAGCAGCCACGCCCCCGGCGACGTACATTCCCTTTCATCCCCATTGCCTGTGCCTCTAAAAAGTTTTATCGTTTGGCATCTCCAGATCCAGAATTTGAGTACTATAATGATGAGGAAATATTGGATTCTGCCAGGAAAAGACAGAAGAAAAGGAATACGATGCCGCTATCTTCTGCAGTAGAGATGGCGCCAAAGATGAAGCCAGTTGAAACTAGGAGATGCACTCATTGTCAGGTGACAAAGACTCCACAATGGAGAGAAGGACCATTGGGGCCAAAAACCCTTTGCAATGCTTGCGGGGTTCGGTACAGATCAGGCCGCCTCCTTCCCGAGTATCGACCGGCTGTCAGCCCTACCTTTGTTCCATTTTTGCACTCCAACTCTCACAGGAAGGTGTTAGAGATGAGAAAGCAGGCGGAGCAGGTGACCCCTATGGAAGCAATGGATGGTTAGTACCTATGGCACCAGAACATTAGTTTTGTTGGATTACTGCTAGGTAGCTTTGTAGCGGGGAGCTGCCTTGTTCTCAATTTTCTGTTCTTTTCACGCTAGTTAATTTCTTCTTTTTGTATATTGATGGAATAAGAGCTAGGAACCCTAGATGATCGGATGTTTAGTAGCAGCGGAAGTAGAGAACATCCGTATGAGGCGGAGAAGCGTAGCTCAGGTGCTCGGAACTATCAGTGATTTGCTTTCTGCCCAAAAAACAATCACTCATCAGCAATGGTGAACACATGCATCTCCATCCGTATGTGGACAGGTGTCTTTCGAAAGGAATTATCAACCCTAAAACACACGCATGCATAGGCAGTGTTTGTTCTGATACTGGATGATTTTGCTTGAGCATTAGCAAAATATTGAAGCCCTAAATTGAGCAATTTTGACCGCTAGTCCACCAAAATACATCCAACCGGAGACATAAAACCCTAGGAAACAAATCCCACCTGCCGTTACTCGTATAAAGTAAAAATCCCTTGTCCATGATGAACTTCTCTCCCTCAATAAAACAATTTTTTTCCGTTGAAAATAAAGAAAGAAAGACTGTCAGGGGGGCGACAATTTAGCTGCAGGCTTGAATTGACACGGGATATTTAAAACTGAGTAGTTTTACTTACTCATCAATTCATGTTAAAATAATAAATTACTTATTTATAAACTTGATCACAATTATGAAATAATTAGATTATTATTTATATATTTATATAAATAAGAATATAATTAAGGGTATCATAGCACGTTGTCTTATGATGTACTATAATAATTGTTAATTGCAAAGCATAATAATTATCCAATACAGTCCAACGTGCACTAATTAGACAAGACCACTACTTGTTATATATTCTTTTGTGATTTCTCGTTCATGATTAGGCTGCTTTATCTTCAGATTTTGGCATCGTTGCTGTCGACAATGATTCTGCTGAGCTTAAGCCAGCTTTATCCAGCCGGACCAGTCTCCGTCCTGTGACCATCTAGAATTTCAGATTTCCGTCAAAATCTTTAATTTTTGTACCTTGCTATTTTACAGCGGAAGCTTCATGTTACTTGTTGCTGCTCAATTTTTCTTTAACTTCTTTTTTAATAAAAATTAAAGGAAACTCCATCTTTGAAAAACACACTTTATGAAACCAAGTGAGTGAATAAAATTTTAGCTGTCTTAGACTCTTACAAGAAGTGCACGCTCTGATTCAAACTCGAGATCTACTATTCAGATCTCAAACCATTTATCACCACGCCACATCCCTTAAGGACAATTCTTCTATAACTCACTAGCAAAAACTTTTTAACTAAAATATAGGGGTGACTAAGTTGAGAAAACCATGAATGAGAATAAAATCTAAATGAACCTATTAAAAAAATCTAAATAATACTTTAGTTTCACTTTTAGTTTAAAAGTTTAAAACCAATTGACCGGATTGAACCAAACTGATTCAAATAACATTTAACCTAACTATAAAAGGTTAACATGTATACAAAAAAATCTAAAATTAACTTCGCAAACCCACAACCATCCCCTCTCTTCTAAATCTCATTCATTTCTCGCGCCACTCTTTTGTTCTTTAATTCTCTCTTGAGCTACACTTGTAATTCATCACAACCATATGCCATTAGAACCTATCTCTTTCGTCTAAATAACAACTCTCTCATTTTCTCTCTCTCAATATCTAGTAAATAGCCTCAATTTGCTCCACATCAATAGCCCTAATCAAAACCTAATCTCTCAATCTTTGTTATCTAAACTCATACCAACAACTCTTACCGAAACCTAGTAACAACCATGATTTATTCAAAAATAAATTCAATTTATCTCTTTATTGTTGCTTTAGAATTTTTTTTCCCATGACTTTTTCTCTTTATTAGTTTCTTAATTTTAATTTTTAGGTCATGATTTCAGTTCAATGTGATGTTATTGATCATATAGTTGTATGAATTGCTCAATGTGATCTTATTGATAAATTTTTAAATATGTTTTTGAATATATATCAATACATGTGTATCTGTTTTTTATTTTAATTCTTCAACAAGATACTTACATTGTAGTGAAATACTGCTTCAACTTCCTTTTAGGTTATTTGATAAATAATTAAACAGATCATGGAGCTCAATTCTTCATCAATCTAAGGTTGAATGATGAAATTAAAAAAAAAAATCTCAAGTAGAAAAAGAAAAACTTAAGTCAACTGAGTTAAGTCGTCGAACTTACAATTCTGGTCATGAGATTGTAATAACTTTATAAAAAATAATTTAGAAAAATTATAAAATTAAACTCCCAATAAACTTAATGTTTAAGTATTTATTTGATATTGTGATAATTTTTGTTTTTCAATAAATATTTTATTTAAAAATATATTAAAATAATATTGTTTTTATTTATTTATTTTTTTACATCCATTTATTAAAATAATTTTAAAAAATAAAAATAAAAATATTTTTTTCTTTTTGGTCCTAAAGATGAGGGACTTATTGATTTGATCATAAAAAAAATTTGATGACGGTCCCTTTAACAAAAAACAATTTATCAAATTAATGTCATTTTAGAAAATTTTGACATCAACACGTTTTAAGAATATGAGTATAGTTATTGCTTTTCAATGTCCCATACTCTAATTACTAGTAAAGATATTTATTTTGTTGACTATGGATGCAATTTCTGGTTTGTGTAGTTATAACATATCTCAAACACTTAATTATCCAAGAATATTCTAATTGGTGTATTCCATAACCTTTATTTTTATATAGATTTACACTTATGTTTATTGGTGTTTTAACAATATTATTTGTATCTTTAAAAATTTATCAAAAATTCTCTCAAAATAATAAAACTACTGGGACAATAAAACTCATCCAATATTGGGACAATACTAACTCATTTGATATCCTAGTGATTTTTATTCTTAGTATGATATTTGCAACACCCAAGTATGTGATGTCAAACTGATAAGTAAATATTTTTCAAGTAGACTTAATCATTTAATCATTGGTATCCAAAATTAGAATATCATGCATATAAAAATATATAATGATATAACCTTTATTTGTGTTTGTTTTATATAAACACATTTATCAAAAAAAATATTTAAAATTTATTTTACATGTATCAACCTTGTTAAATTTTTTATGTTATTGTTTAAGTCCTTTTTTCTAAATCATATCATGACTTGATATGTTTGTAGACATTATTTTCTCTCTTTAACATAAAAAAAACTATTTAGGTTGTTCCATTTAAACCTCTTCATTAATGTCATCATTTTAAAAAATATATTTTTACATACATTTGATATATTTTTACTTAAATTTTTATGGTTTTATAAACTATCAATTAATCATCTCACTTTAAATCTCAAGTTGTTAAGTGAGACTTTACAGTAAATCTCCTCTCAACACACTCCTCAAGTGAAAGTTATTTGGGCTTGAAACTTGCATACAAGTCCTAACATGTGGTGTGGACTTGTATGCAAGTTTCAAGCCCAAAACGTTTTCACTTGAGGGTGTGTTAAAGAATAATATAAATCATATCCTAGGGTCTCACCTAACATATTAAATTTTTAGGTGAGATGGTTCGTTGATATATTATTAAATACTTGTTGACCCAGCAGTCACGAATGTAGTGTAGATTTATGTGCAAGTTTCAAGCCCAAAAAGTTATCACTTGAGAGTGTGTGTTAGATAATAATATAAATTATATTTTAACACCTCACCTAATGGTTTTAATTTTTAGGCGAGAAAATTCCTTAATAGAAACCATAATTTAGCTTTTTAACCATCAATGTTGTTTAGATGTTACAAGTTTCATAGTTTTTTTTTAAGAAGATTATAAACTATCCCTAGTAGTTTTTTTTCCAATTAATATATAGTAAAAGTTTATTTTAGGAAGAAAAATAACTAAATTGGTGGAGGGGATAGGTTTTAAATGAAAATGGATGCAATATTGGACCGGAGAGAATAAATAATAATGTGCTCTTTATTGTTTTCTAGAGTAGGATCGGAAATTAAAAAAGAGGTTTGACTATCAACCATAAACCATAAAAAGGTTCCGACTGTAGCTGTGGTGTGATGTTTCTCAAACTTGTACATCTCTTAGCTTTGCCGCAAACTTGGCGTGACATTTTTAGGTGTAGGTTGTGAAAAGGATAGGCTAAGAAAATCACAGCAAACCAACCTGCCTACCTAAAATGAAATAACTCATCCATGGAATTAAAATAAATAAATAAATAATACTTATTTTTAATGTCGAGAGACGCTTTTTTTTTTTAAAAAAAAAAGAAAACATTCTTATTTAAGCTATGTTCTAGGACATAATTAATTTGATAAATAAAAATATATTTTATCGTGACTAATGTTCACGATTAAGTTATTTAAAAAAAAAATATGTATGCTTATAATTTTTATAATAGAATTGTTAGTATTACCGTGAAGAGCTCTGATCTTATTTGAAAACTATAATATAATTTTATTTTAAGAGAATTTTATTCTAAAATAAAAATTAAAGAGCCATTAAAAAAAAGCACCCCACGCACATAGGTTTACAGAAAATAAATTCTAAGTGCACCTTGCTTGGATGGCCAAGCTAATGCCTAGTTCTTTTAATGAGTTGCCCACTCATTTTTAAGAGCCTCGAAAACTTTATTTCTAATTATAGTTTATAGCCCAAAAACTTAAATTCCAAAACCATCTTAATTAAAATCTCATTTCTAGGATAAATTTATTGACACAAAATTTGATATTTTGAGTGATTATAATGTAATGGCTGTTCAGAAGTGTGGTTGGGATTTCTTTTGAAAGTGTTTTTTGTTTAGAAATACATCAAAATTATTTTTATTTTATTTTTTAAAATTTATTTTTGATATCAGCACATGAAAATAATATAAAAACATCAAAAAAATAAATTGAAAATAATAAAAAAATTCATTTTTTTCAAAACCCGTAATCAACTATGAACTTTCTTGTGTTTTTTTTTTTCTTTCTGGTGACTATCTTAATCCTTTCTATACCCACGATTACTAAACTATAAGAAAAGTAAAGGCTAGAATTAAAATATAAATACTTAGAGCTACAAGGACCAAATGATTGTAAATTATAAAAATTAAAGGACCAAAATGCATCTTACCATGCTAGAATTACGCATCATTCCTTTAACAGTGTCGCCAACTGAGAAATGAGAAAGTAGCTATGGTAAGAAACATTACTGTTATCTCCCTTTTTTAATTAATTATTATAAAATAATTCATTTTTATTTTAATTGAGTAATCTTTACTCTCTCTCTCTCTCTCTCTCTCTCTCTCTATATATATATATATATATATATATATATATAATTTAAGCAGGTCTTTTTTTATCTATTTTTCAACTTTTTTTTTTGTTATTATCAAGTAAAATAAAAGATAATTTTATATTTTAATAAATATTTAAAACTATTTGAACGGCACATGCGACGTTCAATTTATCTTCGTGACGCCTCCATTACTAGATGACATGTATGGCCAACAAAGCTCTTGTCTGGATTTTAGTGTTCTAACTTTTAATTTTTTTTATTTAACTCTTCAATTTATTTTTATTTTAGATTTGGTACATATTCTATTTATTACTATTTAATTTAATTGAGATACTTTTTTTTTTAATTTCTCATCTATCAAATTTGGTTTCTATTTGTTTGATTGATATTTATTTTATACGAGTTAATTTTTAAAATTAATTATTTTTTATTACGATTTCATCATCATCCAATTTTTTTTTATCAAATTTATCCTATCCTCATTTTTTTATTGCCATTCTTTTTTACTTTGGCAAATCTTTTAAAATGATATTTCCAGCTCGATTGTGGGTTGATCCATATCAGCCTTTTTTATATTTTTCAAATTGTTTTATCAAAATTAATTCTTTATATATACTATTAATTATCAAAATTAAGTGTTTTCATGTCTATTTTATGAGTCGGAGAAAATCATTTCAATCAACTTAATTTCGTCCAAGAAAGTTGGGTACGTTTTTAGCATTGGTTTGCTTAATAATTTTATGTCCTTTAATAAATTGGTAGATCGCAGTCTTGAGAATCAGCAAGAAGAACAGAAACACAAAAGAAAGTAGATGTTTACTGGGCATCGATCGATGATAGTCGGCCATGGAGGTTCTCTTTCCATTCAAAAGGGTTATTTTCCTGTCGGATCACTTTCGATAAAACTGTCCCGTACAAATATTATAGAATAATATAAATTATATTATAAAGTATCTTTTAATAATTTAATTTTTTTGATGAGATAATTATTTAAAATGGTATTAGAGTCTTGTTAATTTAGTGGTCATGAGTTCGAATCTCACAATCCCTATTTTATTTGATAAAAATTAAGCACGAGATAATGTTATACTGTGTAAGTTTCAAGCCCAAACATCTTTCATTTAAAAAATATGTTAGAGAATAATATAAATCATATTATGAGATCTTATCTAACAGTTCAAAGTTCTAGGTGAAATGATTATTTAAAAACAATATTAAACAAGTCTTCATGCTATGGTTTTAACTTCTATTCACACCACATATAATTAAAATAATAAAATCAAATTAATAATGGAGTAAATTATAGCCTTAGTTATTTCTTTAATCGGAGACCGTTATTATTGTTCGTCAAAAGGCAGCATAAAAATTTAATTCACATTTATAATCTTCAATATTTATCTTGTATATTTATTAAAGAAACAATTTCAAATCTTAACCTTGGTACGACCGTTATTATTTATAAAATTTAATATTTATCTTGTGTGTATATATTACAAACACAATAAACAGCGTAGGATTTCCACTGTAGCACCAGACTCAGGCGACTGTGGACTCGAGCAGTGCACGCCCGGAATTGGCCCTCGGGCGCGCGGCGAAGAGGGGCTGGCAGGCGGGGCTAATCTCGGCTTTTCCATTCGATTTTCTTTTTTTTCTTTCAAATATTCAGTTGTGAACAGTGTATTGACGATTTCGTCCCCGGTAATAGGACAAAATAACGGTTCCGGCTGAGGGGCACCGGCGTAATTGCGCGCGGCCGGACCGGCCCGGTCCGGTCCGGTCCGCCGCAACTTTTGAATTTTTTAATATTTTCCGAAATGGCTAAATACGGTTTTAGCCCCTAATAAGACAAAAACACTGAATTAGGTGCAGGGGTGGAACGGTAATTGTCCCTATTTTTCGAATTCTTTAATCAGCGTCTGTCAGGGCGTGAGGCGCACGCGCCAAGCGGTGTTCCGCCTCACGCCCTGTTGAGGCGGCGCGTGCGGCCTCCTCCGGTGGCCGGAAATTGTATCCCGGAGGACAGAACGATGCGCCGCCGAGTGGTCTTCCTCCCGCGGTGGGGCGTGTCACCACCAGATGTCCGTGGACGCGGAGGAGGCCGGTTGAAGCCGCCGGCCACGTTTCTCTCTCTCCGGAATGGCAAAGTTGCACTTCGGTCCTTCAACTTTCAATTTCCGGGTTGGCTGTATAGAACTCAATCAATTCGGTACAAAAGTTCCGATTTTTGCAATTTTGTCCTCTGATTTCAATTGACAATAAATGTAAGTTGCATTTCAGCCCTTTGACTTTTAATTTTTTAATTTAAGCCCTTGATATTTGATTTTCATTTAAGCCCTTACACTTTTTTTTTTTAATCCCTACTTTTGTCCATGTATATACAAGTGTATTTAACACAACAACAACAAGAATAATAATAATAATAATAATAATAATAATAATAATAATAATAATAATAATCATGATTTAATTATTTTTCATTCTTACTCTTTTGTTATTTTTTTTCCCTCCCGATAATTTGATAATTTTTTTTCCAGTAATAGCAATGATATTTTTTTTTTTAAATTTTTATCTTTTGTGAGAGTTTCTGGGATATTTTTAGTCTTTCATTTATTTATGTTTCTTTCATTATTAACATAATAATAATAATTATAATAAGACTAATAATAATAGTTATTATTATTAATATTATAATAATAGTGATTATGTATTCTATTATTATAATAATAGTGATTATTTATTCTTTCATAATAATTATAATAATAATAATAATTTTTAATTTGTTTTTCTTGCTTGCTGTTGTGTTCATGCTTTTTATTTTTTTCCCTCGGTCTAATTTAATAATTTTTTTGTTTTTATTCTGGCGGCAATAATAATTTTAGATATTAAGACTCCGATGTTGCTATTGTGATAATATTTTAAATTAATATTGCTTCATTTTCCGTTTTTGTTTTTATTTGCTCTTTCTATTAATTGATTTTTATAATTTTATTATCTGCACAATAATGATTTCAGTAATTTGTTTTTTTTCTTATTCAAATATTTTGCTCTTTTTTCTAATGTTAGTGCGCGCTCTTTTGTGATAGTTTATGACGCAATACCTATATTCTAAAAAATGTAATCTATGTTTACATGACAAACTCAACTCAAAATTTTAAACATTTAATCTTTGAATCTATAATTTTTATTTACTTATATCATATAAATTTATCGTTGTAGATTTAATTATGTTAAATTATATATAAAAAAATACCCGCGGCAACATACGGGCAATTATCTAGTATATATATATATATATATATATATATATATATATATATATATATATAGAATTTGCCAGTCGAATGGTATTCTTAGAGCCTTTTTGGGTTACCATTATGAGATTCTCTAGATAATTATGCTCACACTATGTTGACAAACGAATTGTCGTTCACTTTCCAATACATAGGACTTGCGATAATACAAAACAAAATTAATTATTAATTTTCAATAAATTTAATGTTAAAAGTTAAAATTCAAAAAACTAACCAATTTAAAATAAATAAATAAAATAACTTGGGTTAACTTATAAAACTCGTAGCTCAAATTATGAGGTTAAGTTAACTAAATAAAAAGTAATTTAATATAAATTATAGAGTTTAATTCTCCATCAATTTAGTATTGAAAGTTGAAATTAAAAAAAAAAACATCAAAAGAGTAATTGAGACAACTATAATTATCATGTCAAGCTCATGAAGCGAGTGATGAAATAGAGATAATCTCATGGACAATAGATAGAAAAAAATTACAAAATATAATTATCAATTAATCCAATATTAAAAAATAAAATAAAAATTAACATGTTAAATACATTGTCAGGAGTAAGGAACAACCTCGCACAAAATAAATTAAAAAGATATATAAGCATTATTCCCCAATAAAATCTTTAGTTTTTTTTATTAATTAATGTTTTAGTGTTTATAATATAATATAATATTTCTTCTGTTTTCGTGGTAGTGAAAACCCTAACAGTTCATGTAGTTCGACGATCACTGAATTTCCTAAACACAGGCTCCATGGCTGACCTTCAACCTTTTACCAAAGTAAAGATGTATGCATTCAAGAAGAAGAAGAAGAAGAAGAAGAAGAAGCAGAAAACAGATATATTCATACTCTTATTTACAAGAAACCTAAGAAACTGTAAAAAATGTGCCTAAAAAATTGTGTTTTTGATAAAAAAAAAATATATATACTTAAATTTTATCAACTATCTTATGCATTAAAAAGGGATTTATTAGTAAATAGTCAATATATTATCTTATATTAAAAAATATACACATGAAAAATAAAAAGAGTTCTACTCGATATAAGAAAAATATTAACATTTTTATTTATCATGATAAAAAAAATGTCAATACTGATATATAAATTCAACTGTATTTCAAATTAAAAAAGAACTAAAATATTAATATAATTCTCCAAACAAAGTTCAATCATTGATTTCCATTGTATATCAATCTATACATCACATCAAACGTTAAATATAATTTTTTTAAATAATCTGTAAATTATATAATTTCTTATTGAAACTTTATTCTCACTACCACAACTTAAAAAACGCTTCAAAAAGTCAACAGAAGTGAATATTTAAAATTTAAAAATAAAGAAATTGCACTAAAGTTTATCAAATCAGATCCTTGATTTTTTTTCTTACATGGGATCCTTCGTTAATTTTTAAATTATCTTTTAATAAGGATTCAAAAAATCCATTTTACAATTTATACTTTATTCATAAAGTATTTATTAATGCCTACTACTTTGTTTTTTATTCACCTCCCATATAATTAAAATCCAAAAATAGTAAATTTACATTGAAATCTAGCAAAATTCTAAATTGGACCTTGTTATATATCTTTGACTCTTAAAGAAAACGACTACAATACCACCACAGCCACACTAAACTTTTAAGCAAGCTTTGAAGAAAAATAATTTATTCACACTTACCTTATGAAATAGTGAAGAGATTTATTTGATGAGACAACTTAAAGATAGTAATTAAAAAATATTTAAAGGAAATAAAGAGTATTGTGATATTTAAAATTTAATATTATAAAATTATAATATGTACCATATTTGTGAATGACCTTTATCGAAAGAAATTGTTTCTTCAAATAAAATTCACATATAATTAACAAAAATTACAAAATGCACAGGGAAACATCATACACCTACATTCAATTTACTATTAATTCCTATTATATATTTTCCTTTTTACCCTTATAGGAAAAAAAAGAAAAAATAGAAGCCTTGGTGTGGGATTGATTTGATTTTTTAATACCATGTTTCATTAATCATTAAGAAATTATTCAGGATTATATATATTTTTTACCAATATTTTAAAACAGTAAATTCTTTAAATTACCCTAAAATAAAAATAGAATTAAACATGCTGATAGAGGGTATTTATGTCTTTTTGTTTTTTAAATAGAATGGAAAGACATATTTGTCATTAGAATCAAGAAAAAATAAGTTATGTGTCTAATAACTTTTTTGCCCTTTAACACAAGTTTTTTTAGTTTGATCTTTTGCTTAAGATTTATTAATATTAAAATAAAAAAAGTTATTCGCATATAAGTTACACATGTTAGAGCGTGTTAGTATCTTCTTTTTCTTTCCTTTTTCTTTTCTATTTATATTTACAAAGCTTATACAATTATTACAATACCTTTCATTCATTTACATCTAATTCTAAGCACCAAGGGTATTCTTGCCTTTTCCTTCTTCTTTTTTTCAATACACTACAACTATATTATTGCAAATACTATCGAGTTCTCTTTTTTCTGGTACAACACGTCTCGACAGTGGTGAAGTTGTTTGTCATATTTTAACTCTAAAATAACATGTTTGTTTTATTTGCTATTGATATTTTAGCTCCGGTTCTTATTCTTTTGATTTTAGTTTTTGTTTTTAGTTTTTATTCTATAAGTTTTATTTATTTTTAATTTAGTTATTCGATTCTGATTTTTTCTTTCTTTTCTTTTTTTATTATAATTTTTTTTTCAATTTCTTTATTTTTTCCTTTGACCCTCATTCTTTTGATTTTCTCCCTTTTATTAAAGTCATTTTTCTTTTCAATTTAACCCTCTAGTCATTTTTTTGTGGTTTCTCTTGAATTTATTTTTATTCTTAACCTCATTATTTTAATATATATATATATCATTTTTGTGATTGATATATATTTTTTTAATTTCATAGTTTAGCATTTGATTTGCTAAGAATTAAGTTTCATAATTTTTTCATATATAATGTTTTATGTCAATGATCCCAGTTATAGGTTAAAATGTCTTTCACCTCATCAACAATTTAAAAAAAAAACAAGGGGCCATAAGCAAAGGTTTTTTTTTAATTTTTTTTTCTTAACATGTACTTTTAAGAATAATTTTATAATTTATATCCATGTTAATATCGTTTGTCTCTTATCTTTTTTATTTTTTTATTTAACTTTTTTTTAAATATTGGTTATTGTTTTTATTATTTTGTATGAATTTAATTTTTGAAAAGATTATTCTAACTCAACTATAAGTGTTTTTTTTTTTTTTTTTTTTTGTATAAATAAGTCTTTTAAAATAAAAAAACTTTTATTTTTAGATAATATTTACAATATATGCAACCTTACATAATGTTTTTTTTTCTTTCGATTTTACTCCATTAATTTAATGTGTGTGTATTCTTATTGTTATTTGATATTTTATCATATCCTCCACATGTCTGAAATTAAACTTATTTTTTTTATTAATTTGTTTTTCATATACCTATGTATTTGATATGTCTTCAATAATATTCATAATGTATCCTTGTACGATACTCGTGCGGGTATGAGAAATGTTTTTAAGGCATCATTAAAATTATCTTAAAAAACTAGTCTAAATTATTTGTTACTGTCGAATAAAAACAAATCATTGCTTTGATTGCGATGGTTAATAATTAACACAAGATTACTTTCACAAGAAAATATTTAAAATTATAGCTTGGTTTTATAAAATCGATACTTGATGAATTATAAAATAATATTTGAAATCGTAAATGTTTAAGTCAATGCAAGAAGGTAAGAATAATTAAAATGTAATATAAAATTTAATGTAGATTGTGATAGTATCCATAATGTTTTCTTCTTCTTTTTCTCATTTTTTCTTCTTGGCACTTGATTTCCTTACATCTAATTTAATTATTTTACATTGAGTTGACTTGAAATTAAAACTCATGTTTGTGACTCTCATGATATTAAAAATAAATTTTGACATTAAATTAAGACTCAATTTGATAAAATAAAACCAATAAAAACTTTATGAATTTAATTTCAAACCAATAATAACATATATATTTTATCTCTTCAACTCAATATTTAGTTGCAATAATAAATTGCCTATTATTTATTAACACATGTAATTCTTAATTTTTTAAAAATACAAGTTTTAATTTAAAAAATAACAATAAAACTTTTAATAATATTTATAATTTTCCAGGTTAAAAATAAATTATCTAAGCAGCAATTTAGAGTATATAATCTATTAAGAACCATCTCACCTAAAAGATTAAGTTTTTAGGTGAAACCATAAAATATGATTTATATTAAGTTTTTAGATGAGATGACTACTTAACATGGTATCATAACTTTGTTGACCTAGTAGTCACGAGTTCAAATTTCATCACCCCTATTTTATTTGATAAAAATCGAGTACAAGGTAATGTGAGTTTGTGCAAGTTTTAAACTCAAAAAACTTACACTTGAGAAAATATATAAGAGAATAATATAAATTATATTCTAAATTATCACCTAAAAACTTAAATTTTTAAATAATAACATAATCGAACTAATCGAACTAGAGTAGTTCAAAGCATAAATAAGCTTGCAAGGATCCAAAGAAACGGCAGGGAAAGCTGTTCGAAGATGCCTGATATACAAACAAAAAGGAAAAAACATGAAGTATTTGTTCATGTGCTTGTAAGAACAGGGTGGGAAAAAGCTGGTGGGGGAGAGAGATGGTGATGCGCATAATTAATTAGAGCATGAAGAAGAAGAAGTCGTCTTGTTTTTGGAGTTTAGCATAGAAGCTAATTGCCCGTGTTAGTGATTTTATTTATTTTTGATATCAAAATATTATAAAACTTGATAAAATATTCTTATTTGAAATATATATAAAAATGATATTTTTTATTTTTTAAAATTTATATTTACTTTTAAAAAATAATTTTAAATTAAAAAACCTTGAAATTGCAGTCGGAACGCAAAACATCATCTACGTTAAGATGCTTGTGTCCATTGTCTGATAATCCTTTATTAGAAGGAGGAAGTAGAGAGAGAGAGAGAGAGAGAGAGAGAGAGAGAGTGGTGGCACCTGTTGCTATGCTAAGCAGTAGGAGCAGAGCAATTACCATCCCATCGACGATTTTAGTGTCTGTCTCACTCGCCCTGCATCTCTCTGTCTGTCTGTTTTTCTGTCTGTCTCCCTCCCCCTCTCTCTTTGTGCCCAGGTGAAGTATATTGTCACCTTCTTCGAAAATTCTCTGAAGCAACCCAACTCAGCCCTTCAAGAATTGAGGAATTGGTCTTTTTATCCCCACCCAAATAAGTAGAATTAAACGTGGACACTATTCCATCCAAAACGAGTTCTTGCTCTTTGTTAATACTCCAATCTAAGTTTCGAGTTTCTGTTGTTTATCTTTCTCAAGAGAGAAGGAGAAGGAGAAGAAGAAGAAGCTAGGCACAGTGCTCTCCTTTTCGGTCTTCAAAAACTGGTAAAGATGGCGTCTTCAATTTAAATTTAAGGAATGAACTGGGATTTTCTTCAATTTTTATTTTTTAACTGGAATATTGTTGCTTTTCATTTTGTAAAGCAAACAGCTATGAAAAAGACAGATAACAAGAGCTTGGATCCACAGCTATGGGAAGCCTGTGCAGGAAGCATGGTACAAATCCCTCCACTAAACACTAAAGTCTTCTACTTTCCACAAGGCCACGCCGAGCACTCTCAGTCCCCCGTCGTTTTCCCCCAAGGAATCCCTTCTCTCGTCCTCTGCCGCGTTGCCTCTGTCAAATTCCTTGCCGACCCTGGTACTGATGAGGTATTCGCCAAGATCAGCCTTGTTCCTTTACCAGACACTGACCTTGATTTCTCTCAACACGTGGGCGTTTGTGCTGACGGGAACGACAGTAACAACGCAGAGAAGCCGGCCTCTTTTGCAAAGACTCTAACTCAATCTGATGCTAACAATGGTGGGGGCTTCTCTGTGCCTAGATACTGTGCAGAGACGATTTTTCCAAGGCTGGATTACTCCGCGGATCCTCCCGTGCAGACTGTGATTGCTAAAGATGTGCACGGTGAGGTGTGGAAGTTTAGGCATATTTATAGAGGGACACCAAGGAGGCATTTGTTGACCACTGGATGGAGCACCTTTGTTAACCATAAGAAATTGGTTGCTGGGGATTCAATTGTGTTCTTGAGAGCTGAAAATGGCGATCTTTGTGTTGGAATTCGCCGTGCCAAGAGAGGGATTGGAATTGGGAGCGGACCTGAACCATCATCATCACACACTGGGTGGAATTCGAACAATGCTACATGTGCTAACCCATATGGTGGTTTTTCATTTTTTGTGAAGGAGGAGGAGATGCGAAATGGGGGGGTGAAGGGAAGTGGAAGGGTGAACTCTGAAGAGGTTTTGGAAGCTGCTGGTCTTGCTGCTAATGGAAATCCTTTTCAAGTCGTTTATTATCCACGAGCAAGCACGCCAGAGTTTTGTGTCAAGGCCTCTTCAGTAAGGGCGGCAATGAGGACCAATTGGTGCTCTGGGATGAGGTTCAAGATGGCTTTTGAAACAGAGGACTCTTCACGGATTAGCTGGTTTATGGGGACTGTTGCCTCTGTTCAGGTTACTGATCCTCTCCGATGGCCTAATTCTCCATGGCGTCTACTCCAGGTTCTCTACTTGTCCTGTCTTGTTTGTAATTATCGACTTTTTTTTTTTTTGTTCCTTGGGTAAGATTGTTGGATTATGCCTGTTGCTCAATTAGCATTTAGTAACCTCTTTCTTCTCCATTACCAATTTAAGTGGTTTAACAAGTATTCGTATTCCCCATATTTTATCAGTTTGTCCTCCCCCCCCCCCCCCCCCCCCTCTTTTCTTCAATTTTAAACCATGAATGAGGCTCCTTAAGATCTGATTTGAGTTTGGAGATGGATTCACATGCCAGTTGCTTTTCCAGGCCTCTTCCTTGCTAAATTACATGCTTCCATATGCCTTTAAATTCTTCAAGGGTTTAAGTTGGTGGACGCCATTCTCCTCATGTTTACTCTTAAACATTTCATTTGCCCAAGTTTGTCCTTGTTTCATTTTGGGGTAAACTATATTGTGATATGGCTATCTTTGATGCTGAAAAAACACCAATCTATTTGTTGGTTCCAGACAAGTTTATGGATAATTGTGGAAGCCACATTAGGAGTATTCTACACAGTTAAATGTCTCAATGACAAGCAGTGTCACACAGCTGTACATGGCAGATTTGGGTAAATCAATGGTGGAAATTTATTATAATAATTCAAGTTTTTGATGAGTAGAAACAGATCGCATTATATCTAGAGCACGTGCTCATCTTGATTGACAAGGTCCGCAGCATTTCACTTTCCTTCAAGGTTTTGATTAGGGAGTTTACACTGCTATTATTTACTTGCTGAGGCGGCATCATTATCCCATATACTTTACAGTTTGCATATTTAGTTAACGTTTGTACTTTACTGGCTTTCAATAAATGATATGAAAACTGGTGTCTCCAGAATTACTATTTTCTTACCAATTAAATTGGGGATCTCTTAATGAAAAGGCTGATTTAGGATAGATCTTGAATTTAGCTTTCTATTCTAGATGAGTTCCTAAAAGGCTTCAGTTTTTTTTTTTAAAAAACTAATCATGCTTTAAGCATAGAAATATTGCACTATGGATGCTTGTGTGACTTGAGTTTGGCATCTCATGGATTCTCTGCTGATAATTGTGGATATCAGAGTCAGTTAAAAGTCTTGGAACTTTGAATTAACTATTGTTCTCTAGCATTTGAAAATTGCATTGAACGTGTTGAAAGTTGTTAGCTAAAGTCTAAACTCACACGATCCTGCTTTAGCATCTTATTTTCTTACTTCTTTTGCCAAATGATGTTGCAGGTGACATGGGATGAGCCAGATTTGCTGCAAAATGTAAAGTGTGTCAGCCCATGGCTGGTTGAATTGGTGTCAAATATGCCAGTCATTCACATGTCACCCTTCTCACCACCAAGAAAGAAGTTTCGATTCCCACAACAGTTTCCGCTCGACGGCCAATTTCAATTGCCTTCATTTTCAGGCAACACCCTTGGGCCCAGCAGCCCTTTGTGTTGTCTATCCGATAACACTCCTGCAGGCATACAGGGAGCCAGGCATGCTCAATTTGGAATATCTTTATCAGATTTCCAGTTTAAAAACAAACTGCAATCTGGGCTGTATCTGTCCAGTCTCCAGAGGTTCAATCCACCCTCAAAAAATTCTGAAAATTTCCTGACAGAAAACACAGACAGCAAAAAGAATTTATCTTGCTTGTTAACAATGGGGAGCTGCAATCCAAATTTGGAGAAATCTGATAATGCAAAGAAACACCAGTTTCTACTCTTTGGTCAACCAATACTTGTCGAGCAGCAGATATCTCATAGCTGTTCCACTGATGCATTCCCACAAGTTGTTAATGATAGTAACAGAGAAAAATTTTCTGATTTTTTACGGTCTGCACCTGGGAAAATTTCACAGGAAAAGTCATGCGCTACTGGGTTTTCATGGCACCAGAGTCTTCAAAATGCCAGTGAAATTGGAATGGGTACTGGTCACTGCAAGGTTTTTTTGGAGTCAGAAGACTTGGGACGGACCCTGGACCTCTCTGAACTTTATTCTTATGAAGAGCTACAGAGGAAGCTGGCCAACATGTTTGGAATAGATAGATCAGAAATGTTGAGCCATGTTCTCTATCAAGATGTGACAGGTGCTGCTAAACAGATTGGAGATGAACCATTCAGGTATCTGTTGTAAGGAAAAATAAAAATTCCTTCATCATTGTTTTTTTTTCCATTCTGCAGACCTAGTATTCTGGCTTGATAAGAACTACTTGAACCTAACTTTGCAACTTTAGGATGCAGACATGTGTTTAATAAATCATTTTTTTTAATTTCTCTTGTTGGAAATGCAGTGTTTTTATGAAAACTGCAAAAAGATTGACGATTCTGCGGAACCGCGCCAGCAGCAACAGCGTTGGGAGGTAAGACTAAGAGGAGAAAAAGAATTGGTAGTGGTTTAGGAAATTCTTGAATATTTGGACTAATAAAGATTTATTTTTTCCATCTCTGCACTTTGTTAGATATATCAGTCATCTGAACATTTTAGACTAATCAAAGTTGATGATCTGTGTTGCAGGAGGTCATGGATCACAGGGATGCGAAATGCTGAGAATGGACTGGAGCCTCCAAATAAAACAGGTCCCTTGAGCATATTTGCGTAATACAGTGTGAGATTTGAGTGGTGTAAAAACATAATATGTGTTTAAGAGTTTTTATCTGGTTAATGTTATGTATTTAGGGAAGCAGAACATACCTCCCCCTGTGTCTGAATATTAAACTCGAATTATGTCTATGTACTGGATATTTTTATTTTATTTTATTTTATTTTATTGCCCAGTATGGCTGGACTCCTGACAATTATTATAGCCGAGCTTGCTCTATTAAACAGAGTAGGAGGCCATGATGGCCAGCAAAGTAACCGATGGCAGCATTGAGGTGGTTGAATCATTTGGTAGGGATGACAGGAAGGCTCACATTAGGCAAATAAACATATTTATCACCGAAAATGAGTCGAGAAAGCTGATGGTTCAAACATGGCCAGCCAGCACTTCCCTTCTACAACTGGCTATTGTTGCTTTCTGTCGTGGAAATGAATGGAACGCAATTTTAAGAACTGACACCCAGGAGTAGTGAACACAAGTATTTATTTTTCTCGTTTATCAAGGTGTTCTTTGCTCGAGAATGTTTAAAACTTATTCAATTCATAGATATTGAAATAAAATTAATTTTAAGCAGAAAAAAAGGGTATTAACTGGACGATAAAGAAACGTTCATGATGATTTGAATTTGAATGGGTTTATATCATTTGGAGCAGGTACTCTGTAAAATGGTTTATCTGTAATGTAACTTGCAAGCATGAGGTTCTTTTTATTAACGTGTGTGTTCGGGTCAAGTGGTGCATATCTCGACTAATCTTATGAACCCTGAAATTAACGATCATATAAGCTTTCAATAACCATCATATTAACAACTACATGGCTCGAATCTGAGATCACAGGGGTGTAAACCTCTCAATCCCAAGCTCTTACCGTAGAGAGAGCATGATGATGTTTTTTTTATTAACGTGAGTATTCAAGTTAATTTGCGCGTACCTTGACTAATCTTATGGATCTTAAAGTTAATAATCATATAAATCTTCAGTGACCATCATATTAATAAATACAAAACTCAAATCTAAAACCATAAAAGAAAAACCAAAACTGTCAAGCTCGGGAGCATGATGTCTTACTTCGTAGAGGTTTGTTTGATATTTTTGTTTTGTAAAGTAGCATATCATAGTTAGAAATAAAAAAAAAATAAATAAAATTTATAAAGCATATCTTAAATGGTTGCGTTAGAGTGACGAAACCTTTAATAGGTTGCGCAATATCCAATAACACAACGTTTTTTTTTTAATTTTTAAATAATTTCGTAAAAATAGTGAAGGTTGTGCTACATCTATAAGCAATACCAAGTACTACAACCTTCATAATTTTGCTATTTTTTTTAATGTTGAAGGTTACGCTACATCTAGTAATGTAATCTCCACAAATTTTCTGCTGTGGAGGATTGCGTGACACCCAATTATGTAATCCTTATAATTTTCTCTGACATTTTTAAAGAGTAGCGCAATCATTTAATTTATTTTTAAAAAATAATTGTATCAGGTCGCTATATTAGAATTGAAGCAACCTATTAAATTTTAAGAATTTGTTTTTCGTGTGTTTGAAACTGCATTTTAAAATTGTTTTTGAAAAAAAATGATTTTTTTATATTTTTAGATTATTTTCATATACTGATGTTAAAAATAAATTTTAAAAAATAAAAAATATCATTTTAATGTATTTTTAAATAAAAATCAATTAAAAAAAAAACATCACACTCCAAAACACAAATCCCAGTAGTGCAACCACTTAAAAATGATCTATTTTTTTAATTGTGTTATATTTTGGGGGGTGGGGGCTTTAATTATTTTCCGTTGACCAACAGGACTTCCTTTGGAATAGAGTCCAACGACGTGTCTTGGCCTTGTTTTCCTGACCTCGTTGCACGCAAGGGAAGGATAGGGGGGAGAGGTTAAGACAGTGGGTCTCCAATTGGGATCTGCAAAATCCTGAAAACATGAAAATGGTGTTGACTGTTTCGGCATTTCACGGACTCGCTGGCTGGCATGGCATGGTCTGGTCTGGTCTGGTCTGGTCTGGTCTGCTGTTGTTTATTTTTATTTTTATTATTATTTTATAGGATCCCCACAAAAGAATTTAATTTATTATTATTAATATTATAGTCTAACCTTTTTTTGTGTGTGTTTTAGATAATTTAATATAATAAATATTTTTTAATAAATAAAAACTGCATTATTTTAATATATTTTTAAATAAAAATAACGAACATAAAAAAACATTTATTAACTCATGGCATGATTAATGCTGCTCTCCTACCATTGCTAATAATTAACACACCCACGTGTAAGTGCGACCCAACACAACTCCCTACATCCACGTGTGATTTCCATTTGTGTCGCCGTTTTGGTGGCCGGGCCTTTCGTCCACCTCTGGGCTTGGATTTGACTCCACCCTCCCCACTTGCTACCCACCATTCCACTCCATTGTTCAAAGTTGAAACTTTAATGTGTCCTTCATCATTTCCAATTTTTATTTAATTATATCTTTTCTTTTATTTAATCGATGATAAGGTATCTTAGAAAGTAAAATTCTTTAATTCAGATTTAATTGTAATTAATTAGATCCATTCACATACTATTATATTATATTATATATGTGCGCATAGTGAAAAAGCTCGTGCCATCAATCATGGTTTTATTATTCTTCTTTTAATAAATTCAGAAATTGTTAGTGACGGTTTGGGAGTGTGGTTGTGGTTGTTTTTTAAAGTGCTTTTCATTCAAAAATATATTAAAATTATGTTTTTTTATTTTTTATAAATTATTTTTGACATCAACACATCAAAATAATCTAAAAACACCAAATTTTATTAATTTAAACCTAAAAATAAAAATAAAAAATTTTCAAATTTTTTCAAAAGTGCTTTTGAAAAGCCCTCCCAAACACCCCCTTAATAGTTTTTTTTTTTTTCAAAATCAGACTGGGCCGAAAAGCAGGCCCAACCAAAATTAGGCCAAAGCCCAATTCTGTTAGATTGGGGCTGGGCCGAGAGCAGGCCCAACCCCAATCCAGCTTTAAAAAGCTCGGCGTGAAACGGTGCACTGCACTATTCACGTCTTCTTCACATGGATAATACAACGCTATTGTGCACGTGAATTGATTGACGTGCATAGTAGCGTCCGACCGACCACGACGAGAGCTTCAACGACCGATGCTGATGGGTAGAGGAGGTCAAGGAGGTTCTTCCTGTGGTGGTGACGTTGGAAATGTTGGTCTGTGGTGGCCGGCGGCGGCGATGGAAGGTGGCTGCCTCTATGACTGTTTTGGAGAGAGAGAGAGAGAGAGCTTTTATGTGGCGTATGACTGTCTTCTTCACCGTGGTCATTTGGTTGTGAAGCAAACATTGTAGTGCCATCGTCTTCTTGGTTGTGCCATCCATGGATGTCTTTGTGCCCGTGTGTCCTGCGGTTATGGCTTCTCGCATGGATCCATGGTTGTCTGTAGTTGTGCCAGTTTTTGGGAAAGAAGATAAAATGGTTGTCTGTCGTGATTGCAAGAAGCAGCCACTGTAGTGGCTTCAAGTAACGCAAATCGATCGCAGGAAAAAGCAAAATTTTTCTGCTTATTACGAAACGTAGTTTCGATCATTTCTGTGGTGAGACCCATTGCAATTTTCTTCTGCGTATTTCATTACCAAACATCTCACAACTGCTTATCGATCGAACCTCTGTTTCGATCGCAATGCCAAACGGGCACTTAGTGTTCATGAGTTCTATTTCACAAGGTATTAGTGTATATGTTTTATAGTCAATCAATTGGTTACACTTAACATTGATTTTGTTCATGCAAAATATATTTATTATTAATAAAAGTTTTTTATCTTTAATTTTTATTTCTTTTTAATTCATGAATTTAGAGTAATAATAAAGTTTTTGGAGCAAAAATATTTTACAAAAAAATTATAAGTTGATATAGTTATGAGACTTCTATTCCATCAAATCATTGTTCTTAATCAATGCTCTATAAAGACTATGAATTAACTAGAATTGTTAATTGTTGAGATTGATACTTACCCCTTTTTTTTTTTATGAAATGAAGCAACTATTCTCATAATCCAAGGTATGAAAAAATATCTTGAACTAATATATAATTACTTTTCAGATGACATATATATTGAATCACTCATATGAAAATTTTATATTGAGAGATAATTTGTTTATGAAAAAAGTCATGTGAGTATGTGTGTTGAAAAAAATTGCAGGACAATCATAAAAATTATAATTTTCAATAGTAATCACCTAGTATTAAGATTACTAGAAAAACCTAATGGTCTGCTGGAATATAAGTAAGGGGACTTGTTATGCAAGGGAAAGACACACCACCTATAGTGCACCCTCTTAAGATAAGTTACATTGTTGTTTTCGAATTTAAATTTGTAATTGTTGGTCTTTCCTAAGGTTTAAGGAAGATCTTTCTACCTCATTGGGTAAAAAACTAACCATTTTAAGGCCTGAATTTTAGAATTATTTTAAATTATATCTTAAATACTTGAAGGCATACTCTACAATATAGCTTTACACCCATAAATATTAAAAGTTATAGCTAAATCCTAATATCATAGATGTGAAATGAACAAAATGATTGATAAAGAGTTTTTGATATTTTAACTGAAATTTAACGGATAATCATAAATTTGATATAATATCTTTTTTAAAAAAAAAAAACATGTGATTTTTATTTTAAAATATGATCAAAATATTTTTAGGAATTGGTTGTTTGCATGAAAACAAAAAAAAAGTTCTTGAAATAAGGATTTTTCTTTGTTTTGTTTAGAAATTTCAGAGAAAATCAGATATCTTATACTGAGTTCATATCTTACAATGTAAGTCTGCGGCCTAATATTGAATAAAATTGGTAGAAAAACAAGCCATGAAATCATAAATATATTGGAATAACCATTGAAATTTGTTTTTGAAATTTCAAAGAAAACTAAATATTTTTAATAATAAACTTACAATGAAGTTCAAGACTCGATATAATACAAAATTGGTAGGACAATACCCCTTTAATTTTTATTTTTGAAATATTAATAATATTATTATTTTAATTTTTATTACTATAATATTATGAATAAAATATTAATATATAGGTTGGGCCCATTAGGATATTTTTTATTAGGCTGAACCTGATTCACCCAAGTAGGTTGGGCTAAAAATAGGTACAGCCCATGAGCCCACGGTTCACGTCATGAACAATGAACAATGGGCTCGAACTAATTCACACCTCTGTTTGCATGGTGATCAGCAAATTAACGTGAATTATAATTCACATCTATTTTTCACATGCATTGTGAACAAAGAGGGCAAGGGATGAAAAAGAAGAAGAGATAGAAGGTTACCTGTTGTGAGGCCGACGACAAGCGTCGGTTGTGGTGGCTGGCGGTGGCTGCAGGAGGATGAAGAAAAGATTGTAGAGGGAAGGGAGTTATTTCAGGTGCAGAGGAAGAAGAAGAAAGTCAACTATTGAGGGAGTGTTGGTCACGATGTAGAAGAGGAAAGTCAACATAGAAAACAGTTCAAAAAATTTAAAATCAAATTGATAAAAAAAAAAAAAAACCACTCAATAATTATCTATACAAATAACCAAAGATACTAAATGAAAGATCTTAACCTATTGATTTTAAATAACCAAAAACTAGGAAGTATAAGGATGATCATCACAAAAACAGTCATTTGTTTTACAAGTTCACTGAATAAACCACCTCTATCATACCTCCCTTCCCCTTGCTATTTCTTCCTTTTTTTTTCTAATCTTCGTTTTCCCTTAGTCAGAGCATCTCTAAAAAAAAAATTATTTAGAGAAGTCTTAATTATATAGTATTTTAAACAGTGTAAATATAGTATTTTTTATATTTGAACTTCAATGGAAAAAAACTATTTAGAGAAGCCAATTCTAATTTAATATATGTAATATTGATATAACTATTTATTAATAATAAATAACTAATACAAGTACAATCAAAATCACTTTTTTTTTTTGTATAGAAATATATTAAACAATTTTTGGCTCTTTTGATCAAAAAAATTTGGCTCTTTTTTGTAAATATAATATTTTTTATATTTGCGAAGCCAATTCTATTTTAATATATAATTATTTATTAATAATAAATAAATAATACAAGTATAATCAAAATCAATTTTTTGTATAGAAATATATCAAACAATTTTTAGTTTTTTTTATCAAATATATAGGAATAGTTCTTCAACTTAGAAATACTATTTTAGCTTTTTAATATAGCTTTCACCTTGGAGCTATAAAAATAAAGAATAAAAAGCTATAAAATTGTCTTTCCCCTTTAGTTTTTCTTTGTAGCTCTTCCATTAGAGTTGCTCTAGAAATACTATTTTAGCTCTTCAATATAGCTCTCTCTTATAACTATAAAAATAAAGAATAAAAGCTAAACTTTTTTATCCTTTCTCTTTTAAGTTTTCTTTTAACTGTCCAATTAAAATTGCTGTCACCATTGCTTTTCCTATATACAGACCGTTTCTAGAATATTCTCCATTGGCGTCGACACTCTTCGCTATGGCACGCGTCACACGTGGCGAAACATTAGAAGAGCACGGTGTTTTACTTTTACCCCGTGTGCATACACTGCTACATCTGACAGGAGAAAAATAAATAAAAACTCCCAGCACCTGGTTTATTTTATGTAATACACCCTGGAAATCTGAATCAAGATGTCAATTGTTATTTCTTTGCGGAAACAAGATGTTCACGGGCTGCAAACTGCTTGGCATGACCGGTATAGCTATTTTTCTAAGGAAAAAAAATAGTATTTATTTTTCTTAATTTTAAAATTCTAATATCAAAAATAATTATTTTTTTAAAAAAAGGCAATACATTTTTAAACTTGAAAAATAATCTTTTAACACACAAGCACCTCATATAAATAACCATTCGCTGACTTACAGAATTGATCTTCCCTGTGGGAACTGGAAACTCCTGGGAAAATAAATTCCTGATACTGGTCAAATACATGCAATTCCAGGATTTGCTAGCAGTGCCACCTGACTTGAATGGGACTCGCCAGAGTAAAACATAAATTTGAGAGACGAGGAAAAACCTACAAGTCTGTAACAGGAAGAAACAGAAAAGACGTTGAATAATAAACAATTAGAGTGACTAACAATAATGACAACTAAGCAGACAGTGAAGCCATAACACGACCTCTAACATCCAATCCCCATTTGGAAACAAAAATACTGTACATATATATCTGCTGCGTAATCCCTTGCCATCCAAAAATGGGGTTTGTGGCTTCAGGATCCAAGTTTTCAGGATCGATCGTCGTCTTTCCACAGCGGCAACCCTATTGATCAATCCTCCAATAGTTTGCATCATTGAACTCTTTATTATCAGCCTCGGCAGTATCGGAATTCTCCTTCTCCGGAACCTTCGGTGAAATATTCCTCTTCAGAGGCCCTGCTTCACCAACTATCCCCTCCTTGAGAGCTTGTTCCATTGCCTTTTCAGTGCCTTCTAATTCAACACCAACAAATTCAACATCCTCTTCAAACAAAGAAGGCACAGTGGGAGATTTATTAACTGAATCACTGCTAACGGATGCATCACTAGAGTCCTTGGAGGGTGATAAGCCATTTGGAAATACGGATTCCCCGCTTGATGGGGAACCGGCACCAGGTGTTACTGCTTTAGCTTGGCTGGAAAGAGAGACGTCAGAGTCGTCATGATCTTCAAACGGATTCACAGTTGATCCCCCTACTTGCAAATCTGATGACTCTCCCCATCCTACCCATTCAGGTAAAGGCCTATCTCCAAACAATTCTTCTTTGTCTGACGTCTCATATTTGAAAAAGCTTGAATCGGGAGCATTTGCATCATCGCTTTGTGAAACCAGACCACTCTCAGGAAATTGATCGATGAGGTTTGTGTTGGAAGTAGATGTGCCATTGACAGAATCCTTGCTTTCAGTCAACTCATCTTCCTCTCCCACCACCACCTCATCATCACTACTGCTGTTACCACCATTAGCATTTCCATTTAAGTTAATCTGATCCATCATCTCTCCAGGTGAGGTGCTCACAAGTGAATCGCCAATTCTATCTTCTTGGAATGCAAACCAGTTTGAATTTGTGAACAGACTTCTGTAATTTTAATTTATTTTAAAATAAAATTAAAAATCAGAGATAATAAGATCCAATTTTTTTCTTCTCAAAAATGCATGCTAATAATTTAAGATCCAAGATATTGATAGCATGGTGCACTTGCAACTTATAGAAGATCTCCAATATTTCAATATAGACAGTATGATGGCTAAAACCCTTACCTCCCTTGGTCATCACCAAGCCTAAGGGATGATATAACAACTTCAGCAGACTCGTCATCAAAGTACACATCCTGATATTAAAGACCAAACAACACATGTTTGATATCAAAAGGCAATATGAAGAAAAGTCACCGCCAATGAATCCCCCCGCCAAAAAAAAAAGAAAATGAAAAGATAAAAAGAAAAAAAGATTCGTACACACAAACACATTCTTATACTATAAAGTTAAACTGTTACCTCATCATCCCGATCAAGGTTCCCATTGTCCTGCAACCAATATGATAAAAAAAAATAAGAACCATTTCTTGGAGGATTGATATATAAAGGATCCCTCTTGTATATCACAAAATTCAAATGAGCCGCTCAGAATCATTAGCTCAAATATCATTCTTTTGATTTTATTATCTGAACAAATTCCAGAATTGATATACATGCTACATTGAGTATATCGCCACTGTTAAAATAAAGTTTGGAAATAAATACTAATAAACCAAGGCACAAGTCATCTCCTGACATCTTCTCTTCCATATTCTCTGTTTTTTTTATTAGAGAGATGATTTTTTGAAAGATAGAGAATTGATTCTTGTAAGGGATAGGGAGTAAAATGATTGATGGAGTTTGGAGTTATTGTTTTAGAGAGAAGATGGAGAGGAGAGCAGAGAAATTGGTGTTATTTTGGATAGTAAGAGAAACTAATGGGTTTAGAGAGTCAGGGGAAAGTGAGGAGGAATATGTGATGGCTCGAGAGAGAGATGCATGGGAAATAATGGTGGAGATAGTGCAAAGATGGGGATAGAGATGGCAACTGGAAGCAGAGAAACAGGCTAGCGTGTCACGTGATGGAGGAAACTGCTGGTAGATGCAATAACCTTAGAAGGATGAAATTTCAATGAATCATTCATAAGGCACTCATTTGAATTTCAGATCCTAGAAGGGGCTAATTGAAATTTTACTCCCTGTTTTATGAGGGATGCAAGTTGAGAGCCAATGTCCAGAAACATAAATAACAGGACAAAAAAAAAGGGAGAATGAAAGTCATCAGAAAGGGAAGCCACTACGTACCTCTTCATTATCCTCGTTCCCATATATTTTGTATCTAAAAGCCTGACTTAAATTATTGGCTAGAGCTGCTACATCATAATCTCGGTCATGAAGGTCATCCTCGTCACTGTCACGTGTCCTATCATGCAATGCTGTTGGGCGGCTGTATAAAAAAAGGAAAAACAAAAACAAGAGGATGAAGTGAGATTACCGATCTATCCTCTCCTGGGAGAAGAACTCCAATGGCAGTTATTTACAGCAGAAACAAAAATGGAAGATAATTATGCTTATTGGGTAAAGTGTTATTAGCAAATCTCAACATACAATTCATTTTGAAAAATGATAACCACCATACTGTTAGATTTTGAGAGAGAGAAGAAAATTATAAGCATGACACCCAGATTGCCTGTAAATTTAAATCCTCATCACCATATCCTCGTTATTTAAATATGTTTTGAGCAAACATCTACTTCTATAGGTATCACATATTTGAGTACCCATCAAGCGATGAGCATACCACAGCTACAAATACTGTTTTAAAGAGTGCATAAGCATAAATGATATGAGGCAAGAGTATACCCGCAAGCCCATCGGTAGACATTTTCAACCACATTACGCTCTTGCAAAACAGTGGCTTGCCACTCCATCCACTCACTATTTTCCTGGAGACAAATACAAATACAAAATGCTAGAGAAGACAGTAAACCAAAGTTCGATTAAAGGGACACATCAGTTCAATCACACTACCACATTGATATTGGATGCAAAGATGCACCAAATGAAACAAGGAGTTGAAAAGAGCAAATAATGAAACTATTAAAGTCATAACATTGTTGCTCCAGTATAAGTATGAAAAGTGATATTTGAAAATATACTGATAATTAGAAAGGTAACTAAAAAAGAAGAATAAATTTAGGAATTACAGTTCCCATCCGAGAGAACAAAAACTCTTCGAAATTGCAGGAGGAAAGAACAGCAAGGTGGAAAACAATGTCATCATCAAAAGTAGCAACAGCCACAAAGCACAGCATAGCACCCAGTTATGGATGTTTCTAGCCAAGACAAGCTTGATGTGATTTATATCAGAGATGATGAAAATCACTTGAAACTTTTCTTTCAACAATAGTTTAGAGGGCAGACTATTTCTTAAGCACTCAGAACCTTCTACCAAACTTTTATCACTGGTTCCACATGCCAGTAAGACTCTAGGGGTTTTTAAGGAACTTTGTACTTGGAAAAAAAATTGAACAATGTACATCCAGCTTACCACCCACCTGTAGATAAGTCTGAATGTGGCTACTGATGTTTCCCAGCTGAACAAGCTTATTAGAAATTCGCGTGATGTGTCCAAGGTTTCCTGCACGCGGTGCTTGTTTTCCATCAGCAGGAACCGTTGGCTGCATAAGGACAAATGTTTATCAACACATAAACATGCCATTGCAGAATATAAATGACACTACATGCATCTAATTTCCCCTTCCACCAAATTAACGTGGAGGGGGTAGCATAGAATACAGTCTTCTGCTCTTTCCCCTTTGGTTCAGCAGATAACATGCAAAATAAGTCCTTATCACTACCTTTGCTAAAAAAATTCTATCATACAAGATTATTCCAATATCATAAAAAATTCCATATACCTTATTATTATCACCAGATATTAAAGGGTTTTTATCTGTTTGGAGAAAATTTCCAATCAAATCACACTCTTGAAGGAGATGATCAACCATAGCATCACTCTTGGTCTCCAAACAAGACATTATGATACTCTCTACATGATGATGCAAAGCATTATTGTAAGGGTACCTGCACCAGTTAAAACATCAGTATCGCATGATCACCTAGCACACCATAATTGGAGCAACTTCTTCAAAAAGACAACAATTGTTCCTGGCTACTGCCTTCATTAATCTACTGATTCATCAGTTTGCCATTTCAAAAATGATGCAGAAACTTACTCGAAGAACAGATTAAGAATTCTTTTGATGGTTCCAGAGCTAACTAACTCCATCTCAGCAGCTTCATTTCCAGTTCTTAGAAGCACCGCAATGAATTCCACAATCTAAATTTAAATTGAGAGCAGTTAATTTCCAAACATGTTTATACTTCAGTGTAATTTGAACTCAAGGTTTATATATTCCACGAATCATACAGTTTAAGCTGCCCAACAGTTTCCAAAACCATGTTATTGAAATTTCTGTTTTGCATTGTGTTCCATATGAAGACTACAGCCAAAGCATGAGACCCACCTTAAGACAATGTTTCCCCAGAGGAGGCTTCAGTACTCCATATGTTGTAGGTAAAATCTTCTCATCAGACCGGACATTCAATAGCAAAAGCAAGTTACCTGCAAAATGGAATGGGCAATCTTAACAAATAGCGGTGTTGACAGGGAAAAGATAGAAAAAAATTATATAAAAGCAGCTTTGTCAGATGCCTCTTCTATCTATTTTTAAATCATAAATTATACTACTTAATATGGTTATGCTAATCTTGGTTTGACTAGATGAATCCAAAACATACAGTTAATGAAAATGCAAAGGGACAACTGAGAAGATTGTGGGCACCCCCAAGCCCCAAAGAAAGAAGGAAAAAAATCTCAGGAAAATTGTCCCTGTATTCCTGCTGTTTCTTTCTCTTTTTTTGGTTTGGGGAGCATTCTCACAACCATATAAATTTACTCACCAAGTTTAGGTAACATTGCACTAATAGTCTCTGGATTTACAGGGATTGGAGACTCATACATATGATGGCTTCGAAAAGAATGCATCAAAGGAGAAGACATTGCCGATCTTTTTGGATCCAGTAAAGATATACAAACAGAAAGTGAATTGACAAGACCAGATTTTGAATGTGAATCTTCCAAGGCATGATCAAATATCCTTGCCACAAAACTGCATTTCCCCAAACATCAAAACCACAAATAAATTAAAACGTAAACAAACATGAGGAGATTTTGGTAGCCAATATACAAGGTCCAACAAACCTTGGACTAGAGAGTTTAGTGGCCAAGGCCGATGGAGCATTTCGAGTTATGGCACATAATGTTTCTGCTGCATTAGCATTAACTTCAGGAGGATTCTGGAACACAAAAAAGAAAATTATCAGACTATTTAATATATAATACATCCATTGTAAAGAGTCTCTTGCTAATCACTTCAGATTCTTCTTCCATTTTCAGTTGTCTTGCCAAACCTCAACACTAACTTTACATCCTCAGATTTTCATTCTAGTTCATATTGAAAAAAGAGGTTTTCTTCACAAAATTGCAGCACTTACAGAAGGACTCAATTTGTCCACAATCATTTCTAGCAAATTGCTATCAGCCAACCATTGCATCACATCAGTAAAATTAGGATAAACATGGTCATCAGCTCCTACCAGCCTAACCAAAACCTACATGAAACAAGCACAACATTCAAAATCAACAAAATTTATTACAAGCAAGAACATATCGAAATGCAAACCAATACAGGATAAAAACCTCAATTACCTCCATAATGGATGTTATTCCAATTAAATCAACAAGTTGGCGAAAAACATCCTGATGGGCCTGTAAGAAACCAACTAATGAATATTTTCTTTAACAGGCTATTAACAATAATCTCATACGAAAAAGTGTAAAACTGAAGTACCAAAGCAATACAAGTTTTACAGGTTGGTCTCTGAGAAATCATAAGCCTCACTTAAATGCTCATCTTGCCTAACATGATATACATAACTAATTGCAGAGTAAAGGAAAATTTTCATGTTGAATAATGAGAAACTAATCAGGAGGAGGGGGTGCAAATTTTGGGTACAAGAAAGAAGCAATCCTATGCTTCATGTAAATTCTATTAATTGATTGACTGGGATAAGATGGTTTGAAAAGTGTGCATAAAAAGGGATCCATCTAAGAGAACCAGGCCTTAAAGCTACTTTAACTCCAAGAACATGAACAATAGAACTACTTATGCTGACAAGATTCTTGTCTAGACTCTTTAGAACATTATAACCAAACATGTGATACCCATGTTTACTTCTTTCTTTCATTCTCTATCTGTTCTCCACTGTTTTCTTTTATTTCTTTTCTTCTCAGCACAAGTTTCAAAACCTTAAACAAAGTACAGTCAACTTTACAAATCACCAAATCTGAATTCCTAAAATTCTCTTCAATTTCTATCTTTTTTTGCTTGTCTTCAGTTTTAATTCCTAAAAACTACAATTGCTAGTAATGATGCCACTTGATTAGTTTGGTATGGTAGATGAAACACATCCAAATGTCAATTAAAGAGTCAGAGATGGATTTCTTCATCATATTGCATTGGCATTTGTACTTTGGGATGAAATGCTCTGTCCAGGCAGCAGAGAACACAGATATGACAGGTCTAGTATGTTATTTACACAAGGAAGCGACTGTTATTATGACCCAATAAATGTTTACGTGGGTATATATGCACCTGCATCCTTTCTCCAGTAAGCACAAATGTTATGTATTCCTGTATTTTGTATTACTGAACTAAATTCTAAACCACAAAAATACATATATCCACATAGCTGGTCACAGCCCATAGTGAATATTTAATTGATGGGTGTTGAATGGCACAACTTCCCTTGATTGAAATAAACATTTTTTACAATTTAGCAAAGTAAAATTTCCAACAAACCAAAGCATAGATATAGGTAGAAAAATGCTCACTTGGACATAGTTCATAAGTGGGATTGTCTTGCGTAGCATGAGGCAAACAACAACCTACATTAAAAGGCAGATAGCATCAATCATGTGATCCTTGCCGAACAAAATATTAAAGATACCACTTCTCGTGAAAACTGGATACAATGTTTTGAAAACATACTTTGCTGAAATACCCAGCAAGCAAGGCACTATGAGACCGATTTGGTTCCAAGAAAGAGAAGAGCAAGTTCATCAACTGAAATAGCAAGAAAGTAAAGACAACCATCAGTAAAAGAGCATTTACCGCAACAACCTTCAGTTAAAACAAGGTGCAATGAAAAAATTAAGTCTACCTCCTCTTCTTCCACTAAAGTTTTAAGAATAACATCAATTTCACATGTAAATATCTCACAAGCAATGAAGGGGAACCTAAAAATCGAAAGCAATTTGTCAGAGAAAAGAAAAGAAAAGTTCATGTAAGAAACAATTCAACATGAGAAAACAGTTTTCTCTAGTTAAAATGACATACTTGAAGGTTAGTTTGCTTTCAGCATCCTCTGAAGGCTCCTCGATGATGTATCTGAGCAACTGCTCCACTTGAGCTCTATCTCGCAGACTGCATACAATAAATTATGTTTAGCATCCACCGGGATCAACTTTTTGATATGCTCCCAAACAGTACAGAGACAGTAAACTATGCATGATAGAGAATGGCCTTGTGTAGAAATAAGAGCATTTCAGCATTGATGGTAAGAAGGGAGAAAAGAAATATTACAAATTGATAAGTCGGGTGTTCAAAGCTTTGCATTCTTGGATTATTTCTTCTTCGTCAAGAAGCTCTTCCAACGTGAAATTATCTTTGTCCAATACTGACTCCACCTACAGATGCAATACCAAGCACACAGAACTTAATATAATCAGCAAAGGAATTACCATGGTTAGGCGGGTATAAACCCTTGTATCACTTTTAGCGAGGCGGCCCTCCCATTCAAAATTCAAAGCTAAATATAGTAGTAATATAAAACTTAAACAGATTTTCAAATCATTTCTTTCATTAACTAAGAAGCCGTCACACACCCCTAGATGTGGATTGAATTAACTGCTACTGCAATTAAAATTAAACCATTTATTAGAAGAATTGATTAGTTAATTAATTCTTCTAATAAATGTCACGGATAAATAAAAGGTTCGAATGCAAAAACAGGACATTGTAGACTGCATACAATAAAACATGACAGTTCCCTACAGTTTTTACGCACACATTCACTAATTAAACGCTGAATTACAAATAAATTGTAAGGAATCACGTAAATCTACACGATGAAAAACAGCATCCATCTCAACTCAATCAGTTCAAGCCAGTTAAAACCATGAAATCCATTTCGATTTAGAAGTCGCATATTCCTAGGGTTTATAGATCCAAATAACAAAGATTCTAAAGCTAAATCCACCAATCCTTGCGAACCCTAGAGATGAAAAAATAAACTTACAGGAGAGGAGGTGGAGAGAGTGGTGAGCTTCCAAAACATGTTTAAAAGAGTGGAAAGAAAATCAACAGACGTAAAAAGCTAAAGGAGCCGCTGTGGATCTGTTAACCCTAAAAGAAAAGGAACCGGTAAAAACTAGGTTAAGCACGAGATTCGATATGGAGTAGATGGAGAGAAAAGTAAACCCTAATTTTCGATTGAAAAAGGGCCAGATCGTGGAGATCGGGAGAGAGAGAGAGAGAGAAAGAAATATCGCGAGAGTAGCTACGGGCGAGCAACTTAAAATTTTTATTTTTTTATTTATTTTATTTTTCTAGAGAGAGAAAGGATGGAAGAGGGAGACGGAAACGTACAAATGAGGGGGTTCCAAATTTCACAAAACCAAAATCTTATGATGTTACTGTGCCTATGCATTTGCATTGCATCCCATGCATGTGGGTGTTGATGTGTAAATGTGAATGCTGATATTGAATGGGTATATCATGTTTGATGATCAAATTTTGGGCTCCCCTATAGAAAAAAAAAAGTCCGTACTAGTATAGATTTTATGATTTGTTTTGTATTATGATTGTTTTTGTGGTTGAGATTAGAAAAAATTATAAAAAAAAAATTTTAGTTGAGATTCATAACTTAAATTTAAGTATTTTCTTAAAACTATAGGTGAGTTTGAAGTCGAACAATAAGCAATTACATGTGTTTGGTTAATGTGTTTTTCATATTGATGTCAACTTGTGAAATTACATTAAAAATACAAACATATACATATACACACACACATACACATGCTTATATTTTTTTAAATATTATAGATTTAATAATCATAATTGCATAATGTAATGAATAATTCAAGTAAATTATATTATTCTTTTTATTGTCCAAACAAACGATTTACAATTTCATCAATACAAAATCCATATGTGAAGGCTTCTACGATCATTGGTTATTTGAGCGAGCAACAACAGTTAGTAAAATATCATCCGGAACAAAATTAGAATTGCGATCATATTCGGCAAAAGTCATATCATCTTGTGATTTTCTTCTAACATAGTTATGTAGTGTCACTAATGCAACTACAATCTAATCTTCACTTGTGTTTTATATAGATAAGAAAACATGTTTTGCAAAATTCTACACCTTTGTTTCCATACTCCAAAAGAATATTCTATCACATTACATAATGATGAGTGTGCACGATTAAAAACTTCTTCACAACCACTTGGTCTTAAGTTATATTTCAAAAATAAATAAATTTGAAGAACCAAGACAAAAATTAACAAGTGAAAAAGGTTTTTCATTCTCACAGCTCAAAAGGTGAAAAATACTTCAATTTGACCAATAAAGTTTTGATTTTTATATTATTTAGTCCCTACCGTCTTATAATTTTACATTTTAGTCTTCAACTTTATTTTCCCACATTTTCTCAACACATGACATAACGAGCCAATTTTTAAAGGTAACAAAAGGGTTTGGTTATTTTGGGAACATGAAATACATCTAACATGTTTAAAGTTCAAGTGGGTGTTGAATCTGTGCAATTCCAAACCCAAGTTATTCACTACCTTAATATGGTTTGTACTAATTGAGGCTTGCCAAGTGACTGTCGCACCTATCTCTAGACACCAAGCATATGGATTCATTGATGACTAATTTGCTGACAACATGATCATGCTTACAGATGAGTTAATGACATCTGTATATCATTGCTGACAACATAACCATGTTTGCTGACAACATGACCACCATTTCATATGAGTTTGGTGCAGTATGGTTCCATACATTGCATATTTACATCGAGTCTTGTTGTCAAGCTTATAATCCTGAGACCAATTATGCTTATTGTCTTGTCCATAGTTTATGAAATAATTTTTGTCTCACCCACAACTGTGTTTATTTTTCCATCCTTCATGGTTAAACCATGGGAGAGTGTTGAGGGTGAGAGATAGGTTGTTTTGGAATTTTATTACAAGAAGGATAATATTTTTTTTCTTTCGCTTTTTGTTTTGTCGGTGGAAAGGGTAAAAGCAACAAAATGTTGCTTTTGAGAAACTCAGGTTGAACCTCAGTTACATAAATTATGGTTCAATCCAACCAAACACCAAATCTCTATGTTTTATCTCAACCTCAACGGAAACCGCAAATCTAAAAAAACTTACTTAGTCTTTTAATGTTTGTAAACTATTTTTTTTTTCAAAAATAAAACTGAAAAAGTCTCACCATTTTTAAATTTATCAATGAAATAAAATTGTTAAAAATAACTCTTGATTTGACTCAAAACTTAGGTTATGAATCAAGAGTTTAACTAAAATTGATCTACATCAACCGAACTTTTTATTTTAAAAACAAAAAATAAAATGGTGTTTTTAGAATAAGTGTTTTTTGTTATTTGTGGTGTTGATAATGACGGTTTACTGGAGTGGGAGATTGACTTATTTGTGGTGTGAGTATTTGATAGAGGGGATATAATGGTTATTTAATATGGTAAGGTTAATGAACAATGTGACTATAGTTAAGTGACATTGTTATTGTGTTGTTGGCAAGGTCATTGTGGTTTTAATTGAATGGTGAGATTGAAAAAAGAGGTAGTGGCAATGTTAATACCCATATGGGTTTTTAGTTTGTTCGATGAAGATTGCTAAATCAAATGAAAACTAGAAAAAAACAATTTTAGTGTTGGTCTCCATGATGGAGAATGAATTACTTGGGCCTGTTTGGTATAGCGGTAGCGGTTGTGGTTGTGGTTGAAAAAATGGAGTTTTAAAAATGGAGTTTTAAACTGTGGTTCAAAAAAAGCAGTTTAGTGTTTGGTTAAAACTGTGGTTGAGTTGAAGGTTGAAGAAAAAGGAGTTTTGGTGTTTGGTTTCCAAACTTTACAAACTGCTTTTAACTTGTAAAATTACTTAAAAGGGCATGGATATATAATTTTTTTAAATATTGTAAATTTAATAATTATAATATAATATAATTAATAATTCAAGTAAATTTTAAAAATTATTTACGATATTAGTGTATCAAAATAATTTAAAAATATCAAAAAATTAATTTAAAATAAAAAATATTTTAAAAAAAATTCAACTTTTTGATGGGATAAATTTGATAATTGAAGATATTTATCAAACTATTCAATCCCATTTTACGCACAGATGAATTATTATTATTATTATTATTATTATTATTATTATTATTATTATTATTATTACTTTTATTTTTTCCATCTCTTTCCACTTTTATCAAATCTATTTCTCTAAATCTATTTACATTAAAATAATATTATTTTATTTGTTTATTTTAAAAAAAAATGAAATTAACTCTCCCGTGATTCAATTAAGAAACGATGCCGTGCAATAGACAAAAGAAGTGGAATCAATTCTCTTGCAGCAATTAGAACCCTGAAACCTGTCCACGTAAAAATAGCCTCTCAAACTTTATTTTCTATTCAATCCCACTTTTATTATTATTTTACGCCCATCTCCCAGCTCTCTTCTCTTCTCTCTTCTTCGCCCGAAACCTCTCTTCCCAAATTGCATACCCATCTCCCAGCTCCCCTCTTCTCCCTTGCAAACCCATCTCCCAGCTCCCCTCTTCTCCCCTCTGCTCCTTCTCACTTTCTTGTGAAGACCCATCTGCTCCCAAAATTGCAGACCCGATCGAGCTGCTCCCCTCTTCTCCCTCACAGCTGCGCCGGCCTTCCATCACCGTCGTCCACACCGTCTGCAACAGATCGTGACTGCTCTGGTAACTCCTTCAGGGCAACAAGATCGGAGCACCACCCAACCAAAGTAATCTCACTTTGCATGGTATTTTGACATGGGTTGTTTGACATGGTATTTTTCCACTTTCAAAACTCTAGACTGCGATTCTCTGAATTTTTCATCTCCATCAGTTCTCTGAGCTTGAAGGCGAGACTGTGATGTTGAGCTTGAACGAACCTGTGATGTTGAGGGTTGATTTGGAATTAAAATTTCAACGGTAATTTTAGCACCCGTTTGAATGAATCGTGGTTGGAATCGGTGTTTCAAAAGCACCTGGGAGGAGCTTTTCACAAAACTCCGTTTGGGTGTAAAAATGGGGTGGGACCCACTCATTTGAAATGGTGTTTGGTTGTTACCAAACACCAAAACTCCATCTCAAACGGCAAACGCCAAACGCACTGGTGCGCCAAACGGGTGCCTTGTCTTTTATTTATAAATGTTCTTGACTTTCTCCTTTTTTGGGCATTAGTGTTTTTATAAATAGAAGAGGTTAAGATCATAGGAATAAATTTTAAGATTTCATTTAAGGAATGAAATGCAGATCTTGGCTGGGATTTTAGGATTAAAGAGTTAGGATTGTAACTGATGAAAATATTAAAAGAAAAGCTAAAACACTAGCAAAAACTTTTTTTAACAAGACATAAGGAATCATGGATTGGAACGATTCCTCAACACACACACAACATGCTAGCATGTGTTTGGGTTTTTTTGATGGATTGATTTTCTTTTGGTCTAGTTTCATCTGTTTTTTTTTTTTTTTTTTAATCATGGTTGGATATGGCTTCATTGTGTATTTGTGCGTCTTGGCTATGGAATTTATATAGGTTAGGTTGCGTTGGTTTCTAATTTTAGCTTGGTTGTGGAATTTGTATGAGGGCTTGCAATGGTTAGGTTGGGCTGTAAGAGAGTTGATCTTTGGATATGGCCCTATTATTGTCCATTGAGAATCATTAAGTATTAAATAAACATGATAATGACATCATTATACACATCGTTTTGCCCTCATCTTATTCTTAGTTTTATTTGCAACATTAAAAGAGTTATTGCATTTATTTGAGGACTAACATAGAATTCATATGTGATGAGGAATTGTATTGCCATATTTTTCTCTACTACTATGTTAGGTTATGCTTTTGGTGTAATCGAACTTCATTATTTTCTATTTTATTTTTGTTAGCATTATGGCAGGGTTTTTTTTTTGTCACTATCTCATTACATTGCATATTCAGTGGTGCTTTTTTAGGGGTGTTTTTTTTTTGTGCTCTTCCAATTTGTTTATGGTAAGAGTTTCATCGATACTTGGTGGTAAACACTACGGGAATTATAGTGAAATTCAAAAATCTATAACGTACGATGACATAACATTATTTTTGACAAAAATACTGACAGAATTACCAACAAAAGTATTTTCCAGAGAGTTGGATAAAATTTACTCAAAATATCATTATTATTGATGTTTATACCGACAAAATGTTCCATTGGTATTTTCTAGAAAGTTGAACAAAATATACTCAAAATATAAGTGATTAGAAGAAGAATTATTGTATACAAAAATTTATAAGAAGAATTATACCATTTAATACATTTCAAGATGAAGTTATAAAGACAATTATAAGTGATTAGAGTTTCTTGAAAATAAAAGAGATGTAAACCAAGCAAAATAATAGATAAATCAATGAAAAAAATGCATGCCAAGTGTCAAAGATAAATTATGGCATAAATTAAATAACAAAAGTAAAATAAGGAAATCATACTTCATTTTTTTATATATATAAGTATCATGGCCAGTACCACAGTGCTGCGGAGGAAATGTTTGCATAGAGCGATTTGAATCGCTAAAAATAGAGATATTTATAGGATCAAAATTCCATAAGAGCATTCATAATCAAAGAAACGTTTAATTCACTAGCAAAATTTATATATTTATTATTTTATTTATATAAATTTAATTTAAATCTTGAAGTAAAGTAAATGGGGTGCAATAAAAGTATTTAATTAATAATTAATTAGGATTCCTTATTACTAGGTGCGTGTTTTTTTGGGAAGAAGCACCAAATTATATGGGAGAAGAGAAAAAAAAAGAAGTATTTGACTTTTGTCGTAAAAGCAAAACAAATTCTCTGAAACAGTAATCGGATTTGGAATAGAAGATAGGAATATTTTTTCGTTTTGTTTTCTGTTTTTGATGCTAATTATTACTATTATTAATAGCAAGAAAACTAGTAAGATTTAACAACTAGCAGTTGTTGATACTATAGCAATGAATTGAACAAGTAGGTGGTGGAGGTGGTGGAGGAGGAGGAGAGATGAGTGTGAGCCATGCATCGATCCATCCGGTGGAAGATCCGACGACGACGGACGGCGGAAACAATAACGCGCCGAGAGTGCGGATGAAAGACATACAAGGGATGCCAGGCACCAAAGGCGGCCTTGCTTTGCGTCTCTCTCAGTTTATATTTGCTGTTGCGGCTCTTTCTGTCATGGCCTCCACCAGCGACTTCGCTTCTGTCACTGCATTTACGTAATTAAATTGCTTGCCTTCTTCCTATTCTTTCCTATATATTGCTTGATTCTGCTTTAATCTTTATTTAAGAGAATTATAGGAATAGTTCAGATTCGAAACCCTAAGTTTTGTATTCCATTGTTGCTGCTATGTTAAAGCAGGGAAGATGAATGTTTCAAAGGCCGTAGCAAGTAATTATGATGCTAGAAAAAAGAAAAAGATAAATTTATGGATGTTGTATTTTGCATTTTGATTGATTTGCGTGGGTCGATGAAATTTATGCAGGGTAGTTGCATTGGTACATTATAAGGAGGCAGATCTCTATAAAGAGCTTATGACTTAGAGTACCTTTGTTTTGCATTAGCTTTCATTGTCTGTATTTCAATGTGATCAACAGTTTGGAAATAATAAGCAAGTCTTTTTGACATGTTCTGGATTAACTTTGGATAAAATTTCATTGTTGATGAACGAGTTGTTTTAGCCCAACGACTGAATTGGATGTGCTTTGAATGTCTTCTCTGTGCAATCATGCTGCTGAATTTTGCTACACTATCACTAATATGATGGGATGCCAAATTATTAGGTGAACCATCATCGTAATTTTTTGATAACATCAATTCTTTTCTTTTCTGATGTGCAATATCAGTTACCTGGTTGTGGCCACTAGCTTGCAGTGCTTGTGGAGCCTTTGCTTGGCTATTGTTGATATTTATGCCCTTTTGGTGATGCGCTCATTGCAGAATTACAGGATTGTCATATCTTTTGCCGTTGGTGATGGGGTAAGATGACAATGTCTTTAATGCAAATCTGAATCTTAACAGTCTATGTCTGGGCCATTCTTGTTCTCCCATGTTGTTGGGAGCACATATCTTTACACTCCTAAAGATATATATGACTTCAAGTTTTATCTCAGCAATATACAAATCCCTAGGATAAAGGCATTTTGCTTGTGTCCGTGGCCAGTCTGCTGCCTGCATTCATAAGATTTGGTATCCAGGAAGTAATTTGAAGCTTTCCTTTCCTTTTCCTTTTCTATTCATCCATCCAATCTTCTGTATTTGTTGATTATTCCACTACCACCCTTTTTTTTCCCTTTTCCTTTTCCTTTTGATTTTCAGCTTGTATGAGCTTAAGCTACAGTTACCATTGCTTGCCTTCTCTATGTAAACTAACATTTTCATTATCACCAGTCTAATGTATTAGCATTAAGAAGTGGAGTCTGCATTGGGTTATAATCTGAGGAAAAATTCAGCAAATCATTTCTTGCTGGGATGCAGACTGGAATCATAATTGAATTTAAATATTCTTGACTAATCTCTTTGTGAAATGGCAAGAAGATATTGTTCATTATAATATTTTTCAAGATCAAGTTCAGTAACTATAGTCGTTATGGTGTCTGCTCAAGCGTTGATTTAACTTTATGGGTGCATGCTACTCCAGGATTGTTGAATAAAACATTTATCTTGTACAGAGAGCATAAACACCATATTTTATGGCCTTTGACTTTTAGTTGTGTTGGGATATGTCTCAAAAGTTTTATAAGACATTTTCATCAGGTTTCCTTTTCTGAAATATGTTCATGATGATCATTCCAAAAATGAACATTGAACTGCAGAACAGAAAGGTTGCAATAATACTCCTTTCCACCATCGATTCTGTTGGTTATTTGTACATCCTGTTCATTTTTTATCCTTCTCAACTTCACTTCAGTCAACGTCAAATTGTCAGCCTGCAAGTTATTTTATGTACATTTAAATTATGTTCTCAATTTTGAGTCATTTCCATGCAGATAGCTTCCACGTTCACATTTGCCGCAGCTTGTGCTTCTGCTGGCATCACAGTCCTTATCGACAATGATCTTAACAGCTGTGATGATAACCATTGTTTGCAGTTCGAAACTGCCACAGCCATGGCATTCATCAGCTGTTTCTCTGCCTTGACATCTTTTCTCTTGAACTTTTGGTCACTGGCATCACGATGAGGAAAGAATAACTTAATGAACTAAAAATTTAATTGAAGACACTGGCCATGTTGTGGCACCAAATGAAATACAAGACGGCGTTGTTTAATGTTTATTGCATGTGTGTATTGTAAGAATGATGAATTCATTTATCCTGGCATGCGATTTTGTTGTAAATCGGAACACAACGTAAATATATGGGGTGCTTTATATTTGCTTATTTAGGAAATGGATTTGATCGGATGACTTTGGTGAAGACAATCGCCAGGAGATACGCGTAATCAATCAGGGTTGATAGTTTCATTTTGTTTTGATTGAAATGTTTCATACTAATTTAAAAAAAAATGAAGTTTTTATTTTGATTTAAATTTTAGTATATTTTGGATTTCTAGATCAAATACCGGTCAAAATATTCCAGTTTTGTTTCACCTGTTCTGTTTTAGCCAAATAGTGTATTTTTAAATAATAACTAATTTTACAATATTAATCATATCTCTTAATCGACTGTTAAATTGAGATAAAATTTTATAAGGAGTATCTTGACATATTTATATATATTATGTTAAAATTTCAAAGCAATCAAATAATATAATGACCTTGCGAGATTGATGATGACATTATTGTATTATATATATTCATAATTTTGTTCATAAAAATTATTTTATTATGTTTTTTTAGATTAAATTGCATAATTCTAAATAATTTTATTTTTGGATTTAAACTATTTTTTTTGAATTAATATATTTAATTATATACACACACACACATAAATAATACAATCCCCAAACAACATGTCAAAACACTCTGAAACCAAATCACTAGTCCAATCAACATTGAAAATGTGTAGAATGTCATATTTTTACATGATAAAAATGATGATTATAATTGGTCAACTCTTGTTAATGTCAAGGTAAAACATGTGCAACTATACACTTTATTTATGGAACCTTTAATATATGTGTTATAGGAGGGTCAAGAGATCACCTCTATGGTTTGTATTCTTGATGAAAAAAATTAAAGTATGCATCTAAATGTCTAAGTGGTTTCTATTTTTGATGATGTAACGGTCAAGACTACTTTTGCAAAAGGCAGTCATACTAAATAGATGTTTTGGGTACAAATAAATAGAAAATATATTTTGTTGAGTTATTTTGTTAATTATATTTTTTATTCTATATTCTTTTGTTAATTATAAGTTTGCAAATAGTTTTACTTTGTTTAGTACACTTATAGTATAATTTTTAAACAAAAAAATTGGGTTTGAGGAGGTTTGAGGTGGAATTGAAAAGGTTTTTTCATATAATTTACAATAGTATTTGAAGTGTTAGAATTGAAAATCAAAATCTTACAAGATGATACATACGTGCATGAAGATAACATAATGTGTGTTGAGTTTAGTTTTAATTTGAATGTTGTTGAATTCTTGGATTGACAAGTATCATGAACCAAAATAATTGTAATACTAACAACCAAATATCGAATGAAATTAAAGTTATTATGCAATTCACCTTAAATTCAGACATTTTTTTTCAATTACAAGATAGGAAAAAAATTGAAGTAATTGTGCAATTCACCATAAAATCTTACAAGAGCCCCCCTTTAAAAACTATAGCTTAAGAGTTTTTATACCATTCACCATAAATTCATATGAATTTATTATTATAAGATTCGGTTACAAGACATGAAAACAAGACAAGAAATGGCGTCACTATGCAATTCATCCTAAATTCATATGAATTTCTTATAATAAGATTTATTCGCTAGTCATAAACACATGATAAAAAAAAAAAAAAACATAGTTACTGTATAATTCACCATAAAATCTTACAAGAGCCCCTTCAAAAAAATGTATCTTTTTATGTCGGTATTTTAAGAAAAAAGATAAAATGTCAGGGCGCGAATAAACACGCAAAGGTCAAAGACCTACATTTAATGAGCTAGGGGGTAAAACAACACGTGGAACTTAGATAGAGTCCCACGAGGTCAAAGAAGACAGAAGAGTGCGAGCAGAGTCTTAAGAAAAGCACCAGGTTCAGTAGCAGAAGATGCACAGCTAGAATTTAAAGCCCTCGAAAATCCCAATTTGGATAGCAAGGAAAAGTCCAATCGAGAACCAGCAGTGCAATTTCGAGGTTTTACCCCCCAGAAAACAGTGTCAATGTGGAGGTAATAAATAGCAAAGCATTGAAACGACATCGTTAAGACATTCCTGGAAAGTGCAAGAAAAGCTCACAGTGATATTGGAAAGGAAAACTATATTTATTTACATGGGTGTCCTAAATGAAAATGAAGTAAATTAATAAATGCAAGCCTGCAGCTGGGTTTAAAATATTACTCTAAAGCTTCTCTTTTCATTTCCAAAAGTCTATACCATACCTTTGTTCACGTATATCCGACTGCATGGGTGGATAAATGAGCTGTGTTGTTCACAAAAAAGACCAGTTTACAAAAGAGAAAGCAATGCAATGAACAGCATTATCTTCTGCAGATAGCACTTTCCAAGCAGCAGCTTGCTCATATGAAGCATTGCGCCCCATTGTTGACACGCAGATTCCAGCAGGCAGGCATGCAAATCCCTGATCAGGGAAAAAAGTGACAATCAGGATTTGTAAGAAAACAATTTATTTTTCATTTTTTTCCAATGAAGGTAACACATGATCCATATTTACTGTAGCAATGACCTCGTTAATCCAACCAAGATGCTCAACTACATCTTATGAATCCCTGCTTTCTTTGCTAATGAAAATTTGGGGAATACACAGAAACAAAACCGCACGTTACCTTAAATCAATCCATAGAATTTAAGTTCAAAACCACAAGACAGAACCTATAATTTTGCAGATCTTTACAATGCCGTTGTAATGAAGGGAAGTTCTAGTGAAGAGCCTAACTTGAAGGCAAACATCCAATGTTTCTCAACATGTAGACAAACATATGGTCAGGAGAACAAACAAAACTTATTTCCATGTAAAACTTGCCTGTTGCATTAATTTTGCAAATTCTGTATACAATGCCTTGCGTCCAGATTCATCGAATATCTTATCCAGTGTGATATCTTGTAGAGCCACTAGAGTTGTCTCCAGCATGTCAAGCCCTGCCTGATTGGCAAATATGAAAACTGGCAGCGACTGCAAAACCAAAAAAAAAAACACATGAAAAATCTCTGATGTTATCTCAGACACTGAAGATTGAATTGTCTCCTAAGTAGTGGAGCACTGGTGTAGCATATGCAATTTTCAGAAGCACTTCGACTAAATATTTGACAGATATACAGTGTTATCCAATTGGGTGTAAATGTACCTTTAATGAACAGCATAAAATTGCATCTGGATGATGCCACAGATTTTTCAGGACAGAATCTCCACCCAGGGAATCAGATCTCAGCAATTCTGCTCCCAAATGGTAACTAAGCAAGAAAAGAAAAGATCAGGAAGTTCTGTCAAACTCAAATTATCATAGAAGATGCACTGCAAGATGCTACTGCAAAATAATGAGCAACTCGGTCATTAGCACTACATTAGTATTAATATTAATATAATATAGTCAATAAACCATGGTAAAAACTTAAGCAGAACTTGCCTGTAACTTTGGCAGATCCAGTGAGCCAAGGTTAGAGCTTCAGGAGAGCCTGCAGATAGCTTTGGTCCCAAACCTGGACTCAATCCTGATGGAGATATGGCCATGGCAACCCTCTGGACAGATGAAATCACACTACGAACGTACTGACGTGCCATGGTGGCAACACTATCCTGCATATTGCTCTCAAAAGGGAACTGGAAGGCAATAGTCAACACTGATCGCAAACTATGACACGATGAACCATCCACTGCAGCATGATTTATCGCCAGCCCCACTTCAAGACTTGATGTTAGATCCAGAGTGCGATTTGTAGTCAATACCTCCTGTGTATCCTTCTGTATAACAACACTGGCTTATTAAAAAAATGCCATTCAACTTCCAGCAAAGCCTTGAGTAAACACAAGTAAGACAAATATGTTTACTTTAGAAGCAACATATTTCGTGAAGGAGTATCTTGTCCAGTTGAGCCAATGGAAAGGAAAATTTATTGTGAAATTCACTCATACTTAACTGTTTTTGATTCCAGAGGAATGATGCGGAAACCAGAAGGTAGCAGTGGAGCATCATCTGGAAACATTTCATCAATTGGAGCAAAAATTAATTCAGAACAGGCTCCAACAGCACTCTCATCAATTCCACTACATATCTGCCCAAAACAAGGGAAACCCATTAAAGCATATGCAGCCAGTTCTTATTAGTATATACAAATCTGGTTAAAGAGCATAATCAGGCCTCTTTTGAAGCTGTAAGTACAGCATAAAAGAACCTTGCTGCAAAAGAAATTCTCTGAATTCTGTAAAACATAGTAAATAGGGAGGAAACAGGAAACTGATCAGACCATGGAACATGGTATAAATTGACACGGGAAAACTATGAACCAAGTAGGTCCATCAACCTGGCTACCTTGCCCAAGTTGAACAGGTCAAGGCAAGCCATGTCAAAAATGGGGTGCAGTTTGCAGCTATAGCAGCCCCAAAAATCTTTGACACTCAATTAAACCAAAAATTCAAACTACTACATGCTATATAGCAGGATGAAAAAGGTAAATAAGAAAGATGCTAAAAGCAGCACCTGTAAGAGATGGATGTCCTGTGAAACAAAAGTATCTTCTTGTGCAAGAGAATGGCCTTCAAGTCGAATAACTTCAAGCAACTGGAACAAAAGTTTCAATTAGGGGCAAATCTACTTGAAAATGTTTGTTGCGCAACACAAATAATTGCACTCTGTGCAAGATAAGATCTATATTTAGCAGGCACAGCATTTTTGTATGAACAGAAGACTTGCCTATCAAAGCATGACAATGTTTTTGAAATCCCACAGAGGACTAGGGTTGGAGGTTATGAAAGAGGAAGCAACCATAGACACAAGGCAAATGCTCAGTACCCATCACGACAATTTGAAACTGAATATGTTAAGGAGAAACCAATGAAAAGGAAAAGGCCAAAATGCAATATGATTAGGATAACACATTATCCCATTTTTCAAGCAAGTGCACATTCCTATTTATTCAATATACCAGCCATCTAGGATGATTATGAAATGATTGCATCAGATAACATACCTCTTCTTTTTCAATTGTGTGGCCCAGTGGCATGGTGATTTGGCTCCCAGTAAACCTCATGGGCCTCATTCCTGGATATGCATATGAGCCAGCCTTCCACAATGCAGCAGAATAGGCATCAACACTGAAATCAGCCCATTCAGCGCGATGCTCCCTTAGGAAACAGATCAGCACAGCAGGAACTACATTCTAGCAGATAAAAACAAAGAAATCAGTGTTGTCCAAAGACATGTTGCACTAAATTCTTACTTTTAATCACACAAACTATTCACCCCCTTTACCTTTGTTTGGTGTAAATTTGGGGGAGAGGAAAATTTCAAGGTGTGGGAGGAGGTGGGGAAATTTGGGGGAAATTTTTTTTGGTTTTCATGACTTTTCTCCTCTTATTTGAATATAATATTTATTCTTTTTTTTTTATTTCACTACCAATTTCGAACTACAAACAATATTATTTGATTTTTTTAAGATCAAAATTCGTTGTAATACTGATTTGATTTAAATTGAGACCCACTATTAGTCCTAAATTTTTCAATTCCTACCAAACACTTAAAACTTCAACCTTAAATGTTCTCTCTTGTAACATTTTCCCTCCAAATGTTTAACTCCATATGGCAACCTAAGATTTTCTCTTTGTCAAAAACCAGTAAACCAAAATTTGGCATTTTTTGACGCCAAAAGGGGGAAACAACTGTCAGTTGCTACATGTAATCTAGACTCAAACAAGGAAATGTCAAACTTAGACTGTCCATATATAGCAAGAAAGTTAAAAGGCCACAGAGCATCAGGTGAAATCCTGAAGATAATTCAGTTGTAAATCTTGATTTCAGAAGCAAAAGAACAAATAGAAAGTTGAAAGTAAATATGATGAAAACTATAAGCTACGTCAAAGTCATGGAAAAATATTAAATTGATCAGAAAATGTACTTTATTAAACAGTTGCAATTAGCACTCAAAATGGAAATGTAAACAAGCTTGCTTATTCAGGGTTTGCTGGAAATGCAGATGTAGTTAACAATTATACTTAAAAAGATTTCTTTATTGTTTCAATAGGGAATAGAAAAACTGTATTCATTTCAAAACTTACTTGCAGTAGCATGGAAGCTTTCGCACAGATAATCCCTCCCAAGAATGAATGGGAATGAGCAGGATTATTAGAACCAATCAAATTCTTGGTTGAGTTAACTGCAATTATTACATCCTCAGCTCCATCAGCATTCATCAGTGACCAGCCATCATCATTAAACCCATTAATGGCATCATTGAAGCCTCTACAGGAAGTTGACATGAAACACAATTATACAATTAAATCATCCATATGCACACCTCAAATGCTCAATACATATTGATTTGGTCCACATGAATGTCTTTGCAAGAAAACCACTTAAATTAACAGACAGTCACAGCACCTGCTTAATCTTTGATTAAAGATTCTCAGAACAGCTGGTTCCCTGCCCAAACCATACACCGCCTCACCACTGGTTTCATGAGCTATTTGCCTGGCATAACGCAGTGCCTTGAAAGCAAACAGATAATCAGTACAGTGGAGTTGAAACCTGTCTTATCCATGAAAGCCATAACTCCATGCACAGCAGAACAATAAATAAACAGTCTACATATCAATACAATAACGCTTAGCAAGAGAGGAACTATGCCCACATTTGAAAAAGAAAGAGAAAAGAAACGGTTCCTAATTTTCAAGTAGTAGAGCAATAGACTACAATTTCACAGGCATATAAGGCATCTCAACCAAATCAAACAACAATTTAAAACAAATGCAAATTATTGCATCCTGCATCCCATGCAAAAAATTGATCAGATAAGAAATCTTATTGAGGGTAGGTCCTATTATAAGAGTAGTAGATAAATAAAAAGCAGAGATAGTTGAATCCTTATGATACTGCTTTATGAAAGATGGTTGCAGTAAGAGCCCACTCACTGCAATGGTCATTTTCTGTGCCAATGCTTTTGATGATTCATAAAGTGGACGAAGCACCTCAGGTACACTCCATGCCTGGAAAGAATATGAAAGAATTACCTCTGAATTATTAAGAGACATATAAAGCCAATTGTCTAAAACTGTACCTGAAGATTCAGGTGATCCACGACGTGGATAATTGACCCTCCTTCTTCACATGGCCTTATCAAATAGCCACTAGGAAGCATTTCAGCCCTCACAAACTGGGCAGCGGCAGCTGCGTTGGGGCCAGCACCAGAACCAGAAAGCGATCTCTCACAGACCTTAAAATAGATATACAAATGAGACATCTAAAGCTGAAAACAGTGTTGATCTTGACACTAAAGTTGAATTGTCAATCAAGAATTAGTGTATATGAACGAGTTGAACCATAGAAAACATGTGTACCACAAGGCTGCCATTATCTAAACTTGTAGTGTATCTCAGAGTCCACATATCCTGTGCAGGAGCAAGAGTCGTCGGAGCATATATCTGAACCAATTTCAACTTTTAGCTGCTCTGGAAAATAGAATAGAAATTCATAAAGAATAGTAGAGGAAATCAAGCCTTTATCCATTCTTGATTACCTGGCTGTACACTAGTTCAATTGTTCCACCATTTCCAGCAGGAAACATTGTGAAAACTTCAAGGTTCCGACAATCACGGAACCAAGATGGACGATCTTTAAGAATCTCTGCAATCTGTCATCAATTTTGAAAAAAAAAATCGTATAGCATATATATACCACATTAAAACAAGCAGCCAGTAATCAAAGACAAGAAACAACTTAAATTGTTTACGGATATGAGTGTGGATACCTTGTTAGGCTCTAAACTTACAAGACCGCAGGCTCTTGCTGCCACTCCACTGCAACTTTGTGAAATGGAAAAAATACCAATTGAATCCGGACCAGGCTGCCAACAAATTTAAATGATTCATTCAGATGTGAAAAGGTGTATAAAGAAAATTTATCAACTGAAAGACCAGTGGAATATATATATATATATAAATTAAAAAAACCTTCATCCCAGGCATCTGGACCCACTCGACAGCAGTTCCTGTGGCCTTTGAAAGGAACTCTGACAAGGTCTCCTCAGCTATTGAGAGGAGTCTGCAAAGGAAAAGAATGATATTATTTGTATGGCACACCAACAAGCAAGCATTCGGCTAACCACAAACAAACAAAATGGAAAAGTGATCCAGGTAACTGTGATTACCCAGCAGGGTTATTGGCATCTCTTAGTGAATGTTGTGGAGTGGCAACCACAGATTCACATCTCGCATCAGTTGCTGTTGGTGCCTGTACAAATATCAATGTCCAAGAATGAAGGAAAGCAAATAAGATTACATCAAATGCTTAATTCATGGAGCTCAATTAGAGCTACATTTACAAAACTGCAAAACATGCTACAGCTAATTAAGTACCAAGTGGAGCATGACCAGACACGGGAAGAGTGTGACAAGAAAATAGAGGCACATAATAAGTTTAAGATTTCTTGCTGGTATGAAGAACAGTACAGAATGCTAATAATGATATGTATTTACTATAGTTTTTCCTTCGCCTAAAAGTTGGCTTTGTTTAGACTAGAATTAATGCTAGGGCCTCAGGCTGCAGCAAAAATCATACATAGATTAGAACAACATAATTTACACAGATCAAATGCACCTTCTACACCGCAAAATCTGTGGCACATGGAAAAACCATCAAAGTTGGAATAATCATTAAAGTTATTTTGCGTCATCATAGATCACCCCCAGCACTACCCAGTTTTCAATATGGAACAAATGAATGAAAACAACAATTTATGAATACAAGACCATGATCAGAGACTTACAGTTTGCAGTTGTTGCTGCATGAAACCATTTTCGCACACCAGCTGTGACACCTGTTTTTGAAGGCGATCATTCTCCTCCATCAATAGCTTATTCATTGCTGTCAATTTCCGGTTCACAATCTGGAGTCTTGAGGACTCTTTCCTCTGCTTCTCTCTACACCTGCACATCCAAACAGGACCCACCTTCTCTCAGTGTCCCGAGAAACCCCTTCATTCCCAGAAGAGCTTAACACTGTGATCTCTTTATATACACCCAACTTCAACTTATCAAAAACCTTGGAGTAATCCATACAAACTAATGCATCCTATGAATGGAAGCACATAAATCCAGTGCGAAATCATGACCCAATTGAGGAAAGTTCACGCTAATAGCAAAAAGGAAGAAGCTTGAAAAACAAACAAAATTCAAATTGCAGAAAAGATCTAGTTTTTTTCCCACCTCAATTTTTTTTTTTAAAAAAAAAGAAATAAAGAAAGCGACCCTAGTAGTACTCTTTAACTTGCCAATCTGACACTTAATATAACTTAATTATTTTGCATCATTGCATTTAATGTCAAAGTGTAAGACTTCTTCTGTATTAAATGCTGCCAATCCGGTCCCTCTAAGACCTGATCCCCCAAAAATTGAATCAACATATAAGTCAAAGTAAATGATTTAAGTAATTTTTCTTTTTATCTTAACCTGCGATTTTGAAACCAGACTTTGATCTGCTTCGGCTCAATATCAGCTAAAATGGGGCACTCTCTAATCAATTGTTGCCTACGCAAAGAGCTGGGCTTAGGGCACTCTGCATAAACTCTTTCGAGAGCCTCCACTTGCTCTGCTGTGTACCGAACATACTTCCCATTATCAGTAAGATGCTTGGTTATGCTCCCACTACTGCTGCTCTCTCGGTGCACAGGGGCCACTTGCATGGCCATTTCACCACAAAATAAATAATCAAACACTGAGAAAAAAGGGTTCGGGAGGCGTCTGTTTTCTTTATGGAGTTAAGATTCTTTGGTCTTCGTAAAGTCCATCTCTTCCTCTTTGCAAGACATGGGAAAGGAAAAGGGAAAAGAACAGTATGATTTGAGCTTAACAAAGAAGAATCTTGAAACTTAACAAGGAAAAAAGAAAAAGAAAGACGGAATTCTTCTTCTTTTACAGAGGTTATGAACAATAAATATGTAGTACTGTGAACAGGCACAGAATCTGAGTGTGTAATTTTGTGAGGATCCTCTCTGCGTTTGTTTTTAGTTTCAAGAAAAGACCTCAACTCCTGCTTTTATAAAAATTATATATAAAAAAAAAACACCAGCTTTGAAAGAGAGCAAAAACTCAAACTTCAGATTATTCGATCTCAAATCAGTGTCACAGTGAACATGTCAAAGAATTTTTTGACAATAAGAAACATCAAGAACAAAGGGCTGTCTCGAGAAGGAGAGCTCTCCCTGTCCCAGTGGGTTTGACATTAGAGAGCAACTGCTGCTGCTATGAAAATTACAGAAATGAAGACAAACAAAGCAGCCCTAACAAGAACGACACCTTGCTAGCTACTTGCGAGAGAGACTTGAAGGGATTTTATTAGTGAGTGCGAGTCTAGCAGTGGATGATCTAAGTCAGAGCTTGAAACGGTAAAGGAGAAAAAGCAAGGGAAAGAAAGGGAAAGTACAGGGAGAGAAAGAGCAGTTTCATTCTACACACACATCCCCACAAATCAACTTAGGTGGAGGATGCTAGTTTATTTTTTATATAGATTTTTATTTTAAAATAACATCTTAAAATAATATTATTATATTAAAATAATATAAAACTAAAAACAAATAATTTTTAAAAAACACAATAATACCAAATAAGGTTGTGATCTCTGCTGCGTTAAAGTGTTTTTGTGTTTTTTTTCTTTTGACATTATACTTAAACATGTTTTCAAAAACTTTTTATTTTTTATAGAATTTAAATTAATAGTTTATAAAAAAAATTATATGCTGATATTATTAATAAAATAAAATAATAATATATTTTAAAGTAAAAAATTTCAAAACATTTACAGGTTTTTTCCTATTTTTTCTTTGAATTGATATATTTCCCATTAGGATGGCCTCCCTTTTGAATGTGATGCTTTTTAATTAAAATGTAATAAATAAAAAATTTATATTAACAAATTTAAATCATTAAAAATACAAAATAATATAATTGCAAAAACAATTGGTAAAATAACACAATTTGAGATTGTTGCATTCTAGAAAGCACATATAAAGAATTCGCAATTGAGAAATACGACATCAAATAAATATCATGTTTCAAAACAATAACAAGTAAAAAATCACAAATGAAAACTATAATATAAAAAAAAACTCATGATTATAAAGTATAAACCACAAAGATCAAGTAAAAATTTCATTTTAAAACCATGACAACTAACAAGATGGCTAAAAAGTTCTAATAGCCTTTCATCATAATCTACAAAATTCTAGTAGTCAAATCTCTCTCAGCATATTTAAAGGGGTCTTATGAGATTTATGGAGAATTATATCTTGTGTTTTTATATTATGCGAATTTAAAGTGAATTGCACTTTAATCTTATTTGATTTGTTAAGCTCACATTTAATTTGGTTCAAGACACTTAGTAGGTTCAAGAACCTAAGAATATTCAAATTGAAACTATACTCGATAAATAATCATGTTATCTTCATTCACGTGGTGACCTATAAGATTTTGATTTCAAATTATAAAACTCCAAATATCCTAGTATTTCAAAAAAAATTCAATCTAAACCCAATTATCCCAAACCTAAATAAAATAAAATTTTAAACTAAGATTAACTACAAACTCACAATTAACAACAAAAAAAAAATTTGTTGTTCTTTCTTTTGGTTGTTTTTTATTAGTTTTTTTTTTAATTTTCACGTCAAATAATCTTTTTTAAGCTAATAATTTAATAATTTATTTTTTTGTTTGCTCTTTTGTTAAAGTTTTTGGGTTTTTTTTTTCTTTTATTGAATTTATTTTTCCATTATTCACACAATAATAATAATAATAATAATAATTTTAGTTTTTTTTCTTACTTTTTTTTTTATTAATGTTTTCAAGTTTTTTTCTCCTCAAGATAATTTAATAATTTTTATTGTTTTTGCAACAATAGTAATGATATTTTTAGATGTTAAGTCTTCAAAGTTACTATTATTATAAGAGGGTTTATTAATGTGTTTATTATATCAAACGTCAGAATCTCTTATTACTCTAATTTAATTTTGATCTCACATTTATCATAAATTAGCATTATTTATGAAAAAAGAGGGTAGATGTCCAAGCCAACAGCGTGAGGGAAGATTGACGGGCGGACGTCTTCAGCTTTTTAAGGCAGTTTTATGCTGCAATCCGTGGATGTTCTGCAAACCCTAGCAATCACCAGAAAGCCACAAATACAACAGTGTGATGCAAACGGTGGAGTCACTCGTCTCTTACAAGCAGGTCAAGGAAAACAAGCAATAAAAGACATTCCAAATTACTTTGTGGCAGATTTATAATCACGTCCAAGCGTTCACAATTAATCAAATCTCCTTCGAAAAACAAGAAAAAGGAAAGCAATGCTTGGAAGCCTACCCTGTAAAAAGAAGAGGTGGTTTTGGCTTACCAACTGGCACCCAGTTTGATGATAAATCCAAAATAATATTGCACGAGTTGCCGTGAATGAAATCTAATAAATATTGAAATGATTAGCCTACGGTTGGATGCAAGCAACCTATAAAAAAAAGTCTTTTTAAAAAAAAAAAAAAATTTGGTAAACTATTGGCACGCTTGGATTAGCGAGGTTGAAAAATTAAATGTGGGTTTTATTGAATAAACAAACCCTAGCATACATGCTGTGTTCCACAATATTTTTGCGATATCACCATGAAAAGGGGCTTGCTCCCAGCAAAAAAATCTCATTTTCAACATCTTTCACCCATTGACAGACCCTGTTGCAAGTCTTTATTGCCAAACCCTGCAAATTGAATACAATAAAAGAAGTTCAGCATCATATCTAAACTATATGCCAAAAAGATACCAAGGCAAAAAGATCTAGCCATTTTTGCAGAGTTATTTTACGATGCGCAGCCAGCAAAAAGATGTAGCCATCAAATGACAAGGCAACATAATTGAGATAGTATATTGAATATTTTCGATGTATATTAGTGGAAAAAGGAGAATACGCAATTTATTTGGAGTTGGAGAATAGGTCACCCTCCACACTATGAGGACATCAAAAGAAGATGTCAAAATAATAATAATAATAATAATAATAATAATAATAATAATAATAATAATAATAATAATCATAAGCTCGGCCTTTAGCCTTTCACAATTAATGATCCCCGAAGGTTATCGGACATGCCCAAGAAAAATCTTGTTTGATAGCAGCATATATAGCTAGCCTTAGCTATGTGGCTTCATGGGCCTAAGGTTTCTTGCCTCGATGAACATGATGGTTCATTCACTTAAATTTTAGAACGCAAAAGGCAAGAACTTCAGAAAATGTCAAACCTTGTCTGCAAGTGGATCGAATGCCGCATAAAGTTCAAAATCTGGGGTGACCCAACAGAGAAGAACTGTCACACAAAGTAGACACAATTTCACCACGAAAGTATTTTAAACAAGTACTAAAAATTGAAACAAACACAGGGAGCATGATTAAGGTAGAATTTCAGATTGTGAAAAATGAGGTTTGCTTAACATAAAAACAAACAGGTCAGCAACAAAACTTAACTTAACCTAACTTAACTTTGCAGTGTATGTAGCATTATTATTTCAATTCTAAGTTATGTGCCAATGGCTTGGTCCATAAATCTACAGCGACTGTCAACTTGATAGAATATCTATGCAAAATGCATATACAAAAGTAAGTCTAACAATACGAGCAAACATATTCTTCATCTGAGCTTAGTACAGAGAAATGCTTACTAATGGATCTTCCATGGCTTCATAAACTATGGAGCACTTAAACGCACACATTGAAATTTTGAACTTAGTGATTATTTGATATAATATAATTTTTTAAAAACAATTTACCATAGTTTTCATCTCTTCTAAACTGAGTTTTTTGGGGCTCATTTCCAATATCGTGCATCGTAGCATAAAGTTTCTGGTAAGCTCTGTACAATCTGCAAAACAGGACTTTAATAAACTAATTGGGGTAACTCGGAATTTTCGAACAGTGCTCACCTCTAAAAGCCCAAGTTTCTGCAGCTTTACCTTTTCTGCTGTCCTGGACTATTGATTGGTGCTGAAAACTCAGAAGATATGTATTGATCCAGATAGATGCTGCGATATATAAAATGCCAAAGTCCATCAGGACCACCAATCCCAACAGATGGTTCCCTGAATCTACCAGGAGAATCGGTTGGCTGTTGATGCTGCCCTAAATGAGGAGAACCAGATCCAGTACGAGGCAATGGGTCACAAGGCAAATCCTCAACATGCATCCCACCATCCAGCATGGATCTTCGAACTTCGCTAAGAACATTTGACTTAAGAAGAACCGTTTCAATACGAATCCTATAAAATTTGTCAAATTTTTGAATCCCAAGTAATATGGAAGAGAAATAAAAAGAACCATTCACTCATTTCATTAAAAGCGCATGGAGAAGAAAAACCGATTGCATAATAAATTCAGATAGAAAATGCAAGGTAATTTCGAATTCTAAACCCCCTCCCTCCATGCCCCATAAAATAATTTCCTGACATTGTTGAAAATATGAAGTTATGAATGAGAAGCAAGATTTTATTGATCTCAACATAATTTCTATGATAAGAAAAATAAATCAAGTGATGACAATAGTAATGACTGGACACTAGTGAGATTATTTGTTTCCTTATTTTAAGGCTCTAACTGCTCACTTGCAATGGACAATGTGATTTGCAACTTGTAAAACTTAAAAATCTTATCCAAAATTATTTTTATTTAAGCTCTAAAAAGCCTCTTTATTTATAGCAAGTACGAGGAGACAATCTTCTTCATTAGTTAATTAGTTGACCAAGAAATACCTAACTATCACCAACCATTATCATTTTCAACAAAGATGGGAAGGTTGGTTTCAAACCATTGTGTCCATACTTTAACATGTGTAATTCTAATGTGTATGAAAAAACAAAAATGCCTAAATACCCCCTACTTGAGACCATTTTTTTTACATTTAGAGTATTTTGGTAATTTTATTGTTCTTTAAAACATTAAATAGATGAAAAGATCCCCAAATAAATCAGCAATGACTAATGTACCTTGTAAAAATATAAAAATAACCCGGTTCAAAGACATGCTTTTTTTTATAAGAATGACAAAATGGTCATTACATTGTACTAGTGCATAGGAAAATGTGAGGTGGGGGTGGAAACAATGACTCCTCTCTCTGTTTTAGATGTTTTTTAATTCTATATCAAATAGATTTCGATCATGTGAAACAAAAAACAAAAAGTTAGCAAACACGCCTATCTATATACTTTCTTTTTGGGAGAGGAACACTCATTTTTTCTTATTCTCTGCAATTCTCATGACTCAGATACTAGAATAAGGTCAATTTCCCTCAACTTCTCTCAATATAAAAATAGCAAGTCATTGAGTAAATTGGCAATCATCTTACCTGCAGTCCTTAAGATGAAAAAAGGCACCCGAACTAGTGGTAAGCAACATCAAGTATGTGTCAACCTAACACAAAATTAAGTTCATGTCAATTCCTATACAATTAGGACTGTAAAAACACTATTAATGTGGATCAAACAATTGCAGTCATTGATTGTCTTCTATAATCACTGTCCGGGAAAACAAGAGAATGATGAATCTGCTCAGACAGAAATGCAGCTAAACCAAGTTTCACTCACATCAAGATATTGGACATAAGCATACAAAAATGCCATTGGATTATATCTTGGCATGCAAATTGGCGAGAAAGATTCAGATGTCCTGCATAAAGTCAAAAGAATGTCATGCCACAGTTTCAAAAGAATTTGGAAATTCCATCAATAGGTTAAGACAATAATTACATGCATTAACAGGGAAGATAACCGTGCTTCTTTTTTCTTTTCTTTTTTGTGTTGACTCTTGCATTTTCTAAGTTCTACTCAAACAAATAACGGGAATTAGAGCACATTTGTAATGGCAATGAAAATCACAATAACCTAGCAAAGTTGTAACTTGCAAGACATGTATTAACTAAAGTAATTCTCAATAAAAAGAGGACTGTGAAGCGAAAAAAGTCTACTGAAAGTCAATTTTACTTGCCTAAATGATTCAGAAGACATTATAAAGTTGGAAAGTAACAGCATGTCATCAGGATGAAGCGAAGCTTTTTGAGCACCAACAAGACTTACAACCTGAAATTAAGCCCCTAGTCATAAACTGCTGTAGCAGCTAAAGGAATTTCAAACTGGAAAATAAATGCAGTTTTTTTAAGATTGATTTATATCCCAAAAAAAGGGGGGAAATAAGAACAATGGGGGAAAGGGAAGGTATTAACTTTGTGTTTGCACATTAATATTGCAAAGAGGACACCAGAATCAGCAACATCTTGCAATATAGCACCTGCAGCTTGCCTCGTTGCATAAGCGAGGGGAAGACAAGTGTATGCATGAAGAAATGTTGCTGGATTCCTGACAAGAGAAAAAAACAAAAATCCCATCAGCACAATCCAATTTAAAATAGAGGTATAAAGACATGCACTTCATATCTCATTTAACAAGAAGAGGAAATGAAAACATCAATTAAATAATTCACCAATAAAAAAAAAGAAAATATCAGCCAATTACAATCTTGTAATGGGCAAGAAATAGCACATAAGAATTTCAACTCATTGGTGGTCAATAACAAGAGAAATCAAAGAGCCTCAAGAAATATGACCATAAGCATGCATATACCAAGGAAAAGTAATGGTGAACAGAACCTCTATAACAGCTTACATCTAGCAAAAATGTCAAACTAAAATTTAGAGAATAGTTCAACAAAGAATGCAGCTTAGCTAGTAACCAGAGATGGCAACCGCATCTGATAGCCATCCACCTGAACCGACTTAAGTGGGTGTTTTCTTTTAGGATAGTAGTTGTTTCATATTGGACATGGATACCAAACATTCATACTTGTTAGGTAATGGATAGGGGTATGAATATTGCAAAAAACTATCTTGAAACCCAATCCAAATCTGAACTGAAATTTATTGGCATACATAAGTAAAAAATATTTGCAGTTTTACCATACAACACTCAGAATATAGATAGATAGATAGATAGACACTTTTTATTTTCTTATTAGATAATAAATAGTGCTAGGGTAATGGATATTTGAAATCCAATGAGTCAGGTATGGATATCTAATTTCCTCACATGTTGGGTAATGGGTGGGGTATTGTTAATGATTTTGGATGTGGATATATATTTATAAAAAAAACCCACCCATAGGCACCCATTGTCATCCCTAGAACTTACCAATCCATGCAGTTGGCCACTGAATCTCCTTGCTAGCTACTTGATGGTAATAAATAATAGATTTTAGAATTTGTCAATATAGTATAAGGAACAAAACAAGTACAAATCATACCTTTTGAGTATAGGTCCTTTAAACTTAGTTCTCATTAACAAAGTTTTTTGGATAGGTATAATATATACAGGTTTTATAAGGTTGATATTTTATCTTGATCACATTTCTTGTATTACAAATTACAAGAGAATGATTTGCATTTTTATCATGTTGTTCATATAAATGTACAACAATGTGTTTTTCTTTAGGTTATGGGGAATAAAGTACAGAAGTCTTAATTAATAAATTTGCATCTACGAGATAGGCCCTCACAAAATCGACACGGCAAAGGCAAAGATTTTTTTTCTCCCAACATCAGCAAAAAGAACCATGCGGAAAGAGCAGAGAACAAACCAACTTAATGAATTGATGAGAGATGAGAAGACAACATCTGTTCCTCCAAGCAATGGCGTCATATCAAACTTTGGGTTTTTCTCAAAACATCTGTTTACTGACTTTGTTAAAATGAGTATCATCTGCATCCATATAGAGGAAAACATGAGAAAAATATGAAGATCAGGAGAGTTTTCGATCTATTTAAGAAAATGTCAGAAAATAATAGAAAAGGTAACACTTAGAAAAGTGTAGTGATGGAATTAATTGCTACCTGACCATAAATAAGTTCTAATTGTCCCCTCAACGATTCATATGGCTCTTCCGTGCAGCTGATGCAAACCAGGTAAATTGGTCCTTTTACAAGAAAAACCACCTGAACCCAAAAAGAAACATTCAGAGTTTGCAAGTCAATCAATTCAGTAGATCTCTCTCATGCTCCTAATTAGAAATCCTATTACTCCAAAAGCAAGATAAAGTAACAGTAGGTTTGTTTGCATTAGATCCTCTTCATTTTTTCACTAACCAAAGAGCTTCAAGAAGATACTTCCACAAAACACCAGCATGATTGTAGAAACTACTATGAAAACCTTGGAGCTATTTAATATCATCTCCTAAAATTAAGAGGCTATTCTTTTACTTTTATTAATAATTGGAAGAAAAAAAATCGAATGAGCTTTACCCAAATTAAAATAGCATGAGAAAATAAATGAGCTACTTTATAATCCAGGTCGCAAAGAACAAAGGATTGATTAGACCATGAAAGATAAGAATAATTTTTGAAGGCCATATGATATAAGATAAACAAACCTGGTGCTTTCCTGCCCTAACCAATTTGATATGATCCCTCCTGAAAGGCAAATAATTAAAAAATCAATTAAAGTCAATAGAATGGACTTCAGGGTAATAGCAATTCAAAGGATGTTCATGGAAAAAAAAAAGGTTCACAAGTTCGTCCATGCACCCATTCTCCACGAATGAAATTATGGCCTGCAGTGTAGCTGAAAATCCTGCTAGCTTGTGTTCATCTCCGTATCTGGAGGTAAATAAAAGAATTTGATCAAGAAAGCAAGCATTGAAACAAAGGTGATAGATTACATTGAAACAAAAGGTGATAGATTACACTATTGTTTGTGTCTCTATGAATAAGAATTGTCTACTTCCTGATGTGGATATTTGGAACAAACCTGGAATATATTGGTTTTCCAGAATGACTCAATATAAAAAAATGCTTCTTCTTTTTCCTCCATGATATGGAAGCATCATCCTGCACTTCATTTATTAAACAAACAGGATGTAATATTGCATGTGTCCTCTTTTTATCATGTACAATGGTAGGTAAAAAGGGTAAGCATGTGGTTGAAAACTCCAAAATAAGCTTAACCATTGAACAATTCCAATGTCGATCACTGGTATCTGATACACAAGATTCAAATAACACACAATACATGCATGCATCCCTAAGGCTCCTATTATCTACTTTCTAACTTCTACTTGTCACATGATAAGTACTTTTGTTTCTTTCCTCTGCAAATCATTTGGCTATTTGAGCTTGTACCATAATACTAAAAATAGTATCTCCTTAATTTCATAAATAATTGCCATATTGACACAAAGCACAAGACTGGTTTTTCAAAAGACTCATATAAGGCTAAAATAATATTGGAACTTCAATTTGAAGTTGAAGTTGAAAAATAGGCAAGTTGATGTAGGAAAAATAGGCAATAGGTAGTGTAGATAGCCCTTAAATACTAAACAAAACTCTAAAAGAAACTCAAGCCCTCGTAAATCCTAGCCATCCAAACTACCATAATAACTAATATTCTAGTAAAGGTAAAACCCCAATTATATGAAAACTACTACTATAAGATTTGCTCCCACATCTCTCCATGGGTTGGAAAATAAACTCATCCTCAAGTTTGAACTATTCTTCCCTAAACCTCACAAGTGATCAATGAAGAGTCTCCAACCCCTTTTTATTTCTTTGCTTCAGATGCATAATAATTTTAGATATTAGAATTGGTTCCTCAATGATAAAGATTGCATAAGAAAGATCTACAGGCAGAGGAAAACAGCAGAAAACAGAAATTACAGCAGAAGAATGGCTAAACAAGGATAAAATTGAAGTTTGAACAAGATAATTAGGATTTAGGGTTCGTAAGAAACCTCTAAATTAAATAAAGAACATCTATAAATGATCTTTAGCATGCTATTTATATTAGTAAAACCCTAATAATATGTTACATGCTAATCACAAGACAACTAAAACTCTTGCTAATTTAAAGAATCCTGAATCAAATAAAAAACCAAAACTAATAAGGAAATTTTTAAAAATAAATCCTCCTTCATTCTCCTCGGGTTAGAGAAACTCGTCCTTGAGTTGAACTTGCTCTTGCCTCAATCTTGTGGATGTCCAACCAAGATTCTAAAACCTCTTTTCTTTCTTAGAATCAAACAAATAACAATTCTAGATATTAGAATTAGCTCCTCTATAATAAAGGTTGCATAAGAAGCATCTATCAGCAACTCATATTTCTTCCATTGATTTCTGGAGCAATGAATTGCCAGGCTTAAACTTGTATCATCAACATTTGTTGCATCCATATATTCCTTGAACAATTCTACCTTTACGATGATATCAAACTTGTAATAAAAAAGATCTAATAAGCCTAAATCAAGAAGTTTCTCTTGTTGAGCAACTTGTGTTCTCTTTACACTTAGCATCTAGCTTTTGAATGAGGGCGTCATTGTTGAAATCATCTCTATCGCTACTAATTTTATTGCCGTCAAAATTATCATTATACTCAAATATAATAGATAGGAGGAAAGTCCAAATCCATCTCATCGTAATAAATATCATAGATAAGAGGAAAGTCCCAATCCACATCTATTTCATCGTACATTGGTGAAGAATTCCAATCTACTACTACTTTATTGTCAACAACGAGACTATTTGCTACTTGTTGCTTCTTGATTCTCCTCGATGAAAGAGTAGTGCCTTTCCATTCTTCCAATCCACCTTGTAGTGTATGGTTTATGGCTCTACCTTTTAGAAGAATGTTTCTTTTTTATGAATATTTTCCAATATGTATAAGGGGTCGTGGTCACCTTTTGAAATCTCAATTAAGGTTCCCACAAGTTCATATTGTTGGCTGCAAAGCATGAGCAGCGCGCTGATCTTATTTCTCCTTCTACAACCTCTAACATGCCCTATCATAGTCAAAGGATTGAAATCCCAACACAACTGGAGGATCTTTTTGCTTCATTACTAATTTGTTATAGTGTGAAAAAAGGTAGAAAACATAAATTACATAATTTGTAATAGTGTGAAAAAAGGTAGAAAACATAAATTACATAATTTGTAATAGTGTGAAAAATGGTAGAAAACATAAATTACTTAATAATAAAGGCTGCAACTACAATAACATTGAAGTTGGAACAAGTTGATTCAGGGCTAAGGTTCTTAAGAAACCTCTGAAGTTTGAATATATGGATTAATAAACAAAGAATGTCTATAAGATAACCTTAGCAGCCTATTTATTTTAGTGAAACCTTAATAATGTCACATGACAACTAAAATTCCTATTAATATAACCACTACCACAATAACCATTATCCTACAACCATCACCACCATCAATAATATTAACTCGACAACCGCCACAACAAATGCTACCATCATAGCTAACACAACTATCATCACTATCTCTATAACGAGCATCATAGCTTTTTCCATCTAACTACCATTAATGAAAATAAGTTAATCTCCAAAAATATTTTCCTTAAGTCCTATGTTCCAATCATCAAAGAACCTCCATTTAACATCCGCACGTTGAGGTCCATTCAATCCTATAGTTATTAAACATCAAAAGATCACTATTCACAGCATCTAAACAGCAGCCCTAAATTTCAGACCAGAAAAGCCCCCTAGGCTGACCTGCATCACAATGGTGAGTGAAATTCAAATAGCTTCTTCCATTAGAACATTCTCCCACTATTTTAAAACACAAGAGAATCCTCAAATTTAGGTTAAATGGTTTCAAATGCATGCGTTTTAAAGAGCATTGATGAACAAACTCAGTCAAGTTTGGCAAACATCTTGAACAAAAACTACTTTGCACATCTTCTTTTTTTCCTGAATAGAATCTTCTGTTATCTAAGATCATCTTAAGCAAAGCAAGCAAAAACATATACTTTGAAGGAGATTTTTTTTATAAAAAAGGGCCGCAAAACTGATTTTTGATCTACATGTCATAACCAAAATTCAAAAGTATCTATGATGTTTTTTCCCATAACTAAAAATGTAAGAACTAACCAAAGAAGCAAAGCAAAGATCACAACGCAGCCAGCACTATTGCCTGACAGATCTACCTAAGTAAAAATATCCATCCCTTACGGAGACTTAAGTTTTTTTACATCCACGCAGGCCGTGCACACAAACAAAGACCCGCAGTCTTAATTATGAGACTCTGTTAACCACAAAGCCAGTGCATAATTATTTAGGCATAGAAAACAAAACGCATACTCGATATCAAACTGGTAATTCCCATAACTAATTTTTCTTTTTGAAACAGATTCACAAATCAATATTTTGGAAATTCTAGCAGTTGAAGCCATGGAACTGAAGCAAAGTTCAATGTGTTAACATTCAGCGATCATAAATTCAAATCCATGCTATCATCAGATATTAATTAAAAAGTAAAAAAAACAAAAGGAGTACCTCATTCACATGTCGTTTGCCAGGCAACCAGGCAGCTTGTGAATCAAAAACCCCGTCGATACCATCATTATTCGCAACCTCGTGTATCTCATCATCGTCACTAGCGCCACTGCTCCCTCTCTCACCAGCGTATCCACTGCTGCTAGGGCTGGAAGGCCCCTCCACTTCCACCTCAGAGTTCGTCCGCGTCCACACAACACTGTTGACGTCGCCACTGTCAATTCTGTCATCTTGATTATTGCTGTTTTCATTCAGCGATTCTTGCTCTCCTTCTTCCTGTGCTACATTGCCGTCCTTTTGGATGATGTTGCTATCGGATCCTTGTTCGAGTTTTAGGGATTTGAATTGGTTATCAAAAGGTTTAGGGTTGGGATCGTCAGCGTAAGAGCTGGGATCGGACGAGGACATATTTGGAATTTCAGTAATTACGAGTTGGCTTTAGTTAAACTCGGGACCTTGACAAGGAAAGATATCTGTTTGCCTGAAGAGGAGGAGGATGAGAATGGAGAGGGATTTTTATTTTCTTCTTTTTGGGTGTGTGAATTGTTTGTTAGTTAGCTGAGCTCCTCTACCAGTCAGTGTGTGTTTTTTTTTCCTGGTCTCTGCAATTTAGTGTCGTCGATGCAAGAGAGAGGGACGCGACTCGCGAGAGACGAGGTTCTGACCAGTAGGTGGATTACGTGGACCCACCATTATTTGTCTCGGGTCTTCTCCATCCTGAAGTGGTATGATTATACTCTGATAAAAACAAAAAAGGGCATTGTTGTAATTTTAAAAACTATGTAACCATAGAAAAGCTTTGATAATTAAACCAGCCAATAAAAAATTAATAGCTCGAAAAGGTGACACCTTGATAAAATGAAATTTACAAACCGTCTTTCTATTTTTTTTTTTTTTATAACCGGGGTGTCCGGGTCAGCTTACGCGCACCACAACTAATCACCGGACTCACTGAACATCCTGCAAACCCAGTGAGCATGTAAGGCACCGCGGAGGTGACAGGCGTGCATGGTGAGACTTAAACCTTGGTGCAGAGGAAAGAAACAAGTCCCTTCAACCGCTAGGCCAAGACCCCACTTGCGTCTTTCTATCTTTATATTAATGGGATTTGGCTACATTAACCTTGTACACGATTAAATAAAAATAACCAAATTTATTATATGGTTTTTTATCACTAAAGACTGAAGCGAGTAGAGATTATATTTGAACACTTGATCGGGAAGTCCACATCAAGGTTATCTCATTTCATATTCATTGATAAATCATATATAAGATCATCTTTATCATGGGATGAATATATATCTAATAGATGATATCTAATAAAATAAAATAGCAGACGAATTTTGGTTATAATTGTAAAACCTTGTCCAATTCATAACTCAGCAAGCTTAACTCACAAATTGAATAAATCAACTTGAATTAACCTAGGTCAATTCAAAATGGTATCATTTTAAGATTTATTTATTTATTCAAATAATATAAAAAAAACTGCATTATTTTGAAGAAGAAAAAAGAGTTAAACAATGTCCAACTCAAGCTCTATTTAGTTCACAAGTTGCCTTGTGGTTTCAACCAGGTGTGACGAGCTAAATGTCCGGTTCAACACAAAACATAATCTGAGTTAAGTCTTTTATTGACAAGTCACTGAGTTGATGCACTAAATTGAGTTTAATATACCAGTTTCAACTTGGTTGTTCATATATAAATATTTAGATGGAACTATTAAATGTAAACACAAAATCTACACATTTAAGACAAAAAGGGCATATCAGTTTAGCATTGATCTGTGGTTTAATACTAATTAATCATATACATGCACTATATTGAAGGATTTCAAAATAATTGTCTTTCTAATAAATATTTTACACTCATTACCCTTTTTAATTTAAATACTTTAATTTAGTTTTTCTTCGAGACTAATCTTGTTACTAATAACAAATCATTTTTGGTATTACAAATATGGATTCGAGAATCAATAGAGCTCGTGACCAATCTTCCAAGTCCCAATCTGCCACGTCCCCTTTTTCACTGGAGTTTCTTTTCATTTTTCCTTTATAGCAATGAAGTTTAATAGAGCTTATGTTTATCTAATAACTATGCTAGGAAAATTAGATCTCCATTTGTTTTTCTTTTATTCATTTGATTTTTTTGAAATGATTTTAGAATATTTTAGGGTTTAAATGAGTTGTTGAGTTTCCTATGAGATTTTTTAGATGTTTTCCAGTGATATCAGGTCAAAAAATATTTTTTTAGGTCAAGAAACATGGACCCCCTCAATCTCAACTTGTTTTCATCTAAAATCATCCTAAGATATTCTAAAAAACTCGATAAACTATTTTCAAACCAAAAAACAAAGCTTATAATGAGTTTACGAATCAAACTCTAACCAAATAAAAAAAAAAAAAACTTTATGGGTTTCAATATGCTTCTTACAGCATGCTCGAAGAAGAACACTGCTTGCATTGAACTTTTTTTCTTTAAGATGAATTCATTGACACAAAAAATGATTTTTTAATGGTTGGAATGTAGCCAAACGATAACTTTCTCTTTTTTTTCCCCATTTTTTAACAACTCTTTACCTCCTCTTAAATTCAATGAATTGAAATGCAAAATAAATAAAGTTTAAGATTGAAATATGAGACCCTAAAAAAATAGGGACTGGAAAGAAAAGGTAAAAACATGACGGGCCATATTACAATTTTATTTTTCACATCCCATAAACAATAAAAGAAAAAAATTGTTTTTGATTTTGTGTTAAATTTGATTCTTGTTGTTTTAGTTTATTAGTGGTAAAAAAATCAACGTGCAAGATTTTAGGAAACTCAAAACTTAATTTTCAAGTTGTTTTCACTTGAGGACACCCCAAAAACATGTTAGGAATCTTATTTAAACTCCTTTTGTTTTTTTTTTTAAAAAAAAATTATATACCAAATAAAATATCTTTACAAGTCGTAGTCTATTTCTTACAATATTTAGAAAGAGAAACACCACCTCCATTAAACATCTTTCTCCAAACCTAACTCATTGATAACAAAATCAATCTTGAATAAGGTTGATCAACCTCTCTGTCTCCCCCTTCTTTTATTCTCCATATGCTCTTTTTTTCCTTCAAATCTCAAGGACTAGAAAAATAATTTATAATTTTTAAGACTAAAATGTGAAATTCTAAAAAAAACAAGGACCAAAAATTAAAAAGTAAAGACTTCAAGGTTTAAATTGTAGTTTTTTTTGTTACATAAATAGTAAAAAAATGAAGAGAGAACTATTTTATTTGTATTGAAATTGATTTATGTTATTTTATCTTTTTTAATTAATAAAAGTTAATCTTGGTTTGTAAAATTGAATATTAACTCAACACCAAGATATCTCTTAACCATAGTTGTCAATACTATTCTGGTCGCCGTTCCGGTTTCGGAGCGTTCCGGCGTGCCGTTTCGGTGTCGTATTGTTCATTTATTTTTATATTATTTAAAATATAGTGTAATTATTTGTATATAGTTTAATTATACAATTATTTAGAGTAAGTTATATAATTAAATAATTGCTTTTGAAAAACCCTTCAACAATAAAATTATTATTATTTTAATTATATTTAAATTAAAAAAATTAAATATAATTAAAAGACCCGCAATATTTAAAATTTGAAATTTAAGCAATTTATAAAAATCCCTGTAAAAACCCTATTCTATTATTATTATTATTATAACCTCGTATAAACCTTTCTTTATTATTATTATTATTATTATAAAAACCCACAAACCCTACTGCCCCCCCTTTATTATTATTAGTATAAAAAGTAAAAACCCTATCTTTGCTTTCGCCGTCCACTTTCCCTTTGCTTGCGCCGTCCACTTTCCCTTGGCTTCCCTTTGCTTCCCATGAACAAAGATCAGCTCAGGTTCTCCATCCCCGATTAGAGCAGTAACCAAATATGCATCCATCCGAGAACAAGTAATCAGACCAACTTTGTTACGGACATTCTCGAACCTCCTCAAACTGATCCATTGAAGGACAACTTGAACATCTCTTCATGTGACATCATTATGCCCTACTTCCCCACCCTTTCCTTTGGTTGCGCCGTCGCCTCCCCACCCACACAAAGAGCTGAGCCGCGAATGCAAGGGAGCTTTCTCTTTCTTTTTCTCTTTCGGCCCCAGACCATTTACAACGGGAGCTTTCTCTTTCTTTTTCTCTTTCTTTTTCTCTTTCGGTGTCGTTTTGATTTTGAACCCAGAACGGCACGCCCAGAATGGAACCGAGGCGTTCCGGCCGGAATTTCCGGAACGAACCGGAATTAAAACCGAGATGAAAACGACGCCGTTTTTTGTTGTCTCGGTTTTTTGAACGGAATGGAACGTTCCGACTGTTCCTGCCGAAACGGAACGGAATTAACAACTTTGCTCTTAACATCACAAATATGATGTAGCGTTCAAACCAAAAGATAAATTACAAGGATTATAATTGTGAAATGAAGAAATTGAAAAGTTTTTATGAATAACTGAATCAAATAATTATTTGAGAACTAAAAAGCCAGATAAAAAACAAAAAAAAAGTCAAATTAAAAAAATAATCAAATGACGTAAAAAATATTTTTTTGAGAAAAAAAAAAAGAAGAAAAGGACCGCACCTTGAGCGTTTTGGGCAAGACGGCGAAAACTTAGTTTGCCAAAAAATTATTTATTTATTAAGTTAGTTTTTTTAATTGTTTAAAAATAGACTTAAAAAATATTATTTAAATATATTTTAAAAAGCTAAAAGGGCCATGCTTGAGTGTTTTACTGTTTTCTTCAAGTTTATTGTATAATAATATAATATAATATTCAAAGACAAGGGCCTCTGCTTTGTCACCATCCCCAAATATTCCCATAACGCCCCCGTCTCCCTCCTCCAGCAATTTCAACTCACGAGACAATTAAAATAAACACCCCGCCGGCCAAAAGAATCAAAATGTTCAGGTGAAAATAAACGCTTAAAAAAACATCTCGATTTCTTCAGTCCAGTTTCGTGTACAATCTCGAAGAAGCTAGAACATGACACGAAAAGAAATTACAAAAACGAAGACGTCCAAAATAAAACACTATAATTGACTGGTCAAAACGATGCAGTTCCATCTATCGCATCACGTAAGAAATGAAATTTTTCCAGTTGTTATTTTCTCATTTTTCTCAAAAAGAACTCAAAATTTTCTCTCTTTTCAGTCTTGGAAGCCAGTTTTTTCCCAAATTGAATTTCTGACCCTACTAAGATCCCTCCCTTTCAAAGTCCTCCCTATCCCTTCATGAAGCGAGAAGGATGCGATCCTTGTCCTAGCCATCTGCCTCCCCAACAACTCGTGAGGTGGGACCCTCACCCCGCCATCAAAACAATCATCACCGTCAACCTCATCGTCATCATCACCAGCGTCAGATCGCCTTCGGTACTCGTCCTTCAATATCTTCGACCAGTCCGGTATATTCACCGGCAGCGACGACGGCGTTCCGCCTGTTTTTTTCCCGGGATCTGTCGGTCTGCAGGCAGCAGCGGCGGGAGTTGACTTCTTAACGAGCCGCGAACTGATGACTGACTTGCGGAAGTCGGGCGAGACCGAGAGAGTGGTGGTGTGGTGGTAGATGTCGGACTCGTCGAGTTCGAAGGGTGAGTCGTGAGAGAGTTGCGCGTGGTGGTTGAAGTCAGTAGTTGAAAGGAATCGGTAGTTTTGTCTGGCAAAATAGCTATTGCTGGTGGCCATTTCGAAAGAATTGAGGAGTTGGGAATTTGGGATTAGGGGATGTTGATCTGCTTTAATAATGCTCGGGTGAAGAAGGGAGGGATAAAGCCACGTGTCCCTCTCTCTCTCGTTTTCTATGCTTCACTGTATATTTTTCTCTGAAATTACAGGGACACCCCCAGCAAGCTTTATATTATTTTCAATACAAAAGCATTGAAAACAACTGATATGATTTTTTAAACAATATAAATATATAGTTTTTTGTTTTCGTTCCAATAAAAAAATCATTGAAAAAGAAGTTTAACTGATTTTTTAAATAATGTATTTTAATGCTCTTGATTTTTTTTATACACATATAAAAATCCTTTTTTATTTTATTTTTTTCCCTTTGACTTTTTCTTATTGAAATCACCGCGTTGAAATTCATCTACCCAGCGCCATAAAGCATTGACAATTCTCTATTTTTTCAAATAATTTATTAACCTGCAATTTGTTTAAAGATAGAGTTATGGTTGATATTGTTTTTAACATCAGTATATAAAAATAATATAAAAATATAAAAAATATTTAATTTAATATATTAGGGGAGTTTTATTAATGAATAGTTAAAAATATGAATGAAAATATTTTTATAATTTTTTATGGACCTCAAATATATGTGTATATATATATATGTATATATGTATGTATGTATGTATTTGTATTAAGTATAAATGTCAATAATTAAACCCCGAGCATCATAAAAATCTTATTTTTTATTATTATTAAATTTCAAGTTAAAAACGAGCAAAATTAAATCAAGAGAACCACCGAAAACAAGTTTGTTAAATGCTAATGTTAGTTTGATTGCATTACACGTGCAATTTTAAAAATCAAATACATCATCAATAACAACAACAACAACTTAAACCTGTTAAGCTTTGAATAAACTTGATATTATTTCTTTTATATATATATATATATTTAAAAAACTATATTTTACATACCAAGTCAAAATTAGTTTTAAATTTTAATTAAAAAATAAAAGTATTCGTGTACATTTATAAATCAAGTCTATTTTTTCTGTTTTCAACCAAGATCTTTAATTCAAGATAAACGCTAGACCACGTAATCAACCATTTTCCAATTCAAAATATAGAAAACAAAGCAAATATCGAACTTTCTTGGTCAGGGCGAGGAAGTGATGGCCGCGGGGGGATGCTGCAAAACCATGACCACCGCGAAACCCCACGACAGCCCGCTACAACCACCATCTATCGGCCTTGAAATCGCGTAAACTCACCACCATGGACTTCGAGCCTGTTTGGCTCTGTTTTTCAACCGGTGTTTTGTCAAAATTTGATTATTTTTTTTTGCATTTTAAATAAATATATTTTGGTGTTTTTACATTATTTTGATGTGCTGATGTCAAAAATGATTTTTAAAAAATAAAAAAAATATCATTTTGATGTATTTCAGCAAGAAAAACATTTTGAAAAGCTACCGCAACCGCATTCCCAAACAGGCCCTTCACTCAGGCCACAAAGTTGTCAAATTGGTGTCACTCTTTTATTAGGTAACATAATTTGATGACTTAAAACAAACACTCACAAAAAAGAAATTTCAGTTTTTGTTTATGTTCTAGAGATACTTGACAACTGAATTTAACATTTAATTCAACTGTTTTTTTTTTCTTTTATTAGAAATTGGATTTAATTCGTGCATACTAAGATAAGAAAATATTTCTGCTTATTAGCTTTTTGCTATAAAAATCAGCATGCATCTCTTATACTATATAACTAAAATAAATCAACACAGGGAGAAGTAAAGCTCCACCGAAATGGGTTCATTATTTAGAATTTAGATTTGTACTTTGATTTGATTTTTAAGTTTGAATGATATCATAACAAATATATAATATAAACTAGATAGCAAATATATTATAAAATTTAATATTTATACAATGCTGTAATTCTACAGTTTTTTTTGTCATTGCTTTTCAAAAAAATTGAATTTTTATTTTATTTTTTATTTTAAATTAATTTTTTTCATGTTTTTATATTATTTTCATGTGATATCAAAAATAATTTTTTAAAAATATATAAAAATTATTTTAATATATATTTAAATAAAAAAATATTTTAAAAAACAAACTCAATCAAACTTTAGAAGATTTTTAAAACTCCGTTTATCAATAAATTAAAATTATTTTTTATTAAAAAATATATCATTTTAAAATGTATAGCTGTTATCCAGTGGTCAGAACGATTTCATTCAGCCCTGCATCATTTGACCACATGTCACTATATTTGGGACTCGGAACAAACTCAATCTGATTAACAACAGATTGCATCAACTTCAGGTTTTAATTTTACTCTGACGACGCACTCAATGCAGCCAACATATAATCTCTGAACTACTTTTTATTGTCTGAACTTCTTGCAGCTAGTTGACGTAAGCCTTAACACTGCAAGGGCATTGCCTTAATTTCTTCTTCTTGTTGCAGGTTCGAGGACGGAAGGTTACGGTACTGATCATCAGCTGACACACATTTAATCGAAGCCTGGAGGCTTCTAGAAACTTTAACACGGGGAAACAAAACTGGAGATTTACCCTTAGGTAGGTTTTATAATATGTTTTTTTTTTAAAAAAATATTTTAAATTAAAAAAACTGGTTTTTTTAGATATTTTAATACATTGATATTAAAAATAATTTTAAAAAACCTATTAATTTAATATATTTTTGAACAAAAAATACTTTAAAAAACAATATAAATCAGACTCTCATTCAGTGAATTAATAATTGCCACTCGAGAATCAAACAAGATAACAGAAGCTGAGTTTTCTCGAGAATCAAACATGGGCTATTTTAATAGGTTTTAACACATCAGAAACAATCAACATATGATCTAGGAGTTCAGAGCTTACAATAACAGCAAAAAAGAGAATTTCCAGAAACAATCCGCGTATGATCTACGAGTTCAAAGTTTACAACTAGTTATCTGTTTATTAAATAGAAGAAAGAAAATAAGTTTCCCTTTTAAAGTACTTGAATCTAACAGGTCCGTCAGAGAGCCGTCAACTGCTATGCCAAAACAGTAAACACCACTCTTTGCCACGTTTCAGTAAACGCCTGAAACCTCGAGCCGTGGATGTGAGTCACCCCATACCCAAAACCTCAAAGCGTAACGTAAGAACGAAGAATCAACGGCGCCTAGACGACATAATAGGGGCATCTTGGGGATTACAAATTCTTCTCTTTACGATAACGCTACTGTTTAGTAGTTTTTGTTTTTAAAAATATTTTTTATTTTTAAAAAATATTATTGATTACAATTTTCATGATCTATAAATATTTTTATTTTTTTAAAAAAAAAATGCTTTTTAAACGTGTGTAAAAACACCTCCAACATCTTAACTTGCACTGCTAGTTCAGAATTTGTCGCGAGGTTCACCGACCAGGTCCGAGAAAGAGGACCAAAGTGGCTTCTTTGGACAATTGATGTTCTTGACACCTGTCCCATTATTTCTCCGATATAAACGTGGCTTCGTCTCGTACCGTATAAGAAGTGGGGCGTGAATGGCAGTTTCAAAATTATTATTATTATTATTATTATTATTATTATTATTATATAAAATTACCTCAACTCTTTTAAAATTTAAATATGATGATATTTTTTTTATATTTTATATAAATATTTATAGTATCTACATATTGAGGTAGATGCATGTAAACTCAGTCAGTAAAAAAACATATTATTATTATTATATTTGATCAATAATTAAAAAAGCCTTTACAAATTAAATATTATAACTTTGTTATCACACGGCCTCCCCTAATGTTTAAGTTGACTAATGATTTTCATACTAATGTATCTAGAGTTCTCTGATAAAATGTGATTTAATGGGATGATTATGCATCATATCTTGATTCTTGCTAGATTTTGGATTTCTTTTTCCGCTGCATATGGGCCCCGAAGATGTCCCGTCTATGAAAACCCTATCAAGCCTCTGTAACGTTTGTGGATATTTAAAGCGAGCATTCCCTGAAAATTTAAATTGCAGTACTTCTTACACTTCGGCTATTCTCTTATGGCTTCGGCCAGTTTTAGAGGTGTTTTTATTATAAAATAATATAAATAAGTATTAACTAATAGCTTAAGTTTTTAGATGAAATAATTATTATTTAATATAATATTAAAGTTTTGTTAACACAACGGTTACGAGTTTAAATCTCAATACTCTTATTTTATTTAATAAAAATTAAGAACGCACAAGGTAATGTGAATCAGTGTGCAAGTTTCAAGCCCAAAGAGTTTTCACATTGAGTGTGTTCGGGTGAGAAGATTACTTGACATGGTATCAGAACCTTGTTAACCCAACAGCTATATGTTCAAACCTTACCACTCTGATTTCATTTGATAAAAAATAGATACAAAGTAGTGTGAATCTGTGTGCAAGTTTCAAATCCAAAAAACTTTTATTTGAGAGACTATGTTAACGAATAGCATAAATAATATCCTAAAATCTCACCTAATTATTTTAATTTTTAAATAAGATGATTAGTTGAACACTTTTTTTCTTCTGCTTGCAGCCCATGGCAGCTTATGTACTCGCGGTTTTCTCTGCAAGAACCATGAAATTCCTGCTTCAGAAAACTCATGTCCCTTCCCACGAGGAAACAAGAATTCATTTATTCCTTGAATTCTTTGTGCTATGGAGGCTTTTGGAGTGGAATTTTAAAGTGGTGGGTGCCATTATGTGCTGCCAAACTCTGTTTCTCTTCTTTCTGTTCAATGGCGTACTCTCTGTGCATGGTAAAAAGCAGAGGAAACTTTTTTTTTTTTAATGCTAAACGAGCTTCTTGTCGGCAAATAATTAATTAAATGCTGAAGATTTTAAAAATTAATGATATGATAAAAAAAATATTTTTCTTTTAGGGAAGGTAATTCATGTTTGAGTTGAATGTCATTTTCTAGAAGAGAAGATGATTCTAGAAAAGAGAAGGAATCGAGTTCAAAGATGAGATGGGAGAAATAGCTTTAAAATTTATATTTACCATTTATAATGTTCAAATATAATGTTTATTATTATTATTATTATTATTATTATTAAATAAATTGACGGTTTAAAAATATAGTTGAACTTGTTTTTTGAAGTGTTTTTTGTTCAAAAATACATCAAAATAATATTTTTTTATTTTTTTAAAATTATTTTTGATATAAAATAATTTTAAAATATTTTTTTTTAATTTAAAATATTTTTTTAATTGTTTTAAAAATACTTTTAAAAAGCACGAGAAAACACCCAAAAGAAATCATGACTTCCGGCGCTGGTCCTGCTGTACTAAGTTCTTGTATTAAAAGGCACTCAAAGTGAGGGGCATGATTATGAAAGCCACGTCATCAAGAACATTAACTCGTGTATAGAACAAGCTGTTGACATGTTACATGTAGACGTCGACAAGGAGAATCAGGGGAACGGGCAATTTTTAGGATCGGAATCATCACGAATCATTCTGTTCCCTCCTTTCTCCGGCTAATCTTCGCCACCGAAAATTCAATACAAAGCAACAACCCCTCCACATGACCTTATAAATGCCTGCTCAATGCACCCTGCAATTTTCACTCAACCAGAGGCTACAGCCACTTAGCACAGCATGGTCTCCGTCGCTTCTCTCTTTCTCCTCCGCCTCTCATCTCTGACCATTCTACTCGTTGCAGGAGCCCAGGAAAGATCTCCCCATGGCCTTGTCTATGAGAACCCCGTGGCTTTCTCGCCGTCAGCGGAGGAGTTCTTCCATCCCAGAACTCCAGAACCGAAACTCGAGAACCCATGTGCTGCACCGTCGACTAGCTGCTCACCATTGCCTCTAGCAGCTCGATTGGAAGATTCTGATCAAACGAAAGGTAGAATATCGCCATCCCGGAGAGGAGGAGGTCGACTGGGGGCTGGTGGTGTTGCCGGCGTTATACTCGGTGTGGCATTTGCAGTGATTCTCACTCTGGGTGTCTACTATGTAACGATCACACGAAAAGCCAGCATTAATCGAGCCGATTCTGATCAACCCGAGCCTTGATGTGGCCAGCTCCCTCCATATCTGATTTTGAGCTCCGAGTGTATCTACCATGTCATTAATTAGTGATTATTGCGTGGTGTTTTACAGTTATAACTAGTCATCAAGTTGTTAATCATTTTTTCAATCTTTTTAGTGTCTGTGCGTAAAGTTGCTCGTTTCGAACCTCCGAGGATATGAGTATAGTTCGGAAGATAAAATCCAATCTAAGCCGTAAAAAGTCCACCCACAGGACCCAATTTTTTTTTTTTATAACCGGGTGTCCGGGCCAGCTTACGCGCACCACAACTAATCACCGGACTCATTTAACATCCTGCAAACTCAGTGAGCATGTAAGACACCGCGAGGATGACAGACATGTATGGTGGAACTTGAACCCTGATGCAGAAAAAAAAAACAAATCCCTTCAACCACTAGGCTAACCTAGAATTTTAAAGTGTAGGGTTGGAGAGAAGTAATTCGGAGGCAAGCATGCACGAAACCATGAAAAGACGTTGAAAAAGGTTGTGCTGCCATCACAACCATAAGGATAGCAAAGAAAAGAAAAACTATAGGAATCCACTGGAATAATTACCCATATTGTTCGACGAGTTGACTGAACTAATCCAATCCGGAGAAAATATATGAATAAATCTTTAAAAGATCTCCCTACTGATCATAATTCCTATAGGACAGATGAGGTTAACCCACATTTACACTCAACAATTTCCTTACCTTTTTTTTCCTGTTCAAAGCTCTTAAAAAAGCATCCACTAACAATTTTCTTTTTTCACTATATTACTTTATATTTCATGACCATATACCACTAAAATTTAGCTAGAATAGATGAGTAGCGGCTGATCTGATGAACACCACATTTTGGGGGGCTGAATTACACATTTGATTTCTTTCATGTATTTGTGATAATGAGATTGGATTCAGTATTATAAATTAAGAATCATTAATTATCTCATTACCTTCCACTTCATTTATTTGCAGAAGATGAAGATCCATTTGGTATTAAATTACAAGTTAACAGGACATCACAGAGGAGGTTCGGCAGGAACCCAAAACAAATCGGGTGCAGTTGAATGCAAGAGTGCAGAGTCCCATTAACAATTAGCAAAACAATAAAAACACATGAAGCTATATGAATGGTAAATCAGGATAATAATATTTTTGTTAGTGTTAACTCAGGTGGTTGAAATTGTTGTGGTTGAGTTTTTTAAAGTATTTTTTGTTTAAAAATATAAAAAAAAATTATTTTTTTATTTTTTAAAAATTATTTTTGATATTAGCATATAAAAATAATTTAAAACATTAAAATTTTTAATTTTAAATAAAAATTGAAATTCACAGTGTGAAACACTCATAAGCTTAGAGTCATTGCTTAAGAAAACACAAACGACCCACGCGCCTCACCCAGACTCTCACGTCTGGGCTTTACAGTAACAGACTTGTTTGTGTAATTTATTTTATAAAATTCATGCTTGACTTTTTTAGGTGTAAAATTATAATACATTATATAAATTATTATATTTTACTCTTTATTTTCTAACATTTATTCACAAAAAATTCACATGTAATTGATCATCTCATTTTATTTCTTAATAAATGATTCGTATTTATATAACTCATTAGATTATCTATAAGTTAACTTAAATATAAATCACATTATTCAATATCACATTAGGAGTTGCAATCAATATTATTCAAGAATGGATAAAACATTTTTTTTAATTTATTAATCAATTATTTGATGAATATTAAAGATATATTACACTTTTATTAAAAATAAATATGATTCCAAGTCAATGTCAAGGGACAGGTAAATCCGCAGCCAAGAACAAATTCTATCAAATTAGAAACATTTATCACAATGAATGATTCACTAATTTGATCTCCCATGAAAACATTTATCTCCATATAAAAATTCTGAGCCGGACAAGGGGTCTAAGCAAAAGGCCCACTAAAAATTATACAAGATTAAAAGCCATGGATACACTTAATATGAAAAAGGATAATAACAGTCTTAGGTTGTGATCCTAGAGCAAATCAGATGGTGCAGATAGCAACGAGGATAAACAGAAAATAAGCCATGTCATGCAGCTTATTTAAAAATCCAATATATTACAAGAAAATAAGCCATGCCGTACTTGTTTAAGAATCCAAAACATTACAAGTGAGGTAATATATTATTTGAGTTTCAATCATAGTCAGCCTCAGAACACGTCCCATAAAATGATTTAGAACCATTGCATGTACATGGCTAAAAACTTCATATAAATGTTCAATCAATAGCAATGAAACTAATCCAAAGTCTTAATGCCTCCGTGAATTAAGAGAGGCAACCACAGGTCCAAATGTCTGGTCCACAGCTTTGTTCCAAGCAAGTGCGAACTCTGAACGAAATTGCTTTCCAAATATGGGCTCTCTCAACTGTCAGAAATTCAAAGTTTAGACTATCAGAAATTCATGAACACAAAGGTTTGACTATTCAAAGGAAATACGGTTGAATTGAACTTTTATGATAGCTAATATAGTTAATGGTCGATAGTTTCCATTATCATAGAGGAACGAAGACCAAACCAGATATGAAAGCACACAAGTATGCATGGCAGGTTACAACATATGAAAGCTCAGACCTCTTCTCGTGGATAAATTTTCAAACACTGAAGTTCTGAGAAAAATCTGTTAAGAGACGAGCGTGTCATATGACTAAAGACAGACAGTTGAAGAACACATCTTCAATCAATGGCGTTGGTACAATTGTTGTCTATTGATGATGAAAGAGGTCTGTAAATCATTTTAAACACTAAATGTAACAGAAATACTAGACTCGAATGCCATTTGAGTCCCCCGCTATCCTTTTATCTCACTTGACAAGGAGCTCAATCACATCAGCAAAACACCTCACATCTCGATAATTATCTCCTTAAAAATGATGGGTTGACAGGGATTTTTTTTGAAAATTATTACTGTTAGAAGTTTATTTTGGCAGAATAACAGAGTTTAAAAACTCGTGGTTGGTTGGGAAAAGCACTGTCTAACTGCAGAATAACACTTGTAAACCACTTCAGTCACTATTGGTGATCTTCTTGGTATCATTAAATTTGTTTGTTGAGATTTTTTCAATAGTACTAGGGGTGTTGTCAAAGTTTCGATGCATCCGAGATCCATTCTTTATTTCCTTCCTTTTATTTTCTATCTCCTCCTTGGAATTAAAGTCGGCCTAATTGAACTATCTCTTTAAAATGTTGTTATTTCCAACAGCAACTTTTTAAAATATTGTTATTCTCAAACCATGATATTTACCAAATTGTGCTATTTAAAACTTTTCTATTCATGTTATTTATCCAATATTTTTTCCAAACTATGTTAGAAAGGAAATATACTCAGAGACAGGAGGTCAACTCTTAACAAATTTAAGCTTGCAGATTTGGTTCCAAGGAACACAATTTCTAAAATCTAATAAAATTTCTTCCCGCATTTAGTTCACAGAAGGAGATGGCAGAAAAATTGACATTTTTTGGCCTCGGAAAAAAGGTCATTTGTCCATGAGCTAGTCCACTTAATATAAAAGCAACAATAAGATGTGAGTGAAATGTTGAGTTTGTCATATGGGCAATGCATTTTAAAGAGACATCTGATTGGTTCCATGAGTTGATTGAACATCTCAAAAACCTGAGAAGCAACAAAAATACTCTAGTAATGAGAACATTCCCTCCCAAAAGAACCAAACTAAGATTCCAATCACGTTATATTTACAAAGTGTGATGATACACAAGATCTGTAGGTCTTAATAATTTCTGTTTGATTATTAAGCATTGAAACGCCTTCCTTGGCACAGCTTGATCTTGGGTTCTTAGTTAGTGTGTTTGAAGGTCCAAAATGCACCGTAGTAATTCTAAAGTATCGTAAGGACTATATTTCAACTCTAGCAACCAAAAGTCTCATGCATCATAAAACTAAAATCCAAATTTTGATGACGATAAGAACATAATAAAAATGCACTTGCAACCGATTTTGATCTCATTTATGGAAGTATCAAACCTTCTGTAATCCAACTGATAAAATGAAAACAAACAAAATCTCTTGTGGCATTAGTATTACCAAGCAACTTTGTGATGCATCAGACAATTCTAGACGGTCTTATTGTGTGTGTAAACTACTAACGTATCTCTTAAAGAGAATGATTGAGGAGGACCAGATGTGGAAGTAATTTAGACAATTCAACAAACCCATCTCATCAATAATTTAACAGATGAACTTGAATGTCCTGATCCAGGCAACTCTCTCATTTTGCAACTAATTTAAAGACACGTTGCCCCTCCCTCCCATGCATGGAAAGAATAAGGAAACGGGCTATCCAATTTCTCATAAACAAGATTATTGATAAAATAAAATTCAAGCAAATGACGAAAGAATCTACTAGGGTTTCCATTTTCAAGAAAATAATTTAAAAAATAACCTGGAATTGAGGATGTTCGGGTGAGATGGATTGATAGATGCGCTTTCGTTGCTCATGAACAATGAAACCCGCAAACGCAGCCCCCAATGCGGCGCCTAGCAGACGCTCCTGCCGATTCCCAACAACAACAGCAATATACTATTATATGATCATAATAATTTGTTTATTTAGAAGAAAGAAAGATTGGGTGATTACTTGAGCAAGGATACTGATCATGGCGCTGCTGCACTGTAGTAATAATTTATTTGATTTTGCAGAAAGAAAAAATGGGTTGTCTGCCCTGTTCTGCTTGTTCAGGTCTACACGAAAGCTACTACACCACCTCTCCCAATGACATGTACATTATGGGCCTTCTTTTGATTTGGGCCTTGGCCCATCCTTCTTTAGTCTCCCAAAGATATGTAAATAATGTCATGTGCACTATGGGCCTTCTTTTGCTTTGAGTCCTTGGCCCAACCTCCTTTAGTCTCCACAAATATGTAAACGCTTCAAATTGCTGGTTGTATAAAAATGTTTTAGAATGTAAAAATAAAAATGTTCAGATTAAATAATTTTTTTTAGCAATATCATTAATCTCCGTAAGCTTTAAAACCTTTCAATTTTTTTTAATTTTAGATTAAATTATATATAAATATGATAATACAATTTAGTTGATTTGACAAATTCAAAGTTAACCATATAATTGGTACCATTTGATTTTAAAAAATAATCAAGTTGATATATTTTTTTAATATATGTTTTGATTCATCAGCATACTTGATTAACTTGAACTTCATGGTCTAATCCTTCAAACCCGCAACTTAGGTCTTAAACTCCGTTGATTTTAATAACTTTGTTTTTGTAAATTTTTTTATTTGATTATGTGATGAAAAAAATAAACACTTGCAAAATCAATTGTTAACACAGTATCAGGATATTTATTAGAAATGATAATAATCTCGTAAAAAATATAAAACTCAATTCTCGATCAATCCAATTAACTTGTGAAACTTATAATTTGGATCATGAAATTAAACGGGTATGATAAATGTGTTTTTTTTGAAATATTTTTTTTATTTAATTATATGATAACAAAAATAAATGCTTATAAAATAAAGCACCAAATAAATATAGAGATGTTTGTTTGAGACCTTAATAAACCTACAAAAAGCAAACAAAAACAAATTATAAAACCTCACTAAAAATTAACTAAAAATAATAATAAAAAATTAAAACCAAAAATAAAAATAAACAAAGGATAAAGAAACCTAGACACCGGGTGCCTAAATAATATAAGTGAATAATTGATAACAAATGGTAAAATTGTATTATTTTAGGTTTGAGAAAAATAAAAAATAGATTATTAATAGCAAAAAATGAAATTGTATTGTTTTTTTTAATTGAAGTGGTAGAAAAATAAATAAAACAAGAATAGCTAGAATGCTGTGATTGACGGTTAAACCTCAACCTGGCTTATGTATTTATTTAGGTTTAATGATTTTTAACTAAAATATAAAATATAAAAAAACAAATAAAAGGAGGCTAATAGCGTGTGCCTTAGGCCTAACATTGACGGGCATTTAAAAACAGCAATAGCCTAGACATGTGTGACTAAGCCTATTTTGTTTAATTTCTTAAACAAAAGGAAAAAAACTGAGGTGAAACCACCCACATAAAATAAAACCACTTGGTACTGATTTTAATTATTTTAGGGTGCAGAACTAATGTCAACTATCATTTTATCTTTCCACGAGGAAATCTAGTCGTCCTGTTTCTTATCTTGCCGAAACAAATCATATATATATATATATATATATATATATATATATTAAAATTGATTTTTTAAATTAAGGAAAATGATTAACCTATATACAGATACAATTAAATGTTAATTTGAACTCAAAATAGCTCAATTATAAAAAAAATAAAAAATAACTATCCATAACGATGCTTCGGTGACTTCACCATGCGGCTTAGTTTCTTTTAAGAATAGTAATCGATGCCACCTAATTGTCCGAGCCTTCTGCTTTAAAACAACTAATTGTAAGCTTAAATGTTTTTTTTTTTTTTTTTGTGACTTCTACTTTCGACAAATGGATGAGTTCAACCACTGTCTTTAACTCACTATTGGATTATTGGTCTGCATTGCTACGCAGTGAGATCAATTATTTTTAACATTAAATAAAATAACTGTGTTTAGATTATTTTTTATTTTTAAAAACAGTTTTTAATATAGTATATTAAAAAAATATATTTTTTTTAAACGGAATAATAAACATACAATAAATTTACACACGTATCGTTTCGTTGACCAAAATCAAAGAGAATGGTCCGTAGCATGCAGCTCATGCTAGTGCCAGCTTGGAATATACATGACTGGGGAGAGAACGTGTCCTAATGAAAGACTGAACATGAATACAGATAGATATGTTAAACTCGCGAATTAGCTTGTAAAATCGTTTAATTTTATGAGTTAATTCAATAAAACTTGTTAAATTATATAGAAAAATTGAGTCTAGTAAAAATCAAAAAAATCAGGCCAGATCGTAAAATCACACTAGATCAGGTTGATTTTACGATCCAACCAATTTTACCCAAAATCCATCCTTTTTGCCGCCCCCTATAGCCTACACCTAGCCCTGTGCCCTGTCCCCCCTAGTTTTAAAATTTAAAAAATCAGTATTTTTTAAATGCTAATAGAATGATATAATTGTTATGTATTTTTTTTTAAATCATGTATAAACTTTAACTAATAAAATTTTATGGCCATAATTATATTATATTGTATTCGAAAATATTTTACTTATGATTTTACGATTTTTCTATCTACATGAATTTAATTATAATTTTATAATTTTTGTACAGTAAATTTTAAATATAATTTTACGATTCCGATTTTACAATCCGAGTTCAAAAGCAACTTTCAATTCATGTCAAAATCATGATTTTGACAACCATGTAAATAGGTGAGCGAATAAGAAAGTCAGTTAGGAAAAAAATGAAAAATCAGAGTGTAAATTTAATGATATTTATTCAAGGTATTTATTATTTTAAAAATAATGAAAAATGTATTTTGTTGTTTAAATAAAAAGTTTAATTTTAGTTTTTGAAAAAAAAACTGAAGTTAAGATATTATTATAAATATATTATAAGATTGTTTGAGTGTTTTAAAATTATTTTTGAAAAAAAAATATTTTTTAATTTTAATATTTTTTGTATTTATATTATTATTATGTGAAAATATTAAAAATAATTTTTTAAAAATAAAAAAAATATTTTTAAATAAAAAATACTTTAAAAAATAAACTATGATTATTTAAAAAAAATAAACAAAGGAAAGATTCTATTTTTGAGCCGAAAACATCGTTTTCAGCTCTTTTTATAATGAACTAAATATTAGTATCATTAATCTTCACCAAATCAGGGTTTTAAACCCCAAATCCCCTCTTCTTCGATCCAAAATTAGGGTTTTGTATTAAAAAAAACTCCTTAGTGATGCCGTGTTCAGTAGCGTCCGAGAAACCAACACAGGTTTTGTCTGTGTTTTTGTTGGAGAAAAATGTCAACTTTGTTGAGTGTAATCAAAACAAGGAGGATGTTGGGTTGGTTATTGAATAATGTTAGTATAAGCTATCTTCATTTTCATTTGGCATCGTTTGGAATAATACCAAATCTGATCTGAAATTTATTCCCAGCTTTTCTATTCTTATCTTCTTGATTCTGAAATTTGGTTTTTCTGTTGAGAATCAATGTTTCGTGAGAGCTATTCCTTTGCTAGAGCAATGGGTTGTTGTAGCTGTTTTGGTTTCCTCAGGAAGCCCAAGCAAAGACCCATGCCCATATCTAGCGGCGGGAGGAATTATAACAACAATAACAACAATAACAACAATAATCTCTCCCAGGAGTTTTTGTTAAATGGTGAAATTGATGATGATGAAGATGATGGTGATGGGGAGGATGGCGCTTCTTTTAATGGTGATATTACTGGCACTAGTTATTGTGATAACGCTGAGGTGCTCAATCGTGCCAAACGTTCTGAAGAGATTTTGAGACTGAGGGAGCTGAATGGATTGGTTTGCAGGCAATATCCTGTCAAGGAAACCCATCTACTTGTTCGCTCTGAGGTAATCATTATTTCATTTGAATTTATTTTGCAGCAATTTCCTCCCCCCACCTTCCTTGACGTGGAATTGCTTATAATCCTGTGGCTGTGGCTGTGCATCCATGTGTAACTTGTTGGTGTTATTACCGTGTATATGACTTATGACTTGCATTTCCGAGCACGGTTCTTGTTTCATTGCTTCCTTAAATGCTTTTCAGGATGAAAATGGTAATAAGATGGTCAATGAATATGTTCGCCAGTATAAGATTGGTGCTGGTAGCTATGGAAAAGTGGTAAGCATAATGTGGGGAGGTATTCTTTTCTCTCAAATTGGTTAATAAATTAGTTTGTTAGCTTTTTAACCTTGTTTTTGCAACAGGTTTTGTATCAAAGCAGTATAGATGGAAAGCATTATGCAATTAAGGTAGTGTTTTTTGTCTGATTCTGAATGCCTGTTTTTTTATGGTGGATAAAGTAGTAACAACTATTTATAAAAGAAGTAGTCGCGTCTTTTCTTTGGTTGAATTTTGAAAATTAGTGTTTTTTTTTTTTTTTTTTGTGAAATTGTGGAAAACTTTCTTTTCTGTTCTTTATTTGTTTTTAAGTAAGAAACTGAGCTTAGCTCTCAGTTAATGATGGCATGGAACACTTCTTATTTCTCATGGATATATGTTTTTTTCTGCTAATTGCAGGCCTTTCACAAGTCTCATTTGTTGAAGCTGCGGGTTGCTCCTTCAGAGACTGCAATGACTGATGTACTTCGTGAGGTATTTGCTTACTCTCTTCTTGGTTTGTGATCTTTGGTGTTATTAGAATTTGCACTACCAAAATTTCAACCTCTGGGGAAAACACTCTAGTTTTATCCTAACAAAATTATAGGGGGTGGGTGGGGTTTGCATCACCTTAGTTACCAAACTCATGATCGTATTTTCAGAGGTGGTTATTGTAGTTTTTACAAGAGGTTGCAAAAGGCTCTTTATTTTGCATGTAGTCATGTGCTAAAACGTATGAAGACCCCCTGAACTATCGACTATTTGGATCAGCATTCATTATATTTTTTATTTGATTTAATACCTGAACCATGAGGTGTTTGGATTGGGGGCCCTCTATTATTTTCCAAACACCATTAGCAGCAAGATCACTACCAAATGAAAAGTTTGGTTTATAATCTTAAACCCAGTGTACAGTATACCAATCTTAAACACAATTTTCATCGGATTTGAATTTTTTAATACTTGATGTTGCATCACCTAACTTACAAGACTCATGATAGTATTTACAGTGGTGTGGTTATTGTAATCTGCACGATAGGTTGTATAAGGCTCTTTATTCTGCTTGTAGTCATGGGCTAAAATGTATAAAGACCCCTGAACTATTGACTATTTGAATTGGCACTCATAACTGTTAATTCTTTGATTTTAATACCTGGACCATGAGGTATTTGGATTGGGACCTTTCTGTTATGTTTCGACCACCACTGGCAGCTAGACCACTACCAAATGAAAAGTTTGGTTTATCATAGTACATTACCAATCTTAAACCTATTTTTCATCAGATTTGACTGTTTTGATACCTGGAAATTTCTATAAAAAATTTAAAACTCAAGTTTTTGAGTTTGATTGGAGTTTAGAAATGGTTTTTGATTTTGAATATTGTTTGCAAGGTTGAAAGGATTATTTGGGTGATTTTTTTGAATGATTTGGTGGTCAAAACAATGGAGATTCGATGTTAAATGTAGACAGAGAGTCCTAATCCAAACACATTATAGCATTTATTAAAATCAAATTAATGGATATACCGGTGTCAAATAAAATGGTCAATGATTCAATTACTACATGATAGTTGACACTCCAAGGGATGCCTAACCAAGATACCTAATAAGGAAAAAATATTAACTGGTGCAGACTTCGATGGTCATATGTGAATCATTAACAATGGCATGCCCAATAGAGTCAAGAATGTGAATGATGAAGGCCATGCTATTTTAGAGGTTGTTTGAGCTTATGATGTGGGGATAACATATTTAACCTCACCTCGATTAACCTTATTATATATATTCCTAGCAAACACTTGCTTTACAAAGAGAGAACTTCAATTGGTTACCTATTCTAACAACCTTTATTCAAACACGTTTAAAAGCATGGAACTTAATTAGATCGAATTCTATGTGACCAATTATTTTGTTTTTAACCTCGAAAAGTATTAAATTGAAATCCATTCTCTAAGTAATCATCAAACTTTACACCAGTGTACCTATGTTGTGTTTTGTTCCTTGATATTTTTTGTTCTTGCTCTTCATTTCTTTTTGTAGAATTGATAAAGGTGGGAAATTTGGAAATTCTACTAGATCTCACATAATCAATTCTACTTTGTTCTCTCTTCAGAATTTATTCCATGCATAAATGCAATTGATCTAGTTTGTGTCCTAGATGTAGCCATCTGAGTTGACATTCCATTTTTATTTTTTTCTAATAGCCTAGTTCTTATCATATTGTTAGGACACCAGGAATGGGGAATCCTAGTATTAGCCATTGACAGTGCAGTATTGGCAAGACATTTAGCAGAAGAAGAATTGCAGCATGTCCATATAATAAATCCACATGATTGAATATTAGCTAGAGGTGGTTAGTGACAATTATCAAGATAGTTAAACTGTTAGTCAGTTTGTATTGTGAAAGCTTAGAAGGAGAGTAGTAATTAAATTGCCATTTCTGTGATTGCAGAAGTATTTCTCTCTTTACCTCCTATTATTTCTATCTTCCCAAACCCCATTCTTGTACTTGTTAAGGAAGATCCTTAACACATACCTGGTTGTTCCTTCGTACGTCTGTGCTATTAATTGATCTGCTTAACTATTTGACATGAAGCACTGTCGAATGAAGTAAAATAAATTATTTCCTTTTCCTTGCAGGTTCTAATCATGAAAATGTTGGACCATCCTAACATTGTCAATCTCGTCGAGGTGATCGATGACCCAAATGCAGATCACTTCTACATGGGTATTACATAACCACATTCTTTTTTGTTATCGTTTCCATTTGATTATCCTCTTTACCAGTGTGCTCATTCTCACAATCTTGATTTTGCATTAAATACATGTTTATGAAGAAGTAGGATGATAGCTTTTTAATTGACTGGAATTGTCTTTTCTTTTCTCAGTTCTGGAATATGTGGATGGAAAACGGGTGTGGGAAGGATCTGGTCCTCCGGGTGGAATTGGAGAAGATACTGCTAGAATGTACCTGAGGGATATTTTATCTGGGCTAATGTATCTTCATGCTCATGTATGAACTCGATAGCTCGCTTTTTTTGGATAGTTTTATCAATATTGGTTTAACTGATTATTCTTTGTCTACTTTATTTTGTTGGTGCATGACTATTAGAATCATTTTTGTGTTTTGCTCTTCCACTTTTCAGCGTTTCTTATCAAGTAGTCCATTACCAAACGGAGTAGCATGCACACAGACATATGTGATCTTTCATGTAGCACTATTTAGAATAAAAGCAATTGGCACAAAAAAAATTGAAAATAATGGTTTAAAGCTCACTGGTATCTCTGTAACCCCCTCTCCCTACATGTTTGAAGGCTAGAATGACAATGTGGTTGCTAGTCCTACAAGCTTGATGTTATTTAAAGATCTGGTCTCTAAAATTGTTTGTCAATGTCCTACCCATCACAAAAAGAAAAAAAAAATGTGCTGCCTGCTAGTCTTTATGATTTGATTTTTTTTTAATTTGTATTTGATATGGATCTTAGTCTAGATTGTTTTGAATTTTTTTTTTTGAAATCTTGTACTGCTGCTTGTTGGCTTATCTGTATACGTTATCTGACTTGCTCACCACTAATAGTTAGAAGATAGTGACTTCAATAATAATTTTAGCCAAGACCAACCTTTGAACAATCGTTCCTGTTTAATAACACACTATTTGGGTTCTAGATCTAGTCTTGATCTCCTTTTGATTTGGATATTCACAATTAGCCGTTTTCATTTCACTGGAACTCTGATTTAATTAAATAGCAACTTTCTTGAGAAAATAATAATAATAAAGAAAATGACTGGAAAATGAGAGGGGAGTCCAAGCGGACGTTATTCTTGAACTCAGTTATATGAACGAGTATTTATGGAAGTTATGTGAATTAGCTTAGAGGTTTATTTGTTTTTATCAAGATGTTTTGTGGAAGCTGCGTTTGCATTTCCTTTCTGTACACAAATGTCTCTCCCATAGACAGATATGGATTGCTGCATATAATTAACTGTTCTTGTGTTTTCTTCCAAAGAACAGAATATAGTGCATGGAGATATTAAACCTGATAATGTGTTGGTTACTCGCTCTGGTACAGTGAAGATAGGAGATTTCAGCATCAGTCAGGTAGTTGAGGTAATGAAATTGCTTCATGGCAGGTTTAGTTCCAGCTAGTTACTTTCATGGAAGAAGAGCTGGTGACAAAATTCTATGATTTAGTTCACTGTATAACTCTTTTAATGTTATTGTTGCTGTTAATTTTATTTGTTATCTGCAATGGGGATTATGTTTTTGTGAAAATGAAAATTATATGGAAAATGACACTGACACATGGGAAAAACATATTCATACACCATGTATATAAGTACATAATGGTCCCAAAAGTCTAAGCATATGCGAAAAAGTTCTAAAGTAGCATAAAATTTAAAATTTCTTTTTTATTATCTTTTGTCCTTTGTCTTTCAAGAATCTTGCAAGACTTAATTATAGCTAGGTCCTTTGATTTATTTTCAGGATTGTTTCATATTGGTTATAATTGATTCAGTTTATATGTATAAATTATTAGTTTGAGGACTGTTTTGTAATTGGTATTGTAGATTAGAACTAAATTGCAATAGTCAAATAAAAACAAGATAGACAAAAAGGTGGAAATCTGACAGTTCACATTCATTATAGTATGAGTGTGTAACCATCATGTCAAACCATGTTCCAAAATATATAAAGGGAAGATTTAAAATAGTTGGCCTTAATGAATGTTGTAAATATCATTTCTATCCTGAACCGTCAGATGTCTGTGCTCGCATTTGCTTGTTTGAATCCTCCCTTCCTCTTCTTGCTTGCTGTGGCACTTCTTGAAGTTCAACCTTTAAAAAGATGTTGATTAGCTTTTCAGCTGCTTTGATTACTAAAATCACATGAGGTTTTATTTGTATCTAAAGTAGAAAGCTGTTAAATTTATCACTTACAGGGATCTTTTAACATATAACCTGTAACTACTGGCTTGCAAATTAGATTACACGCATCACTACTATTAGACCACAGGACTCATCTGGGTACCTATTTCATGCTCTTGTGAAAGGAATAAGGACGCATCATGCACAAAGATACATATTTGAAGTTTTTAATCTTGTATGTTTGAGTTTGGAAGTTGTGCTGCAAGTTGGGCTCCAGCTGGCTTTATCATTGGATGGCTGTATTATGGAGCTGCAGTTTTTCCTTACATCTGAGCTAATTATGATAAGGTCCTTTATTGACCTTTGCTCCACACTAGTAGTTATGGTCATGCAGAAAGAATGAGTACTATCTGGTTTGTGCATCTTCTCTGGTCCAGCACCTTAGTGTAGTAAATGTTTTGCTTGCGATGTGCAGACAAGAAATACATATTTTGATGTAAAAACATTTTCCAGTCTTTTTCTCCATATTGGAAGCTTTTTTATTCTTACAAGTTTCTGATATGGTTCTGCAGGATGATAATGATGAGCTTCGCAGATCTCCTGGAACTCCTGTTTTCACTGCACCAGAGTGCTGTCTGGGTAGGTGTTTTTATGAGCTGAGAAATCTGTAATGCTTAAAGCTAATAGGACATGGGATCTGCTTGCAATCATGCCTGGATTTGACTTCTGATCCAACAGGTGTAATCTACCATGGCAAAGCTGCGGACACATGGGCAGTGGGAGTAACTTTGTATTGTATGATACTTGGGCAATACCCATTTCTTGGAGAAACGCTCCACGATACATATGACAAGGCAAGCAAATGAAACTTAAATTTCCCTTTTATCTACCTTGTGTGAGTTTCCTTATTTAAGACTTATGATTTATAAATTTCTAAAAAACTGTTTGTGTTTTCCTCTTTCCCAGATTGTCAACAACCCCTTGGTGCTCCCTGATGAAATGAACGCAGAACTGAAGGACTTACTTGAGGGACTTCTTTGCAAAGGTATGTAAAATCTATTTTCTGTCAGCATTGGCTATTCAACTGGGCAAGCATGTTTCCTTTTTATTTTTATCCCTCATATGTATTGTTTTGACTTGAAAACTGTCTTGTTAAGACCCAGCTCTGAGGATCACCCTGGATGCTGTCACAAATCATACCTGGGTTATTGGGGATGATGGACCAATTCCTCAGTATCTGTGTTGGTGCAAGCGTAGTAGCATGCAGAAGGGAAGGGAACCATCTGATGGGAGCAAAGACAGCACAGGTGTAAACCTTACTGAATGAAATGGCAGTGATTTCGATGCTAACGCGACTCTTACTGACAAAATTGTGTAATGTATAGTAGGAACTCCTGTTTCTCCCTTCATTTTGGTTTATCCTTTTCAATTCTGTATGAGATGAAGGATGTGAAATGGTGGCCGGGATCTTGAATTAAAAAAAAAAAAGTGGGTGGGACAAGCTGTCTGTATTATGTAATAACTATCTCATGTTCCGACCCATTATTGTTTAGTTTAGTTTCTTCTACTGGAAGACACCTAAGTTTTTTTTTTTTTTTTTTTTTTTTTTTGTAAAGTAAATGAATAATATTGGTGTAATAGCATGTTTAAAAAGAATTGCCGAAATAGAACAGTTTGAGTCCATTGAATTCTTTTTTTCCCTTTCTTTTTAAAATTCCATTTTCTATTTTTTTTTTACTTTTAGTTGAATCTTTTTTTCCTCTCATAATTTTATCATTTAATAACCTGACTTTCATAATAATTTTGGTTTTCCTTCTATAAGTTTACTGCAGTCTCAAATAAACATCACAATATTTGATTAATGCTAAATTTTTCAAGCATCTATTTTTGTTATCATATTATTAAATAATATTTTTTTTCTATATTATATATGGATTTATACCTATACACCACACAACTGTTTATTTGGCACATATTTTGCTTTATGTTAAATGAGAAACTAACAATGTCTTGAAGGTCATTGACTCAAGCAACTCTCGTGAATCACCAAACTCCTGTCGACAAACAATCTACTTGGTTATGATTAATATACAATATATTACCTTTTAACAAAAAAAAAAAGTATTTAGTTGAGAATTGGCTTGAAGAAATACACCAACTAACATGTACGTAGCTTGATTTAGAGGTGTTTGAAAATGTGATATCGGTTGTTTATCAAAATGTTTTTTTTTAAATATATTAAAATATTTTTTATATTTTTTTAAATTTATATATATTAAAATAATTTAAAAATATATGAAAAAATAACTTTAAACAAAAAAATTACAAATTCTTTAAAAACACCGCGTTTACACATTTATACTAGCCATTCATGACACACTCCGATATCAGAGTGTTTAAATTTTCTTCCATTGTTACATATTTCCATACAAGTGTCTATATTGACACTCCAATGTCTAACATCAGTTACCGTTACTCTTTAAACCCCAAATTATTGATTAAATAAAGCGATTTTTTTTAAGTTTAATTGAAGTTGTTTTTGAAAATATATTTTATTTAAAAATATATTAAAATAATATATTTTTTATTTTTTAAAAAATATTTATGATATCATCCTATTAAAATGATATAAAAATATTAAAAATATTTAAAAAAAAAGATATTTTCATGTTTTTTCAATATTAAATTATGGGCATAAGATTATAGGATGTTTGATAATGAATTTCAAAATAGTTTTTTTTTAAATAATTATTTTTTTTTTAAATTAATTTTTTAAATATATTTTAGATTATTTTTATATTGATGTAAAAAATAATTTTTAAAAAATAAAAAAAAATATTATTTTAATTATTCTCTTAACAATTTTTTTTAAAAAAAACAACTCCTAATACTCCTAAACAGTCATTATATGAGTAATATAGCTATGGTTTCTGTTTGACACCGACAAGACATCTCCATCGAAGCTCGTGTAGGTAGCTGCTTGAAAATTGAAATATCCTCTTAGTTTTCCTGATTTGTCATGCTAACTACAAGCTGCTGCCAGTACTCTCTCTCCGATTGATGCCCAATACCTTTCCCGACAAGATAACTAAGGAATCCATTGAACCTAGCTTGATTCTCTCTCCGGCGCCGATATTAAAACCATCCCTCTCTGTCCTCCTCATATTACAGCATCAAGCATTTTTGCTAGTAGCAATCCATAAAATATTTGGAACATTTCCGCATTCTTCCCAAGAAGTTTACGCGCCGCCACTACAGCAGAACATAGCACTTAATTTATGATGAGGCAACGATCTGTAAGCTTAGTGTTGTTCTCTCTTATCCTTTTCTTTCTCCAATATTGTACAAGAACGTCAGGTCAGTCACCGGCAGCAGCCCCGGCAATGCCACCACCTACGACCCCGGTGAAGGCACCGCCGAATGCCCCTTCACAGGCACCATCCGCACAGGTAGCGACATCACCTGGCCCCGTTGACGTGGGCAAGATCCTGCAAAAGGCTGGCCACTTCACAGTCTTCGTCCGACTAATGCAAGCAACGACAGAAGACGCAGAGCTCAACAAGGAGCTGAACACAACAAACAATGGAATAACAATCTTTGCGCCAAGTGACAACGCATTTTCGAGCCTCAAATCAGGCTTTCTAAACGCTTTAAGCGATGAAGACAAGACTGAGTTGGTGAAGTTTCATGTACTACCAGCTCTTGTATCATCTTCCCAGTTCCAGACTGTCAGTAACCCTGTAAGAACACTGGCCGGAACAGGCCCGAGGGTAACACTGAATGTTACCACCACAGGGAATTTCGTGAATATAAGTACAGGACTAACAAATACAAGTATTTCCGGCACTGTATACACTGATAGCCAGCTTGCTATCTATCAAATTGATAAGGTGCTATTTCCTGTCGACGTTTTTACTCCTAAACCTCCTGCTCCGGCTCCGGCACCGGAACTGGGAAAGCCAGGGAAGGCAGCTCCCGGTGTAGAAAGTCCGACCGCTCCCAAGGATATTTCCGGTGCTCTAACTCCACTCATTCTGGTCCATAATAATGCCTTGCCACTTGCAGTACTCGGCTGTATGGTTGCTGCGATCTTCTCATGAGTGGGGTAACGTGGGCCCCTTTTCCTTGTTTTGATTACTATATATACTATGATTTTATGGAGCTGCTGATAAAGATCTACAGGGACCAGCACTGCTTTTGAATAATTGACATCAATTTGTACCATTCGAGCTTGCGATTAATTAATTAAGAATGGATTTAATTTTGCTTATATTCTCCCTTGATCATACTTTCATGTTTTATATGAGTATATATAAGCATTTTGAGAAGTTCGTGTTACTCCGGCCATCGGAAAGAACTTTTATGTGTAAAACTGCTTCATTCAGAATATAATCTAAGAAGAAGAAGAAGAAGAAGAAGAAGTTCTTGCGCTGTTGTGTGCTTCAAAGGCAAATAACATCAAGCAAAGACATAGATCCCAGCATTTATATTTATGAAGTATGAGTATTATTATTTTTTTTTTTATCTCAAATTGAAAATAAAGATATATAGAAAAAAGGTATGGTGAAGTTTTACAAGATTTGAAATTCATTTAAAGGGAAAGACAAAGAAACTATAAAATAAATTTTTGAATCTCATGTAATTTAAAATCACTGATAATCAATTTATCACAATCTACTATATGACGAAATAGAGATGAAAACAACGCTAATGACGCTGTTTTGTCTCAGTTTTTTTAATGGTACGGAACGTTCCGGCCGGAACGGAACAATATTGACAACCCTGATAAAAACTAGAATTAAAACTTAATTTTGAATAGAGAAAAGTAGTTGTCTTGCAAAATCAAATAGAGTATAAGAATACCAAACTTTAAACCTCAAAAAGGTTATCTGCTCCACTCACCATTACATATGGAAGAAAACATATGTAGAAGAAAAGAAAGAAATTGTGGAAAATATAAAAGGTGCTAGAAATGATATTGAGAAAAGGCACTAAACAAAATCAATAGAATATTGAAAAAAAGAAGATAAATTGAATTGAAATTGTATATATATGGTTGGTTGATTATCACTTACAATAGTTGTATAACCTTATTTATATTGGTACCTCAGATAAAGTAAAGAGGTTAAAGGCATTTCATCATGAAATGTAATATCACTTGTTATTTGACAACATTGTTATATCTTACAAAAGTTCTAGGCATCTTTAAACAAACAGGCCAATAAAAACCAAAATCTAATACCTTATGGACTAATATTTTTGCAATAAACAATAAAAATAGAATGAAACTCATTATCAAGTACATATTTTTCTTATAACTTGATCAAAACAAAGCTTCCACAAATAAGCCTCATCCTAAAATAATGTCTTGCATCAAATTTGAGCTTTTCCTCTAAATGTTTGATTGAGAATATGTTGCGGTTGTTTTTGAAAGTGTTTTTTTATTTGAAATGCATCAAAATAATATTTTTTTTAAAATTATTTTTGACATCAGTACATGAAAATGATCTAAAATCACCAATTTTTTAATTTGAAATAAAAATATTTTTTTTTTAATTTTTTTTCAAAAATATTCTTGAAATACATTGCAAAACACCAACCTCAAAGAACTTTCCTCACATCTTTGGCGACTAAAGATTTAACCAAATGCACATACCATAGATGAAATAATAAAAAGCAAACAACTTAAGTGATCAACAACTCGGTTCTCAACATTTGAAGTTTAAAATATCTTCGCATAAACTCTAACGTCTAGATATGTATATTGAGGTACTTGAAATTTCTAAATTTTTTCGGACGAAACCCAGTAGGTAAGGCTATGCGAGAGCATGAGTGAAAAAGTGAAGAGTTTCTGTTTGATGCGGACAGACCCCATCAGCTCCACCGTCAGGCGGCGGCGGCCTTTTTGTTTCCCATCACACCAGCTAGAAATACCATCATGGTTTTGCTGCCTTGGCAAGCAAACCAGTAGAGATTAGGTAAATGGATAACGATTGATCATCATGATTAATATCTTTTGATAGTAATATTCGTCACCTCTCAAAGTAATTAGATAATGTATAACTAGCAAAGGTTCTAGCAGTGGATACCTTTCACCTTTTCCTGACAAGGATTAGTTTTTTTATATATATATATATATGAACCCTCCCTGGCTCTTTGCAATTCAAACATTTGAGTCGAATTATAATATAATCTTCTATTTTCATATTGTTTTTTCTCATACAGCACAGGCCACTCCGCTGTCCGAAAATGCAGCAATTTATTTTATTATTGTCGCTCCTCTTCCTCCATAATTGCAGCAGAACATTTTGCCAGTCATCAGTCCAGTCACCGACTCCGACAAAGGCACCGGTGCCACCGCCATCCCTAGCTGTCCCGACAGACACCATCAAAATCCTCTTAAAAGCTGGTCGCTTCTTATCCTTTGTCCGCCTGATGAAAGCTACCCAAGTTGATACCCAGCTATTCTCCCAGCTCAACAGCTCAACCGATGGCATAACCATCTTTGCACCAAATGATAATGCATTTTCAAGCCGAGTTGCAGGAGCTGTCGGATCCTTAAACGACAGAGAAAAGCTCGAGTTTGTGCAGTTTCACATACTGCCGAGGTTTCTTTCAATTTCCGATTTCCAGACTGTAAGTAACCCGGTGAAAACACTGGCCGGATCAGATAATAAGCTCCCGCTCACTATAACCACCACTGATAATTCAGTGAAAATAAGTTCAGGGCTTACCAAAACAAGCATATCCAATACTGTATACACAGACAAACAGGTTGCTATTTACGAGGTCGACAAAGTGCTGGTTCCTAAGGATCTTTTTCCACCGGCTCCTCCTCCAGCTCCGGCACCTGCGAAGCCTGTTGAAGAGTCTCCTGTTGCTCCCCGGGATGCTTCTGTCGGGGTAATTATTGTTCTGCATCATCATCTTGTGTTCTTTGGGGTTGGCGTTTATATAGCTGCTCTAGTGTTTACCTTGTGACACGTTAATTAATGGTGTGTGAGAGTGAGACATCGCTGATCTGACCATGAACGTATGCTTGTGCTGATCGTCAGCATGGTGACAGCTGTCCAATAATTGTTGTTTTTGTGATTCGAGTTTGTCGTTATGAATTTAAGATTGAATTTCCGAATCTCCACTCTTTCACACACACACGCGTCCACATTATTATTATTATTATTATTATTATTATTATCAAGGAAAAGATTGGTTGGAAGAAAAGTTGTCAATTAACAATGTTGACAGCAAGTTTATATTTCCAATCCTAGCATTCACGTGACATTATTGTATGTTTGATATTATGGTATAATGTGTTTTTTAAAAGTGTTTTTTATTTAAAAATAATTTAAATAATTTTTTAATATATTTTTTTTTAATATTAAAATTATTATATATATATATATATATGTTATTTTTTCTATAAAAATGCATCCAAAATTTAAAACTACTCCATTTTCAAGCATTGAAACTCTAAAATAATGAAGATATATAGGGTATAAATAAATTAAATAAATAATATTAATAATGGGAATTTTATTATTATCATTATTATTATCATGTAGCTTTAGCGGTCACTTTCTGGATGATTTGGCTTTCACGGATTACTTTTTGACGCTTAAAATACTTTTGTCAAAATTATCGTTGAGCATAGATCCAAAAACTTTTAGCATGTTATTGACAACAAAAACGTGTAGACATTGTTAACATGTAATTAAAAATTAAATGAATTGTTTTTACAATTTTTTTGTTTTTTTTTTGTTTTTGAGCAACTTTATCCTTGGAATAAAATATTTTATTTTGATCTTTAAACTTTATTCTATCTTTTAGTCTATGAATTCCAAAAAATCAGAAAAAAATTATCGGGAAATATAAAAAAACATTCTTTTTATTGAGCATGTTCCGACCACAAAAATGATCAAACTAAGTGTGTGTATATATATATATATATTATACATGTATATTATCTGTTTATTTTCTTTTATTATTATTATTAGTAGTAGTAAAACCAGTATTTATTTGAATTATTCAAAAAAGATTTTAAGGGTCTAGGAGATCCTGAAATTGGGCCAGAGGCTTTTTTACTATCAAAACTAATATTTTAGCCCATTTTGAGTAGAAAAAACATATAAAGTATTTCGGAAATTAAAATTATCTCACCTCACACCCTAAAATACCATAAAATAACTAAGAAAATAAAAAATCACCACTTTCCGGTGATTGTTTTCTCCTTTCTTAGAATCCAAGGACTAAACATGACATAATTGAAGTTTAAGGATCAAACTTTAAGATTTCAAGGACGGACGTGAATAATGAGTCCACGTCAGAAGCAATCGTGAAGCTTGTTTTAATTGTTTAGGAAGGATTTAGCAGCCTGAGTCAAAATCGCGGAGGAGCTTCGAAAATGCGCCGAAAAATCATGGCGGGAACTTTAGCGCCATCAATTGGAAATTCCCGCCACTGGCGAGCCCCTCTCTACTTAATCGCCAAATCCCTCCCTTTTCCTGTCATCTCAACTCCCTATTTTGTCACCGTCGAAACCATCAGAACCTCAAGATGCCTCCACCAACAGAACCACAAAACCACCGCCCTGATATCAGAGAGCCTTCTCCTAAAATCCCCAAGATCCAAGAAAATAACATCCCGCCGTCTCCCTTAAGAGTGAAGAGGCTCTCTGAAAATGCTGTTTTGCCCTCTAGAGGCTCCCGCCTTTCCGCCGGCTATGATCTCTCCAGGTGTGTAGCAAAACCCTCTTCCAGTCCTTTCATTTTTCACAATGTCAGTGCAGGATTATTAGTTTTTTTTTTTAATGTTGTGCAGCGCATCAGTGGCAAAGGTACCAGCTAGAGGAAAAGCACTTATCCCTACAGATTTGAGCATTGCAATACCTGAAGGAACCTATGCTCGAATTGGTAAATCCAAGCCTTCGTATTTTAATTTTATATATGCTCGCTTTGCATATGGTTTGATTTTGTTTCTGAAGCTGGGTTTTGTTGATTTAGCACCCAGATCGGGACTGGCATGGAAGCACTCAATCGACGTGGGTGCTGGTGTAATAGACGCCGACTACCGAGGCCCGGTCGGGGTTATCTTGTTTAATCATTCTGATGTTGATTTTGAGATCAAGGTTGGTGATAGAATTGCGCAGTTAATCGTCGAGAAGATCGTGACTCCTGATGTTATGGAAGTTGAGGATCTTGATGCAACCGTGAGAGGTGCTGGAGGGTTTGGATCCACCGGCGTGTGAGCTTGCTGTGCCTCGTCAAATATTTCTTAAAAACTCGCTTCTTAACGGGAAAATTTAGTGAACAGATTGTCGGCTTAGTGTTTTTATTATTTGTCTAGTGAATAGCACAATCTCTGTTTTTTCTTTATGTTACAAGTAATTCATCCTGCACTTCAAAACCTTGATATCTGTGCGGGCACGCACGTGCATGTTTGTGCGTGTGAACCCTTGCTAGTATGCGCATAATGCAATGTGAATTATTTGCTAAAAGAAACTCAATAAAAACTCAATAAGAAGAGCAAAATACCATAAAAAATTTGATTATGTGACTGTTTCATGATATATTAAAAAAATACAGAACTGGTTAGATGAACCGGGTTGAAAAATGTTAATTACTGTTGAGCCCTTTAAACCAGTGGTGTTTTTTGTTAATATACTGTTTATTGCTCGAAAAAAAAAAACAAATATCAATGCGCGAAGCATTGGAGCAAATTACGAGTTCATAGTCACGATGAACATGAACGATACATTCTATTTTAGCTTATTTGTAATTAAGAAATTTTAAAAGCTGGGTAATGGTGACTATGATGTGATAGAAATAACATAAACGTGTATCATCCATTTGCTTTATATTATTATTATTTTTATTATTATTAGACTATTTTAATTGAATTATTTTTATTTATTTTTTTGTTTAAAAATATATTTTATATTTTCTAAAATTTATTTTAATATTAACGCATGAAAATAATTTAAAAATAGAATATAATAAATAACATGCTACACTAAAAACAGAATATTATTTTGATATTATCACGTGAAAATAAATAATAAATTTAAGTTTGGGCGTCGTGCTCCCGTCACCCGGAATATGGTAAGCGTAAAACGGTAGCAGAAAGATTCCTGGTTTGTCTGGTTTTTGCATGCACACAAAATCCAATTTTTTTTTGTTATCATGTCTTAGATTACAACATCACCAGCAAGCAATTAATAATTTCCTAAATATTTACAGCTGCGGGAAAACCTAAATAGAAATTCTGGATTTCCTTGGGGTTTGTTGAAAAGGTATATTCTTTTCCTAAAAAAAAATGTTATTCATTGTTTTCACTCATAAATGGTGCTTCTGTTGTTTTCACTAAAATTCTCAAAGCCACAGACACGGACAGAGAGAGTCAAGTCCTTCTGAACTCCCTACCACCACAGGTTCATTCTTCTTCTTCTCCAGATCCTTCTCGATCAAACCTTAATTTCTGTTTTTTTTTTAGGTCATTTTCAGTTTGATTATTTAATAGCATTCAATTTCTCTTGCTTTTTAAGCCAGAGGAAAGATAAGAAACTGGTAAGTTGTATACGAGTTGTCTGGCAGCAGAAAAACAGGAAACACTTGTTATTACTGTTTTTTTTAACTTTTTTTAAAAAATATTCTTAGCTTTTCGTGTTCCTGCGAAAATAAATAAATTATGGGTTCTTGTTTTGATTTTGTCGCGTGATTGCCAGGTACCTGGTAGAAATGGCGACCGGAGCTGTAACAGCATCATTTTCAGGGTTAAAGATGAGGGAATCAAGCTCAGGGTTTGGAAAAAGCGTGGATTTTGTGAGAATTTGTGATACAAAGAGGATCAAATCCGGTAGAAAAAGAATTTCAATGATTCAAAACTCTAATAATGGTCCTGAGATTGTTGAGGTTCAACCTGTATCAGAAGGGAGCCCTCTATTAGGTAATACAACAAACCATACCTTATGATCAGAAGTGATGAGTTGAGGCATATGTGCTTGTTTTTAATGTCATTGTTAATGAAATATGATCGGTGCTAAAGATATATGTGCACGGAAAACACGAAGAGCAGATTTATTTGTATTTTATTGACAGTAAAGAAAAGTCCATGTGGTTCTCCTGTTTTGTTAGCAACTTTAATCAAGTATAGATGCAAAATCTAAACTTATTTGGGCAAAATTTAATGTTTTTCTTCACTTTCGAGAGTAAAGCAACAGTATGAAATTACGTATCTGAAGCATATTGTTTATTTGAATGCAGTCCCAAGACAAAAGTACTGTGAATCTATAAACAAGACTGTCAGAAGGAAAACATGCACTGTAATGGTGGGAAATGTGCCTCTTGGTAGTGAGCATCCATTAAGGGTTCAAACAATGACCACAACTGACACCAAGGATGTTGCTGCGACAGTTGAACAGGTTCTTTTGACTTTTCTTGCATTTCAGCTCTTTCTAATTGAACCATTGGTGTTTGATTTCTCTTCCAGAGTAGCAAGAGATTAGACCAACCGTAGTAACTCTTCCTATTTCAACATCTGTTTAAAAGACTGGCATTGGATTATCTCCTTGACTGATTTTGTTTTAAAAGAAAATATCTCTTGTAAACTCATGGTTTAATATACAAATAACTGGAGTCTCATGTAAACCCGTGGTTCAGTAAACAAATAACTGTAATCATTTGTATAGAGAACCATCTTGGTGATGATTTGTTGACTGGATCTGGTATTGATCAAGTCTGGTTTCACTGCTAGTCTGTTAAAAGCAGTTACTAATTGATTTCTCATCACAATTCAATTTAATGAAAGTCCTCAATCTTCTTGTTGATTGGGCCAGTCTGTCAGAGCTACTTTCCTTTTCTCGGCAGTTTCATTAACTGTTGTTTATTTGGGTAGGTGATGAGAATAGCAGACAAGGGAGCAGATATAGTTCGGATTACAGTTCAAGGGAAGAGAGAAGCCGATGCCTGTTTTGAAATAAAAAACTCTCTTGTGCAGAAAAAGTAGGCGTTTTTCTTTTCTAATAAATAAAAGTAGGTCTGATTGTTATAAGAAACCTTCAATCGATTTTTTTTTATGCGAACCAACCTTGTCTCTAAATGTTGTATTTATGCAGTTACAACATACCTCTGGTTGCTGATATTCATTTTGCTCCATCAGTTGCATTGCGAGTAGCTGAATGCTTTGACAAGATTCGTGTCAACCCAGGAAATTTTGGTAAGCCACAAGGGCCTTGTTCCATTCTTCTTTAGGTAATGAACGCCGCTGATAGGCGGTTCAGTTTGAGAAGCTGGAGTACAATGAGATGGTTCATTGCAGCTGATAGGCGGGCTCAATTTGAGAAGCTAGAGTATACAGAAGATGACTATGAGAAAGAACTTGAGCATATTGAGAAGGTCAGAACACTCCTCTATCAAAATGGTCACCCATAAAAATTTCTCAATAAGAAGCATGCATATGTAGATTATCCTTGCCAAATTAACATTTTTTACTTGCTGAGTTTATTTATCCTGACTAAATGGCTAATATGCGTCCAAGTCTAGCCATGAAGAGTGTGATAAGCTAGTGAAGTGTTGCGCGGAAAGTATGTCAAAGTGCAGTGGTTAACAAATTGGAAATTGAACAGATTGTGAAGCTGTATCTCTGCAGAAAGCTCTGTGTTAACTGAATCATGAACATTAAGCTGTACATAATTGCCTTTAGTTACATATATTGGCCTGAAGTTTAGATTTGTATTTTTTTACAATGCCAGGTTTTTACTCCATTGGTTGAGAAATGTAAGAAGTACGGAAGGGCAATGCGTATTGGAACAAACCATGGGAGTCTTTCAGATCGTATAATGAGCTACTATGGAGATTCTCCTAGGGGAATGGTAAAGATTTATTTCCTCCCATAATGTTTAGCAATTTCTTCTTTCTGTTGTACTTCTAGACGCAGCAGCATCATATCAAATAACTTTTATCAAACAGGTTGAATCAGCATTTGAGTTTGCTAGGATATGTCGGAAGTTGGACTTCCATAATTTTGTCTTTTCGATGAAAGCAAGCAACCCAGTTGTCATGGTCCAGGCATACCGTCTACTTGTTGCAGAAATGTATGTTCAAGGTTGGGATTATCCCTTACACTTGGGTGTCACTGAAGCTGGAGAAGGTGAAGATGGGCGGATGAAATCTGCAATTGGCATTGGGACTCTTCTTCAGGTAACCTTAGAACACAAATTGCAAGCTCTATGAAAATGGAGGATCCCTTAGAATCCTAATGATATGTTTTTCTGATGAATCCTGCAGTTTTGAACTTTCACTTTCAGATTGTTTAAAATGCATCAGTTTGTAGCTTATTTTTAGATTGAAATTTATGTGGTGAAATGTGCATTCCAATTGTGTGATCTTGATCTTCCATCAAAATTGATTTCTTCGTAGTTAAATATCATCACTGGGACAAAATTATATGTAATGTGGTCACTGTAGAAGTCAGGAACTCTATTGGATGTGCAGGATGGTTTGGGTGATACAATTAGGGTTTCACTTACAGAGCCACCAGAAGAGGAGATAGATCCCTGCAGAAGGTTGGCCAGTCTTGGTATGAGAGCAGCTGAAATTCAGCAAGGAGTGGTAGGTTCTATGGTGCACTTTATCAAATTAACACAAATGTGCTCTGTAAAAAATCTGCAATTTATGCAATCTTTTTAGTTGACTTTTGGAGGATTTTTTTCAACCAGGCACCATTTGAGGAAAAGCACAGGCATTACTTTGATTTCCAGCGCCGATCTGGTCAATTGCCAGTGCAGAAGGAGGTTATCCTTCAACTTCTACGGATATTTGAGCATCTGTTAGCTCATTTCTATGATCATGATTTTACAAATCTATAGTTGATTGTTCACGTAATTACAGGGTGAGGAGGTGGATTATAGAGGTGTCCTGCACCGTGATGGCTCTGTGCTCATGTCAGTCTCTTTAGATCAGTTGAAGGTAACCACTTAGCAGTTCTCTTACCTTGTATTTCCTTTCACTATTGTCCCTGATTTCACTTTTCTAACTCGGAGGGAAGCATTTGATGGGTTTTATTGAAAAACTTCTTCCAGGCACCCGAACTTCTCTATAAGTCACTTGCAGCAAAGATTGTTCTTGGGATGCCTTTTAAGGTCTCTTCTGACCTAATACTGTTACATTGAAAGAGTAATGGCTTGGAGATAATTCTGAATCCATCATTTTTTTTATTGACACAAAAATTTGTATCTAGGATCTGGCAACAGTAGACTCAATATTATTGCGAGAGCTCCCACCAGTGGATGACAACGATGCTGTAAGAACCCTGTTTGTCTCTTGCTTCATTTGATTGGGAAAAGCACACCTCGCCCTCTCATCTCTGTTATGCCTCATTTTAGAATTAGACAAATTCACTAAAGAATCAGTATAACTAGATGTTTATACTCTGTATCATGACTAGCGGCTAGCTCTCAAAAGGTTGATAGAAGTTAGTATGGGAGTAATAGCTCCTTTATCAGAGCAGCTAACGAAGCCATTACCCAGTGCCATGGTTCTTGTCAACCTTAAGGAGTTGTCTACTGGTGCATACAAGCTTTTGCCAGAAGGTACCACTTTTCAAAAATTGTCTTTTTGCTGGGTTCTTATGCTCGATGTCCTCGTTTCTTCTATTTTCTGTGCCGAGTTTTATTGAGAACTTTGAGTCATTCAACTTATCAGGTACACGCTTGGTTGTGTCTTTACGTGGCGATGAGCCCTTTGAAGAATTAGAAATTCTCAAACATGTTGATGCCACAATGCTTCTGCATGATCTACCCCTTTCAGAGGATAAGATTGGCAGAGTGCATGCAGCAAGGAGGTTTTTCTGCTACTCACTTGAATTTTTATATTATGGTCATTAATTGAAAAGATAATACCAAACCATCAGTACATCCACATGCAGATAATGTATGCCTGAGAAAATTCTTTCTTTTTCAAACCATTTTGTTGTTGATTGTTTCAAGCTTCAACTACCATGGCCTGTTAGGCATTTATGTCAAGAGTGTCAACTATATTGCTGAGTAGACCCATGTGAATGCCTAGGGTGTACCTAGTGACCCAACATGATAAAAATGAGGCGTCTATTAATTGTTCATTTGTGTTATTTCCTATCTGCAACACGGTTTTTTCGCTGTCTTGTGAACACTCTCTTAGTCTTGACAGTTTGAAGTCTACCTTGGCTGCAGATTATTTGAGTACCTTGCAGACAAGGCTTTGAATGTCCCTGTGATTCACCATATTCAGTTTCCAAAAGGGGTTTGCAGGTAACCATGAAACTAGTAATATTCATTAAATGCGATGCATGTATTAGTTGTTTTAGCTTATACTATTTTTCTTCTTTGCAGGGATGACTTGGTCATTGGTTCTGGTACATTTGCTGGAGCTCTTTTAGTAGATGGTCTAGGAGATGGTGTCCTTATTGAAGCCCGAGATCAGGATTTTGATTTTCTCAGGAATACATCTTTCAACTTATTACAAGGTTGCAGAATGAGAAATACAAAGACGGTATGGAGTTTGAAAAAAAAACATAAAATAAACAATGTTGACGCACTTAGAGATAAACGTCTTCATTAATTACTAGAATTGCTTAAATCTCATCAGGAATATGTCTCCTGCCCTTCATGCGGGAGAACTTTGTTTGATCTTCAAGAGATAAGTGCTGAAATACGAGAAAAGACATCACACCTGCCCGGTGTCTCGGTGATCCTCTAAGACTTTTGCATTATCATCTGATTTAATGTTATTTATCCTTATCATTTTCCAATAAAAAATGTAGTTTGTCCTTACATTTCTTTTCATAGATCGCAATCATGGGTTGCATTGTGAATGGCCCTGGGGAGATGGCTGATGCAGATTTCGGGTATGTCGGTGGTGCTCCTGGGAAGATTGACCTTTATGTTGGGAAGGTAATGAGGATTTCATATGCGCTTTTACCAAGCTATGTTGTTGAGTAACCCAAATCATTAACATTTGAAGGAAGGTCGGCCGGTCGGCCGGCCGGCCAGTCTGATATGATATAGTTTATGGATCTTGGCACCAAGTATCCTAAACTTAGGCTAGATGCTGTAAAGCTTGTTCATCACATCAAAAATGATTGGCAAAAAAATTAAAGTAAGAAAAAATTAAAAACAAGAATATTTTTTTTCAAAAATGTACAAAAAAGAACTAATATTTGCTCGTTAGTTTATGTTTCAGTGACTGTTTAGGCTATTTGTATTATTCCTTAACCGATTTATATTGGAAATGAGGGGTGAATTTATCTGTTTTGTCAGACGGTGGTAAAGCGTGGAATTGAAATGGAGCATGCCACAGAAGCCTTGATCGAGCTCATTAAAGATAATGGCCGCTGGGTAGATCCTCCTGCAGAAGAGTGAACTCATCGATCGAAACCCGCGAGACAAAACAGCAGTACATCACTACATGGGAAAATATACTTGTCCATGTAAGAACTTATTTATGCTCTATCTTATCCTCAATCTGTACTGCACTCTCTCTCGACAATTACATTATTCCTCAATATAGCAAGCATATCATCAGTTTTAAAAATTTTCCACCTTATTTTATGGTCTTAAGAATTCGTAATTATGTTAAAAAAAAGTGTAAATCTAGATTGTATATTTTGAGATCATGCTTAATTCTTCTATGACTAGAAAAGAAAGTTGGAATTCTGATCGTTGGATACTTAAAAATGTTTTATTTTTTCTGGTTGTTTGAATTAATATATTCGAACAGGAATTTTCATTTTTCTTCTGCACTTTTTAATTATCATTATGCAGATGCAATCTATCTAAACAAAACAAAAAAAATGTTAGAAACTTAAAGATATGTATTTTTTATAAAAACTTAGAACAATCAGAATTTTATTTGTTTATCCGATCTTATAAAATGTATTTTCAACATGCATCCCTTTAGATCAATCAATATATTTCCCGGAAGTAGAATTTCCTTGAATTAAAAAAAAAAATCTATCTAAAACAATGGTGGAAAAACAAAAAAAAAACAATCTCCAAAATGATCACTTGAGGGGAGCATTACATTTTTCACTGGGAATTCTGTATTTGATTTGGAAAAGAAATTAAACGTACAATATTTAATATTTTTTATCGCCTAAATAATGATTAAAATGGAATCGTCGTCGAATGCAGAAATCTTGAGTGAAAAAATAAAATTCAAAGAAGCTCTCTTCTAGCAGCATGACCATATGCAGTCCTTCGAATATTATCCTGCCTCTTCTTATAAACCAATCCTCCAAATCCAACCAAACAAGCCGCCATTATAACTCCTACTGCTATCCCCGCCTTCTTCCCTCCACTCATTCCCTCAGACACTTCTCCTTCTTCTTCTTCTTCACCCCCACTTCCTCCATCCACATTGATATCGCTCGCCTCCGTCGGTGCCGGAGCTGGAACATCCTCGTCCGGTGCGGGCACAGGAACCGTCAGATCTGAAGGGGGTGGGGATGGTGGGGATGCCAATGTCGTCGGTGAGGGAGATCCGGTGTCTGGTGAGGGAGATCCGGTGCCTGGTGAGGGAGAGGGGGGTGGAAGAAGAGGAGGAGAGGATAGAAACGGTAAATCGGATTGTTGAGGAGATGGAGATGGTGATTGTTCAGGAGGTATATCCGTGGAGGAGGAGATTTGCAAGAAGAAGAAGAAGAAGGCTAAAAGAGCGTAAACAATTGGTATTCTTCTTATGGTGGTGGTAGCCATAATTGAATCCAAATGGCGAAACTCGGAGAGAGAGAGGCTTGCTTTTGGTACGCGTTTATGAACTATGAAGTGCAGTAGTAAATGTGGATCTATCTGATAGAGTAAGGAAGTTTAAGGTGACGGTTTTAGAGACGATAGTAAATGCGGTCATTGATTTCGAAAGTGGTGGTGATTTTCGTTTAATAATGTTTTTTTTTTTAAAAAAAAATATTTTTGATATTAATATATAAAAATAATTTAAAAATATTTAATATAAAATAAAACATAAAAAAAATTCAATAAATGCAGTTTCAAATCCTCTCTAAATCTATTTTATTGGTTTTTAAAATATTTTTTTGATTAAAATAATATTTTTATTCTTAAAAATTTTATTTTTAATATGATAATTAAAAAAATATGTTTAACACACAAAAATAAATAAACTTATAAACTTTTATTATCTTTTAGGCTTCTCTACTTTTAATTGTTTTTAATCTCATTCTTATGTTTTTTGTATAAAAAATATTTTTTATCCTTCTTAGTCCAAGTTATTTTTCTTTTATAACACAAGTGGCCAAATTTTATTTGCATCTCAGTATGATAAAATAAGATTCATGTTTTTAATTCATGTTTGGAACTATTTCTTTACAAGAGGAAGGTAAGTTTTTTGTTCTTTCATAGATAAAGAAATAATAATCTAAAAAAAAGGTTTGCCAATAAATCTAACTTTTAGTTCTTTATTTTTAAACTGCTTTTAGAGATGTTCTAAACATGTTTTAGAGAATTGGATTGTCGTATTTTACGACTGCAAAATCCATTATCATTAGAGACCCAGGTGGAAGAAGCCATAGAGGGGTATTGACAACCAACAATTTTCTTTCGACATCCATTTTATATTTTTTTTAAAACAAGTTATTTATGCAATTTTATCTATTTTTAATGAAATATCTCCTAAACAGGACTCTAGTTGAAAATATATCCCATTATCTCTTGTATGAAACCACATTACAAATAAAATCTACATGGTAGCCTAAGGTATACTACCATTTCATTCAATTATCTATTTTATTCCTTCACATTACATTGCATAATCATCATAACTTGTCCATATGTCTCGAGCTTAGAATAATAATAATAATAATAAAAAAAAAGTACGGTTATAAAATTTAATATGTGACAAAATAAAGTCAGTAAATAGTTATGAACTACACACCATAAAGATATATACCTGATAAAATTATACAATAATAAAATATACAATAATAATAGCTAGATCAATGTTTTATTATTGTATGTAATGAACCTGCAAAAGATTCATTAGCTAATAATAATATTTGTACATATTCTTCGAGTGTAAGAATATCAACATGTTTATAATAATGTTTATATCAGTTTCCTTAACATAATTTAATTTATTTAAGTAACAATATCTTGAATTGCGCTATCAATATTAATATTTATCATTTGCATATTTATTAAAACAAATTATTGTTTATAAAATTGACTTTATCATAATCTCGTTCACAATAATTTTCACATGATTGACCATTTACTATCTATGTTTATCACTTTAGCAATCATTTATGCATCTAAATAGGTAGAAATTGATAACCTTAGTTTTGTTTGCACAATCTAAGTAATCAATTTATAAACCTTGGTTTTGTCTAAACAACTAGGTAAAAATTCATAGCTTTAATTTTGTCTACACACCAACTAAGTAAATAATTCTTCTTTTAATAGTTAAAAACATTTTCTTTCATTTCAACCATAGCATATATCCTTCCATTTCAATTTTATAATTCAGTTCTTTTCATTACAAACACATTTTGTAATTAATACAATAAAGATAAAACTTTAATAGATTTACAAGGTTAAGTTGTTAGACACCTATTTACTCATTTTATCTACTCAACACCTTCAATTGAAGGTTCAATTCTTGATGCGTCTTCCAATTTTTAAAGAGGAACCATGTAATGCCTCGTAATTAATAGCATCCATAAAGGAAAATAATGTAATTTTTTTAGTTTTTTAAAACAAACATACATTTAATCTATTTTTTTCATCTTCAAGCCACCCTTTATGTTATAACATTTTCCCCATCACACAAATCATCCTTCTTATCGCCATTTGATTTTGTTATATTTTTCATTTTTTCATGCATTTTCTTTATTGATACAATCTTCATTTTTATCCTTTATAAAGATTAGACATTCATCAATTCAATGATTTATATCATGAGCTTAATCATTAAATTCTTACTAACTTCATCCTTATCTTTTTTCTTTCATGCCACATATTAAAATAAAAATAGATGCATAATACATTTTAAAAAATTACAGTTATTAAAATTTAAGAAACACTCTTAACAGAAAAAATGCAGAGCACCTACCTATTACTTGCAAAGATTCTACCCCTTTCAGTCTAGGTCTCACTCTAAAAACTTCTATTGTAACATCATAATTATAAATTCATTACTAATCCATTAGTTTAATAGAGATGCTCATATTTTGGTTCCACAATAAATTTTCTTATTGTTCCTATTTAAGTTTATAATTAAAAAAAAATTATGTTTTTTGAACAACCTAACCCTGTTTTGTAAATGTTAGTTTTTTATCCTTAATCTTTCAATTTTATTTTAAAAACAATTTAAAATTTAATTTTGTAAGAATAGTATGCAATTTGTCATATAAATATTCAATGATATATAAAGCAGCGAGATCATACAAATTATAATAAACATCAATATACAGAACCGTTTCAACATAATTTACAATAATGAAATTAAAAAGAATAAAGTTAAGTGAATGAACAGTAAAAAATAGAAAGTAGGAGGGGGAAAATTGACTTTTAACAACAACGTGAATAAAGAAATCAGTGAAATGGCAAGAGTCCGTAGATGATAAGGGTTTGTTTTTTTGTTAATGTTAATTATTTCCCTCTAGAATTCGCACGTGGGAGAGAGAGAGACAACGTCAGGGCGTGCATCATCGCAAGACACGCAGGCAGAGCCTAACGCGAGAAGTAGAGAAATGAAACCCGGACGCGTTTCCGTTAAAAAATCGGATTTGATAATCGCCGATAGGTCCGGGACTTTTTGTGATTAGAAGACTTGATTTGTCTTCTTTAAACAAGCAAAAGGCGTTTGGAACCCTAGTTCATCTCCAATTTCCTTCTTTTTCCTTGATTTTATCATCAAAATACGTAAGTGTTTTTTATTTTATTCTTTACTCTGTTCGTTTTTGTTATTAAATGATCGTGCATCTAAGATTGATAATTCCGATTATTCAAGTTGTCTGGTAGGTTTCCTTTTTAACAGATCGATCGCCGTTCGGTGACTGTACAAGGCGGCGTGCTTGCTTTGCTTATCTACTGATCCGCGGTCTATTTTTATTTTTTTTACGTTGAACGATGGATTTAGTTGCTGGTTGCAAGGTAATTAAGCAGCTCCACAAATTCATTTGCTTTATTGAAATTGACCTTTACTGTGCTGTAGTTGGTTTTGATTTAGTTTCTCCTACCAGCACTAGAAGAATGATATTTGTCCATTAGTCTTGGTTGAATTAACTTAGTTTTTATTTATTTCCATGTGCCTACTGCTAAACATGGTGCAACTCCTAGTTTTGCTGGTATATGTTGAAATGGTTCTAATTGTTTGCCAATCTGATAACTTTAGTGACAATGGAAATCATACTTGTGGGTATTTTATTCATATATCATTTCCTCGCATCGTTGCTACAAAAGCTTTGAAATGATTTTACTGAATATTATTGATTGGGCTGCATCTTCAGATCACCTCTCTCATGTGGTTTCTCATTTTGAATATCAGTGTCGTCATTTTTACCTTCTTTTGCAGCTGTATGCACCAATTGTTTTCATACTATTTTTCTTGGTTATGGAACCAAAACTCAACTGATACATTCACTGGATGAGAATTTTGAGATAAGTTATCACGTGGCAGCTCTCACAACTTGAACCTGTGTTTTTGCGGTTTCAAGTCCATGACTGTGTGGCCTGTGTATGAAATAATATTTCCTATAGAATTTAAGGAAACCACTCCACTTGCAAGAGGCTTTCTCTATGTTATAATTCTCAAATATCAATTCCAAAAATTGCTACTCTATTTCAAAAAGTCTCTAATATTAATTCTGTATTTTTTTTTTGCATAAAAATATTGCTACTCTATCATTGCACCGTGCAATGTCCTTCCTCTTATTGGAGTAAATGAGTAAATTAATTGAACTCAGAGTTGGAGTCATTGGTCTTTCTTTGTGGCTCTGCTCCTTTCTCATGCTGTTTAGGCATCAGAATCTCCTGCAATCAAGTAGCTTCTATCTTTTTCTGTGTTGTTTTAGCCAAGAGATTATGAAACACTTTCTCTCTCTCTTTCTAGGATAAATTGGCATATTTTCGAATTAAAGAGCTCAAGGATGTCCTGACTCAGTTAGGTCTTTCAAAGCAAGGGAAGAAGCAGGTAAATGGCGCATCTTGTTTTTGGCTTAATTTTCTCGTATATGATGCTTGAAATTGCCATTACATAATGGTAGATAAACATTAAGCTTTTTTTTTTTTTTTTTTTTTTGTATTGACAATCAGTATATTAAATTGGACCGTGAAAAAATAAAAATAATATGCTGTCTCAAGATTTACAAGACCATCCCTTGCCTTCTGATGCATGTGCTGGTTTTCTGCTCTCATTGCCTGCAAAACAATGATTTCTTCATAAACTGTATATGCTTTTGACTGTATGTGGCTTGTATTGCATATGTCTCATGTATATGATTATGCTGTGATTTAAAATGTGCAGGACCTTGTTGACCGGATATTAGCTATTCTATCTGAGGAACCAGGTAAATTGCTCCCACCTTACAATATTGTTGTCTGTAATAGAGACAGTTTTTATAATTATGAACATGCAGACTCTCTCGCAGGTTACTAGAGACACATAACCCTTTATTGAAGGCAATTTGAGATATATTTTTTGTTGTAGTCTATTTCACATAATTTCTTTTCCCCCTCCTATCAAGTCAATGTTTTTTATTTTAGTGTTTGATGCTCAGTTTTTGTAATTTGCAATTTGTACTATCTCTATCTATGTGATACACATATAGTTATCTTTTACATGTGCTTGCATAATTAATGGGGCCTACCAACTAGGTAATACCACCACTTGGGGATTCTTGGATTCAATCTCTGCCAATAACTTCTTAATGCTAAATTAAATGGAATGCTCGTAGCTCTGGTGTCATATATTCTAATTCAGCAGGCTTTAGTGGATGTTTTGCAAACTCTAGAAATTTATTGATATATGTTAAATGGAAATAATGTGCAATTAACTCTTAATTTGAATTTTTGGGATTGAGAAGTGAGATTTCTCCGATTAATATCCCCGCAATTTTAGGTATTTGTTTTTATTGATGGCGTGGATTTAATATCCATAGCTATGATTTTCTTTCATTTTTATGTGAGAGGTGTGATCCCAAATCCCCATCAATTGTCCGTCTCAAATTTCAATTTTATTGGATCATCTCCCCCTCCCTCTTTTCTTGTTCTTGATGATTGGGTGTGGATATGAATAGTTGATAATCATAGAGTTTCTAATGGGTTGCTGAGCATCCAGTTTATGATCAACATGTACGAACACTTTCTCATGCATGGCTTTGACTTTGTGATACTATTGGAAGAATAAACCTGATCTTTTATCTTATCTGTAGGTTCCAAGTTATGGGCAAAGAAGACTGCCATTGCAAAGGAAGAGGTGGCAAAGCTTGTGGATGACACTTACAGGTTCATCATTGCTTGCAACTCCATTATTAGAGTTGGCAGTTAGATTGTCTTCTCTTTTCTGTTTAACTTATTAATTTTGTTATAGTAGTTGCATGCTTCATTGGGCCCTCTAGCTAACCTTTTTCTCTTTGGACAACCATTTATGCTCTTGAAAGTCCAGCTTTAATTCTGTTTGTTGACTCACACCTGATCTCTTCTCCAGGAAAATGCAGGTGTCAGGGGCCACTGATTTAGCATCACGGGGACAAGGTGCTTCCGATTGCAGTAATTCGAAGTGTAATGGTGAAATGGATGATCCACCTCACTCAGATACAAAAGTTCGCTGTCCATGTGGAAGCCCATTGGAGACAGAGTCAATGATTAAGGTTAAAAGATCTTGCTCTCTAGTAAATTTCTGTTCCTTATAAGCTGTGGTGTATGCTAGATGGATGATTTACTGGAAGTTCTTTTACTTCTTAAAGCATTTGAGGCATGGTCTACGTTTGATTAAAACTAAGGCTCTGCATTTTAAGCATATGGATTGCATGTTCCATGTTATGAATTGCTTTCTTGCTTAATTGGATGTCCTACTGTGGGGTCTAAATTGATGACCTCCTTTATGTAGCGTAATCTCTATACTTCATTCTTATACCTATACCATTTCCATGGATTTTTATGTTTGCATTTCTAGTTACTGGAAACTAATAATCACAGTATAGCTAGATCCTTTGACTTTCTTTTGTTCACCAAAATTCTAAGATAATTGATTGTTTCTCAAGAATATTTAATGCTTTGTGTGATTTTTCTGTTGAGTTGTTGCATTATGTTGAGCTCCAAAGTTTATTTGCACCATTCTTTTCCAATAATTTTTCACATCAGTGCTGACTGCTGAGGCACAATGGTGTTGTTATATATGTTTTCAGTGCATCACATTAATTATCGGCAAATATTTTGTTTAAAGGAAGTGGTAAGGGATCATATGCAGAAACCTTAATAGTTCTCATCTATGCATGTGTAGACAATGACAGGATTTGCTACTATCTTTTGTGCTTTTTTCATTTTGAAGAAGAAGCTTGCATTAAGAATAGATACATAAGCTGTACTCTTTTCCCCTTTTCCTTCGTCACTGCTCCCTTGCACTTAATCCTCTCCTAAATGATTTGCTAATCCGCCTTGCCCCTATTAATTTTTATTTTCTTGCAATTGACAGTGTGAGGATTTAAAATGTCACGTCTGGCAACACATTGGTTGTGTTATAATTTCAGAAAAACCCATGGAGGGCATTCCACAAGTTCCTGATGTGTTCTATTGTGAGATTTGTCGACTAAGCAGGGCTGACCCGTATGTATCATATATATTTTATCCACTTTTGCTTGCTGTTCTATGTGTGGAATGAAATGGTTTCCCTTCCTTCTCCAAGATTCCCTTTTTTGATGCTATGCTTCTTTCCTGTTTGCAGTGTAACATCACATTTCAGATACAATTTAACCTTTGAGATTTACACATCAAACCATTAATAGCTTTCATGATTTTTCCGGAACTTGTTTTATTATCACCATGCTTCTTGTTGCCTATGTAATTCTTTAATTTGGCTTAAAACAAATTGTGCTTCCCTATCCAGGTGCATAAAAATCTTAGTCAAGTGCTAGTAAGGAAATTAATTTGTTTATATAGATGAGTGGCGGGGCCTTTCATTTAAGAAAGAATTATGGTGATATTCCAAGCAAGTTGGAGATGTCATCAACCTGGGATAGGAGAACAAGCTACTTTGTATATTGTTTGGTCTTACGAGCTATTAGAGAGGATAAATTGATCATATTTAAAGGGTGGTGAGGGCTAAAGTGGTGTGGGAAAAGTAGGCAAATAGCATATAATCAGAAATGAGAGGCTAGAATTAAGAAAGATTGAAGTAGAAAGAAATAAGATTTGTGTCCGGAGAACCTTGTATGTAGATTTCGATGAAAAAAAGACATTGGTGAAACATAGGATATGTTTGCCTTTATTATCATGAAATATGATAGTTCTATGCAGAACAGGACTATTATCCTATGAGTTTGTCCATCATAATCAGGAGAGTTTTATTGGTGTCCTCTATAAATCTTTTAAAGAATGATAGTTTAATGCCTTGTTGGGCCAAAGAGACAAATTAATGCTGTGTGCTTGTGCACCTTGTGTGTGCACTTGTCTCACCTTCCAGCCTGCAGGTTGACCTGCAAGAACTGGAGCTTAATGAGGTTTCTTGCTGTCATGTATCTTGGTATTGTTTAAAATATATTCATTCTTAATGTCTGTCTCCATCCACAGCTTTTGGGTTTCAGTTGCCCATCCTCTTTATCCTGTGAAGCTGCTTGCTACAAATGTTCCAGCTGATGGGTAAGTCAATGATACATGTCTTCCAGTATCTCACTAATGATTTGACATGCTAACACTTATGTTTGGGTTGGAGGTAGTTACTACCCAATGTATACATAATTCTTTGAAAATATATTCAATAAAATGATGTGAACTGCAATCACTGTTTATCTTGGTAAATTTAACATGTGGAGATTACATTGTAATGATTTATTTTGTGAGTCTGATATGATCATTAAACTGTTGGGCTGCTGAATCCCTAGCAATGAATATTATTGAAACACAAGTTATGTTCTGTATCATGATCTGTATACAATTCAGTTTTGTGTATATTGCAAAGTTGTGGTCTTCCTTGTGGCACCTGCTTGTGAGACAAACAGGTGATAGCATTGGTTCTTTCCATGATCCAGGTTGTAGGGAAAGACTAGGTTCATGTCCTTCTAACTTTTAAGAGCTTGAGTACCTCTTCGCATGTGAATGCGACATACCAGGAACATCTTGTGACCAGGTTACATGGGAAAAAAGATTTTAGATGACTTGATGTGGTTTTCAACCTTCTAATTTTGGAATTGGGGAGGATATAAATATCTGGAGGATACAGTTTTTGCTTCTGTTTTAGTTACGCAGAAGAAAGGAGATATTTGGTGTATTATGCTGCTAAAAATAAGTTTGGTTGATAACGGTGGTATCTACAAAAAGTTGGTTGTTGCAGTAAGTTCTGTGCTTATGACTGTTACCTGGGCCAGACCTTTTTTTCTTAGAGCAAGATGAATGGTCCTTTGAGTGCTGCTGCTACCTTTATGATGTGATGATACACTATCTGCATGCTACATGCACCATAATAATAGCACTGTACTTGTTGGAGTTAGTATTACAGTTGGTTGTTCTTTTATCACCCAATCTTAACTTTCTTGAATTAAGGAGGACAACCTGTTATGAAAACCTTATTCTTGTATAATTGAGCCTTATTTGATATTTTAACATCCAACATTTTCCAGTTCAAGCCCAGTTCAGGGTGTGGAGAAGCCATTTCAACTCTCAAGGGCAGACAAGGATCTGTTGGCAAAACAAGAATATGATGTTCAGGTTGGTGGTGGTGGGTGCATAAAATTTCATATTTAGTAATTTATTGATGTACTAATGGTCTGTTGGTAATGTTGTTACGATCTAGGCATGGTGTATGCTTTTGAATGACAAAGTTCTCTTTAGGATGCAATGGCCACAGCATGCAGATCTCCAGGTTAATGGTATGAAGTTGAAATCAGTAGCTGTTTAGAAGCATTTATGCAACCCACCCCCTCTTTAAAAAAGCTCCTTTATGCTGTTGTGAAGCATGTATTATGAAGTTTCTTTTGGTCCATGGTTTCTGGCAGTGGTGTTTAAATTATGTATAATGTGCAGGCTTGGCTGTTCGTGCTATTAATAGACCTGGCTCACAATTGCTAGGCGCTAATGGTCGTGATGATGGTCCAATTGTGAGTCTCTGAGTATACAACCCATTTTTTTTCAGTTATCCATGCCCTTTATCAGATGCAATTTATCTGCTAGATAGATATTGTTCTTTGTGATGGCGCGCCCTCTTTTTTCAATCATTTTATTGCTCATCTGCAGACTCACATTTGGTATTGTTGGTTTTCAACTTTGAGAATGCTTTCTGATTTTTGTTCTTTTTTTTGGGTTCCTTAACTAGATCACACCATTTGTAAAAGATGGAATCAATAAGATTTCGTTAAGTGGATGTGATGCTCGAATCTTCTGCTTAGGAGTTAGAATTGTAAAGCGGCGAACAGTTCAACAGGTGAATTTAATCAATTTTAATCTTATATTTTGAAGCAATTGAGTTTGAATTTGGTATCATTACTTACAGTTCAACAGGTGAATTTAATCATACATTTTGAAGCAATTGAGTTGAATTTGGTATCATTACTTTTATTTCTTTATTTTTGTTGATTGGGAAAATAATTAGGTGGCTCAAGCATTTTGAAATGCTGTATTTACAGTCAGGGACTTTATAAGATAGATGTACTTTTGTAATTTGATATTCTGTTAGGCATTTTTTTTTCCTGAAATGACACGAATTAAGTCTGCTGGTAGCTCTCTCTCTAGAAAAAAACTGATTTGAAGCTTGGTAAATTGGTTTTCATCCAAGAATCTTCAACATTATATATGCATAAAATTTAAGATATTTTTTGTTGTATCAGAAAGCTTGATCACAAATAGTCATTATTATCTTGTTGGGAATGTGTCAAAAAACCACTACAGGTATTGCACTGATTAGACATCCTATGCATATATGCTATTTTTTCTTTCATTCCTTGTGCTGCGTATATGTATAAATACATACATTCAGATATAAATGTACCCACCCACACATATAATACATGCATATAAGCATATGTATGTCTGTACATGTGTGCATATTCAATTTTAGTACTTGTCAGTTTAGTATAATTAAATTTTGTGCTGTGGTTCACATATTTTTACTTTGTATACAATGAGCTACAATAAAAGCATGCGTCATCTTTTGCTCTACCTGAGGATTCATCTTTCCATGCTTCATATTCTGTTTTTATGTTTTAGATACTCAACTTGATCCCTAAGGACTTGGAAGGTGAGCGTTTTGAAGACGCACTTGGTCGCGTCTGTCGTTGTGTTGGAGGTGGAACTGCAACAGACAATGCTGATAGTGACAGTGACCTGGAAGTTGTTGCAGATTCTTTTTGTGTCAATCTTCGTTGTCCGGTATGTTACATCAATATAATGCAAGTCTTAAGTCCATAATTCCATGCATGCATGCTGCACTGCACTGTGTTCTATGCAGAGTGAATATCAGATAATCATCATCTTGAATATTGGCCCCTTCAGCTGTAATTGGGAATTGATGCATCCTAACTTGATCGCCTGATGTCTGTATCTAGATACTAGGGGGTGCAGCCACCTTTTGTTGCAATGCTTGTTGGGGTTGGGTATGTGGAACAGGTATCGTTTTTTTTTCATGGAGAGTATTTGGATACTCCAAGCAGGGTATTATTTACCATAAAGGCATTTAGTAGGATTTGGGAGGGATGCGCAGGAGTGACAAAAACTACAGTGGAAAGGATAATGCAGTTCTTTTCCCTAAGCTTGTTGTTTATGATCATTGTTAATGGGATGACAAGAAAATAATGTTCCCAGAGTTTTGTTTTGAAGAGTCTAGAATATTTCTTGTATGTTCCAACAATTTGTTTTATGGAAGTAAAATACCTATAATGTGGAGTTTTGCTGTTATGCTTGTGACATCGATTCCAGAACTTCTCGTCTATATGGGTTGTGTTCAACCATTTATCTAAGCACTGTGCTCTCTCTGGTGATATTATGTTCTTTGGGATGTCCCACTTTTGAAGATGTTCATGGCATCAATGATGCACATATTTAATGCTTTCTTTCTAAACAATGTTTATTGTTTCCTCATTATTCAAAATGCTTAATTAAATGCTCATGAATTTCCCATAAGAGGATAGCCTATATTGTTTTTTGAATGAGATTCAAGAAACCAGGATTGGGTTAGTCCTGTCATGAATTCAGTAGCTTAGTCGCTGAAATTGATTTCCATGTGTAGATGAGTGGTTCAAGAATGAAAGTCGCAGGAAGATTCAAACCTTGTGCACACTTGGGTTGTTTTGACCTGGAAGTTTTTGTGGAGCTGAACCAGCGTTCTAGGAAGGCAAGCAAGCAGCTAATCATATATATATATATATATATATATATATATATTAATTTAATTTAATACATATACCTTTTGTTACGGGGTTGGAGGTTCCTATTATATCTATTTTATATATCTGAGTTGCTATGGCTCTCTTTGCAGTGGCAGTGCCCCATCTGTCTCAAGAACTACTCCTTGGAGAATATAATCACTGACCCATATTTCAATCGCATTACATCTAAGGTGTCACTTCCTTATCCTTTTCTGTTAATCTGAATCCTTAGTTTAGGGTATTCATGTATTAAAAATTATGTTCTTGTGGTATAGATGAGGCATTGCTCAGAAGATATAACAGAGATTGAGGTGAAGCCTGATGGTTCCTGGCGTGTGAAAACAAAAACTGAAGCTGAGCGTAGAGATGTTGGAGAACTTGCACAATGGCACAATCCAGATAGTACTCATTGTGTCTCTGATGGTGGAGAAATCAAATCAAAAGTAGAAACAGTGAAGCAGATCAGACAGGAAGGTATTTCAGAAGGTAATGCTGGTGCTGGTTTGAAACTTGGAATCAGAAAGAATCGCAATGGCTTTTGGGAAGTTAGCAAACCTGAAGATATGAACACCTTTTCTTCAGGTAGATTACAAGAAAACTTTGAACACCATGAACAGAAAGTTATTCCTATGAGCAGCAGTGCCACCGGTAGTCGTGATGGGGAAGATCAAAGTGTGAATCAAGATGCTGGTGGAAATTATGATTTCCCAAACGGTGGTGGAATGGAGCTTGATTCTTTATCTTTGAATGTATATTCGACATATGGATTCACTGACCAAAATTTGGATGTACCACTAGGGAATGCAGAAATCATTGTTCTTAGCGATTCAGACGACGATAATGATATACTAATTTCCAATGGATCTGTCTACAAGAGTAATCAAAATGATGGAAGTGCTACTTTTTCTGTGCCCTCTCCTGGAATTGCAGATCCTTTTCCAGAAGATCCTACACTTGTGACTGGTGGAAATTCATGCTTGGGTCTTTTCAATGCTAATGACGAATATGGGATGCCCCTCTGGTCACTGCCTTCAGGAAACCAAGCAGGACCAGGATTCCAATTATTTAATTCAGATGTCTCTGGTACTTTAGCTGATTTGCCACATGGTCCTGTTAACTGCCCCTTGTCAATGAATGGCTACACATTACCACCGGAAACTGTCATGGGCTCTACATGTCTAATCCCAGACTCATCTATTGGTCGATCAGACATGGATGTGAATGATGGCTTGGTTGATAATCCCTTGGCTTTTGGTGGAGATCCCAGTCTTCAAATCTTCCTTCCAACCGGGCCTTCAGATGCATCAATGCACTCTGATATGAGGGATCAAGTTGATGTGTCAAATGGTGTCCGTTCTGAAGATTGGATCTCTCTTAGGCTTGGTGGTAGTGCTGCTAGCAATCATGGTGATTTGGTTCCTCCAACTAATGGACTGAATTCAAGAGAGCAGATGCCATCTAGAGAAGATGGCGTGGATTCTTTGGCTGGCACCGGTTTGTTTCCTTTCTCTTTAAGCTTTATCTTATTAGTTTATGCTTATGTAGGAAAGTGTGCAAGTCTTACACCCATGTTCATTTTCTGATCCTCTTACAGTTTTTCAACTCTGATTGTACCCACTTCTGCAGCTTCTTTGCTTCCTGGTATAAATGATGGCAGAACAGAAAAGGCAAGTCGACAGAGATCAGATAGCCCCTTTTCATTTCCTCGCCAAAAACGTTCCGTAAGATCGCGGTTCTATCTTTCTATTGACTCGGACTCTGAATGAAGGGAGGTGAATCCTTTTCTGCCGAGATAATTGCTCTGCTTTTATTTGAAGTTTATTTTAGGAAAGGAGATATTTTCTGGGGTGATATGATGATTTTTCAAGTTGAAGACCTGTATGTAGAACCTGAAAAGAATTGACTGCCGGTATATGAATGAATTCTCACATACAGTGGGGGTGAAGATATAGAGGGAAAGAAAAGGTTTCCAGGAGAGCTTCCAGAACATGTTCCGCAATTGATGAACTTGTGGCTCCCGTGTCTTGTCAATTTGGTGCATCGCACCATTGTTTCTGATGTTTGATTAATTTTGCAGAGGCTCCTTACCAATTTTCAACAAGGCTTTGTTCAAGGTGCTGGTAAATTGTACAGTAATCAATTGAATCTTAAAGTTCAATCAAATCTGTTGGTTCAAACCCCTTGGATGATCGGGGTTTCCCATTTAGTAAATCTTTTTTGGTCCATGCTTAATGATGAGAGCCAAATAACCTGTAAATATCGCACAGATTCAGTTATTTATAGAAATTATAAAAAATTTCAAATTGGTGAATTTCTGATTTGTTTCTTCTTTTTCACCTTTTGAAATCCGCTGGCTTACCTGTAGCAGGAGACGTGAAGATACCGTTTGGAATTGAGGTAATTTTTGTTTTTTACTTAATCACATGTATTGTGATGTGGTAGCTTTTGTTTGGAATTGAGGTAATTTTTAATATATAGAACTCTCATTTGTCAAAGTTACTATGATGCCAAATACAGTGCCCCTGAATTCTGATGGGACCAAGGCTGTTACGAAGCAAAATGTTGATTGGTCTGGTTCCTATGCAAGGTGGAGATAAACCAATAGCAATACGCATTACAATGAATATTGTGGGTTGGGTTTTGTATTATAAAATCCGAAATCAAAATAATTATCCAAACCTGGCCGGGTATGGATTCTTAATACTCGAACCTGATTTGAATGATCTAAACTTAAAAAAAAAGATTTCTAGGGAATGACAGGTGTTTTTTGTATTTGTATCCCTAAGAATTAGTTAAAATAGATTTTTTATATTTTTTTATACTAGTTTTTTAAAACAATAAAAAAGACATTTGAAAAGATCATGTACGTATGTAGCAGGCCAGCTACTCCCAACGAACGAATTGAGGAAGAAATGTGGAATGGCTTCTCCAATAAGCTGATCTGCAAAGGTAAAGGAAATGGGCTAGCGTGTAGGATGGAGATGGAGTAAAGTATACTTACGTGGACGGCTGTAGTTGAATGGTGTCGGGTGCCAACAGCTGGCAGGGAGTAAAAAGAAGGAAAGGAACGGTGTCGTTTCATATAGTTTAGCTGGCGAATTGCAGTCAGAAGACTCGAAACTTTAAAGAATAAATTAATACAATACTAATACAACTCTAATTACTACTTAGTTGGTGGAAAAAATAAATAAAAAGACGAGGGAACAAATATGAGGAACTTAGAGAAAAATCGTTTGGAAACAAATCACTTATTCTGAAGAGACCCGAGCTATCTCAAATCTGCCTAGAATTTTAGTTATTTTGTTTTAGTTTTTAGCTTTCAATTGTCTTTCCATTTTTTGATAAATCTAGACAAAAATATTGTTATTCCCATTACAGAAAATTAAATAAAAGAGAGAAGGTTCTCTCACCAAAAAAAAATTATATTTTATCGAGAAGTGTTCCTACGTACCATATGAGTATATGACAAATAAATTAAGCGTGATGAAAATCAAAAGCCCAATCCCAAACGCCTTTGGGCCTGGTGGGAAATTAATAAGTGAAAGAGACGTTGGGCTGGGCCTAAAAATGAGCTAGTCATATTAGCTGATCTGAACAGAAGAAGAGGATTGAGATGGCCCACTTACATTAAGCGTGTTTGTTTGTATTCAAGTCAATCAAATCCCTTCCTTCCATTCGATTTCCTTACCTCTCCTCCTTCTGCACCCTTCTTCTTACTAGTGCTGTGTGGTGGCAGATACCTGCCTGGAAATCATCAATTCATACACTCACCCTTGCTTGTCTGCCTCTGCCTGGTAATCTTCTTCGTCCTGCCTACTTCTACTTTTATAATTTGCAAAGTAATGTTATTTATTTATGTATAAAAGGTAATTATTCGGTTCGATTCGATTTCTTCTTCTGTCGGTCGTCTTCAGATAATAATCTCTGCTCTCCGTTCTTCGATTGCATAATTGTTTTTTAAGCTCAGCTTGCTGTCTGTCATGGCGACCACGAACAAGGATGTTACCAGTCCATCTGGTAAGCTTTCTCCCGTCCTTTCCATTTACTGGGAGGATCCGTTGCTGTTTTTTTTTCTTACCGTTCCTACGATAACCTCGAGTGACTCGCTCGATCGAATCGCATCTCATCCAATCTCATCACATCACATATTGCTTTGTTAGTAGAGGAGAAAACAGGCTCGGAGTCGGCTGCAGAAAATAACAGTAAAGACTCCACATCTAAATCATCGGTAACCTCCTCAACCTCCGGGGAACAAGGAAGAACTCCTCAATTTCCTGGACTGGGAGGTGGTGCTGCCGCTGCTGGATTCCCTCCTAATCCTTTTGATTTCTCTGCTATGACTGGCCTGCTTAATGTATGGTTGTCAATTTCCATTACATTTACTAATTTTTACTCTCTTCAGTTCCTTGCTTTGTTTTCAATTTCGTTGCCGGAGTAAAAGCATTAGATAAACTATCTTTTTGGCAGTGAAGGCCATGCCTTCTAATTTGCCCGCACGTCCTAAGCTAAATCCACTCTTCACATTGAAGTTCATTTTATGAACTTGTTTTTCCTTCACTCTAATATTGATTGTTTTTTTTTACATTTCTCTCTGAGGGTTTATAGATGTCGATGCTTTGATATATGCAGGACCCGAGCATCAAGGACTTAGCCGAGCAGATAGCCAAAGATCCCTCATTCAATCAGATGGCAGAGCAGCTCCAGAAGACTTTTCAAGGTGCATCAGCCGAAGATGCCATCCCTAACTTTGATTCTCAGCAATACTATTCAACCATGCAACAGGTTATGCAGAATCCTCAATTTATGACTATGGCTGAGCGCCTTGGCAGTGCATTAATGCAGGTATATCTGTGTTTTTTGTTGTTTTTTTCCGGCTTGTCTCATGTTTCTATTCATTGTTTAATTGCAAGTCCTGATGAAAGGTTAATTTCCCCCCCCGCCAATCCCCAGGATCCATCAATGTCTCAAATGCTTGAGAGTTTCACAAACCCATCACAAAAGGATCAGCTTGAGGAGCGAGTGACACGAATAAGAGAAGATCCTTCTTTAAAGCCTATTTTAGAAGAGATAGAGTCCGGTGGTCCAGCTGCCATGATGAGGTTGGTGATCATAATATCTAGATATATAGTATTTTACTATTACTTGCCTATAAAAACAGGGAAAAAACTAGAAGATTGTTGCTATGTTTCTCCTGCCTTGATATTAGCAAAGACAGATCATTTAAGTTGGTTTTATTTCCTCAACTTACTATCAGCCAAATTATGCTTGCTTAGGTACTGGAATGATAAAGATGTTCTCCAGAAGCTGGGTGAAGCAATGGGTCTTGCGGTTTCTGAAGAAGCAACCACTTCTGTGGAAAATCCTGTGCACGAGGAAGCAGAAGAAGCAGGAAATGAGGATGATTCAGTTGTCCATCAGTGTGCCAGTGCCGGTGATGTTGAGGTAGGGTACAATTCGTGTTTGATTGCCTGCTGCCTTGAAAAGCTTAAGCTTTATCTATTTTTACCCCTCATGGATGCCACCTGAATTTATAATTACATCATTTAAACTGTTTTTGCTTTCTTTCCCGTTAAATGCATGGTGTCTTATCTGTCAGTAATAGCGTTTCCAGCCTAGACTGGCTGAAAGTATTGACAATTGTCTAGTTACTGTCAATGGAAGTGTTTTGCTAATGTCATGTGGACTTGATTTTTAACTTAAGGTCGCCCTTTTTGATATGATGATAGAGGATATAGGCACATATTTCTGTTTCAATAAACCACAAGACTTACTTACATGGCAACATTATTGGATGACAATCTTTAAGTGAAGTATTCAGGAGGTGATCATTTTTTTCCTCCTTTGGATGTAATTTCAGTTTGCTTTAATGAACCATAAGAACCAAAGTTAACACTACTCTAGTTTTGTGTATTGTGTTCTGAGGGTAAATCAAAATCATTGTTCTTGAACTACTGTTGCATGGTTGGTGCGCAGTAATCTTGAACCTACCACGAATGCTTTTCTTCAATTGACTTGCAATAAAATTTTCTTTTGCTTCCATGTAGATATCCAATGCTTCTCTGTTATCTGTATTTAAGTCGGATCAATTTAAGGTACCTTTTGCAAATTTACCTCAGTTTTATCTGCACTCTCCAATCAGGGTTTGAAAACTGCTCTAGCCTCTGGTGCTGACAAGGATGAAGAAGATTCAGAGGGAAGAACTGCTTTGCATTTTGCCTGCGGATATGGGGAGGTATCATTATTTCTAAACTACTGCTCTTTTGTTTATGTGTGGTGTGGACTGTTGCTTTATGCCCCTCCCCTCTTCAGCGGTTAATCTTGGCTTTTTTGTTAATATCAAAAGACAAGTAATCTTTGAGGTAACTTCAGGAATCTATTGTGGTATGCTGCTAGAAAGGGTTGCAGAGTTCATGACTACCTGCGCTGGTACTTGGTAGTTGCCCATGGCACATTGCAAACAATGAACCGCCTAGTTTGTTTACAATGATAAAACACACTAGATGTTAGATTGGTCAGTGAGCTATATCTGACCTCTTGGTTTGCGCCCCTTCTAGTTGCAGAATCATGGGGTTGTCAGACAATATTGGAAATATATGCAAATTGTTCAAATTGCTATTGTTGGCATGATGGTAAGCAATAAGCACATGCCTTCAATTTGTTTCAGGTGAAGTGTGCCCAAATTCTTCTTGAGGCTGGGGCAACTGTTGATTCACTGGATAAGAACAAGAACACTGCACTGCATTACGCTGCTGGTTATGGTAGAAAGGAGTGCGTGGCCCTTTTACTGGAAAATGGCGCTGCAGTGTAAGTCCATAGCTCTAGGTTAGGGATGCCCTCCCTTCATGGCTTCATATGATTTTTCCTTGTCCTGATGGAATCTCTCTCTGGGTTAAACTGCAGTACACTTCAGAACATGGATGGCAAGACGCCCATTGATGTCGCCAAACTCAACAACCAGAACGACGTGCTAAAGCTGCTCGAGAAGGATGCCTTCCTGTAACTTGTTGCGTGCATGCTGGGCTCAGGCATGTTTCAGGACTTCAGCGTGCTGACCGGTTTGATGTCTTTACTATCATCTGATTAAGTTTTGTAATTGGTGGCATAATTACTCTTTCTTCTGTATCTGGGATTAAACAGGCATGCTATGAAATGTTCTTTTCCATGCTCCATACATTATTATTTAAAACTAAAACATCTCTAAAATGGTTTTGATTGGATACAGTATTTTTCTTCTTCTTGTTTTAGCTTCTGATGCCTTGTTTTAACGTCAACAACTCCCACCGTTCATTTTGTGTTCCTGTGATCGTACTGCTGATACAACAACAGATTATCCAGCATTTGTTAATTAGTGTGTTTGTGAGTGAGGTTGAAGATTCAAGTTATTTTTTAAAGGGATTTTTATTTAGAAATATATTAAGATGATATTAACATATAAAAATATCTAAAAACATCAAAAAAAAAGTTTAATTTAAAATAAAAAATATTTTTTGTTTTTCAAAAATAATTTTAAAACAATCATATATTCATTTCTGCGTTGTAGATATTTAAGCTTGTAAGAATCGAACCCTGCGATTTCATAAACCGCGGGGGAGGTGGGTAGCAAATCCCTGTTTTTGTATTTTATTTTATACTAGATGCCTTGCGAGGGACTCAAAAGTCAAAGATGATGTTCATGTTGGACAGTCCATTGTGTGTGAGTAATGTCCTGAAAAGACAGGTTTAGACTCTGGCTTTGTTAAACTAAGGACTGAATGTGCTGGGATGTGACCGCCTTTCACTTTCAAGCTCTCAAATTTCCCATTTTATTTATTTGTTCTCTCCTCCATGAAAATCACCCCTTTTATTTAATAAAGTAATATAAATATATTTTATTTAATTAAAGAGCTTGAAGCATACAGAATTAATGTATTAATGGTAGTAGTTATCGTGGAAAACCTTTCCATTTTTAAAAAGTTATGCATATGGCTTTCATTTAAAATATAATCTTTATTTGATCCCAATTAAATATCAATATATTTTTTATTTAAATATATGGGGAAGTTATTTCATATTTCATATTTTTAATATCAGTATATTAAAATCATTGAAAAAATAATTTAATGTTTTTCCTAAGTAACATATTTTTAAAATACATTAAGAAATAAAAGCTACTACACTTCCAACCACTCAGCCAATAAAAAATCATAAATTATTTGGAAATAAAATCAATTTCTTATAAAAAAAATCAAAAGTATCTTGCGATGTAAAATAAAAAGATGCAGACTCAAATTGTTTCATCTCACACTCACATTGAGACAAAATAAGGCAACAGTTCACGGGAATTAATTATCATACGTGTGAAGGGTAAACAAAACATGTAAAAAGGCCCATTCTCAAATATCGTCGGCCCATATATTCAAGAGCCCATTTATCGGGCCTGGGCCCCATAGCAAGGAAAAATAAATAAAAAAAAGGAAGACAGAGGTGGCATGAACCAACACATAAGCCACTGGCTCGATGAGGAGATGAGGATTGAGATGGACCACACACACTAACAATAAGCTTGTTGGTTTGTGTTCAATTCAATCACATCCTTTCCTTGTCCACGTGTACGCTTCCTTTTCTTCCTCTTTTTCTTGTGCTGTGAGGTTGCCGATACCTGGCTTGAAATCATCATCAACTCATACACGCTGCCTTGCTTGTCTGCCTCTGCCGGTAATCCTCTTAGCCCTGCCTACTTTTAGTTTTATAATTAGCAAAGGAATATCATTTATTTATTCATTTATTTATAAAAAGTAATTAGTGAAGTAATTATTCAATTCGACTCGATTTCTTCTTCTGTCTATCGTCGCCAGATAAAAATCTCTCCTCTCCTTTCTTCGATTACGTGGTTTTCATCGAGCTTAGCTTGTTGTTCGTAATGGCGACCACGAACAAGGATGCTACTATTCCATCTGGTAAGCTTTCTCCCGTCCTTTCAATTTCATGGATGGATCCGTTGCTGTTGTTGTTATTGTGCTTGCGACTGACTCGCTCACTCGAATCGCATCTCATCACATCACATATTGCTTTGTTAGTAGAGGAGAAAACAGGCTCGGAGTCGGCTGCAGAAAATAACAGTAAAGACTCCACATCTAAATCATCGGTAGCCTCCTCTACCTCCGGGGAACAAGGAAGAGCTCCTTCTCTATTTCCTGGACTGGGAGGTGGTGCTGCGGCTGCTGGATTCCCTCCTAATCCTTTTGATTTGTCTGCTATGACTGGCCTGCTTAATGTATGGTTGTCAATTTCCATTGCATTCACTAATTTTTACTCTTCAGTTCCTTGCTTTGTTTTCAATTTCGTTCCCGGGGTAAAAGCATTAGATAAACTATCTTTTTGGCAGTGAAGGTCATGCCTTTTAATTTTCCGACACGTCCCAAGCTAAATCCACTCTTCACATTGAAGCTCATTTTGTGAACTTGTTTTCACTTCACTCTAATATTGAATTTTTCTGACATGTCCCTTTGAAGGTTTATAGATGTCGATGCTTTGATATATGCAGGACCCAAGCATCAAGGACTTAGCCGAGCAGATAGCCAAAGATCCCTCTTTCAATCAGATGGCAGAGCAGCTCCAGAAGACTTTTCAAGGTGCAGCAGCCGAAGATGCCATCCCTAACTTTGATACTCAGCAATACTATTCAACCATGCAACAGGTTATGCAGAATCCTCAATTTATGACTATGGCTGAGCGCCTTGGCAGTGCATTAATGCAGGTATATCTGTGTTTTTTGTTGTTTTTTTCTGGCTTGTCTCATGTTTCAATTCATTGTTTAATTGCAAGTCCTGATGAAAGGTTAATTTTTCCCCCGCCAATCCCCAGGATCCATCAATGTCTCAAATGCTTGAGAGTTTCACAAACCCATCACAAAAGGATCAGCTTGAGGAGCGAGTGACACGAATAAGAGAAGATCCTTCTTTAAAGCCTATTTTAGAAGAGATAGAGTCCGGTGGTCCAGCTGCCATGATGAGGTTGGTGATCATAATATCTAGATATATAGTATTTTACTTTTACTTGCTTATAAAAACAGGGAAAAACTAGAAGATTGTTGCTATGTTTCTCCTGCCTCGATATTATCAAAGACAGATCATTTAAGTTGGTTTTATTTCCTCAACTTACTATCAGCCAAATTATGCTTGCTTAGGTACTGGAATGATAAAGATGTTCTCCAGAAGTTGGGTGAAGCAATGGGTCTTGCGGTTTCTGAGGAAGCAACCACTTCTGTGGAAAATCCTGGGCACGAGGAAGCAGAAGAAGCAGGAAATGAGGATGATTCAGTTGTCCATCAGTGTGCCAGTGCCGGTGATGTTGAGGTAGGGTACAGTTTGTGTTTGATTGCCTGCTGCCTTTTTTGCAGCCTTGACAAGCTTAAGCTTTATCTATGTTTCCCTGATGGATGCCCCCTTTATTTATAATTACATCATATAAATTGTTTTTCTTTTCTTTCCCATTAAATTCATGGCGTCTTATCTCTGTTTAATGTTTGCAGCCTGACTGGCTGAAGGTTTTCACAATTGTCAAGTTACTGTTAATTGAAGTGTCTTGCAAATGTTATGTGGACTAAATGTTTAACTTAAGCATGCCCAATTTGATATGATGAGAGAGGATATAGGCACAGATTTCTATTTCAATACACCACAAGACTTACTGTTATGGCAGCATTATTTGACAATGAATGACCCCCTGGAACTTTCTTAGACTTTGATGGTTTCTTCTCATCACTCTCTTTTATGCCCATGCACATCTTTTGACATTTTGAGTGGTAGCTGCAGATACGTGACTTGTTCATTTCTTTTTTTTGTTTGTTTTTCTTATTGATATAGCAATTAGTTGAAGCTCCTTAATACTTTTAGCCTGATCTTTGGATTAGTTTAAATGTTGAGACCACCTGGTGAATGCTGAATGGCAAACTGAATATATTCCTTTATTTTCTTTTTTATGTTGGTATTTTGTTCTTTCATATCTGTAGATTGTAGTGACATTGATGCAGAGCATTTATGTGGCCTTTGACTGTAGTGTGCTATGTATAATTTTCATTATACTTACATGTACACATGTTATTCATGTTTACATTAATCTTGTAAATAGTTTGTTGGATATTATGGTCTGCATTGTTCTTGCATTTATGTTGTAAATATCTGAACATAGCCCAATGCTAGTTAGTTCATTTTAGAGACGTCCAATGACAGCTAACTTGGTCATTTTGACTACATTGAGAGAATTCAATATTTCCCTAAAGTCTGCAAGGGTGGATCATTTTTTTCTCTTTTGACATTCAATATAATATTTTTTTGCCTCCATGGAAATATTCGATGCTTCTCTGTTCTATCTATTTAAGTCAGATCAGTTGGAGATACTGTTTGCAAATTTACCTCAAAGTTTTATCTGCACTCTCCAATCAGGGTTTGAAAACTGCTCTAGCCTCTGGTGCTGACAAGGATGAAGAAGATTCAGAGGGAAGAACTGCATTGCATTTTTCCTGCGGATATGGGGAGGTATCATTTTTTCTAAACTGCTGCTCTTTTGTTTATGTGTGGTGTGGACTGTTGCTTTTTGCCCCTCCCCTCTTCAGTGGTTAATCTTGGTTTTTTTTCTATTATCAAAAGACAAGTAATCTTTGAGGTAACTTCAGGAATCTATTATGGTATGCTGCTAGAAAGGGTTGCAGAGTTCATGAATACCTGCGCTGGTACTTGGTAGTTGCCCATGGAACCTTGCTAAAAATGTACTGCCTAGTTGGTTTAAATGATAAACGCTAGATGGTATCTGACCTCTTGGTTTGCGCCCCTTCTAGTTGCAGAATTACCGGGCTGTCAGACAATATTGGAAATATATGCAAATTGTTCAAATTTCTATTGGTGGCATGATGGTAAGCAATAAGCACATGCCTTCAATTTGTTTCAGGTGAAGTGTGCCCAAATTCTTCTTGAGGCTGGGGCAACTGTTGATGCACTGGATAAGAACAAGAACACTGCACTGCATTACGCGGCTGGTTATGGAAGAAAGGAGTGCGTGGCCCTTTTACTGGAAAATGGCGCTGCAGTGTAAGTCCATAGCTCTAAGTTAGGAATGCCCTCCCTTTATGACTTCATATGATTTTTCCTTGTCCTGATGGAATCTCTCTCTGGGTTAAACTGCAGTACACTTCAGAACATGGATGGCAAGACGCCCATTGATGTCGCCAAACTCAACAACCAGAATGACGTGCTAAAGCTGCTCGAGAAGGATGCCTTCCTGTAACTTGTCACGTGCACGCTGGGCTCAGGCATGTTTTATGATCTCATCGTGCTTTCCGATTCGATGTCCTTACTATCATCCGCTACTTCTTGAGTTTTGTAATTGGTGGCATAATTATTCTGCCTTCTGTATCTGGGATTAGATAGGCATGCGATGAAATGTTGTTTTCCATGCTCCATACATTATCTAAAACTGAAAACATCTCCAAAATGGTTTTGATTCTGATGCCTTGCTTTAACATCAACAACTACCAACATTCATTTTGTGTTCCTGAGGCAGTGCTGCTGGTACGAAAATAGATTATCCAGCATTTTGGTCAAGGGTCAACCAGTGGCCATCTGGGTTTTCGTCAGATCAATATCTAAAATGGTGGTTTGAAATAAAACCTAGCTCTGATCAACCTCCAAATCATCATGGTGATTTGTCAAGCAGGACTACTAGTTTTTAGGTTTCATAATTATGCCTAATGCTCACGGGTGAATCAAAAACCCTAGAAGTATTCAAGATTAACTTGTGAACCTTCTCATTCTCCTAAGTTGCATGATCTCTCGGCCTCATAGAAGAAGAATTCTTTGAGTCTCATCTGAGGTTTTTTTATAGAAGGTAGACCTGATATATATGGTGGCAGACTCGTGCTTCAAAAAAAAAAACCCGAGTAAGAGGTGGCGCCTGCTCTCTGCGACTTCCCATATCATGAGAAGTCTAATATTTTCCTTCATATGGGTTGGAAAGACTTCCTTTTATATATTAAAAAGCGACGAAACCTCTTGTAAATCGACAATACTAGTTATCGTATCCTGTTATGTTCCAACAGAGATTCAAAGTTAATTTTTAATTCAAGAGAAAATGGCATCGACGTTGTAAATATTTTATTTTTTATTATAATTCTCTTAATTGAAAAATGATGATGATTTTGCTTAATATAGTAAATTCAAGAATAAAAAAAATATGAATGTTGATTAAAAACTAAAGATAGAAGTAGGATATTATTACTTCGTAAACAATAAAATAGAAACATATATGCAAATATTTTATAAAGTATAGGTTACGAAGAGTTCCCCTCGATATATATATATATATTGAAGTTTTTCTTTTTCGAAGAACAATTCTCAAAACTCAAGCAGTTATTTCTTCTCCAAAACCTCTGCTTGCTTTACAAACTTCAATACAAGTTTCTATAAATTTTTCAAAAACAAAATCTAAATATTTTGACAAATCAAGTTTTCAAAATATTTGGACAATTAAAGATGGATTTTATCATGATGATATTCTTCTGACGATTCAAAAGATTTTCCCCTATAAATGGCACTTCAAAACCTGGGATATAACCAAACCCCAGAATTTTTATGAACTAATCCTTTAAGTTACAGGTTCAACAATTTTCAAACACTTCCATCTCCATCATACCCATACCAAACATGCATACTTCACTTGCACCATACAAAAAATCATTCATCCAACATAATGAGGTAGTGATCTTTACAAACCCATTCCCTTTCCACGAGATCAAAAAGTACAATATCCCCATTTTCCTTCATACACCTACTGGGATTACCAGCAAGACCGGTTTAATACCTTCCTCATATAAAACTTAGCTCATAGTCATTCATGGTTGTTTTACTTCAAAAACTCCATAAACACGGGAGCTTTCCCTTTATCTCGGAGGCATTTTGTGAGGAGTGAGAGGTGCGATTCTATAAGAATTCACGTGTAAGGTAGTTTGATATTGAGTTTGTATCTCCCTTTATATAGATAATTTTGAAATAAAAAATGGATAAGATTGTTTGCTTTCTGGCAAAGATCTGTTTAGATGCAAGGTTTTGAGCATCTTTTTATAAAACTTTTTTTGTTGATTTGCAATCAACATGTAAAAGAAATTTTTGAATTAATATATCATTTTGAAATTTTGTAATATACAAAACAATTGAAAGAATTTCTTTTTTGATAGTAGAATAATTCTTGTAGCAATCTTTCCAATATGCAAATGTAAATTGAATGATTTGTTCTTTGGAATTTTGGACTTGTTTGCATATCCTCCCATATCTTAAGTCTGAGGCATCGGTCTCAACAATCTTAGGTGCTACTAGGTTTGTTAAATGCAGCAAGGGACCTTGATTCCATAGTTTAATGTTTTTCGCACTCTTACCTTGATTCCATAGTTTAGTGTGTGTATACACACACACACATTAAACTATGAATTGAGGTAAGAGTGTGACAAAATTATTTTCACGCCTATTTTTTTTTTAGCTCTATAAAATTAAAATAGTTGTAGGTTGAATTTTTTTAATTTGATTTAAAGCTTTTAGTTTATGGTTATAAATGAGATATTAGAGATCCAATTAATTATTTTATTCCGGGTTAATAAAGGTTGAAATTTGGATTTTTAAACCCAAAAGCCCATTACCAAAGCCACCTCACGTGATTGAAAAATGTTGCATGAACAATTGTCAGCCTAGGCATTGACGTGTCACCCTCTCTTCCAGATAAAAAACACAAGGCATGTCCAGGTGTTTAATTGTGGGCCAGGAGGGCGTGCCTCACCCTTATTTATTTATTTATTTTTGCATTTTATAGTAAGATTTCTTCAAATAAATTTATTAAAATGATAATCAAACAATTATTTAATTATGTTATAGTTTTCAAATAGTATGAGAGCATTTTATGAGAACATTAGCCATTATTTATCAAATAATTATATATGATACGTATGTCTTACAAATTTATATTTATTGTGGATGGTTCTTATTATATAAATAAAAAAGTGCATTAATAAGAAAAGAAACTTAAAATTAAAAAAAAAAACCTCACAGAATTTAAATTATACATTTTAATTTGATAAATAGTTATTTTTTCCGAATAATTTTATAAAATCGAGAGAGAAAAAATACAATAGAAATAATTGAGTAATATACGGAGGAGGCTTATGAAAAGAAAAGAAAAACAATTATCTAAAGTATGAATGGACTGGAGAAGATCCGTTGGGAAGACTTAACAAAGATAATGACTATTTTGGGATGGATAAGATAGGAAGACGATGTAGAAGAAGGTAACAACAAATTGGATATCAATGGAGAGCGCATTACCTTTGCCTCCTCGACTGCTCATCTCTGCTTCCATCTCCATCTCCATCTCTAGAAGAAACCAACTGTTCTCTTCTTCAAATTATCGCTATCACCACTACAAAAAGATTGGGATCCCCACTGCCGTCCCAGCCCCATTAACCCCAGCTGACAGAAATTATACTAGTATTGCCAATGCTAGTGTTACTGCAAGCAATGAAGACGAGGAAGAAGAAGAAAATCAAAAGCCAGAATTGATCAGAAAGATAAATGGTGGTGGTGGTGGTGGTGATGGTAATTCTGGTATAATAATATCATCTTGCTTGGTGGGTCTTTTGACTGGGATAGCTGTAGTGCTGTTCAACAACGCAGTGCATGAGATACGGGACTTCTTCTGGGATGGAATTCCGTACAGGGGTGCTTCCTGGTTGAGAGAGGAGCCTCTCACCTCTATCTGGATAAGAGTTGTCTCCGTCCCTGCTTGCGGTGGCTTGATCGTCGGCATCTTGAACCACCTTCGAACAACCATTATTAACAGTAGTAGTACTGCTAGTAATAATAAAAAGGATAAAAAAGGATGGCTACAACTACCGGTGGCCGCCGCCGCCGCCGCTCCTAGTTTCTTGAAAACGTTAGCTGCTTGTTTTACTCTTGGTACTGGTAATTCCCTTGGCCCCGAAGGTCCTAGTGTCGAGATTGGTGCTTCCATAGCCAGAGGAATTGCTTCTCTCCCTGTCTTTAATAATCACAATTCCAATCAAACAAAGCTTTCCCTCCTAGCTGCTGGCTCTGCTGCTGGATTATCGTCTGGTTTGTTTCTCTCTCCATCTCTCGCTTTGTTAAAAAAAAGAGAGTCGATTATTATCTATTTCCTAAAGAATTTAAAAAAGAAAAACAGGATTCAATGCTGCTGTTGCTGGTTGTTTTTTTGCTGTGGAGTCGGTGTTGTGGCCATCTCCGAGTGATTCGACAACATCGCTCACAAACACCACTTCTATGGTTATTCTTAGCGCTGTCATAGCTTCTGTTGTGTCAGAAATTGGTCTTGGTTCTGAACCTGCTTTTAAAGTCCCCGACTATGACTTCCGCTCCCCGAGTGGTAAGTAGAAAAACTCAATCACTAGTAGCACATGCTATCAACGTAATTTCTTCTTCGTTGATTGATTAGTTTTACTTGCGATGTAATTAATCATCCAAGCTTTTGTCATTTACCATTGAAGCCTGAAAAAGCTAGCTATTGTTCATCTCATTTTCAGAACTCCCACTGTATCTTTTGCTGGGTGTCCTCTGCGGCTTGGTTTCATTGGCCTTATCTAGATGCACATCCTTCATGCTCTCAGCTGTCAATCATCTTCACCGCACTGCTGGGATTCCAAGTGCTGCGTTTCCTGCACTAGGTAGTTTAGCTACTGGCACCATAGCTCTGGCATATCCTGAAATCCTATACTGGGGTTTTGAGAATGTTGACATTTTGTTGGAATCTCGGCCATTTGTCCAGGGCCTCTCAGCTGATGTATTGCTTCAGCTTGTAGGAGTCAAGATAGTTGCAACCTCTTTATGCCGGGCCTCTGGATTAGTAGGAGGCTACTACGCCCCGTCTCTCTTTATCGGTGCTGCAACTGGAATGGCATATGGGAAATTCATTAATATTGCAGTTGCTCAGCCTAATCCGACGCTTCAACTATCCATCTTGGAAGTGGCATCACCACAAGCTTATGGGCTGGTACTATTAAAATGCATGATTATACAGCATCATAATTTCTTATATTCAAGTTCTTATCTACTTGTTTCATGGCCCTTTCTCAATAATCCCTCGTCAGCATATATATTGCCACTGCTTAGGACAAAGAAGTGTAGATTGATGTGGCTTTATTAGTTCATTTTCTGAAAAGGAGAATGTAAGGCTTTCATGTTTCTTGCCACCTGTTATATCAATAAAATGGCAGGGAGTAGATCACCACTGAAATTCTTTGCTCCCTTTGTTAGCTGTTCAATGAACATAACTAGTCTCAACAAGAGCAGATCCACCGTGAAGTTAAATCTCTGCTGAAATCAAGTACACCATAACCTTGATGCTATGTTCTTAGTGTAATTATAGTTAAGTAGATTTATAAAAGATTCATCTCTGGAAGATAACAAGATTCAAGATGGAACAGAAGAAAAATATTGCAGTGAATGCTTGGATGTTCTCACTGTATTCAAATAAAAATATATGTAAACAGGATAAAAAACTCTTAATGTATTGGCTGTAAACTAATGGAAGCTAAAACAAAGCTATTCCTTTGAACTAACTGCTTGAGTAATTCATTGATGTTGGTTCTGTTAAGTTACACGATGCCTTCAACATAAATGAAAGCTATCATGATTGAATCTCTCACAAGGCATTTTAATTTCTCATCTAAGGCTACCAATATAGTTGAAAACTAAGTCACGGAAGCATCTTTGGACAGAGATGCATACCACAAGATACTTGGAATCATCATCCATTGTTGAAATGAATTTTTCTAGAGCACATTTAGTCATCTATACATGTAAACCTTCTTCGATTGAATACTCTAAACCATCCAAAAGCATAATCCCATTGATCATTAGGAGATGCCCGTTTCAGGTTGGAATGGCGGCGACTCTTGCAGGGGTGTGTCAAGTACCTCTCACTGCAGTTTTGCTGCTCTTTGAATTGACACAAGACTATCGAATAGTTCTACCGCTGCTCGGAGCTGTAGGGTTGTCCTCTTGGGTCACATCTGGACAGAAAAGAAGAAAGGGTGACAAAGGTACCACAAAACTCAATGACGGAAACAGGCGTCCAACTCAAGAACCTGAAATGTCTCCCTCCGAGACAAGTGAGCACTCCTCTGGTTATGTACTTACCGAAAAGGCACCTTATGAAAATAACCTTTGTGAAGTTGAAAGTTCTCTCTGCATAGATGATTCTAGTTATGAAACTGAAGTTTTCAAGAATAAGGTTTTAGTTTCAGAAGCCATGAGAACAAGATATGTAACTGTTCTCATGAGCACTTTACTCACTGAAGCAGTGAGTCTTATGCTTGCAGAAAAGCAGTCTTGTGCAATGGTTGTTGACGACAATAATATTTTAATTGGTTTGCTGACTCTCGCTGACATTGATGATTTTAGCAAAATTATGAAGTCTGAAAACAGGATAACCAAGGTATGGGACCCTTCCTTTGACAAATTTCCATCATCCCATATAACTTTCAGTGCTTGTTCTGCTGTGTTGAAAAGGTTTAGATGTCATAAATGTGAGAAAAAAATCAAAACATTCACTTGGTTATGGAATCTAAAATCAAACTAAGACAGAAGACAAAATGTAAATGGTTCCATTATGTTCATCAAGTAGGCATGCTTTGATTAAGAGACATCCGAGGCGTATACTAACCTGGATTGATTGGCTGTTTCTGTATCAGGAGCTTTTAGTATCTGAATTGTGTTCCTTAGATGGAAAAGGATGCCAAGTACCCTGGATCGCAAAGCCTAGTATGGATCTTCTCTCAGTGCAGATCATCATGGATAGCCATGGTGTGAATCAGGTTCCAGTTGTTTCAGAACATATTGAAGATCACAACAGGCAACCAGTAGGCCTTTTGGACAGAGAATGTATCAGTGTGACTTTCAGGTTTCTACACAACATTTAGCAAAGAAAGCTCTTCCTCTAGCTAGTAATTGTTAGAAAATAATATAAATCATATTTTGGGGCCTCACCTAATAGCTTAAGCTTTTAGGTGAGATGGTTCTTTAATATGGTATCAGAGCCTTGTTGACCCAGCAGTCACGAGTTCGAATCTCACCACCCCTATTCTATTTGATAAAAATCAAGCACAGGGTAATGTGGGCCTGTGCAAATTTCAAGCCCAAAAGACTTTCACTTGAGAGGGGGTGTTAGAGAATAATATAAATCATATTCTAGGATCTCACCTAATAGCTTAAGCTTTTAGGTGAGATGATTCCTTAACAATAACTATACTAAACATCACTTGCTATACGCAACGGCCTGGCTGGCAGCGTCAATGCCATTCGTTTATGTTCATGCCATGCTTTTCTTCATTCTTATTACATTCAATTGACTCTATCAATGCCATTACAGTTTCAATTATATTAATCATGTTTTTGTGTTCTATTATTGGGAAATCAAAACAAGGATAGAAGTAGAACACTCAGTGTTCTCTTTCCCTGTGTTTGAGAAGAAAAGGAGAGAAATTAAATGTCAATTAAAGTTTTTTGTGTATTACCACCCACCATCCTTCCTACCATATTTCCTGACCAATTTTTTTTTTTTTGGTGAATGTTTACAGAGCCCTAGCAACCAGAGAATCCCTCAGATAGCACCCCATGTTAGAAAGACCGGGCCTCTATACGAGGACGAGGAGTCAGTCTGCCTTGATGGGATATTTGAAGCTAGCAGAGGCTGTGTTGTCGTTTAAGTGACAGTGGAGCTGGCCAGCAGCATAGGGAGAGGAAGGACCATCTCTGCAATCCAAATGCCATTCACTGAGTTGAGAGTAACAGCATGAACAGGATGAAAACTTAACCTATTCAAGGATACAGTAAGGATCCTGAAATGACGGTGCCTGCTTTTGGATTGTTGGTTGCTCAACAATGGTGCCCTCAGCTGATTGTTGGCCTTTGGGGTGCTTCATCTTTCGTTGACTTTTTATCTATTATGTGATTTTTTTTCTATTGGTCCTTGTCGATTTTTTTCATCGACATTTGCGTTTATAATCTATCCAAGTACATATTTTATGCGAGTTGCTCTGCTCTGGCAATGCCCCTCAAATCAGCTTGGTTTCCTGACATTTGTCTCATGTTATATGCTGCAATGGCAGGCAGCATACGTCCATCAACTATTAAACTAGCGTTAGACTTTGACTTTGACATTAGACATGAAAATGATATAAAAATATTAATTTTTAATTTAAATTTTTTTTTTTTTCATGACACCCCTTAATCTACACGCCCTTCCTTCCAAAACCGTATTTAAAACTTGAATTATAGCCATTCTAGTGCACACGCACACGTTAGAAAATCTAGAAGAGAATGGGAGTAAGAAGATGGTCTGGTCGTAATCAACCAGTTGCTGAACATTTTGATTCCATGAACTCAGGCGTATACCACTCTTCACTTAATATATACTGGGAAATACGAGTACGGGTGGATTCACAGTAGCAGGGGTCACCAATGAATCTGGTGTGAAATTCACTTCCAAAGACTTAATCTTTTGCAGGGGTGTTGAGCCCAAATATACCCTTCATACACGCTGGCATATCCTACAATATGCTGCCTTCTAGGTAAAACAATCACCATTTTCATCACTAACTATTTAAGAAAAAAAATCATCGAATTCCATTAATAATTTGTCTCTATTTTGAATTTCAATTCTATTTTCCATAATATCCAGTACACATTGCCTTAGTTAAATAACCCGTAATTAGAGATGAAACCAGTCAGATTCTCAAGGCTTTTACAAGTTTGTTTTCGTATATGCAGGCCTCGAGAAACCATACACAAACTTGGAACAGCAAAACGAAACTAAAAATGGGGTCTTGTGGAAAGGTAGTTTTTACTCATGATTTGAACAACTGATCAGATGGCTTGTTCGCATTCTCCTGCTCAACTCTCACACCGGCATCGTCAATTTGGATAGGACCAGCATCCAAAGCCTGCATGAGTTTAAGACAATCAGTAAAACTTCTGATCAATAGATGCAAGTCCCCTTGAGAAATTTTGTACTGAGGAATCTATAAACAGTTTTTTTCTCGCAGGAGTGCACTTTAAGCTCACCTTTCCACCTGCATTCTCGTCTATCGTTGTATCAAAGCCTCTAGCATGGTCAGAACTTCCTTTCTGGACCTCCTGTGAAAAGGAACATGAATATTACTGTCACCAAAAAAAAATCAAAACTGGAAGATGTACCGATGAATATTTTGTAATTTTGCATTCAGGTATATGATCTACTCTCCTTTTGGGAAAAAAGAGACAGAGATCTTATGTTGAAGGAAGATAATAATAATTCAACGCGCCCCCCCTCCCTCAAAAAAAAAAGTTGTTTTTATGGTCACTGCAGCAGTAGCATTAACATTGATTGAAGAAAAGCAGATGATGCAGCAACTTCTTCCTGGCAAATTAACCTAGGATAAATTCTCAAAAGTTAATTATCAAAATTCATTCTCTGCTCTCAGAACCAGAAAAAAATGGTTATCTTATTAAGGTTATGGGTAAAGACAGTTGATGAGTAATCAGGGAAAGTCCATTCATAGGCCCGCACCATGAAATTAAAATACTGAAAAGATCAAGAGGTAATTGTAGTTCCTCATACCTCTTTTGGCTCAGCTTCAACTATTTCTCTCTTTGCTCTGCTTGGTAATGGCTTGCTGTATAAAAAGGTAAATTAGTAAACAGCAGACATAAAATAATCAATAAAAACTTCTTCCTTTTATTGATAGAACGAAAGATACCGTTCTTCATCAACATCCATGTCGGAATCTGGATCCCACCTCTCATCTGCATCATTCTGGTCTTCATCTGCCTGATCATTCTCAATAAATCATGACATATTGTTTAGTATCAATTAGCAGACACAATTCTATTCGTGAACCATAAAAGAAGTAAATCCTAGACTATTAAAAAGAGTTTTAATGTGAAGATGCCCAAGTAGATAAACTGTAAAATCTTGGTTGTGAATTGCGAGAACAATTAGAATCAATGCCACCTATTTTTTCTTTATAAAAATAAGCAAAGGATACCTCCGGAAGCTCAGTATCAGGCATTCTTTCCTGAAATTGGACGCTGGGTGCATGCTGAAGCTTTGAAAGATTATCGAGGAGCTTACACTTTATTTCCTCAAGTAACTGATGGGAATTCTTATTTTCCATGTTGCTAGGGGCAACATGAAGAGTATAATCTGGACCGAAGTACTCATAGTACTCATGCTGAGGCATCTTATCATCAACTTCTATTCCAAGTGCAACTCCAGTCTGTCAAATATTAGAAGAGACAGCAACTTAGTAGGTTAAAAGAAGATATTAAAAGAATTATTTCAAATCAAATTCATAAATAATTGAGAGAAACGTTTCAAATGCAAAACAACAAGGGATCATTTACCAAGAAAATCATACCTCGTAGCACCAGCAGCGAGCGACATTTCGAATGGTGTAGCCACCGCCACCCAGTAGCAATAGTGGCACATTAAAAGATCTCATAAATTTAACACACTCTGCATGGCCTTTGATAGAAAGATTGAAGCATCCCAATCTATCCCCGGATAATGAGTCAGCACCACATTGGAGAACCACGGCACCCGGCTTAAAAACTTGCATTACTTTTCCAATTAGTGGTTTAAACAATAAATGATAGCTCTCATCGTCAATCCCATCATCCAACGGAACATTAAGAGAGTAGTATTTTCCTTTTGAATGCCCAACATCACGTACATCCCCAGTGCCGGGAAAATAATCTCCAAATTTATGGAACGAAACGGTCATGACTCTATCAGTGGTGTAAAATGCTTCTTCCACACCGTCACCATGATGAATGTCGATATCAACATACAGAACACGCTGCAAAGGAAATAATCTGATTATAAGATTTGAAGACCTGAAAACCTAAGTGAAAAAATAATAATACGATAGAAGAAATTGAATTAAACCAAGGCGGGCATTTTTTGTGAAATTGAGAAGCGTCTATAGCTGAGAGAGGGATGGTAAAAAAACCTCATGCATCTTAAGAAGTTCCAGGATTGCAAGCACGATGTCATTGACATAACAAAAGCCAGAAGCTTCACACTTCTTAGCATGGTGGAGGCCACCAGCCCAATTGACAGCAATGTCACAGAGGTTGTGGTTTAACTTGACGGCACCACCAACAGATCCGCCTGCATAAGTCTGGCAGAAGGAGTAGAGGCCATCAAAAACAGGGCAATCTTCCCCGACATTAAAGCGCTTGAGCTGCCTGAGCTGGTCCTGCTGGGTCTCAGGAGTAATGCCGCGGAGGAAAGCGACATAATCATCGGCATGGAAGCGGCAAAGATCCCGGTCGCGAGCAGGAAAGGGCTTGAGGACCTGCATGTGCTGAAGCAAACCATAGTGTGCGAGAAGAGCATGGGTCATTCTAATGCGGTGGGGCTTCATGGGGTGACCCTGTCCATAATAGTAATTCCCGACTTCTGGGTCGTAGAAATAGCAAACCTTTCTCTTGACCCCGTCAGTAGCAGCCGACGGGAGAGAGTTGCCACCAATGTCCATTTTTAGTTCTTAATTATTATGGACAGGCGGATCTCTCTACTTGCAGCTGCAGAGCCCTGGGCTAAAATTAGATTAGTCGATAAATTATTTAATTTTCCATTAGTTTATTAGATAATACATAGAGAGGGGGTGTGTTAAATTGAAATCCGAAGCAAAAAAACAACAACTAAGCCCTAAACCCTCAATAAAAGAAAAGAGAAGAATGGAGGAAAGAATATCGATTCTCATGGCCAAGTATCATTAGCAACCAGTGTAAGCATGGTGGTGAGACTAACAAGCTACCTGAAGGGGCAAATCGAGGAAGAGAAACCGAAGCAGATCAAATAATAACAATAGAAATATTCAAAAACAACAGAAAAAACTAAATGAGCAGTCGCAGAGATTAAACAGCAGACAAATACGAAGAACAGGTGGTGGTGGTTGTGATGATGATGAAGAAGAAGAGGAAGATGAAGAAGAGGAATTAAAATATACCTAATGTAACACTGCTTTTCTCTTCTCTGTGTTTGAAAAAACTAAATCGAGGTGCCTCCCTTCTGTTGTGTTTTTTTTATGTTGATATCATATCAGTCTCTGCTTTCTTTTATAGGCTTGTTTGGAATCGAGGACGGCCATGGCGAGACGGGCATGGTAGCCTCACCGGCATAAATGGGCCTGGCCACTTCATTCTGGGATCCGTAATGGGCCGTGTAGAGGCCTTTGTCTATTGAAAGATTTGAACCTGCCTCCCATGTTGACGGCCCCGTTTAGATTTCCACGAGAAAATACAATACAGGTGAGAATTTTAATAGCGTAAATTATATTAATATAATAATCGAACAATTATAAAAAAATGATAACATCTTATATGCGTTGCAATAGTTACTCATAATGTAATGTTTTTCTTATTCAGTTTTTTTTTGTTCATTTTGCTTTTTTATTCACAATTTAATCCTTCCATGTTTAGTTTATTTAGAACTAAGTTTGAAGTGTTTTATTTCAAATGGTTTTATATACAACAATCGAGATGTTAAGAATAAATTTTGATGTTGAGTTGATGCTTGATTTGGAAAAATAAAATTCAATTTTATTTATTAAAACCAATTAAAACTTTAAAGATCGAATTACAAGAAAAGATAAAATAGTGTGCCTTTTTCATTGTAGCCACGCTATTGTTTACTCTCTCATATTTTATTGTAGATCACAATAGTGAGATTTTTTTATAAATTTTTAATTTAATCCCCAATCTTTTATTTTGCATAATTGGAACCAAATTATCGTTTAATTGCATCTTTTTTTTTTATGAAGGTTTAATTGCAAGACAGGAGACTAAAGTGCAGTGCAATAAATAAATGAAAATTGGGTCATAGGTTGAATCTTGTTTTTGGATCGATTTTTTTGCTTTCTAAGGTTAAGGATGAGTTGATCAACTTTATGAAGGGTTTTTTTTATATTTTTTAAAAACATGTTTACAATTTATATTTTACTCGTCTGCGATTTTTTTGCTTGTTTATCCTTGATTAATTTTGAATTATATCAGATTTGTTTTCTTTTTTAAGAGATTCATATTATTCATTTGTAGTTTTTATATTAAATTTATTTGTAAACATAAAAAATATTTATTTATTATGATATTTTTAACATGGATAACCTTGCATGATTTTATTTATTTTATTTTTATCAAGTAAATCTTACGTGTTTATCAACTTCTATTGCAATTTGATTTGAATAAAATTTCATTAAGCACTATCAGGTAAAACGAGTTGATTTGCCCGCTTCGCTAGGCTTTTTTATCTATGTAGAAAATTGATTGATTTTATAAATGTTGTATTTTATTATTTTAATATTTAATTGGTATAATTGTAATTGATAAAGTCTGTTAAAAATGGTTTTTTTCAACCAAAATATGATTGAATATTGCTATTGCTAAAAAACTTTTGATAAAATTTGTTAGAAAATTTGCTAAGAAGATTAAATGATTTATTAGAAATTTGTTGTCACGGATACTTTGGTAAAAAAAAAAAACAAAAAAAAAAAACCGGTAAAAAAAGAACAACTGACTTGGACACTAAAAAATAAAAAATACATGTGGAAAAAAGGTCACAGTTTCTGAAAAAGAAAAAAAAAAGAGTCTAAAATATAAATTTAACTTCAAAGACAAAGTTTTTTTTTTATAAGATTTATTCATTATATTATTATATTAAATATATTTAAGAATACTTATATTAATTTTTTTTTTCAAGAAATTGTAGGTCATTTATTTTCTCTGTTTATATATTTTTAGGCGAGACTATTAAATAAATATTAAACACATATATTTAGTCTCACATACTATATAGTGTGATCGAAATGGGAAGTGATTTTTATATTTTTTAATTGTAGAAAACCTAAGTAAATTTGTAAGAAAAAAAAGATTAGTTGCCTTTTTTCCCTACTAATATTAGATCTTACACATTATAAATAAAAATATTGAAATTTATTTTCAAAAAATAAATATAATTTTTTTGCGTGTTATAATTACTTATTTGCCGTTAAAAAAGAACAGTGTAGTTGAAACAGAAAGTGCCTTATATATTTTTTAATTGTAGATAATCTAGGCAAATTTGTTTACCTTTTGTTTTATTGAGTTGTATTTTTTCTCGGGTAATATTAGATGTTAAATATTAAAAATCCAACTTTTTGATTTTTTTTAAGAAATAAAGTTTAACAAAAGAGCACAAAATTAAAATTCAAAGCCAGTTTTTTTTTTATAAGATTTATTCATCATATTATTATATTAAATTTATTTAAGAATGCTGATATTAATTTTGTTAATAAAAAAATCCGAGGTCATTTTTTTATCTCCTTATATACTTTTAGGCGATAATATGCAATAAATATTAAAACATATAATAATGACTTGTTTGCCGTTTAAAAGGAACAGTGTAATCGAGACAAAAGTGACTTGTATCGTTTTTTAATTGCAGATAACCTAGGTAAATTTGTTTATTTGTTGTTCTTGAGTTGTCTTTTATCTTCAGTAATATTAGATATAAAATGACTATTGCTATTATTGCAAAAACAATTAAAATTATTAAATTATCCTGAAAAAAAAACACTCATAAACATTAACAAAAGAGTAAGCAAGAAAAAGAATATATTATTACTATTATTATTATTATATTATTATATTAAATATATTTAAGAATACTTATATTAATTTTTTTTTCAAGAAATTGTAGGTCATTTATTTTCTCTGTTTATATATTTTTAGGCGAGACTATTAAATAAATATTAAACACATATATTTAGTCTCACATACTATATAGTGTGATCGAAATGGGAAGTGATTTTTATATTTTTTAATTGTAGAAAACCTAAGTAAATTTGTAAGAAAAAAAAGATTAGTTGCCTTTTTTCCCTACTAATATTAGATCTTACACATTATAAATAAAAATATTGAAATTTATTTTCAAAAAATAAATATAATTTTTTTGCGTGTTATAATTACTTATTTGCCGTTAAAAAAGAACAGTGTAGTTGAAACAGAAAGTGCCTTATATATTTTTTAATTGTAGATAATCTAGGCAAATTTGTTTACCTTTTGTTTTATTGAGTTGTATTTTTTCTCGGGTAATATTAGATGTTAAATATTAAAAATCCAACTTTTTGATTTTTTTTAAGAAATAAAGTTTAACAAAAGAGCACAAAATTAAAATTCAAAGCCAGTTTTTTTTTTATAAGATTTATTCATCATATTATTATATTAAATTTATTTAAGAATGCTGATATTAATTTTGTTAATAAAAAAATCCGAGGTCATTTTTTTATCTCTTTATATACTTTTAGGCGATAATATGCAATAAATATTAAAACATATAATAATGACTTGTTTGCCGTTTAAAAGGAACAGTGTAATCGAGACAAAAGTGACTTGTATCGTTTTTTAATTGCAGATAACCTAGGTAAATTTGTTTATTTGTTGTTCTTGAGTTGTCTTTTATCTCCACTAATATTAGATATAAAATGACTATTGCTATTATTGCAAAAACAATTAAAATTATTAAATTATCCTGAAAAAAAAACACTCATAAACATTAACAAAAGAGTAAGCAAGAAAAAAAATATATTATTATTATTATTATTATTATTATTATTATGTTAATAATGGAAAATAAAACACATATTATTATTATTATTATTATTATTATTATTATTATTATTATTATGTTAATAATGGAAAATAAAACACAAATATCAATTTATCAAGGGATGAAAATCAAAAATTAAAACTATAAGGGCCAAAATGAAAATTCAATATATTATCAATTTCAATCAAAGGATCCAATTGAAGAAATCGAAACTTATGTACTGTATTTATTGAATAATTTAAACCGAATCCAAAAATTAAAAGAATGAGGACCGAACTGAAACATTGACATCCAATCAATTGCAATCGGAGGACTCAATCGAACTATATCAAAACTTATGCAACCAAAATCAGGACCAAAAACAAAATCAAAAGTCAAGGGACTGAAGTAAAAAGGTGCACAAATTGGGGGACTCTCCTGCACTTTTACGTGCAGGAGAGAGAGAGAAACGTGGTCGGCGGCTTTAACCGGTCCCCAACGCGTCCACGGGCATTGTTGGGGTAAACACGCCACCGCGGGAGGAAGAAGACGCCCAGGCGAACCGCTCTGTCCGTCGGAATCTCGTCTCCGTCCATCTTATGACGCCGCACGCGCCACCTGAACAGGGCGTGGGGCGTGAAACCGGTAGGCGCGTGTTACACACACACTGACAATTATCGGGAAAAAAATAAAAAAAGTTGGTCAATTACCGGACAGCTCCTGGCCCGAAATCAATGTTTTTGTCTTATTCAGGCCCATAACCGTAATTAGCTATTTTAAATATATTAAAAAAAACATAAACTGCGGCGGACCGGACTGGACCGGTCCGGTCCGCACGCGTGCAATGACAGGAATGACCCTGATCCTCAACGCTTTTTACCCGCAGCCTGAGCGCTATTTTGTCTTATTACCGGGGCTGAAATCGTCTGAGCACTGTTCATTAAAAAAAAAAAAAAAGGCAGGCAAACAGCCTCGATGCACGAACGCCAAATGTCCAGTCCACAGTCGATCTGAGTCACGTGCTACAGTGCTAAACCCGAGCTGTTTTAGCTCTTTTGTTAATATCCATATTATGATATTAAATATTTTAATTTATATTTGTCTCTTGATTTTTTTTTATTTTTTTTATCTAAATAAAATAATTGACCCGAAATGAGCTTGTAGGGTTTTTTTTTTACCAAACTTGACCTTTTCCCCTTATATTCTAAAATAAAATAGTTTCATAGAAAATGTTTGAGAAGTTTAGTTTTTTTTTTTCATTACTATTTTCAGCAGCTTAATAATAGATTAATATTTGATTTTATGATTGTTTATTTTTATTAATATGTAGTTAAATAAAAAATAGTTTTTCAAAAAATAAACATGATCTCTTCGAAGCCAGCAACTAGTCTCACGGGTTTGGCATGCTAGCTCAAAGTATTTGATTCATAGATTTGATGAATTTATCTATAATTATTTTTTATTAATTTTATCTTTCAATATCTGATTAGTTAAGAAATAATACGAATGTAATTCAAAAATTAGTTTAGAAAAAAAATGTTATTAAATTCATTGGAATCCATAATAAGAGTCACTTGAAAATTGATATCGAGATACTTTATTGTTGTTTTGTTCTCTAAAAATAAAGGTATTATCTTGCTTTTTTTTTTAAAAAAAAATACTGATTATTAAAATTGCATTTAAATCATGAAATTGGTTAATTTAATTTAAATTAGTTGTCAAATGATTTAATTTAAGGTGGATAAATAATTAGATTTGAATGTTTCGAGAAAATCGGTCGTTTCAAAGGATTATGAATCAATGGACTATTTTCAAACTAAAACAGATAATTATTTATTTTTATAATAAATAACATATTTATCCTGACCCAGTTTTTTTTTTTTTTGGTAAAAGGAGGGGCTGACAGCCCAAACAAAAACAAACTACAAAACAACAGAACGGGGCCTCAAAATACCCCTAGCATCCGCAACAAGAATATCTTTAAGAAAATCAGGAGCCTCATCATAGACATGGAGGCCAGAGTCAAGATTATAACTTCTGGTAGCCAGAGTATCAGCACCTTCATTTTGTTCACTGTAAATGTGCTCAATCATACAACGCCAATGATCATGAATCTTCATTTTGCAACAGGATATGATGTTGTATAGAGGGTGAGTTGATATCGTGGCAGACGTTAAAAGAATGACAGCAACAACGGAGTCACACTTGATCTCCACATCGCGGTAACCATAGTCCCATGCCAACTTAAGCCCCCAAAAAATACCCCATAATTCAGCCTCAAGAATGGAACTTGCACCCAAATTCACTGAAAATCCCTGGATCCAAGCCCCGTTTGAGTCACGTAACACACCTCCGGCACCACTAATACCCGTGACATTTATTCTACTTCCATCTGTATTAACTTTGCAAACACCAGGTCTGGGAGGTTTCCAATGAAGATAAACCACAGTGTACTCTATAGAACCTGTTTTGGGAATTTGCGCTTTATACCAATTTAAAGAATAATCAAATATTAGAGGCAAAGGCTCAACGGGCATAAGAAACCCTTGCTCAAAAATCAACTTACATCTCCATTTCCAAATAAACCGTAAGACAATTGAAAAGACCAGTTACCAAGGCAAGCCATAAGAACTAATCCTGACCCAGTTTCGATTGGAAACTATAAATTTATTTGTAAAAATATTAATTTATCTTGCTGGAGTACTAGAAACCCCAATCAAGTTTACATTCTTCTGCAGAGCTAGGTTTGACGTACAGATGATGCCGGTACGTGAGGGGGAGGACAGTGATCGCTTGTCTGACTATCAAAAATCATCCGGGGAGGAGACACGGTCACCACTCGACTCTGGGTAAAGCCGAGAGCCACATATCGGCACGTAGCCACGTGAGTGCCAAGGACTTTCGTGGCTGTAACTGATGCCACGACTACTGGACCACCATGCATTTCTTTTTCCTATCCACAACCGTACCCTAGCTGATGTGGACATTCCTATTTATTTGATTTTTTTTTTCTATCAAGAAATGTTTGCAAATAAATAACAGAAATGAACCCAGCAATTCCCTTTTAAGTTATGTAAAAAAAATTATGTTTTTTTTTTAAATTATTTTTTACATTAATATTGATTTAAAAATATTAAAAAAAATTAATTTAAAAAATTATGTCATGTATGTTCATGTTGAAATTATTTTTTGTTCAAAAATATATTAAAATAATATTTTTTAATTTTGTTTGACATCATCACATGAAAATGATCTAAAAATATAAAAAAATAATTAAAAATTAAAATTAAAATAATTTTTTTAATTTTTGTCAAAAATATTTTTAAAATATAATGACAACATACCCTAAATTTACAGAAAAAAGGAAATTTAAGCAGAATAGAGTGATGCTCCTAACGCAGGAGTTAATATATGCCATAAAAAAGAGGATAAAAATAAAATTTAATGATGGCGAAACTTATCTTCAAACAAAGCCACATCGAAAATTTGTGGCCTCATAGAAAAATACACGTGTTAAATTTAAATTTTAGTATTCATATAGAAATTAATCTAATTTCCTTTAAAATTGTTTTTGAAAAAAAAAATTATTTATTTTATTATACTCGCAGTGGCAGCTCGTAATTAATTGGACTGTTTACACGAGAAACGAACTGCGTGTACAAGGGGACAAGGCAGTTGGGGACATTCTAATTTATGTTGAAAATGGAACGTTATCTGATTTCCACCACCACAGCCACCTGATTTTGCTTCCATTTGAGGCCAGGAAGGAAACTATCACTTCATTTACTACTCACACGCTTTCCTGCACCATTGGAGTGTTGGCGGAGATAAAAAGGCTGCAATTTGCCAGCTAACAGCTTGATTACTAAAATCAAAAGCCTTATCCTAGCTTCCGGCGGCGTACGGACGTCAAGTTTCTGTGAATTACTGATTCACGAGCAAGCTGCGATGGCTGATTCACCGCCAGCAAGAGGAGTTAGCTAGCTCGCCGACCTTGAAGTTCATTTCTGTACTGTTGCTGTGATCTGAATTACGTGAGAACTTTCTCAGTTAATTTTCCCGCTCTACGCTATTTCATGCCATGCCTTTCTTTCTTATTTTTTCAAGGTCCATTTGACACGGTGCTCCCACCTCATTCTCTTTGATTTCCGGCTCAACTTTTCTATGCAAAATACATATGGCTGGGTTTTAAGGGATGCATGTAATACACACTCACACTGTTCCTTGTTCTTCAAGTAGTCGATCAAATCTTTGCAGGCTCACGAATCAATGCAAAGTTTTGTAGGATACCCACCTAAACCTTTCCAGTTTATCTTATTGTTTACGGTTTTGTGACGTAGTACTCTTTTGATCTCTACTGTGCCTTTCACAGCCATTTTTTTATAGGCAGCATTTTCCCCAGAATTTTGTGATATTTTTGATCCATGGACAGCACGCCGTGAATTCTACAGCACTGCTTGCTCGATGCTTCCTCAAGTTAATTGCTTTTGAATTCAAAATTTTCAGTCCGATCGATGTTTTCTGTTGGAAATCCAGTTCTTAGTACATAGCACTATATATCTAGCTAGCTAGCTAGGTTTCAATTTATTTTGATAGAGTATGTGCCAAGTTACTAACATGTGTAGCATTTTTCTCCGACCTGTCTTTTTCCAGAACATAGGTGATTTCTAGAGATCAGGAATTTAAATATGAACAAACCAAAGGTGAATTCTTCTACGGGCGATCAACCGCGGAGATCATTAGAGGTTTTTGATCCTCGTAATGATAATAATGTTGCTGGGACTAGATCAACAGATGTCCAAGCAGTGGAGGAGGGATCCGGATCATCTCCAACTGCTAATGCTACTTCTGGTAGTAGCAGAGTGGCTGTGAAAAAATCCAAGAGCACTTCTGATCATGATGATTCCATAACAAATCAACCGAATGAAGATCAAGTCAGCTCATCTCATCATAACAACTTATCTTCTACAGGACAATCCCCCTCCTCTTCAAATAAGATACTAACCGAAGCTAGCATTGCAAAAAGGACTGCAGAATGGGGATTGGTTGTGAGGTCAGATGTAGGAGACCGTAGTTTCAAAGCTATGGCAATTGGACCGGAACAGGAGGAAGATGGAGGAAATAGAAGCAAAAAAAACTCATTTTTTATGGAGTCGGCGAGGACATCAGAGGAAAGCGAAGCAGGAGGAATCATTCCGAGGGTATCCAAGGAGCTGAAGAACGCTCTGGCAACATTGCAGCAAACGTTTGTGGTCTCTGATGCCACCAAACCAGAATGCCCTATCATGTATGCAAGCAGTGGTTTTTTTACCATGACCGGCTATTCTTCGAAAGAAGTCATTGGAAGGAACTGGTGAGCTAGCCATCCACTACCAAGAAATTTCTTCTTCTTTTACACTTAAAAAGATTAGTAAGGTCCGCCTCTAGGACCAGGGCTGTAGCTAGATATCATTGATTACATCGAATTAGTTACTGTGATTTGGTTTTTGAAACAAATTAATCGAATATTCGTCTCGTCTCGTCGTGCGTGGATGTTGCCGATGCAGCCGGTTCCTGCAAGGCGCAGATACGGACCAAAATGAAGTGGAGAAGATAAGAGATGCCGTCAGGAATGGAACAAGTTACTGCGGGAGGCTTCTCAACTATAAGAAGAATGGCACTCCTTTCTGGAATCTTCTCACCGTCACCCCTATCAAGGATGATGGTGGCAACACTATCAAATTCATCGGGTACGCTTCGTATTGAATTTCTATCTCTTAACTGTCAGAAATTTAATTGGACGAGTTTGTATAAAATTGTATAGATTAGCAGCAAAATATTATCGTTATTTTGGTTTTGTTGAGCGCAGAATGCAGGTGGAGGTCAGCAAATATACGGAAGGTGTTAACGACAAGGCTTTGCGCCCAAATGGATTGCCTAAGTCTTTAATCCGCTATGATGGTATCTACCGTTGATTGATTTCTCCTTATTTCCGCTTTTTTATTCTTTATTAAAATAATTTCTACCTTCAAATATTCAATTTCATACGTATATCCATGAAGGTTGATGATGCATGATTCTTCTTCTTCTTGGATTTGCCAGATCGTCAGAAGGCTAAGGCTTTAGATTCCATGACTGAAGTTGTCCAAACTATCAAGCATCCCAAATCTCACTCTCTCACTGTGAGCCATTACACTTCTGACAACCTCGATTATCGTCTCCCTAAATCCATCGATTTTGACAATCTCACCGCACCGAGTAGACTCACTCCAGTTAATGTCTCTCAATCCCCCACCACCTTTCCTGACGCTGCCAAAAACTCGAGAAAATCATCTCGTATTTCCTTGATGGGGTTAGTCTGGCTGCTCCAACTTCACTCTGTTTTGCCTCACCAAGCTTTACATCTACATCAGTCTCTACAACTTTAAATAGAAATATCACTTGTGCGATATCATCCTTCCTTCTTTCTCAGGTTCAAATCTATGTCTATACGTTCTGCAGCAAAGCATGAAGAACCACCACCTCCTGAACCTGAGATTTTGATGACAAAAGACATTGAACTCTCTAACAGCTGGGACCGTGCTGAATGGGAAAGGGATACACGCCAAGGGTTTGATTTAGCTACCACATTGGAACGCATTGAAAAGAATTTTGTGATCACAGATCCTAGGCTTCCTGATAACCCCATTGTAAGGCATCCAGTCACTTTTAAGGCTTTCTTCTTACTATTTGTCTCCACATTGTCCAATACAATCTTGAATGTAGGGGTCTGTTTTGAGTACACCAGTAAAGGAATGGGCCACCTAGTCTGCTATCTAAAGCCTTCTTGCTTTCACGCCAGAGTACTATACTCAAAAGCTTTTTTCACATCAACTCATAAACTTTTAAATGAGGGGAAGAGGAGGAGCTTGTAATGTAGAAATGGATAACTCTGTCTCGTATATGTTTTCTTACATGTCTGATTGCTATACTAAATTTCATGTGTGAAGATAGAGAATAAAAGGTTTTGCAGAGCAGTAAGTGAATGACAAGAACTCAAAGATTTACATTAGTTAGTTTACTCCAGGTCAATGAAGGCATGGAATTTTGACTATTCTTCATCAAAAAAGAAGGAAATGAACTAAAGAACTGAATAGTACTATGTAGTGCTTACTCCACAACCCTGTCCCAAATGCAAGTCTCTCTGAAACGGCTAGTTAGACTTATCCACTCTCTACCTCTGTACACCACAGCCCACAGTGTGTATGCATACAAATTTGTATATGGCGTGTTGGAAACATTGAATGCGCATGGGATGTCTCATCCAAGCCAGTTAGTTGTACTGCTCCAGCTTTGCTCCACAACCTTGATGCGCTAATCCAACAAGTAAACAGAACAAGTACAATATATCATGGGCCTCTTCTGATACAATCCCCCCCATGCTCATCCCTCTTTGGAAAACTGACCAACTAACTAGCTGGATTGTGAAATCAATACATGCTTTTTAACATATTTTTTTGCATTTGAATTATCAACCCTAGTATCCATTCTTTTAAATACATGAAATAAAATATCTGCTCTTATTTCATGTTAGCATTATACTTCTTGCAAGCAAACTTAATCTGCATGTTTGCAGCCTTACACCAGCATGTTATATTAATTCAGCTTTATTGTGCAGATATTTGCTTCTGATAGCTTTCTTGAACTAACAGAATACACTCGAGAAGAAATTTTGGGAAGAAACTGTCGGTATGAAATGCAGTGCATTTGTGTCATCATTGAGTGCTATTTTCTTCTCTTTTTTGCACTAGCCTCCCACTTAATTTGCCTTCAAGTCGTACTCTATTTCTTACGTATAGTACTTATGCCCAGCATGTTCTTCTCATGTCTTTCCCAAATAAACACGATGTTACTTTGTGTTCCTCATAAATCTACCATTTCTTTAGTTTATCTGTCAATCATATGACTTAAAGAGTACCCTCGAGTGTTAATATTTTTTGAATTCTTAGGCTATAAATTTTTAACTTCTGCTAAAACTTTGAATATCATAGTTCATAGTATGAAAGAGGCAGGTAGAAAGTTAAGATAACATGTTATTACTTGCAATGTTTTCAAAACACCAGAAATGACAGGACTTCATTTACTGCTGACTGGTTTATTGGTCAAGAATAATATCAATAATAGATCTATGCTGATTCCCATGATTCTATCATGCCTATATTTCATTATTTTTTGTGGAGACACTTGCTGCTACAAATTGATCACTGGTGTTTAATATTCTTTTCTTCACAAATTATATATACATAACAGCATCAGTTTAACTCCCTTCTATTCTTTGTACCATGTACTTTGTAAGCAATTGACACACTGTTCTACTCTGCTTTTTCAATCATACAGGTTTCTTCAAGGACCTGAAACAGATCAATCAACAGTCTCAAAGGTAAGAGATGCTATAAGAGAACAAAGAGAAATCACTGTTCAGTTGATCAACTACACCAAGAGCGGTAAGTATGTGATTTCAATTTCATGATGTTGCAAATGCACACCTTTTTTAGCTGAATGTCACAGTTTTCTTATTAATCCTTGAATATTAGAAATACAATTCATCATTTGTTTCCAAATTTTCTATGATACAATCTTTGGGAGGATACGTTATTGCCCTTTATTAAAGACAGTCAATATTTTTTCAGTCACCATGATGAATTTTTATGTTTCATTACATGCAGGAAAGAAATTCTGGAACTTATTTCACTTGCAGCCTATGCGTGACCAAAAGGTATATAATTGTTATTGTAGACAATTCTTTGAGTTTCTTTGTTGATCCTGGGCTGTAATTCTTGTTGGTCTGTAGTTATTGTGCGGTTGGCACTCTAAACTAAACTGATTAATCATGTTGGTGTCTTGGCCCTTGGCCTAATCTTGTCATTTTTCATTCTTTCTTCCAGTTCTGAGACTTGCACCGACACTTCACATGCAACCATTTATCCTTTCCTGAGGTTGTCATGTGAACTGACAATCCTCTTACTGCACACTGTGCTCGTGTTCTCACCATCTCCTGCCCTTTTTTTTCATGCGTGATCCCTGTAACATACCATGTACCTCAATCATTTTTTTTGGAGGTAATGATAATCTTACCGAGGAAAACCCATCTGAATGGACTCCCTTAATCAATCTAGAACATTTGATCAGTGGACGTCCACACTTACCAAATAGATGTCCTTGGTGAATCAAGATCTCTGTTTCCTTTTCCTTGACCAATACCACTTTGGCATTATACAGTTGTTCCATATCTCGTTCTTTTTCCTGCCTCCTTCATGTGAAACTTAATCCAACAATAATTACCCTCATTTGCAAGCAATTATGTGGAATCTTGTGGTCTGATTTGTAGCTACGAGTCCCTTGTTTTTATGTAGGGTGAACTTCAATACTTCATTGGTGTTCAACTGGATGGAAGTGATCATGTGGAACCACTGCAAAACCGCCTGTCAGACGCAACAGAAAAACAAAGTGCTAAGTTGGTATGCGGTTTCTTCAGTCGCTTATCCTTTGACAATAGACATCATAGTTCATACTTGATAAGTTGATAGTGTCCACTCATTTTAGATAAGCTAAAAAATTGAACTAGCTTGCTGAAACCAGGATTCGTAATTAGTGATTTGGATAAATAGACCGGACACAGAAATAAGAGTCCCCATATTTATACTATTTGTTAATATGTCATTAGGACACTCAGAATAGCGTTAAACTGTGCCTTTGGACTACTTCTAGATATTCACTAGTTTCCTCTATGTTCTCTTCACAGTTAAGACTATGCTGTTTCACTTGTCTCCTCTTGTATTCTCTAATGACAATTGAAACCATCCACCTCACACCCTTTATCGTTTTATAAACGACTAATGTTTAGGTTTGCCAGTTTATACTTCATCTAGACTCAGTGACAAGAAAATCATAAGGAGTTAGAAACTAACCAGATTATTGTATATTTGTTGCATAAAACTATGAATTTGAATACTGTTGCGTGAAAATGTGAAATTGGGTTAGCTCTCGAACATGTTAGAAAAAACATTTTATAGTGGATCTAATGCTTGTAGAAATCTGCCACAAGCTTTTAATTCTCTTACATGTGCTTCTCTATCAGGTTAAAGCTACTGCAGAAAATGTGAATGAAGCTGTTCGAGAACTTCCTGATGCCAACTTGGTAAGGTACTCTTTCCTCTTCAGGATAGGACCGATAACTAGCTGATGTCATTTACCTTCGTCCAAATGATTCTCTGCTTTCTTTGAGCTTTCCGTGTTTTAAATTCTCAATAGCACATGGATGAATTGTGAGGATGATGATACGCAGCGTGACAGATTGCTTGGTTACTGATAATCTCTAAATCTTCCAAAACAAATGAAACGAAATGGACCATGTTCACTGCTTCAGAATTTTATGAAATCCAGAATTTTGTGTTAGGAATCACTTGAATCAAAAGCTATAGAAATCTTAATTTATGCTTAAATTACGGAAATTCCTTAAGGTCTCGGGTTCATAAATGAACATCTTAATATGTACAATTTTAGAGTCTTAGTACACAAATTGGGTTGATTTAGATACTGCATTTTGCAATGCTATTAGAAAGTCAGCTCATTTATATAGTGTGTGTTGTTTAGACTGGCGTAGTTTTTCAACAGTTAATTTATTCTGTGGCTTCCATTTTCATGCTCCCTAACAACTTTTTATGTTCTTTCTGAAAGTCATTTACTTTTTGAGAAATTGTAGTTATGTCATTGTTCAAATCATTATGCCCTATAATATTTTCCAGAGACCTGAAGATTTGTGGGCAATTCATTCTCAGCCTGTCTTTCCACGGCCTCACAAAAAGGATAGTCCTTCCTGGACTGCAATTCAGAAGGTGCTGATCCATCAAGTTAACCTACCATTCTCATACTGCAATGATATTCAATTCTACATATTGCACAATGTGCATCAATTTGTTTGGGTGAAACCTACTTCTAAAGTGAAACTCTGCAATTCATGCAGTGACACATCACGATCAGTTTTGTATTAATGCCTGATATTACAAATACTGCTTTTTTTCATGATAATTAATGTTGCTTTCTCTTTGGAAAAATAAAATGAGGAGGTGATAAGTTTCAAGATTCAAGTGCAATAAATGCTAAAGAAAGATTGTGTGCTGGTAGCGTGGTACCATCTGATATCTAGGACCAAGCAGTAGAGATACTTATCACGTGATTAAGTTCAATTAATTATGAACTCAATTTCATTTACTTAAGTGGAGGAGTGAATTAATAAATCACACCATGTGGAATTTACTACAAAGCAACAAAAATAGTAAATAATGATAAGGATTTCAGCTTCTAGATGTGAAATAATCTATGCTAGCCAACTTGCTTAGGCTCTATTTTCTTTTTGGAGACAGATAGAGAATAGTTATGCTCGTAAATCATGAAGGATATCTATAAGTCTTCCTTTTCGTTCTCTATTATTTAGATGGATTATATTGGTTGCTTTGTTGGCATTTATTATTCATTGTGTGATGAAGTGCATGTTGAATTGAACTGATTTTGCACTTTGTATTTGGTTTGTAAGAGATTCATATATTTCTTTACTGCTCTTAAATCAGAAGCAGTTTATTTATTGCTTGTCTCTTCATTGACTTTTCTTGTTTTTCATATTAAAATCCATCCATTTCGTATCAGATCACTTCCCGTGGTGAAAAGATTGGTCTACATCATTTCAAGCCCATAAAACCCTTGGGCTGTGGTGATACTGGAAGGTATTGACTTGTCCTTTTTAGGTTTTTGGTTGAAATAGGTGCATTATGAATGGATACGTGTCATGATTTATAACTTTTATTGTATTTCCAACTTCAATTGTTTTTGTTTCTCCCCTTTTCCATTATTATTTGCAGAGGTAATGTTGGTTTTGCTTGGAATCACGATGGTACCCTGGAAAGCTGTATTTGTTTGGATTAATATTGGTATTGCTTGGAGCATGATTGTACCTTGGAAACTGTTTTTGGTTTGATTAATTTTCTAGTCTCTGCTGTTAAAATTCAAGTGAAGAAGGATTGTCAAAAGTAATGAATGAGGCAACTCGTAGTTAGTAGACTTCAAAACTGTTATTAGTTTAGGTCGATGGGTTGTCATGAGAGGTTTGTTTTTTCCTTTATAATTGTAGTTTTTTTTCTTATTTCCATCAAATTTTAGTGTGTTTATGTAGACTGACAATAAGTAGTGGAAGAAAGCATACGACTGTTTTTTTCTTTATTTTTGACCACTCTAATGACAACTCTGTGCCTTTTCTTGTGCTGCCTTTCTGCTGATCGTTTTGGCTTGAACTGTGACTGGATCATTGCTTTTCATATGTGCATAGAGTTTTCCCATGTTTACGTTAAATCATTTTTATGTATTTCAGTGTGCATTTAGTAGAACTGCAAGGTGCAGGGGAGTTGTATGCCATGAAGGCAATGGAAAAATCTATGATGCTGAACCGTAACAAGGTGTGAAACCAGAAGTTATTTCTGTGATACCTCGCAACTTTTATCATTTTATTTAATATCTTATGTGACAGCACATGACTTGTGCTGCTGATATATGATGCCTGGTACTGGCTTGAGCTTTTCTTTTTTATCTTCTTGCTGTTGTTTTTGAAATGTTCCATGTTTAAACATTTTCACTGTATGAAAAGTACTTTGAGAACTTACAATTTTCTTGTCCAATCACCTTTGTTTCCTAAGTGCAAGGGTCTATACATCATTTGTGGTAGAATATTGATGCTCCTTCAGTTGTGTTTTGTTCCATGTTCAAGTAATAGAAATTTTTTCGTTGTTTATAAGATATACAAAAGTGAATTCTTTATGTGGGGAACATATAAAGTAAAAATATAAGCATGCACTTGGCTGAGAATGAAAACTACACACTTATTTTCTTATCCTTTGAAGGTTGAAAATTTAGAACCACAAATTAAGATGACACTATCTAATAGAAACTTCAAATATTAACTTGGATTCACAGAAAGCAAGCCTACATGAGCACTTCAAAACCTACCATGATCTAGTTACCACAATATCCCAGAAAGTTATGGAAACTACAACATCGTAGATCTTTCTCTGCCAAAAAAACTCATGTCTGATAACATAAAGGTATATTATCATCGCTTATTATGATTATTTTACAGGTTCATCGAGCATGCATTGAGAGGGAAATCATTTCGCACTTGGATCATCCTTTTCTTCCAACATTGTATTCTTCTTTTCAGGTATTCTTATTTGAGATACTATTTACTTTTTCCCCTACATTCAGAAATTTTAACATGCCAGCTTCCAAATTCCTATTTTCTTATTTATGAATTGTTTTTGTAATTGATGAATAGATGCTTATGTTGTCTAGTGCTGCAATCGTGCTTCTAGTTAACTATTTCTGCTGCCTAAATGGTAGAAATTTTTTGTTTGGCTGAAATGCTGGAAGTTTCAAGGGCACTTTAATTTTGGTTGCTTGTTGCCTGCTTATGGTTCTGCAGTTACTCATAGAGCCAACAAAGGGTTTGGAGAAAACAACAATAGGTTGACTTAGAGGTCCTTAATTTAGTTAAATTATAGCTCACGTTGTTGGTGGTTGTGAAGTTTGGTAAATGTTACATTGAAAATGGCCATACTTTCACAACGAGGCAGTGTTTTAACAATCCTTAATATTTAAGGTTCCATTACATTACAACTAGTGTAGATTCTCTCCCGTCATGACCAAAACAGAGGTTATGTCATGGTAATGGATGTTAAATAAAATCCCGTGGCCTTTTTCTTAAGGGTAATTTGGATAACACCTTTAAGTTATTGTAAAATTACACAAACGACCCACAAATTTAAAAATATGATTGAAACCCTTCTATATTTAAGCAAATATTACAGAACCCCTTACTAATTTTAAAATGTCCCTTTAGTATCGGTAATCTGGTTATAAAAAGGCTTCTATTGTATCTTTTAAACTTTTGGGTTATTTATCTAGTTAGGGCACAAAAGGGGTTGTTGTAATTTACCCTGCTTTTGATTAATGTTGTACACACAGGTCTACAAATCCTTACACTACTGTGTTTGTGTAAATTAATTTTGTTTTTGTTTTTAATGATTCCCACCTATGAAGCTTGAAACTGCACCATCACCTTGCTCACAATTTAGAAACCATTGAATGACTCCAGCAAATAGCTTAAAAGTTTTTGTTGGACGCTCTCAAATGAAAATACATAAATGTGCAGTGTGCACACGTCATTTAGTGCATTTTTGGAGAAGTTTCTGTGAAAAAAATGCTTGAATGCATACGCTGATCTGTCTTTATCTTATCAGACTTCTACGCACGTTTGTCTGATAACAGACTTTTTCCCTGGTGGAGAGTTATTTTCATTGCTTGACAAGCAACCCATGAAATTATTCAATGAGGAATCTTCAAGGTACTCCTAGTTCTCCATTTAATGTCTTAAAACGCCAAAGCCACTTCTTCTTTTACCATTTCCAATTATAGGATTCACACTTTTGAAACCAAAATTGTTTCCTGTGGTAGAATTTCTTTGCACTAAATGTAAGTTATGATAAGAATTTGGATTTGGTTAATGAACCTACTGGTGCAGGATTTTCTTTTGCTTTACCCACAAGCTAATTTTTAGCCCTATATTTTCCTTAATATTGAGCTCTCTTACAAAAAAATAAATAAAACAGTAATCGTGTCATATAATTTTGAAACAACCCACCCCCAAACCATATTGACCTGGCCAATATCAGCTGCTTCCTTCTGCATCACAACCTCTTATATGAACAAGCTTCTTGTTAATTGTCAACTGTTATTACTCTCCAGGTTCTATGCTGCGGAGGTTGTGATTGGCTTGGAGTATCTTCATTGTTTAGGTACTTTGTGAACAGAAACTGTATGCCTTACTCTCTGTGCTTTGGTTTAAGTTTATCATCTCATAGTTGTTTCTTCAAATCATATATCAAAAGAACACCATGAAGATGAATGCATGCAAGTGCTGTTCAGAATTCCAAGAATATTGTTAGATGTCTTAGTAGCATGATATCTTCCTAAATCTTGTTTGATTGGAGCTCAATATTGTGTGTTACCATCAATGCCAGAAAAAAATGACGTGAACTCATTTCTTCAAGTTGTCATGATTTGTAGTATGGCAAACTACAAAGGAATGAATGCAAGTGTATTCATACCTGATGCTTCTGAACATTTTGTATAAATGCTATGATGTGATGCAAATCTTTGTTTGTCTTTACCTTTCCCATTTCTCCCAAAATAAACTTGAAATGATTTTTGATGCTGAATAATGTGCTAATGGATGCAAGTTCCTTTGATGGGATTTCACAATCAAATACGCCATTGAATTCATAAGGATGATTAAACGAAGAAATACATTATCTACATTTTCCAGACAGTATGTGTAGTTTCTATCTAAGTTTCTTTAAATAGATGATTTGAATGACATTATGTCATGCTTCTATGCCAATATGGTGTTTATTTTGGGGAAACCATCTTAGTAGACACCCTAAATTTCTTGGCTGGTCTACTAACCAGAAAAGCTTAATCATCTTGTAGATGCTTAAAACAGACCAATGTTCTCTAATGATAATTATATATATTTTGCATCGATTGTATGGATTTTTTTTTCTTGTTCTTATTTTAACATCATTTTCTTATGACACTATACAGGAATAGTTTACCGGGACCTAAAGCCTGAAAATATTCTACTTCAGAAGGATGGACATATTGTCTTGAGTGACTTTGATTTGTCATTCTTGACATCCTGTAAACCACAAGTATAACACTGCCTTCCTGTTAAAAAAATCACATATTTCGTTTTTTTACATATTTGTTTTCATTTTGGCTTCCTACCTCTGGATCACTGTTATTCATTACACCAAATACATCCTATCTTCTTTAAAGATGTTTAATTAGTGGGAGGGCCATCTTCCCCTTCTTCATACTTTTCCAAATTTTTTAATCTATGTTTTTGGAAGTTATTTAAGTCTTCATTTATTGTTACATTAATTGAATGTCTTTTATGCTTTGTATTTGACACTATTCTTCTTACACTTTTACCATTTCTCAATACAATTCTGTAACTCAACCGGATATAATTCTTGCACTGAAATTGAAAATGTTTATATCGCTCAATCGCCCTAAAAAGCTGTTTGATTTTTTTTCCTCTTTAGCCATGTATGCCATGATAATACTGAAATTAGAAGTTTACAGATTTTCTAAAGCTGTATTTTGGGAATCAAGACTCATTTACATGTTCAATTCCAATGTGCTATGCAGATTATAAAGCATGCACCGCCTAATAAAAGAAGAAGATCAAGGAGTCATCCACCACCAACATTTGTCGCAGAACCAATAACTCAATCAAATTCTTTTGTTGGAACTGAAGAATATATTTCTCCGGTATGGTGAATTTAACATTTTCTGAACTTTTATACAATTATTTACTAGAAATAATCTAATGTGTGTACTACCTATGAAGTTATGTTCCACATTGTTCTAGAAAGACCGGAAGCTCTTCAGAGCAATTTTCCTATATTGAGTCTACTTTTGAGTTGTTTTATGTCCATTTATGGTGGGTTTAAAACCACCATTTGGAGGATTCAAGTGTTTCTAATTGGTTGCTAAGCTTTTAGATTTTCCTAAAGAATTTTATGTTCACGTCTCTTTCCTCCTTCAAGAAATACAGTATTTTTTTTTTAAGAACGTTTTTATTAACACTGTAATTGCTATTTTTCTTTCTTCGGAAATTCAAATCCGCACTCAAATTTTTACCATATTCTGAGATTGAATGTTTTGCTTTTGCAAGGAAATATGCATGCATGTATCAATTTTTTCTCAGCACAACTTGTAACAAAGCTTTGCATGTGCTCATTCATGTAATGTCAATCAATCAAAGAACATGTTTTATTACATGGCTAGGAATCATGCCTACCATCTCGTTGCTTTTTGATTCATATAAGATTTCTTATGAGCTTCTTGACTTCAGGAAATAATCACAGGCATGGGCCACAGCAGTGCGATTGACTGGTGGGCTCTTGGTAAGCATATCGTGCACACATGAAAAACAAGTGTTATATGTATCCCATTTTCTTCACTACTGGTTTAATTGGGTTCATTGGGACACTGTTTCTTTCCTCATTTTATTTCCTGTCATTTTCTTGCAAATATAAGCCTCCGAAGCTGCCAGTTTTATGTAACATAACCTGTTCTTGATTGATGGCATCATACTGTTTTTCTTCTTAGATTTCACCTGTGCATATTACTCAAGGTTCTTTAAGCATACCTGACAGCTTGATGATGATGTCCTCTTTTGCAATCGTGCATACCTAATAGGCTAAATGGCACGCTACTAATTGCATTCCCTGGAAAGGTTCTTTAAACATTTAACACGTTGCGCGCTGTCGAATTACTATAACTAAGTCACGTGAGATGTTACATTTTCGGTGGTTGAAACAAATAGCTAGCAAGCTGCATTTTCTGTCACTGAATGATTTATGCAGCGTGAGAAATTTTGCCTTGGTTTTTTGGCCTGCAGTAAAAGATAAATTATTTGCATTTTGAAGATAAGTGCTGATCGTGCTTAATTTGCCTCTTGAATATCATGCATTATTTGACTTGTCTCTTTTCTCATGATTTTTGTGTTTTGTTTATTACTCTGGAATTCAGGTATTTTGTTGTATGAGATGCTATATGGCCGTACACCTTTCAGGGGAAAGAACAGGCAAAAGACATTTGCCAACATTTTGCACAAAGATCTCACCTTTCCAAGCAGCATCCCTGTAAGATCTTGAACTTGCAATATGCTATCATAAATGAGTGAGATAGTATTTATGTTTCTATTTAGTTCTTGAGATATTGCCAACGTTGGTGGCACCAGGAACTTCTGTTTCCTAGGAAGCAGTACTCACCCGAAACTTTTACACTTGAACCCGAAATATCTTTAAAAAAATGGAAAGAAAGGTTTTTGCTCTTAATTGGTGCTTCTCTTGTCCTGTAAAAGAAGTCTATATTTGAGATTTTGTCTGTCCCACAATTTGAAAAAGAAACATTTACTTCTGTATTCTGTTCTAACACCCTTTATATGATGATGGTTTCTTTTTCTGGGTGACATCTAATAACTTAATTTGTTGCATGTACTAGTTTACTTTTTGAAAACACAATAGGGGGACATTGAATCATTCACTGATCTAAAAAAGAACTCTAGGTCGGGGATGATCGGAGTAAAATTTGAAATCAGATCTCTCTATCCTTTTGTCCATGCCAGTATTAATCTAAAAAACTTCTGAACTAATAATTTTCTCACTGACCTATCTTGATGTTCCAGGTTAGTCTAGCTGCCAGACAATTGATCAACGCGTTGCTGAACAGAGACCCTTCCATCCGATTAGGATCAAAAACTGGTGCTAATGAAATCAAACAACATCCATTTTTCCGCGGAATCAATTGGCCTCTCATACGCTGCATGGTAGTAGTACTCCCATCTATGTTTGAGGAACAATTCTTTCCCATAACAATGCTCGCTTTTGGTTCTGGAAATAGCAATATTGATTAAGCCTGGCTAAATTTCTTGAATGCTGTATCTGTGCAGAAACCACCACACCTGGATGCGCCGCTGCAATTAATCGGAAAAGATCCGAAGGCCAAGGAGGCTACGTGGGAAGATGATGGCGTGCTTGTACAGTCTATGGACATAGATATTTTTTAAAGGTTGGACCAAACTATTGTTTTATCAACTCAGAGAAGCAGTAATTCTCTCCACTGCTAATTCTTGAATCTTTTTTTCTGCCATCCAATGCATATATTCAGTTTTCAAAAGTGCTTTCTTCTGCAATTATCCCTCATAATTTTTTTTATTTTTGTGTGTCCATTGTGCAGGAGCACTGCTTTTTTAAAGCCTTGTAAATGAGATTTTGTGGTATGCAATGTTCTTGATGAAGGGAAAATTTGAGCTACCTCAATTTTCTTGTGGGGCCCATGGATTCGGGGCAAGGATATTGGTAGCTGGAAGATAACCCAAAATAAAAGGGCCTAGCCAGCCCAGTAAAATGCTACTTAGCTCTCTATGGCTTCAATTAATAGCCCAGTAAAATGCTAATATATTATAATAATATATGGTTTTTATTTTAAATTTTTTTTATTTTTGACACTTGACATATTATTAAAACTATAATCTTTAACCTGACCTGGTGGTCGACCGAACCCAATGCCATGGTCATGGGTTTTATTTTGTATATAAATAAATAATGGGTTACAATCAAGTTTATGATCTGATTTTTTCAGGTTAACTTGGTTACATCTTGTTATTTTTTTTTTAAACTTTATCGCTTTTGGGGTAAATTGGGTATCGGGTTGACATGTTAGGCTTGACCGAGTTCTACAACTATGATAAAAACAATTCAAATACATGAATTTTTTTTAATTTAAAACTAAAAAAATATTTCAAAATTACTTTGGACAAAATGCTAAACAATACCTCTCACACAAAAAAATTACTTTTTATTACTTACTTTTATTTTCTGAGTTTTTATGCCCCTACAATCCAATTGAACTGGGCTGCTTTTCTTACAGCTCCCACCATCGAGATCAAACCCAAATGATCAAATTAGATGCACAAGAGGGTATAACATGGACCAAAAATTTGTGTAAGAAATCAATTAGACAAACAGATGAAAGGACAACGACGAACAGCTAAAAGTTAATCATCATCATCATCAATGGAGGTCCTGCAAAGTGGGCAGGTAAAATGATCACGCTGTATCCATTTGTCGATGCAATCCATATGGAAGACGTGCATACACCTCGAGAGTTGGCTCACCGCATCTTCTTCCTCCATTTCCACAAGGCAAATGGAACAGGACTCATCCTTCTTCTGCACCTTTTCAAACCTGCAGGCCACCGGAAGAGGCTGCTGCCGGGACCTCCTCCGGCTGCAGCAGTACCCAGATTCTACCGGCTCAAGCCTGCTACTAGTACTAGGACCGATGAGCAGTACTATGATACTAAAAAGAGCCTGTTTGATCTGACGGAGTGGGATAAGAATGCAGGTGTAAAATATAATTGTAGCCATGCATATACCTGAAGACTGCTGAGAATGCATCAGTACTGAAATCATATTGTTGTTGCTGCTGATCATCAGAGTTTATATCTTTAATGGAAGATCGAGATCCATTCAGTATATATAGGGAGAACAACAGGCTGCATTCCTTCATTGAATTAGCCCGAGAGAGAGAGAGAGAGAGAGAGAGAGAGAGAGAGAGAGAGAGAGTGCTGCAACTTATTTCCTGAAAACGGCGGAGTTGAAGGGCCGGCGCCGACCCCAGATTCTCGCATGATTATTTAACGCCACCGCGCTTCTCATGATTTTGATTATTATTATGCTAATGTGTTTGTGTAGGTGTCACCCTTCCGGTTTAGTTTATGTATTCTAGTCAGGAACCTAAAAACTATTCATGGGTGGCTGAGTTGGCGAAAACTGAGGCCGAGAAGTATTATTATGGTGTTTGTATAGTTGTGGTTATTTTTAAAAATAATTTTTATTTACACACACTATATACAAACACCATGAGATTATGAGGGTGTTTGACACTGCATTTCAAAAATATTTTTGATTTTTTTTTTTACATTTTAAATTAAAAAAATTAGTGTTTTTAGATCATTTTCATGTGCTGATAACAAAAATAATTTTTAAAAATTAAAAAAATATTATTTTAATGTATTTATAAACACAAAATATTTTAAAAAATAACTGCAATTACAATCCAAAACAATCACTATTTCAGACCCAAATTGCTCGGCAATAGGCTCCAGACTCGCACAGCTAATATTTTGTTTGCATCTGTTGTATATAAAGGTCAGACTCACAATATGGATCATTGTAATTTAATTATTTTTAAAAAGGAAGAAGTCAATATAAAAGAACATGCAAAATGGCATCCTTAAATTCCTAGAAACATTGTTATTCGAAATCAAATTCATTTTTTTATTATTTTTTCCCTTTTTTAAATAATATTTGCTGATTTTTTTAATATTTTGAATGAATGTTTCGAGAGTCAATAGTTGGACTCAACCCAGTCACCATTATAATATGGATTTTTATTTTTATTTTTATTGTCTATACAGCGAGTATAATATGGAGAGGGGAGAAGTCCAGAGCCGAAGGACCTGTTGACTTGAGGCAGATAGAAAAAAGAAAAATAAGGCCGACCAAATCTGAAAAGATCTTTTACAAAATTGATAAGAATTATTAATTTGACTTATGAAATAAGGCATCAGGCCTGCTCATTATTACAATCTGCAACACGCATTTCCCTCCTCCAATTTAACAATAACCGACCACGTCTCCTACAATGCCCCCCCAATCTCTTTTATAATAATAATAATAATTATTATTATTATTATTATTATTATTATTATATATATATATATATATGTATGTATGTATATATCTATGTTTTTTTAGCATATTTTTTTAAATAGGATAATCAAAAATAAAATTGAAAAATTTATGTATATCTATAATAAAAAGTTGAGAACTACGTGTGTTAATAAATAAATAAATAAAGATATACATCGAGATATTTAATCTCACAACTCATATGTTTGACAAACTGTGTTTAACGACTTTATTAACCAAAAATATTTTTTTATTTAATTAAATTATAATAAAAATAGAAAGACATGGAATTCATTAAATAAAATAAACATGCAAACAAATTATGTAAGTTTAAATATATTAGAAATATTATATGAAAATAAATACCTTAACATGCAACCCTTTATAACATGTTTTTTTTACATAAAAAATATTACATGTAAATGAAAAGGTTTACAAAAATATACAATTAAATAAATATTTAAAGTATTATCTGAAAATAGATACCTTTTATCACTTTTCAATATTTTTCATCCATAAAAAATATTAAATATAAATAAAAACTTACAAACATATCTAATTAAATTTTTTTCATTAACAATAGGCCCACAATAAAATAAGAGGATGAACAATATCCTGTGTGTACACAATATTTATCCTATGCCTTTTAGATTTTTAGTTAATTATTATTATTAATAATCAAATTTAATACCAGACGCAAAACATCACCCAGTTAGCAATCTAATTACTATTTTGCATTTCAGTCCAATAATATTTTCGAATGTTTTTTAGTTTTAAATTATTATTTTATTTATTTTTGAAATATTTTGATATAATAAAACCATTTAAAGAAAATAAATATTAATAAAAATTCACTAAAACATTTTCAGCCAAAACGCTTAATTTTGTGCTTCGACGAATTTGATTTTTTTGATACACAGATCCTTATCAAATTTTCCTAAAACCTTTAACAGTTATCTTGACATGATTTTAAAATATAACTTGAATTTTTATTTATTTTTTTATTTTTTTATTTTTTTATCCAGAGACAAAAGTTAAATTTACTTTTACAAGTATATATTTAGTGAAAATGATTTCAGTTAATTTGTTTTAATAAAAGATGTCGTATAAGTTATAATTTATCAGGCAAACCCTAAAAAAATATATCAAATCAGAATTTTAACTCAGTTTTAAAACAAACTTCTGATTTTGAAGCCCAAATTTCATCCTCATCTGTAGGCCCCGCAACTCTACGCCTCTGTATTTTTCAAAGCATAAATCATCTCGGCACTCCATGCTCTGCTTCTGTGCAGCATAAATCACTCTTGCTGGGATCGACCTTGTATCCATCATTTTCTGCAACTCCATGCTTTCATCTATTCAATCTTTTTCTTTTCTTTTCATCCCAGCACTTGCAAGTTATGATGGAATTGCTGCAATCCACCCCAAAAGCAACACACAAACAATTAGAAGTCCTGCAAGATGTTCTTTCCGCTTGTTTTTTCACCTTACCTCTCCAGAGTAACGAGTTGAGTGTGTCGACTCGGAATAGGGAGTGGCCGTACCTGCCTGCAATTAAAAGTCCTTTCAAAATTAAGAATCTCATACAAAAATATTGGCTTTCCTCACGCCCTGCAAGTTATCAAAGCACGTACAAACTCATATGGTTTCTTGACTTTGTCGTTCAGCAAATTTATATCATGAATCCATACCACATGGTCAAAATTACAAGCCAGCATTGATTACAAATTCATAATGCCTTTCACATTACAAAAGCAAGATATTGCAAGTGCATATTGTTTGAAGATGGTAACTTTACATGTAGCATTTCACAAAGCAGAGATTTCCAATGAGTGATGTCAGCCTTGTTATCTTGTTAGTTACTAGCCGTTAGAATTTTCAGTTATCAAGTAACTATTAACTGGAAGACTATTTGTTAGATTAGAGATTGTAATTCCAGTAGGGGAGGTGGTGGTGAAGTTAAACCTTTAATTGGTGTGATTCTAATATGGGAGAGATTCCTTGGGCGGTGTGAGGCTACTAGTTACCTATCCATGTAATTCTGCATATGCAATAAAATCTGTTGGACAAAAATGCTTAAAATATACTCTTTTTATTTTTATTTTTGTCTCTTCAAATAGCACACCCGTTGGAGTTGCTCTTAGAGCATCTCCAAGGGGTGTGCCATCAGAAGAAACAAAAATAAAAAAAGTATATTTTTGGTATTTTTATGTAATTTTCTTCTCTCCAACGAAAAAACTATTTTGATAGCCACTCATTATAGCTTTCACTCTTAAGACAAAACAAAAGAAAACAATTTAAATTAAATTAATAAGTAACTAAATAGATTAAAAAGCAAAATTAAATATAGATAAGAAAAAATAAACAAATAGGGCAAAACATAAATAAGTTAAAAAAGGAAACACCCAACATAAAAAGAAAAACTTCAAGCAATGCTAGCCTTAATGCCTTGGTGCATCTTCAATAGTAAAAGTCATTTTAGAGAGCTAAATTGATAAAATAATTTTTTGAATAGTATAAATATAGCTTTTTTGTTTATGTATATTCCAATGGTAAAAGCCATTTAGAAGAGCTATTTTTTATATATCATTTATATATCGTGTAATTATTTTGTATATAATATAATTATACAATTAATATGAGTAATTTATATAATTAAATAATTGCTTTTAAAAAACCCTCCAACATTATAATTATTAATTTTATTTAAATAAAAAAATCAAATTTGAAATAAAAATTCACAACATTATCATAATTAACACAATAAACAATATGAAAAGTTAGGTTTTTTTATAGTATTGAAAAGATGAAAAGCACAAGCAACAGCTAATGAGAATAGAAAAGAAATATAAGAGAAAAGCAACAGCACAAACAATATGTATTGATATATATATATATTCCAATATATTTTTTTAGAAAAACACTATAAAAAAAAAAGGAACACAATAACAATAAAGAGAAACCTTTTTCTTGAAAAGCACCAGCACAACAAAGAAAGGCCTATAAAATTAATGAACAATATTATAACTTTTTTATTTGAAGTTGTTACAAATAGCAACTCATGTAGGGAAAAACTATTTTGGCTATCAAAATAGCTTTCTTGTTGGAGAGAAAAAAATTGGACAAAAATGCTAAAAATACACTTTTTTTATTTTTGTCTCTTCTAATAGCACACCCGTTGGAGTTGCTCTTGGAGCATCTCCAAGGGGTATACCATCAGAAGAAACAAAAAAAAAATATATTTTTAGCATTTTTATTTAATTTTTCATTTTCCAAAGGAAAACTATTTTGATAGCCAAAATAGTTATTCCCTACGGGAACTGCTATTTGTAGCAACTTAAATAAAAAAGTTATAATACTATTCACTGGAAATAATACTGCTACATGAGGTGAAACATCGACTTGTTAGTTTTTTTTGCTCCGTAGGTGAAAACTAATGTTGTATCCGTATTAATTATAATAATGTTGTGATTTTTTATTTCAAATTTAACTTTTATTAATTATATTATATACAAAATAATTACACTATATTTATAAATAATATACAAAAAACTGATTTTTCTAAATGACTTTTACCATTGGAATACACATAAACAAAAAAGCTATATTTACATTATTCAAAAAACCATTCCATCAAATTAGCTCTCTAAAATGTTTTTTTTTTTTCATTAGAGTTGCTCAGAGCAAGTTCAATGCTAAAAGTCATTTTAGAGAGCTAAATCTCTAAAATAGCTTTTTGAATAGTATATATATGGCTTTTTTGTTGATATGTACTCCAATGGTAAAAGACATTTAGAAGAACCATTTTATATTATTTTAAACATAGTGCAATTATTTGTATATAATTTAATTATGCAATTAATTATACAATTAATTGGAGTAAATTATATAATTAAATAATTGCTTTTAAAAAACACTTCAACAATAATTTTTTTTTAATTATATTTAAATAAAAAAATGAATTTAAAATAAAAAACCCGCAATCTAAAAAAAACAATTATCAATTACTAAAATTAACCCACTAAATGCCCGAGGCTAATAAAAGACCTCACCGAAATGCCTAGACAAGCTCCGCTAGACAACACTGCACAAGTTGACTGCCAGGATTAAGAGGAAGCCAACAATACAGAGTAGAGTAGAGGAAGAAAATTAAAATAGAAAACTTACAAATCATTATCCTAGCACAAGATCCAACAATACAGAGTAGAGGAAGAAAATTGAAGAAAGAAAACTTACAAAGCGAAAAGTCAAAATGGTTTTTGTGAAGGTTTCTTCCCAAAAATAGCATCCCAAACAGAGGAAGAAAGTGGCTTGTTTTTGTCCAAAAAGTCTCTTACGGCTTTGTCATGAACATGGAATCCCTTTTGGCGCAATGTTCCAATAACAGTCCTGGCTTCTTCGACTCCCTTTTCCCTACACAAGCCATCAATCAATCCAACAAAGGTGGTAACATTGGGAGAGTGACCAAGCTCCAGCATTTCAAAACAGAAGTCGATAGCATCATCAAGGAGGTTACATTTTGAGAGTCCCTGAATCAATACCGCGTAGCTGAAAGCATTAGGAGTGATGCCATTGGACTGCATTTTCCTGAAAACCCTCTTGGCATCATCCAACTTGTGGGCTTTGCAAAAGCCATCAACAACAGCAGTGTAAATAACAACTTCAGGGATGGTGCCTTTCTCGCGCATAGTGCCGAAGAGTTTCAAGGCTTCTTGTACAAGGCCATCTTTGCAAAGGCCATCAAGCATGGCGACAGCATTGGGGATGAGCCCAGTTTCCTTCATTTTGTTGAAGATTTGTTCCGCATCTTGTGAGGGCTCGGAAGTGGAGGCGCTGCTTCCTTGTTCATTTTTAGGAGCAGCAGCAGCATTAGTATCATCAGCGGAGGCGGCGGCATCCTTGTTGATGTTGTTGTCATTGTCAGGACGAAGCTTGAATTTATCGAGAAAAGCATCATCAGAGATATGATTAAATTCATGAGTTTGGGGCTGGGGGTTAAAAGGAGAGGTTGTTGAGGGAGGGGGAGATGATTGAGGGCGGGGGGGCCTGTTAGTGCTGTTGTTAAAGTTAGGTCCTCTTCCTCCTCTATTGCTAGAGCTTTGATTACTGTTAAAGCTAGATCCTCCTCCTCCTCCACCTCCTCCTCCTCCTCTATTGCTAGAGCTACGATCACTGTTGAAGTTAGGTCTGTCACCTCTTAAAGGCCTGTTTGGTAAGGGATCTGGAGGATTCTGACTCTGCGGTCTCCTTTCTTTTTCATCATCGAAATTGAAACCACCAGCAGCAGTTGATCCTTTAATGGAGCTGCTGAAACGACGCAGAATTTGAGACAGAGAAGTGAGCGAATGAGAATGTAGCTTCAAGACTCGAAACTGAGATGATGACGATGATGCCATTGCCCGGATGGATGGATTGATTCGATTTGATTTTGAAGAACGACAGAAACAAAGAGTGAAAGAGGGGTTTTAATTTTATGTTTAGGGTTTTTGACAACACACGCAACGAGCATTGCAAAACGATCCAGATAAGAGGCGAGGAGGCCAAATTGGTATTTCCACAGGAATTGCAAGGGCAATCGCGGTACTTTCCTTATCCTTGGGCTGGGCTGGGATGGGCTGGGATGGGCTGGGATGGGCTGGGCTAGTTCCGCTACTAGTAGCGGACTACAGATTGGCTGGAATAGAAAAACGACAGAAACAGTCGTAAGAAGAAGAAGAAGAAGATAAGGCAAATGCAAACTCAGAACTTATTATTATTTAAAATCAAAAGCCGCTCCCCTCCCCTCACACACTCACAGTCTGAGTGATAAACCTGCTCATGTCATGCTCTCTAGGTCAGGCCTCTCTCTCATCTTCATCTTACTGTCTTTTCTTTTTATTTCATTTATTTTTCAGATGTGGTGCTGCGAAATGGATTTGGAATGGGGATTCTCTGTATTACTTTTTTTTTTTTTTTTATCATCCCTGGTTTAAATTCTTTCAAGTTATTGCAGTGCTCATTGACAGTCAGAGAGCTGTTTGACACTATAAATTACTTGTTTTTTTGGGCTCTTTCCTCTTAGAACATCGCTTATTTGCCTTCTCTTTGTTTCAATTCAGCTGCAATTGACCTGTTATGAAAGTAAATAGCGTAAAGTAAATGTAAAACCACACAACACCCGAAGGGATAATCTTGCCATCCAATTCATACACCATTTTCATGTCAGATTCGGAAACTTTTAGAAATTATTACTTGCCATGTTTGATGCATTGCAATGCTAAAACTACCAGCCTCGGCGAGGCCAGCCCAATCCAAATTATTTAGTTAATCTGCAATCCCCACTTACTTAATATGATGACCGCCGCCTTCCACACTGCACCATTCAAATTCTTTGCTCATTTCTAGTAACGTTATCTTCATCCCTTGATGTTCTAATTCATTTCCCCTTCTCTCTGTTTTCTCCTCCCACTACTATACTCTTGTAATAATCACAATCGCTTGTTTTCTTCTCAGCCGATATGGAAATTGCCACCTCTCAAAATGGTAACAGCAGCCTTCTCTGGTTCTTCAGGGATAGAGGTTTTGATGACAACGCCATCCATGAAATGTTCCGAAAGTGCAAGCGCCTACAAGGCACCCAGAGGGATAGGGCATCTGAAAACTGGGCTTACCTGAAAACCGTTGGCATTCACGAGAGAAAAATCCCTTCAATTATTTCAAAGTGTCCCAAAATACTTACTCTTGATCTCAATGAGAAGCTCATCCCCATGGTTGAGTGTCTGACTACCCTTGGTTCTAAACCACATGAAGTTGCTTCCGCCATTACCAAATTCCCTCACATACTGTCTCATAGTGTTGAAGAGAAGCTCTGCCCCCTTTTGGCATTCTTTCAGGCACTAGGGGTCCCTGAAAAGCAACTCGGCAGGATTTTATTGCTCAACCCAAGGCTTGTCAGCTACAGCATTGATTCCAAGCTCACTGAATTTGTTGATTTTCTTGCTTCTCTTGGCCTTACGAAAGATGGGATGATTGGTAAAGTCTTGGTGAAGCACCCCTTTATAATGGGCTATGGTGTTGAAAAGAGGCTACGCCCCACTTCAGAGTTTCTCAAGTCAGTTGGACTGACAGAGCTGGATCTTCGAACGGTGGTCTTGAACTTCCCTGAAGTTCTTTGTAGAGATGTCGACAAGATTCTGAAACCCAATTTTGCATATCTAAGTAGATGTGGATTTAATGATAGACAAATAGCAGCTTTGGTGACTGGTTACCCCCCTATTTTGATCAAGAGTATCAGGAATTCACTGGAACCTCATATTAAGTTCTTGGTGGAAGTAATGGGAAGGCAAATAGATGAAGTTGTTGATTACCCCACCTTCTTTCAGCATGGTTTGAAGAAGACCCTGGAGTCGAGGCACAAACTTTTGAAACAGAGGAAACTAGATTGTAGCTTGAGTGATATGCTGGGATGTAATCAAAAGAAGTTCCTGATGAAGTATGCCTTGCTTCAAGGATCTGCCTGAGATATTTGTTTGTTCTTGCACCTCTAGGTGAACTTCATCTTTAGACCAAATTCAACTCTTATGAGGATGCAGAGCAATGGGAACTCGAGTTTTTTTTTTTTTTTTTCATTTGTTTGAAATTTACTATAACGGGACATATATTTGCTAATGATCTGATCCAGCGTTATCAATGTTAATCAATTCTGGCACATTGATCACAAGGTGCTTGCTAACTGATATGGACGTGATGTACTGCAATCTTATTGTTTTCTTTACAATAATGTTTGAAATGGCGGCAATTAAACTACGACAAATAACAGTTCCTGGAAATCAGACATATTTACAGTGTTTTGATCCCAAATTATTACAAGTATTGATCAACAGGACTGTAGGGTGATTGTTAGAAAATGAAGACCCAGCGGAGACACAAACCCCAGCACCAATCTTCCACCATTTCTCGTCATTTTCGTCATCGGGTTGATTATTTATCTGTAAGCTTCATTTCAGTACAGTTTAATTCAATCCGTGGATCACCAGTGAAAGCAGCAAAACCAAAGTAGGATTCTTGTTTCAGATACTCTTTGAGGTTATGATCTGGAACTTCGATGTCATCTTGCTTTTCCGAGTCAAACTCTATAGCAACAGTGTGGTTTGCAGTGTTACCATCAGTGGAGGCATTGGTCAGGCCCGTGACTTGCTTCGGGAATGCTAAGAGCTATAAGAAAAGCCAAGCCAGTACGAGCCTCCCGATCTTTTTGTCTGAAAATGTTAATGACGGGGATGAGATGATAATTTTACCATCTTCTCTCTTGTATATATACATATACATATAGAAGCCAGTTTGGAAATGAAGATGGAGAAATCACAGGGAGATTATGACGGGGGATGTTTGACTGTTACTTGTCGCTCAAGTCTGCCTGTGTTTAGTGTCATCACTTTGAAATTGGAAGATCGATTGCTCAAATAAAGCATGAGCTATACAGGAAAGATTTTACGTGTTTTTTTCTTTTCTGAGTCGGTCCGCATAAATACACATCCCTTCTTTTGTTTGTTTTCCAAGCAATACAAGGAATGGGGCCGGCAAACCCATTTGACCTTTGAGCAGCAGTTCAAGTTTCAGAAATTAAGCAATTTGGCATGAAATTGCTTGCAGAGAAAAAACAGAAATTAAGATCGTATCCTATCATCCTGTTCATTTCATTGAAGTTTCTGTGCAGGGTATACAAGCTAAGATTTTGAAGAAGGAATCCCGTTTGACTTTTACTGATCTCCATGATAATGCATATATAGCTTGTTCCCCGTCTCCAATTTTAGTGTATTTTTTAGTATGGTTGAGGTTATTTTTAAAAGTATTTTTTGTTTATAAATACATTAAAATGATCTAAAAATACCAAAAAAAATTAACTAATAAAGTACCAAACACCAGCTTAGACATGCAAGAACCACCATTACCCTCATAATAACCTTTGAAAAGAATACATTCGGACAAGAGGAAATGATATTTTATTTTTATTATCGGTACCGAAGCGCAGTATACGTTTTCTGCTCTTGAAAAGCATGCACGTATATGTATACTTTTCAAGAAGAAGAAAGGAAAATTCAAATTTCACACAGAAAGTGTATATATATATATCATGATAGCTTTCAAGAAATAAGGTTACATCCAGACACACACACAGACAGGAAATTAAGGGTAACAAACCAAGCACAAGAGCATTAATTATTATGACTATAAACAAAAAACAGTAATTAAACTAGCTACATATATATATATATAAGTATTATATTGGTCTGCTTGTTCTGCTCAGTCATATGTTAGAGTTACTTGGATATGAAACCTTCAACGACTGCAGCAATAATAGATGTAGGATCTCCCAGGATAGCCGAGACAATGAGCCGAATGGCACCACCAGCCATCTTGCAGCACCTCCTAATCTTTCCACCTCTAATTCCGCCGTGATTCTTTGCCAGTGCCGCCTCGAGGCTCGGGATCCTCGTCTGTATCTCTCTGACCTTGTTTTTATCCACTTTGAGATACATGGCTTCCCAGCTCTCCACCAGCAGCTCCTTGACGCATGACAGATGAAGATTATACGTCTCGCAGCGAGACCTGTACGACCACCCTGGTCCTTTGCCGCCACATCGGTGGCATGCGCCGGCGAGCTTGTGACACAGGTAGAGATTGTGCTCGCCGTCGTCGAGAACTTGAGGGAGGTTTGCGCAGCAAGGATGGAGATCAAACCCACATCGCTTGCAGTGGTAGACGAAGCCCAGAACTTCATTTCTACACGCGTCGCAGATCCTCTTCTCCTCGCCAGGAGGGTGGTGGTGAAATTCGAAAATGCATTTTCTGTAGAAGGAGATGTTGATGATAGGAGTTGCCACAGCGCATACCTTGTGCAGGTCAAATTGATTATCAGAATTACAGTATTCCTGGTGGCAACTGTATTTGAGACCAATGCCAGCTTCCTTGCACCCATCACAAGTGAACGGGATTTCTGTGTATTCAAGTTTTAGCTTGTGGTGTGGGTGGATGGGATGAGAGATTTCTTTTTCACTAATCTTCATGGTTTTCTTTAATCAATCGCATCCCCTGTTCTTCAACTTCTGTTAAGAAGAAGCGACGATTGTCTATTTATATAGACACGGACACGCAGATGCAGGCACGCATGTATATTTTGAAGAGGATCATAATTAAAGCTGAAAATAATAATATAAATCATATTCTGGACTCACCTAATAGTTTAAGTTTTCAAATGAGACAGTTTCTTAACGTGATTTTAGAGTCTTGATAACCCAACGGTCACGAGTTCGAATTTCATCCCCCATTCGATTCGATAAAAATCAAGCAGAAGGTAATATGAGTCTGTTCAAGTTTCAAATCCAAAAAGCTTTCACTTAATAGAATATGTTAGAAAATAATATAAATCATTCTTTGAAATTTCACCTTATAATTTAAATTTTTTAATAAGATGATTACTTAACACTCTACATTAGAAGGCTATATACGTGCAGGATGCTTCTTTTAACTTTAAAAAAGATGAAAATAATGGAATAATTTCAACAGTAATTGATATCTAGATAGATTAAAGGTTGATACTTTGCTCAATTTTCACAAGTAGAGAATAACCTGGGTGCTGTAGTTTTACGTACAGCAAATTATATAAGCTCTCATGACGAGGGGAGCTCAAGAAAGCTGGAATCTAATGCCAAAGATCGGCAGGGAGGGATCATACTATGGTACTCATGACTTAATGACTTGTAGAAAGAAATGAATTTTTACATCCTTGGCAGTGAAGTTATTGACTGTATTGATGATCAGTTTCAAACTTAAGGATTGATCATTATAAACTATATGGAATCGACCGTTATTAATAAATATATGCATGCATGTTTATGCTTTAATATATCAATCACACTTTTTTTTTTCTTGGTCAATGATTAAATATCATACATATGAATTTATTGATATATATATATATCCTTCAAAATTTGGTTTATATTTGAAAACTGATCTTCCTACCTTCTGTTTTTTTCCTTCTTTATTCTCTATATAGTTATCTTAATTATATGTCCACGATTGTGGGGGTTGGAGGTTAACCCGAGTTGGCTTTATTTCCCCGTTACTATGAGTTAATCTCGGTTTCATGGCTAGAGTCACTACTTATAAAAATTAATATGTACTGACTTTTTTTAATTTTTTAAATACTTTATTTCAATTTTATTCTTCAATATGTTTTAAAATATAATTTTTATTTGTTTTTCTTTTCTTTGACCTTGAGTTATTCTATAATAAAATCTCATGTTTTTTTTTTTTTTTTAATGTGATCACCCTAGTATCACGACCGGGTCAAAGATTTTGCATCTTGATCGAGGTGGGCTTGGATCAAGTTTTTTCAATTTTTTTTTTTTGTATTTTTTTCCATGAGATTATCTCAATTTTATATTTATGATCACGATGCTGGAGACTTAACCCGGTTTAAACGTGGTTTTTTGTTGCTATTTTTCCAGGTTATTTATTATTGTTATATATTTTTTTAATCACATTACATAAATTACTATTAATTGAACCAATAACTTTTAGACTCGTATATTATTCGTAAACAACGAGAAAAACTTGACCGCCATGCAACATAGCATACGCACAAATATAGCATGTATGTGTGTGTGTAACTGTGTATAGATTTCCCCGTACAGTAGCGCGAGGTGCGAGCATAAAGATTTTCCGTACAGTGAGGAGGGAGTAAAGAGAGAAAAGTAGGTTGCCGGAGATCTCGCCGTACAGTGAGGAGGGAAAAAAGAAGGATGTCCGGCAGAGTCAGGTGACATCCAAGTACACCTGGAGATTATATTCTAAAGAAAATCTATGCTGTCCTAATTGAAAAGATAAAGCAGTGCAGGAAAAGAGGGGGTTTTGAGGGGCCCTTATCCTAAGCACTTCGCTAATTCAAATTCATTTCATGAAAAAACAAATAAAGCAAGATGATGACATCATCGATTGCAAGCTCACTCTAGCCTCATCAGTACTTCGTTTATGGGAAAGAATATGTATGTATGTGTGCGTATGTATGTATGTGTGTGTATACATGCACGCACAGGGGTATATATGTATATATACATGCATGCATAGAGGTATACGTGGACAGGATTTCACCTTCACGCTTTCAGATTTTATATATATAAGATAGTCATTTACTTGTGTTTCGTAGCGGCCGAAATTATAGTTTTTCCAATATAAAAAATATTAATTGTGTGAGTTTTTTTTATGATATAAATTTGGACAAGATAATAAATCCATGCAGAATTCCTATGGAGTGTGAGTCCTATAAATTATATGAATTTTAAATTGATTAAAATTTATGTGGTTAGTAATTTTCAACAAAATTACCAACATAAAAATATTATCTTTATTAAAAAAAATGTTGAATTATGTTTTTTTTTCTTACTATGAACTGTTTTTTTGACTTTTGTGAGGGTTTGCAAGTATCGGTGATTATAGTTCATTCTGTTAAGGTTTTGACCAGATTTTTCTGCAGGTGAATTGGATATCCCTGTTAAACTTAACCTTAGTGCAGAAAATCACAAAGCAGATTTTGTTATGATTGTTCGCTCTGGATAGAGAGAGCAGCAATTGCCACATGTATGGACACGTAATGCAAGAGAAGTCACGAGACATTCCTAGCCAAAAACACTCCTAGCCATCGCGAGACATTCTCAGGATCATTAAGGCCAAACTTGTCTACGCACTACTAAAATCCACAGTAAATTACCTCAAAAGCTACAGTGTATCATACAGTAAACACAACCACCCATTTTATTCTTTAGTTAGTGATTGTTTGAGAGTGCAGTTGAGGAGTTGTTTAAAAATATTTTTTGTTTAAAAATACATCAAAAATAATGTTTTTTTTTTAATTTTTTAAATCATTTTTGATATCAGCACATAAAAAAGATCTAAAAACACTATTTTTTTTTAATTTAAAGTACAAAATAAAAATAAAAAAATTTCAAAAATAATTTTGAAATGCAAGGAGAAACCCCTTTTTAAATATATATATATATATATATATATATATATATATATATATATATATATATATATATATATATATATATATGAATGCACAGAGGTGCATCGACAGGATTTGAGCTTGAGCTTTTCTTTTTTATTTTTTCTTTTGACCCTTGAATGTTGCTTTCTGAAGACAAGAGAGAATAAAGCAAATTAAATTAAACTAAACAATCGTAACTAGGAAGACAGATCAAGATTACTGATCATCCAGGCCTGGCTGATTCTATTGCCATATCTGTTCATGTGTTTTTTGATGTCTTTCTCTTACACACTGTCGAGCATCGGCATGCCAATTTTAAATGCTGAATTTGGTGGCAAATCGCTCGCTACGTGTTTAACGGGGAGTGCTGTGCTGTGCTCTGCGTCACGAAGAAGACGGATAAATTTTCACTTCGCATTATTATACTTCTCGTATATGACCAGGTTAAATAAAATTATAAATTAATTACAGCAATTTGAAGGGTTAAAATAAAGATGAATGAAAAAGAAATTAATCAATTTCATGCATGTTAAGGAACCATCTCATCTAAGAGCTTAAGCTTGTAAGTGAAGCCCTATAATATGATTTATATTATTCTCTAACACATCCCTTCCAGTGAAAGCTTTTTGGGCTTGAAACTTGCACAGACCCACATCACTTTGTGTTTGGTTTTTATCAAATAAAATGGGGGTGATGAGATTCGAACTCGTGATCGCTGGGTCAACAAGGCTCTGATATTATTTTAAGGAACTATCTCTCTTAAAAACTTAAATTTGTAAGTGAAGCCCCATAATATGATTTATATTATTCTCTAACAATACACTTTCTCACAACCACCAAATTTAACCACCAAATAAATTCCTACAGCTAATTGTAAAAGGTTTTTCACATCAATTTTGAAGAGTAAATATTCATTATGAAACATTTGATTGTCTTATAAGATTTACACTAATTGTAGTTTATTAATAAGTTATTTGATGTTATTGATAATATGTGCATCCATACTAAACATCGTAAAAATCCTAAATTTTCTATAGTTATTTTATTTTCTTACTCTTTTATTTTTCTTTTAATTAAAATAAATTATTTTATTATTTTAATTGTAATTAATTTGGTCAAATATAGTGGATTTAGAAATTAGTAGAAATAATTAATAAATTTATAAAAGTCAAATAAAATAAATAAAAATATCTACACGCAAGTAAAAGAAAAATATAAATACATCGAATCAAAATAAAATGAAATGCTGGCATATCAACGTCCAAAATCTAAAAATAACACTTGATTAGAATTCTTTTAAAAATATTCACACGCCCAAATAATAATTGATAAACTTAAATAATAAATTGAAACGCGTGCACATATTAGATAATAATATAAATCATATTCTTAAGATCTCAATTAATAACATATGTTTTTAGATGAAATGATTTTTTGATATAATATCATAGTATGGTTGACTCAGCTACCACGAGTTTGATTTCACTATTCTCATTTTATTTCATAAAAATTAAATGCAATGTAGTACGAGTCTACATAAATTTAAAATCCAAATTTTTTTCACTTGAGGGGTGTGTTAGAGAAACATACAAGAAGAAAAAATGATTAAATATTTTAATTAATTAAATTAGGATACGTGGAAGTGCCATTTCTCGGATTCCAGCACGAACCCAGGCCTGAAGTTAGAGTTAATTTACAAGCCCAAGCCTGACATGGGAAGAAGACAGAACCGAGCGAAGTATCTATCGTGTGGACAGACAGCGAGAAACGTTGTCAAGCCCATCCTATGTAGCAACGATACAAGTCTGCGCTGAAAAAACAAGAAGTGAAATAGTATTTAAGAAGTGTGATGTGATATGACGTGATCTGCTCCTCCTGCGTTTCCCTTTGAATTTGCAGTCTAATTCTGAGCAAGAAAGTGAAGTGAAGAAGGAGAAAACGAAAAAAAGACGCTTCAGTTTCAATTTCCAGTTCCAAGTTCATTCTGAAACCCACTTCTGCCCAGGTTATCTCTCTCTCTGCCCACCCTATAAAATCAATTGAAAATAATGGATGGATGAATGGTTTTCTTCTTCTTATTTTTAGTTAATTATTTGTTCGTTTACTGAAGAATGGAAAGGAATAGTCTTTTTTGTTAATTATGTAGTGACAATTCTATTGTCTGAAACTGGCCTGTAAGAAATGCTATGTTAGGTTTTCATTCCACTCTCCCTCTCTCTCTCTTTATTTTTTTATTTTTATTATTTGCTGCCTACAACCACAGCAACAGCCACATCCACTCTAATTTGTTTATTTTCTTCTTCTACTTGGTTAGAGGATGAGTGGTGGCAGACCCAGGTCCCTCGGGGGTGGGGGTCATCATCATGTCTTGGATTATTTAAAAAGAATGCAATCTGAGAACCCTGCTTTCTTTTATGCAATTCAACCCGATACTGATCACTCAACTGGAGGAGCAAGTATGTTCTGGGCTGATGCCACTGCCAGGATGAATTACAGTTACTTTGGAGATACTCTTGTTTTTGATACTTCATACAGGACTCACCGTTACAGGGTTCCGTTTGCCTCTTTCACTGGAATCAATCATCATGGCCAGCCTGTCTTGCTCGGCTGTGCTCTCATTCTCAATGACTCGGAGTCGACTTTCATTTGGCTTTTCCAAACTTGGCTTCGCGCAATGTCTGGTCAACGGCCGCTCTCTATCACAACGGATCCAGATCGCTTCATTCAGACTGCTGTATCACGAGTTCTTCCTGAGACTCGCCATCGGTATTCCAAGCAGGGCATAGTAAGAGAAACCCAAGAAAAACTGGCTCATATTTATCGCTCTCATCCTATGTTTGAAACTGAATTTAAGAAGTGCATTAATGAGACTGAGACAATTGATGAGTTTGAATCATCTTGGCAATCCCTTCTGCAAAGATACTATGTCACGGACAATGAATGGCTTCAGTCGATGTACAATGCTCGACAGCAATGGGTCAAAGTTTATTTGCGAGACACTTTTTTTGGAGAGTTGTCAGTAAATGATGGAAGTGGAGGACTAAACTCATTCTTTGATGGATATGTGGGTGCATCAACCACCATACAAATGCTGATCAAACAATATGAAAAGGCTTTAGCAAGTTGGCATGAAAAGGAACTAAAAGCAGACTATGACACTACTAACACTACACCAGTTCTAAAGACACCTTCTCCTATGGAAAAACAAGCCGCTGGACTCTACACTAGAAGAATATTCATGAAATTCCAAGAGGAATTAGTTGAGACCCTTGCTAATCCTGCAACAAAAACTGACGATTCAGGAACCATCACCACCTATCGCGTGGCTAAATTTGGGGAAGAGAATAAAGCACACATTGTTTGTTTCAATTCTTTGGAGATGAAAGCTACTTGCAGTTGCCAGATGTTTGAATATTCTGGGATCATTTGTCGACACATATTAGCAGTTTTTAGAGCAAAAAATGTCCTCACACTTCCATCGCAATATGTATTGAAACGATGGACAACTAATGCCAAAAGTAGAGCTGTATTAGATGAAGGTGCTTCTGAATTGCCAAAGGATTCTCGCGAGTCTTTAACTGTTCGCTATAACAACTTGCGCCAGGAAGCTATCAAATATGTTGAAGAGGGGGCAAAATCTATTCACATTTATAATGTGGCGATGAATGCTTTACGAGAAGCTGCTAATAAAGTTGCTGATAGGAAGAATCAAGGCTCTGGAGGTGCACAAGGTGGAACTCTGACAAATGGAAGTAGTCAAGAGCTTCATGTTGCTGAAGATAATACATCGGCAACATTTCAGTCCACGGTTAGTTTCTCCTTGCTTGTAACTTGCTGTGGTTAAGCTTTCTTTCAGCCTATACCACCAGTTAGTTACATCCCTTGGTAACATTTGTGCTACATTTGATTTCAGCTAAACCCTAAAATATTTCACCTGTTGACTTTAGGAAGATACGAAGTACAGAATAAATAGTTTAGAAGTCAAAATACTGCCTTTATTGAAGGATGAATAATGTTATATTGCCTTTCCTACTGTAGTAACTGAAAAATTAGAAGCTTCTGCTTAGTTAAAAGACAGTTTATTATCATCATGTATGTATCAAACTCGTCGAAAGGAGCATCAACTGTGTATCTAACAACATCATGGTTATGATCGATGCTTAAGATTGATCTGTTGTTTTGTTTTCTCTGTAATTGTGTATGCATGAACCAGTGTTTCCATTTAGTATTTGTTCTAATTTATTATTCTCCTTGCCCAGGATGAGAAACAAAGGAAAATCCGCGAATTGACCGCCGAGCTGGAGAGTACCAACCAGCGCTGTGAAGTGTACCGAGCAAACTTGCTAGCTGTTTTAAAAGACATGGAAGAACAGAAGTTGAAGCTTTCGGTGAAGGTGCAGAACGCAAGGCTGAGTTTGAAAGAATGAATATAGCGTGCAAGGTTAAATTTTACAGGTCTGTATTTTTTCAACCTTTGTATCAAACTACCAAATTCCGGGCCGTGACCACACTATTGAAGGGAACCATCAGGCCATCGTGTTATAGCTGGTAGGCAGCAATAGGGTATTCTCCTCCGTTACATTTTGTAGTTTAGAAAATGTGCGAGATCTTTAGGTTGTATTATGATGACAAGCAAGTGCAGAGAAGTTTTCCAAGGAGCGAGCTTTGGAAGTGCTCTATCATTTGACTGAGCAAGCTTTTTAAGCTTTCCTACAATCCAAGCAAAGCAAAACTAACGGATCATATGCTTTTTGTCACATGCACTCCTGTAAATATAGGGCACTTGAACTCCAATGAACAATGTAATTTAGAGCAGGGTTGTCATTTTTTACTGAAACATTTCGTACCAGTGAAAAAAAATGAGACAAAAACGAGACAAAACGGTGTTGTTTTACCTGGTTTAAATTCCGGATTTTTTGACCAAATACAAGCTGAAATGTTCCGGTTTTGTTTTGCCTGTTTCGGCTAAATAATATTTTTTTAAATAATAAATAATTTTACAATATCAATTATATTTTTTAATTTGATAGTTAGATTGAGATGAAACTTTACGAGAAGTTTTATGATATATTTGTATATATAATGTTAAAATTTCAGAGCAATTAGAAAATATAATGATTTTATGAGATTGATGATGATATTCTTGTAATATTATACATGTTCATAATTTTGTTTAGAAAAATCATTGATTTTTTAGATTAAATTATACAATTCTAAATAATTTTATTCTTGCATTTGAACTATTTTTTTTAATATATATATAATCTGAAATCAAAACATTCTTTTTCAATTAGAAAAAAATAAATCACTAATAGAAACAGAATTGACAACTTGATTCAGAGAGCAAAGATCGATTCTGTACGTGACAGAACGTGATTTCATGCGGTGGCAGAACCCATACTTTGAGAACAAACTCTGTAGATATATTACAGAACCTTTGGCCATGCATCTGCCTAAAATTGAAGAGATTATTGCTTCCTCGTATAGATCTAAAGATAATAATAAGTGCACTGTACAGCAGGAGAACATAAATTCAAAGTTATTCACAATCTCTAAATTCTCTACAGCACTGAAGGTAAGAAAAAAAAAAAAAACCTCATCCACAACACTGCTTAAGTACTTAGACTTCCATATGATTGGGAAGGAGAAAGAAAAAGGGGAAGAATTACAAAAGAAACCACATGGTAAGACTCTACTGAACCTTCAGATACTGTCCTTCATACTAATCTTTAGGCTTTGTACTTTAATTGACAATTGTAGCTTATGATCCTCAATGTCTTTTAAAACTGAAAGCAGGTTAGCTCGGTAGACTTCGCACTTTCGATTTGTGTACTCCAGTTCATCCCTAAGTTCTTGGATTTTCTTGTCCATATCCTCCTGCAAAGTAGTAAATGAAAATGAAAGTTAAAAACAGGCCTAAGAGCAGCATAATATAGATACCTTGTTGCACCGCCAAATATCTACGAACAATTCCATAAAATGAAGTGATTTTATTTAGGATACAATAATGAAATCACTACAATCAAGCGATTTAGATTTCCCAGATGCATGGATTTGAGCTTTGTATTCCATTCAGCACATCTATTCAGAACAATAACTCAACACAGACCCCTTGAGGAGTGCAGGACAACTTCGAGAAATTCCTAAAATTAGGATGCAATCAATTAATGGTTCTAGTGAAATTTTCATATTGAATTAAATGAACATTATCATCTGTATGTTTTATTATTATTAACATTAAAATTTAAAAAGGAATACCAAGGGCTCTTTAACAAACACCCCTGCCAAAAACCTCAAATAGGTGAAGAATACTACTAGTCATGTTAACAGAGGTTTCCGTGTTTTGAGCTTGTGTGTACATGGATGGACAAGGGCCTGAGATAGTCAATTTTCTAGTGATCACCATAATGAGGGCATCCTTCGATCACTAAATAGATGCTACTCATGGGAATTTTAAATTCAAATTTTTGGATCGTTGCGAAGGTGAGAAAGTTCAACAATTAGCAGAAAACCAACTTATTAAGAGAGCTTAAAGAACAGAAAATGAACGTAGAAAAATGATGTATATAAGTAGGTCTATGGAGAAATGAAGCAGTAGACAGTAATATTGAAATCAATTGACATCATGTGACGGCAAGAAAATAGATGAAGCACGAAGCATGGTAAATGAAAAATGATTCTAACCTCGGACAAAGGTTGGTCAGAGATCCCCAGATGATCCCCGCTAGTATAATTAGCCCTGATTCCACTTCTTGCGGAGTCACCATTATTACGGCCATCGACATTGCTAGCTCTCCCCTCATTCTTTTTTGCTAGTGCAACTCTAGTTGTGGCCTCTTGCAGAACACCCATTGCCACGTTGTAAGTGTCTAGGGACTTGGATCCTTCCTCTACAAATTTGAAGGCCTCATGGCGTAGGGTGTTATACCGAACAGTATGCGATTCAAGATAGCCAGTATATATATCAGTAGGGCGTTCTTCCAATATGACATTGCTCTTGGCATTTCTTGTCCATCGTTTCAAAATGTAACGAGATGGGAGAGTAAGCACATTGGTCACTCTAAAGACTGTCAACACATGTCTGCATAGAAGACCAGAGAACTCAAACATCTGGCAGCTACAAGTCGCCTTCATCTCCAAAACATTGAATTTAACATGGTAAGCTTTATGATCTTCCCCAAACTTAGAAACTTGGTATGTAATGCTCTCCCCATCATCTTCTGCTTTAGATGCCATGAAAGTTAGCGTCCCAACTAGTTCCTCTTGAAATCTCACGAACAATTTTCTTGTGTAAAGCCCGGATGCTTGTTTCTCCATTGGAGACGGGGTCCTCAAAACTGGGTTCGTGTTCATCGTATCATAATCCGCTTTAACTTCTTTCTCATTCCGACTCTCTATAGCTTTTTCATACAGCTTAAAGAAATGGTTCAGATTGGTTGAAGCATTCACGTAACCATCAAAGTATGAGTTCATACTATCACTTCGCTGGGTTATTGACATCTCTGCAAAAAAAGCATCCCGCAGATACACAGGGACCCACTGCCTGCGATCAGAATATATTGTTTGAAGCCACTCATGATCCCGAAGTTCATATCTATCAACAAGCGACAACCAACAGGATTCAAATTCTTCGATCAACTCTGTCAAGTTAACACATTTATGAAACTCAGCCTCAAAAGTTGGATGTTTGAGTAACACATGGGACAACTTCTCCTGGCATTTCTTGAATATATGCCATTTGCAAAACCGATGGCGGGTCTCAGGGAAGACCTGCATGATGGCCAATCTTATCACTGCATCATGATCCGTGGTGATCGACAGGGGATGATGGCCAGACATTGCTGTAAGCCACGTCTGGAACAGCCAAACAAATGATGCTTCAGTCTCATTCAATATGAAAGCACAGCCAAACAAAACAGGCTGTCCATGATGGTTCACTCCAGTGAAGGGCGCAAAGGGCAAGCGGTACCTGTTGGACCTGTAGGTGGTGTCAAAAGTAACAGTGTCACCAAAATAACTGTAGTTTGCCCTGGCTCTTGGATCAGCCCACAGCACGTTGCCCGTAAACTGACCGTCATCCTCCTGGAGTGCATAAAAGAAATCGGGGTTATCACTGTGCATTTGCCTCAAATAATCCAAAAGGAGCTGGATGTCTCCTTCCATGCTTCTCTGGCGATTGTTCCTCATGTAGTTCCTGCAATCGACCTCTGTAAATCCAACCTTGCTAATTCCACCATACTCTTTAATTAAGGCAGACATAATCCTACGAGGGCCCATTCCAGCAGCCTGCAACGTATCGATCAAGGTCTTAGCAGGGCCAGATATTTGCCTGTGTGAACGGAGGCAGTGCACCTGATCAGGAGGGACCAACTCATGGTTATGTTCCTTAACAAAACTGGAGACAACCCATTTGCCAGAATCCTGCATTTTGACAGACAAGGAAGCTTTGCAGCCAACTCTAGTGATAACACGGGGGCGCTTGATCTCTCTATCCTTGGTACGTTTCTCATTCAAATTCCTAAAGCCCTCTTTGGCACAAACAAATTGTCTCTGAATAATAGCTCCATCACGCCTGGAACGGCGGGAAGAGCTGACACGGGTGCTAAAGCCAACACGCCTAGCGTAGGAATTGTAGAAGGCCTTGGCAGCCTCTTCAGACTCGAATTCCATGCCCTCATAAGGTTCAAGATCCGAAAGGTCACCCTCAGGAAGGTAAATTCGAGGAGCGGAAGTGGAAGTGGGAGCAGAATTTTGAGAAGTGGTAAGATGAAGGGGATGAGTGGAAGGCAAATCGTCATCAATATCAATGTCAACAGCATCAGCATCATCATCATCTTCATCATCAGCTCCACTTCCTAAACCTATATCGAATTCAAGCACCTCGTTTTCCATCTCAAATTCAATTTATGTGATGAGATTAAACTAACATATACATAAACCTAAAATAGAGTCTGTCTGCTCCACTTGAATTGAAAAGATGTGGTAAGATTAGTACATGTAAGGAGATGAGGAATAAGTGGTATAAAGGATACTACTCCACTGACCCACACTTAGAAACTGCTACTGATAAAGAGCTCCCACTTTCTTTCCCGGCGTCTTTTCTGCTCTGCCTCGGATACGAAATTTAAGCGGTGAGGGGGGGAGAGTGAGTGTGTACTAGGGTTTCAAGAAGAAGAAGAAGAAGCCCTAGCGACTAGATCAATGGGGAAAAAAAGGTGGGGAGCTGTTGTCTTAGTAAATTGATATCTGAAGAGCGAGGAGGGAGGTCAGATGAAAACGACACGCTAGGGAGAGATAGTGCTGCTCTCCATTTCTACAGCTTGAAGTCTTTGAGTTGATCAGATTCAGGTGATGATGGGCCTTTTAATCAGGCCTTGGGCCCAATTAAACTGGGTAGTGGTACCATGTATGGTCTACGAGGAGAGGACAGGTGATGCAGGGACTGGCTGAGCCGAGCCGAAGCGAACCAACCCAGCCAATGAATTACAAATTTACAATAAATCAAAATCAGCTCACGCGTGCCGTTTTGACCATGAATTCAATGCATCATTGCATCTCTGCGCTTCCCTGCCTTGTAGAGGATCACTCCTTTTTAAAAATAATTTTTACTTCAAAAAATTAAAATATCTTTTTTATTTTTAATATAAGCATTAAATAATAATAAATACATATAAATTTGTATGAACTACGTGTCGTGTGGACCTCTGTTTCTGGCCTGGTCGTTTAAACTAACCTATATCAAGCTAGGGTTTCAAAGACCTCTCTCTCTCTAGCATCTCTCCCTCTTCCGCATTTCTCGTTTATTTATTTTGTTAATCATAAAGAAAAGTCTGCAACTTTTGGTATAGTGGGGGGGTTTTCATATTCACCATTCAAGCAATAATAATAAATGGCAAGTGATAGTAATAATAAAACTGAAGAAAAAATGTTGGATACCAAAGAAGAAGAAGAAGAAGAAGAAGCAGCCAAAGATAAGGAGCCCGCTCCCAACTATCTCAAACCGGAAGGTGAAGCGGAAGCGGAGCAGGAAGGGGGAGCCGAACCGGAACCCGAACCCGAACCCTCAAGCGAAGACCCCAAAGGTAACGATGTTGATGCAACTGCTGCTCCGATTCTCACTTCTCCTTCACTCGCTCTTAATGATTCAGCTCTAGAGGAAAAGGGTGATACCCAATCTTCTGTTGACCTGACCGATACGAATCCTGCCACTCATCATCCTCATGATCATGATACAAGTAATGCCGCCGCCGCCGATTTCATGAAGTCTGAGGGAAAGGGGGACGAAACAGTTGACAACAACAACGATCCTCATGATGAACCCAACACTGATGGAGCCACCACCGCGACCAATGTTGCTGGTGCCGATCAGCTTTCTTCTCCGCCTACCAAAAATGATGATGAGGGCACTCACTCACCTCCTCCTCCCTCGAGTCACTCGGGCCCCAAAGCTGAAGATGAAGAAGATGATGATGAGAAAAGTGATGTAGTTCCTACAGAAATTAACAAGAAGGAAGCTCCTAAACCACCTAAATTGGATGTTTCTGCTCTCCACACTCCACCACCACTAACCAAGTCTTTCCTTTTGGATTCTTCTGCTGATGGTTACGAGTCCGGAACTGAGGAAGAGCAAGCTGCTTTTATGAAGGATGTTGAATCTTTTCATAAACAGAACCACTTGGAATTCAAACCCCCCAAATTTTATAAAGAAGAGCTCAATTTGCTCAAGTCCGTCCCTTTCCTTTTCTTCTTCTTTCTTTCTCTTAATTTTCCTTGTAGCACGTGATAACTGTGTTTTTTTTTGTCTTTCTTACTCATTCCATGTAGGTTATGGAGATTGGTGATCAAGTTGGGAGGCTATGAACAGGTTTTTCTGAATTTTTCTTCCCCTGCAACGCAGGCAGCCTTTCACTTACCTAACTATCGGTTCTATTTGCAATTCCCTGTACTGCTGGATGCCTTGTTGATGTAATTAATGATGTGTTACAAGTGATTTCAAATGGTCGTCATTAATCAGTTCTCATGTTGTCTTGCATTGATCCAGCCTAACCTGTGAACATCTTGCATAATGCACCGGGTTTTAGCATTCTTCTCCTTACTTTTCATTTGCATTGTTTCCAACAACTTGGTGACATGACTCCAATGTGTGCTTGACAATATTTCAGACACTGCTTGATCTTAAATGACTTCTTTTTGTGGGTCTGTTTTGCTTAATTTCTTGATTGTGTTCCATGTGGCATTTAAAAAAGAACAAAAAAAAAGAGGAAGGTTTAGAAAATTATTTATCTGAATATTGCTGCTAGAGAATGTATCATAGATTTACCTTTCAGTTGTGATCATGTGTAGGTGACGTCATGCAAGCTATGGCGGCAAGTGGGAGAATCTTTCAAACCACCAAAGTAATTTCTTCTGTTCTACAGTTGCTTTTTTCTTTTGTTTATATCTAATATGTGTCAATTGTTAGTTCTATGATAAGGTTTTAGGAAATGATTCATGTTCCTCTAGCAAATTTGTGTGAAGTATTTGCTGGTTACTTGTTTAATACTTGCAAGAGGTCCCAAAGCTTTTTGTTTTTTGTAGCGCTTCTATTGGTAGTGATTTTCTTGAGTTGTAAATATATAGGGAAAGAAATAGAATTGTCCCTATGATGGGACACCACAAGTTAGGTTGATTAACATGAAACTTGGCTCCTATGCTCTTCTTTGACAATGATAATCACTTTTCTATTGTACGTCTGGATACTAATTTTGTGTTTTTCATCATGCTTTTAATTGCACAGAACCTGCACTACTGTCTCTTGGACATTTCGAATCTTTTATGAGAAGGTTATGCTTTAATCGCAGACTTTTTCTCTCTTAGAAAATGTTGTATCTTGCATTTCCACTTTGTTTCCTTACCTGGTTCTTGGAGTTCACAAGCATCTTTTTTTCAGGCACTACTTGAATATGAAAAAAATAAATTAAAGAATGGTGAGCTACCTTTTTCAGATGGCCCCTTGACAGAATCTATGAGGACTGAAAATCAGGTAACTTTTAATAGCTAATTGTGATTGATGCTTGCATGTATCACCTGTCTTCAAGATTCTTAATGCAATAAGGTAAGTGGTCTTCAAGACATTTTATAGGCAGATAGTACCTTTGGAGGTTTAAGAATAGAAATGTTGCCTTAGAATTAGGTGTTCATACTATACATTGGTTTGCAGATAATGGAGTGGAAAACTGTGACAATTACATTTTTTTTTCTTTGAGAATAATTATAATCAAGTATGGTTAATTAAATCAAGGATTTTAAGCTCTTCCATATATCCTGTGAACTCAGACTCTCTTCTAGTGATTCAATGAGGGGTGCAATAGAGATTTGATTCTGGAGATAAAATTGCTATGCATAGCAACGAGGGATATTCTGCATGTAGATGGTATGTTGTAAGTAGACAATTTTACAGGATTGTGATTATGAAGTGTTGGAAAACAGGAAGGTAGTTTTTCTTAAGAAATTTAGATAAGTTTTGGTTTGGGGTTTTACTGGACTGGCTATTGCTACATTCACCATGGATCAGTTGCTTCAAGTCAGATTTGGATGTTATATCAATGGGTGCTGTGTGTTAGAAAACTGAGTTCATTCTTTTGTACTCATCATGAACTGATTTCAAAGGACTTAAGGCCTTTGATAATGCGGAGATGTGCAGTGGCTAAAAATTCTAGTTTACAGGCAAAATTAAATTCTGCAACTTCGTTTTGAAGTTATTTATTGTGTTTTATCGTGTTGTGCACTTTATTTTTACCCACCTTTTAAATTTCATGGAGTATATGCTTTTCAAATTATTTCTTCTATTGGCTTGTTTTATTCCTTCTATATGATTGAGCTGGAACTTTAATGCTCTAAGCTCTATCTGGCAAGATTTGTTAGTTGAAATACAATCTTGTGTCTGCCTTGAGTGCTATTTTATTTAATTTTCAATTTAATTACAGGCTGGTGGAAGTCAAGCTCTTGCATCAGGTAGGGCAAGAAGGGATGCTGCAGCTCGTGCAATGCAGGGCTGGCATTCCCAGCGTCTTCTTGGCAATGGTGAGGTTTGTCATCCAATCATTAAGGTTTGTCACCTTTCATTGATTCTTTTACCTGTTCTCCTCGCCATAATGTGGATTGGTTTCATCTTTTATTTTTTTTAAAATAGGATAAGAACTTGAGTTCTACACCAAAGGGTGACAAGCAGCTTAAAACAAACGGTATGACTAATTAACTGATTCACCATCTTCAGCAGTATAATTGCAAAAATGGCCTTTCTTTCTAACTTGACCTATTGACTTAGGTTTACTGAAGCGTAAACGGCTATCACCTGTTGAGGGTGCTGTCCACTTTGGTCACAAGAAGACAATAAAACCACAGTTAAGATCAGTGGTTCTTTCATCACATGACTTTCCTTGATATTTGATTTCATGATTGTACCCATACATTTGAATTGCTGAATTGGGTTTTGTTTTGGCAGAGGGGATGCAATGGTCATTGATGTTGGACCCCCAGCTGACTGGGTAAAAATCAATGTGCAGAAAACTGTAAGAACTTCTTTCTTGTGGTACTTCGTTAAATTTCTCCCTAAGCTTCTCCTAGTTACCTAATATGGTTTAATTTTCACTGCATACAGAATGACTGCTTTGAGATATATGCTTTAGTTCCAGGGCTTCTACGTGAGGAGGTAAGCTCTCTCTCACACACACTCACACTCACACTCACTCATCCATCCAATTTCTCAATTTTAATAACTATGACACAGACTAATTTAGTATTTTAAGTGAAGTTCCAAGTTTTTAGAGGTAAAGTTTGACTATGGAGGCTGCAGAGCAGCAAAATGAATGTCAGATGACTGGTTCCAAATGCTTTGGCTTTTGCTTAGAAGTACACCAGCAATGCATTTAAGTTCTGTTGCTCTCTTTCTTTCCATTTGGAGTTGCATCCAGTTAGGCTACTCTCTAATTGGAGCATGGAGATTGAGCCTGACGATGTCTCTTCATATGAGAATGAAAATTACAGAACCTTCAATTAGGAAGCAATATTAGGAGTAAGTATCTAGAATGATATATCAGCCCCATCCAACTTGAAGGTCCAGCCCAAGGGGTGGCTAGCCTGTTCTGTAACTTCATGGCACTGGCGCAGTTGTCTGTTTAAGATGTTTGAATATTGCCTTCAATTGAATTTTCTTTTGTTCCTTCTCCTTTATATATAAATATATATATTACACACAAATGGATGATTGCTTTTCTAACTGAATCCATAATTCCATAAATCTTTGTTTGCTAAGTCTATTCTGTCCTTTGCTTTCAGGTGCATGTTCAATCTGATCCAGCAGGGCGTTTGATCATATCTGGCCAACCAGAGCATCTGGATAATCCTTGGGGCGTGACACCTTTTAAAAAGGTTAGTTAAGCATGAACAGGGCTTTTGTTATTTGCATGGTTTGCTGGACTTTTTCTGCATGTTCAAATCACTCAAAGGATGTTTAAGACAGTTTTGTTGGCCTTGTATTATTTATATAAATATTTTCCAACATCAGAATTTCAATCCCTTACAGTTGAAGATATAAAGAATAAAACAGTAACTTTCTGTTGTCGAATCCATGTCCTCTATTATTCAATATAAAACTGCTATTCCTATAGACTGATTCTAAAGCCTTGATGACATTGCATCTGCCTTAAGTTGTGGATGGGTGTTTTGTGGCGTCAGCTTTTTAAAATCAGTAACTTTCTGTTGTCGAATCCATGTCCTCTATTATTCAATATAAAACTGCTATTCCTATAGACTGATTCTAAAGCCTTGATGACCTTGCATCTGCCTTAAGTTGTGGATGGGTGTTTTGTGGCGTCAGCTTTTTAAAATCAGCAAGGACCACATCCAAGTAAATAGTGATAGACTAACAAAAGGTTTTGCTTTCAGGTCGTGAGTTTACCTACCAGAATTGATCCGCATCAGACATCTGCTGTCGTCACCCTGCATGGCCAGTTGTTCGTGCGAGTGCCGTTTGAGATGTCAGATCTTTAGGATCCGCATTTTGGCAGTCACTCGAGTTGAGCACTTGCGGAGGAGATTCTGTGGTCATCTTGCTCTGAAGAGTTGAAATATGTAGGATCATGTCAAGACTCAGATTTTGTAGTGTAATTTGCTAGTCACACTTCAAATTGGGCATATTTATTCACTCCTGTTTTATTCTGTAATTAGTTAGCATAAATCATCAGAATTGGATCATTAAGGAACTATTTACATATTTCAGTTTTTACCCCCCTGCATATAAGGCCTGTTTGGTTTACTAAAGGGAAAGAAGGGGGATGTGGTGAATCATAAAATCCTTGTATTTAGTAGTTAGTTCTCAGTGAGAAAAGGGTGATGGCTATTGATTCTCTTATTTCTGTTGGAGGTCACTTTTAAGGCTAATGAATTAATTTATGTGCCATTTTACTGCTTGATTAAAACTTCTGAATTGAATGATCAAATACCATGAGATTCTGTGTAACAATCTGGGCAGAGGAGGGGGAAAAACGTTTTGCTGGCTATGTTCTTGGTACTTGTGATGCAATTTGATGAATGCATTTAAATGGGGACAGAATTGCAGATGGGAAAAAAAAAGGGACTGAATTATCACGAAAAATTATGGGAGTGGTATCGATATTTGTTCGACCTTGAGCTTACAGATTTTTCAGCTTGCAACCATTCCTTCAAGGTTACCTATTGCTGACCGAAAGCCATTTAAAAAGTTACAGAAAGAAAATGCTAAAGTGCAAAATCTCGTTCTATCCCAAACCTTGTTTTCTTGAATTGTCTTGGATCCTGAAAATCTTACAATTCAGCAATCTAAGATTCTTACATCTGCCGGCGGCAGTCAAGGGAACTGAAACCCTCCCCCAGCTCCATCGGCTGTTCCGGTTGTCTTCGGTGGGCTAATGGCAATCCATAGCAGAGAGATAGTGATGGCAATGAGACCGGACCAAACAAACACGATGGTCGGCGTCTTTCTCCTCCGCCCCATCAAGCCCTTGGCAAAAGGATATAAATGAGCCAGAACCCAGAAGCTGAAGAAAGCTCCACCGACAAACTTACTCCACTGCGGAACTGTGCTATAAATCGTCCTTATGAAAGCAAAAGCCATGGCAATTATGTTTGTCATGGCAATCACAATGGGTGGAATCATCAAAGATGTCCACTTTACAAGATACAAGTCAGCGTATATATCGTCAACGTCATCTCCTGCAGATTTGGTAGTCAATGTGAAGGATATCTCAATTCCTGCAATCACCTTGAGAAGGCCTTGCATGACGGCAGCAAAGTGGGCGCTGGTGCCGGAGATAAGCCAGAACTGCTCGTTCCTCCACCACTCCTCCAACTCTATACCGGACCATTTCACCTCTAGAATAGCAAGAAGGACGAGGCAAATGGTTATCAGGAGGAGGTAGATTAAGAACGCGATGTCCAGAGTTTGGACGATGAAGTACCCGGAAAAAAGAGAGAGCGCAGGGAGAAAGCAATAGACGATCAGGAAAATCGAGGTGAAGGGGTAGATTCCAACATTAAGGTAAGCTAAACGTTGGAGGATTTTGAGACGCCTGGTGCCCAAAAAGGCATTGTTTCTGGAAAAGAAAATCTCAACGGAGCCGGTGGCCCAACGCAGCACCTGGTGGAGACGATCAGTGAGGTTAATCGGAGCTGAGCCACGAAAAGCATCGCGCTTGGTTATGCAATAGACGGAGCGCCAGCCACGGTTGTGCATCCGATAGCCGGTCACGACATCTTCCGTGACTGAACCATAAATCCAACCCACTCGGTCCCCCCACTCGGTCTTGTCCTCGTACCTATGCATGATGAACAAGATGGATGGTGAATGTCTTGCATTCTATCTATCTCAGATGATGTAATTTCTGGCTACAGTTGATCAATAATGAAATGGAAAGGTTGGCGTTACCAGCAAGAAATGACAGAAACAGCCTCAGCAACTGTAGTGGCATCAAGTGGTTCACGAGGTACTCGCAAAGCACCAGGAGGACGTCCATACTTGACGGCAGGATGATCAGCTAAAGGGCGGCCTTGGAACTCGGCGATAGGAATGGATTCAGCCAGCATCGTAGAATTCCCGAACCGCTTGGGTAGGAGATTGAAATCAAGATCAGGATCGAAATCCGTAGCTCGTAAGGGAAGTGTCTCCGCTTCTTTCTTCTGCTCGGTGTTATTTGAATCCGGTGGATCAAATCCGTACAATGCAAATCTTCTAAACATGCAACCAGTTCCAACATAGACCGGGCCCTGCAACGCATGTAAGATTGATCATTCGTCACTGTTAATTATATCTCCAAGTATTTTTTTTTGTTTTGATTTATCCAAGTACCTGAACACCATCAAGGGCACGCATGTTTCCATCGAAAAACACAGTATTGCGATTAGCGTATCTGTCAGAAGGATCTATGCCTTCAAATCTCTGGGGGAACTGTATATAGCAGATATTTTCGCCACCTCTGTCCATCATGAAGCACATTCCTTCCTTGATAGCTTTGCAGTTGTAGAAGTAGTGATCGCAATCGAGGTTGAGAATGAACGGACCGTTGGATAGAACGGCAGAAGCTCTTACAAGAGCATTCATGGCGCCAGCTTTCTTGTTATGGTCATAGCCTGGCCTCTTTTCTCGTGAGACATACACAAACATTGGAAGACGAATGTCCACATCTGTGAAGTCTATCATCTTATCATCCGCACCTCCCATCAGTGGGTCAGGGCTAGGAGGCTTCAGCATCACCTGCGCCGGCCCACATGATCATGAATTGATATAATCCTGATCAAATTGTTTACAGGACAGGTTCATGGCCAAGAAAATACAAAACGAACGAAGTTTTCCGGTACCTGAAGAATTCCAGCGTGGTCACCTTTGGAATGTTCGGCCGCCGGGGAGGACCAAGTTCCAGGCCAATGGGTGCCATCAGCCATCCATGTAGCTTTCGGGACCTTAATTGGCTCCATTGGATCGCCGCCGGCGCTCTCCCTCATGTGCTTTAACATCTTCATCTCCTCCCTTGCATTGAAAGCATCCGATCTCCTCCTGATGGAATCTGGAAGCCCATTGATCCTCACCTTGAATTCGTCATACTCCCTTTTCATCTTCCTTCTATCCTTCACAAAATCAATCCTGCTCTTGTTCTTAGTTGGATCAACTTTCAGGCTGAAGTAGGTTTCAGGGTTCCTTGGCTCAATATTATGTTTTCGACAGAATGGAACCCACAAATCAGCAAAGCTTGCTGCCTCAGCCATTGCCTCAAAAGTGAGGAGCGCGCCTCCATCATCGGAGATATAGCACGCCACCTTCTCCACAGGATAATCCACCGAGAGTATGGAGAGGATAGTGTTGGCAGTGACAAGTGGCGGCTCTTTCTCAGGATCTGCAGTGGACACAAAGAGGTCAATACCGGGGAGATCAGATTTTCCGGTGGGATTGGAAGGCGATGGCATGTCAAACTTGTCACGGAGGACCTCCAGATCAGTGGACCGGTTGATAGGAGAAAGTTTGGGAATTATATCCAGGATCCATGAGAAAGCAAACCATATTTCACAAACCACTGACATGCCCCACAACCATCTTGCGTCATCATTTGGATTCATAATTCTCCAATGCAAGAAGAAAGTCAGCACCACCAGTCGAACTGCAACCAGCAGCCTGCAAATATGCATGCATAAGAAATGTTATGAAGGCTTTCCATTTTATCATTAATTTTTGTCTGGAGTCATATATGTAGGTCAACACCGATATATGCAAATACACACACACACACACACATGATGAGAAAGGTTGAGGGAAATTCGAGAATTTGTGGGGTTTTTTCTTGTATCAATTCCTCTAAATTAACTTGGCATTTTTAATTCTGGCAATGTTAGTCTGTAATAAATGCTGCACTCTTAATTATAAAAGCAGATTCTGATAATAAATTATCCAAAACTAAGACAAATTAAGATGTATATGTACGTGTGTGTCACCTGTAAGGGCTGATGATGGCATTGGAGATTGGCTGCTCACGGCTGAGGGGCTTCCATGGTTTGTCCATATTTTCTAAGATGCCACCGGGAAACCCTTCATCGCCATCATCGCCATACATGTCATCTTGGGGCCAAAAGGCATTCCCATAGCCGTAAGTGCCTTGTGTCTCAAACAACCACCTGTTGTGATCGAAATCTCCATTTTGGTTTCTCTTCATCATCGTCATGTTATTGTGATCACCTCCTTTACCCGGTGGTGGCAATGGCAGCGCTCCGCCGGAAAAATTTGGTATTTCATCCTCGTAATCACCCACCTTGTATGGCTCCTTGCACCCTGGACACAAACCAGATTCCTTTTGGGCGTCCATATAGCAATCCCTGCAAATTTTGAACCTGCACGCGAGCAGAAAATTATAATAAATTAAAAAACATGTTTCTGTACGTAACTGATCAGAGCTTGATCATACGTACCTGCATTCACAAGGTATGACATCATTTCCTCTCTCATCCTTCATGACCTTGCCATCGCACGCAGGCATTGCACACGAAGACCCCTTGGCGCCAGCCATCTGAGGATGAGACACCTCCGAATCTATCACCTTGTCCATGAGATGCGCACGCGTGACGCTGTTGAACCCGCCTGTAAAAAGAGAGTTGGAAACATATTGTTCTTCGGCCTTGACCGCCACGGACGTGTCCATTGGCTGATTGTCAGGTGTGGACGGAATCTGCACCGTGTAGTTCATGTAATCTCCCGATAATTCTCCGGAAATATCAAGGTCTTCTCTCGACAGACTAACATAGCGGCCGCTTGAAGTTCGTCGGGCGAATTTGACGGTTTGGCCGGTGGAGCCACGATTTCCCTGCTGGCCGGAGCTGTTGTTATTGGCGGCGGCGTTCCCAGCTGGGCTACGCATGCCCTTCATAGATGGTTGGGAAGATAGAGAAGCCATTATCAATCAATTAACTGGGCTCTGTTTGATGATACAATGAACATACCACAACATTTGCACCTCATCAGGATTATACCTATCCATATATACAGGTGCCAATCGTATGAATCATAATTAACGGTGTTTGATTAAGAAAAACTCACCAGAAAAGAAAGCAACCTCGGGTTGGATGGGATTGCTGAGCGATGGAGCTGCCTTGTTGAATTCGAAAAGAAGATGCGTGCCTGTATAAACAGCAATCAATGGACGTGCCTGCGTAGTATAGGATGATCAAGGCAGACAGAGAAGAAAGAACTGGGATCATATCAAAGGAATTAAGGCGGGAGGTCGAGGAAGAAGGCGGAAGGATTAATGCATGGTGAAAGAGGGAGGCATTTCGGATTGATGCATGAGAAAATAATTGGAAGATGAGGAGAGATGGGATCGATCTATCATCTATGGTGAGAGACCAAGTCTTGTGTTAATTATTTATATGGCTGCCCGTTTTCCTGCATGTTAACGTACGCTATTTAAGGAGATTGTTTGTGGAGGGAGGGAGGGAGGGAGCTGTAATAGAGCAGGCAGGCTATGCATTTCGCTTAATATATTGATTTTTGCATGAAATCCCATATATGCTTATTCTTGTTTTACAAGTATTTTTAAAATAAAAAAAAAATCTTTATTTTTTAAAATTATTTTAATGTTCTGATATTAAAAATATTTTTTTAAAAATAAAAAATGAGTTATTTTAATATATTTTTGAATAAAAAATATTTTTTTTAAAGAAACATTAACATAATTCCCCAAATAGTTTATTTTAATTAATTAGTAGTTATTTTTGCATGACATCCCACGTATATCCTAGCACTAGTTTTCTTAACATTATAGAAAAATCTAAATATTGATAATATTGTTTTTAGTACTAGAAGTTTTAAATCATGTGAATATTTGGTTGATTCAAGTTAACTTGTCATTTTGTATTTGAGTTACGAGACTATAATAACTTGATATAAAAAAATAAAATAAAATAAAATATAAAGTTAATGTTTCATAAATCCGATGTTAAATAATAAAGTTGGAAAAAATCAATTAAAAAGAGGACCAAAAAGATAATTTGAGTCATTCTAAGTTAACTTTTCAAATCTACAACCCAAGGTATAAGACCTGAATAACCCAATTAAAAATTTATTGAAACAAAGTATGAAATCTAATTCTCAATAAATCTAATGTCGAATGATAAAATTAAAAAATCAAGTAGATAAAGAAAAAAATTTGAGTCAACCAGTTGAACTCATAGTTCGGGTCATGAGACCTGAATAATCTCATATAATAAGTAATGTTTAATATATATATATATATATATATATATATATATATATATATATAAAGCAAAAACCCTTAATAAATCTAATTATAAAGGATGAAATTGAAATTGAAAAAAAAAAAAAAGCAAAACAAAACATTATTCAATTAAATAGTATTTTGTGAGGAAAGCTGCAGTAAAATTCTCTCCTCTTTTAGTTTTTTGATTAATTAAATTTATGGTTAGAATTTCACCGCATGCTAGAAAAGATTTTTTTATATGAGACCCAAGTCCTCAAACCAATTGGTAATTTAAATAATATGGATAAGAAAAATATAACAAGAATAAATAAAATTAAAAAAACAATAACAAAAAAGGTAAAACAAATCGACATGAGTTCATCCAAAGTATAAAAAATTGAATTTTAAAAGATTAAACTGAAAAAAAAACAAGAAAAAACACTCAATCATACTAGGTTAACTCATAAACTTTGTGACAATGAATATAAAATTGAGATAATCTCATAAAAAAACAAGAAAAAATGACCACTTGAAAGGAAAGAAGAAGAAAAAAACATGAACATTATTTTTTAATACATCAAATATTAAATGATAAAATTAAAATAAATATTTTTTTTAAAAAGAAACTAAAGTCGACTTGCATTAACCTTAAAAATCAATGATTTTGATCAAGAATTTGAGACTAACTTTATAGAATTCAAAAAGATTAAAAAAATAACAAAGCAAAGCTCTAAAAAAAAAACGGGGAAATCATTGGCTTAAAAAAAAGAGCAAACTCAATTAAACATCCTAACTAAGACTCAAAACTCATGAAATTGTAAACTTGAGTAGAATCGAGAAACTTAATTCCCTACGAAGATAATTTTGAAAGATGGAATCGTGAAAAGAAATATCAATTTTAAGAACTTGCAAAAGCAAAGAAGATAACATTAAAAAGAATGAAGATTAAATTTTATAGAAAAAATCTCATGGAGGATGAAATTGTAAAACAAAATCTAAAAAATAATCCCACACAAAACAAATCGTAATAAAAAGAATGGGAACCAAATTTCAAAGATAACAAAATGGAGGATAAAATTGAAAACATAATATAATTTTATGACACAATCACCTTTTGATTATTAGTTTTTTTATATGAGACTCGAGGCATAAACTTAATCAAGAAAAAAAGTTGATTTATGGAGAGAGAAAAAAACAACCAATTTTCATGATTAATACGATCATAGAGAATGAAAATAAAAATAAAAATAAAAGCCTAGTACCTAATGATATAAATATTAAATGATAAAATTAAGAAAAAAAATATCGGTTTTAAAAAATGAAAATAAAACCTAAAAAAACTTAGGTGAATCTCTTTAAAACCTGAAAAAGGTCTCAAATTCACACCTTTTTATATATAAAAAAATATAATATAAAAAATTATATTTAAAAAAAATATATTATTTTCGTGCATACGATTAAATTCCAAAGTTTTTTTTCAAAATATATTTTTCATAAAACTATATTTTGCATTTTTCAGATATTTTGACAAAAAATAGATATCATAATCAGTTTATGATTATTCATTGGAATGTGACCAAAATATCAAAAACATTTAACAATTATTTTTGTTTCAGATATCGTGGTGTAAAATTACATTGTAAAGTACACCCATAAATAGTAAGAAGTTTTTTTTTTCAAAAAAAAAATGCAGTGTAATTTTTTTCAAACTTTAGGGTTTTCGACTCCCAATGAGATAGATATTCTCTCACGAAGAGAAATCTATTTCGAGTCTTAGAAAATATTAACGAATAAAAAATGACGTAGAAAAAACATTCAAACAACAATGCAGCTTGCCTTAGGTAAGGTACAATGAGTAAAAAGTATTATATCTTTTTCATCATTCTAAAGTTAAATTTATAATTTTATTATGAGAAATAAATGAAATTCACTAATTTAGCTTTTCAAAGGACTTCAGCATCTACTGATGATCTGATCTGATACAATTCTCCTCTACAAAATCACAATTTGAAGGCAATGTTCATCATCATCGTTTGTGAGGCTGTCCTCCACCTGATCCAGTTCCTCCCGACGATTGTGATCAGGCTGCTGCTTCACCTCTGCCGCCGGTACCGACTCCCGGTCCTCCTCCATCGGTGACCGACTGCATTTGCAAGAAAATGCTGCCATCGAAGGCCCCACGACACGTCCACCCACAACCTGCGATTGTCATCTAGCAAGAAATTTCGAACGGCCGCCTGGACGGAGAGATACCCACACCACACAGACACATGTATTTATACAGTATGTATACAATTACGAAAATACTCCGACAATGAAAAAGAATACGCAAATGTTTAGCATCCTCGAACACTGCACTGTAATAATTCAATCCCTCTACAAATCGGTCCACCGACCGGTTCAGATTATGGTCGGCTTCTTGCTCCACCACGAACAATAACTTGGGCGACATTGACCGAATCATCGCTAGAAAATCACCAATTTGCTTGCAATCTTTAATGCTGTCACTCTTGCTAACTTGGTCATCTTCAGATAATAAAAAAGTGAAAATGAAAGCCAGTGTTTCTCCTGATCTAACCTTAAACATGTTTTTTGTTAACTCTATTAGAGAATAATATAAATCATATTTCGGAGCCTCACCTATAAGGTTAAGCTTTTAGGTGAGATGATTCCTTAATATGGTATCAGAACCTAAAAGCTTAACTTTATAGGTGAGGCCCCGGAATATGATTTATATTATTCTCTAACACCTCCCTTCAAGTGAAAACTCTTTGGGCTTGAAACTTGCACAAAAACCTACTCTACCTTGTGCTTGATTTTTTATCAAATAGAATGAGGGTGGTGAGATTCGAACTCGTGACCGTTGGGTCAATAAGGCTCTGATACCATATTAAGAAATCATCTCACCTAAAAGCTTAAATTTATAAGTGAGATCCCAGAATATAATTTATATTATTCTTTGTCATACTCTCTCAAGCTCACATTTATAGAATTAAGCTGAAAGGGTATGCCCACGCTCTCTGATTCCTTGACAAGCCTATCTTCAAATGTGGAGGCCCATGTGGCGAGTTGGCAAAACCACGGAGAAGCGCGACCCACAATTTCGAGTCAGCGGAGCCCAAATCTACGATGTGAATCATGCGTTCGATCGTTTGCCATGGCATGGAGTCAGGTCTTGGCTAGGGTGGCACAAGCGAAGCTAAGGTAAGGGAATTAATTAAGGTTCTGGTAAAGAGAAGCTTGGCCCTATCAAGGTCGACTTTGGGTTGTTGGGACTTGGGAATGGTTTAGCGCCATGTGTATGCCGGGCCAACCCTTGACAAGGCGAATGGCTAGGGCGGAAAATTTAATTATGGATTGAATATTAAGGACTATGATAACATAAATATATTTATATATATATTGAAATCTTTCCAGATATTGAAAAATACAATTCGCGAGTGCAATTTCCTGCACTCTTCTTCTTCTTCTTTGATCTTGAAGAAGTACCAGTTTAGCACCAATATCCTTATCTTATTCTTGAAATTAATAGCGGAAGACAACAATTAATCAGATTTTTAAAATAGGATATTTATCAGTAGTAGCTAGCTAGCGGTATATACTCATTTAAAATGGAGACCTGCTGAGCTGCTAGCACCACTCCAAGCAAACATATGATCTCCTTGGCCATGGCTGGCAAAAGGGTAGCTTCCCATACTGTTCACTCCCAGGTTATAGAAAGGTACACCTCCACCACCGCCAATGCTGCCGCCGTTTCCACCGTCACCAACTTGTCCTCTTCCTGATCCAGTCACTCCCGACGATTGCGAGGCTGCTGGCTGCTGCTGCTCCACTGCCGGTACCGACTCCCGATCCTCCTCGGGTTGTAACCGATCATACATTGCATTTGCAAAGGATGCGGCCATCAAAACCACAACACTGGAAGCCATCAAAGGCCCCACGACACGTCCACCCACAACCTGCCCCTGTCCTCCGGCAAGAAATATCGAAAGGCCGCCTGCTTCAGGTGGTGCTGGTGATGGGAGCGATGTCCCAGTCAGGGACAAGATCTCAAACCTTCCGTGCAGCGTCATCACAGCAGCACTACCCCCGCCACCAGGCTGCCTCAAAGTAACATTTGCGACTGCTCCGCTACCGCTGAGAATGCAAACTCCATGGGCTCGGCGCCTGGCATAATTTGATATTGATTCAACTATATCTGACCCCGGTGATATTTCAAGTAGTTGAGATCTTAATGCATTTGGGGTGTCGCGTGCAATGATTATTGGGGGCTTCGGTTTGTTCTTTGAACCAGCAGGACGGCCGCGAGGCCGCCGTCCAGAGGAGGAAGTACCCGCGGCACCTGAACTACTAGTGGTGGCAGATTCAGGATCGTTGATATCCTCTTTATAATTATCCGGTGGCGGAGTCTTAGCATCTCTCTGAAGTTGCAATTCCGGTCCCAAGAGTTGATGAGCAGCATAACGAGACCCTGCACCACCACCTGGGCCTGCTTCCATGCCGGACATTAATTTATAATTAGTTGTCAGCTCTGCTCCTGATGATAATTAAATTAACGATCCCCAGCACCTCCGGCCCGAACCTTGCTCGCCGGCGCTGACTTATCGCTGGTAATTAATTAAATCACACAATAATACTGCACTGTGCTCCCGTAGCAAACCTTATCGATCACTGCAATCAAGAAGAGACCGATCATGCATAAAAATATCAGTTAATGAAAGACAGGAAGGAAGGAAACAGTAGACAAATATATACTGATGGAGAATATATATATATATATATATATATATATATATATATATATATATATATATATATAGTATGATCATCGACCGATCTATAGCTAGTTATTCACCTGCTTTCTGTAACTATTCTATGCCAAGATATCCAGGTCTTGCAAGAAAGAAGCCATCGGAGAAGAAGCTTAAGAAACTGCACAAATTAACAGGCAAACTTAATTAACATATCTATAGGATATATAACACTGCACGCTGTGCATAATTAGGAGGTGGAGTTCTATATATTATATTATATTGCACAGCTTTATATTATTTTAATATTTCTGCCATTCCTTTTTTCATCAAGCTTCGAGGGACGTATCGTATATGGCTTAGTATGAACGTACAGAAAAAACCCAACTTTGACTGGGCACAAAAAGAGAGGGATTTACGGGACGAAAGGTGAAAAGCTGCGCGAAGGATTTAGAGAGAGAAATATTTAAATGGCAAGGCAAGTTAAGAGAGAGAGAGTTGCTCTCGCGACCATGGAGATTGACTTGATGGAGCTCTGAGCAGCTCGATGCTGAAAACTGTAAATTATACCTTATTTGTGTTTTTTACCTGATCACCAGCATGGGTTTGGCTTTGGCTAATTATAAAATAAGATCTCGCCATAACTACCGATCCCCATCCACTAATTTATATATTTATTAATTAATGTATTCTAAGCATCCTATGAGATCATTATTACATCATCCATCGTATCAAGGATTATGACTGGGAGATGCAAGAAAAGGGGGAGGTTAACATAAGATCAATTTATATATATATATATATATATATATATATCAATCAAATTTGAGTTTTGTAGTTGGTAATATAATAATTATAAAAAATTTATATAATTATTAATTTTAAAATTTATAAGATTAATCAAATTACGTGTAAATTGAACCAAACACTCAAATTATTAATGAGAAATAAAAGTAATTGCTAAAACTTTTCATGTTCAAGGACTATGATGAGATGAAAGAAAAAGGGTAGGTTAACCATGTAGCACTGAATTAGTGGTAACAAAAGGGTTTTGTTCTTTATGTGATTTTAATTTTGAGCTTTGTATATATTAATATAATAATAACTAAATATTTATATAATTATTAATTTTAGATTATGTAGAATTAGTCAAGATACACAATAATTAAAAAAAAAGTGTAATTGCTGCCACTTTTCATATTCAATAAGTAGGTAGATATTCTAATGTTTTTACTTTTTAGTGATGATCCGATGTGGAAAAATTGAATCAAATGTTTTTGTAATCATGACTTCACGGAGCATTTTCACGTGCATTGACTATAATCGCCTTGGATTGAAGTTACAAATTGATGCAACACTCCTGTAGATTACATAAATATCCTTTCACGATGCCACCTATTTTGCACAATGTTTTTATTTTGGAAATTCTTGCTGATGTTTGTGTTTTCAATTATATAATACTTGATAATAATGCTGTATTTTTCTCGATTATAATTAAAAAAATATATAATTATTTTTATGGGATTCCTTTAACTTGAAGCGCTTTGTTTTTAGAAGAGAAAAAAATTGATGTAAAGACTTGATTAAGAAGTTAGCGGTAGAAGGATAAATTAGTATAAAAAAAATAAAAATAATAACACTTCAGTTAAAAAAAAAAAAAAGGACAAACGAAAGAGGGGGGCTTCCATGATTGGTAATGGCGGCGTGGCAGTGCCCAGTAATTTAAGGATGGGACGGAGCCACTCAGAGAGAAGATAGACAGGACTTGTGGCCAAACATGTTAGAAACGTGAGACGTGTCGGGAGAGAGTTATGACCTGTTCATTTCCCTGATCTTATCCGAGTTTATCTCAGCATTCACATTTCCCTGTACACGCAACTACTACGAAGTGTTTGTTGGTGTTTTTTTTTTAATTATTTTTTATATAAGTATATGAAAATATATAAAAAAAATAAAGTGAAAAAAATGAATTAATATTTTTTTTAAATACTTTTTTATGAAGAATTTTGGTGTTTTAAAATTGATTGGGAGTAGGATGAGTATTTTGTGTTTTAATTGTATTGTAATTTTACATCATTGCTGGACATTTCTTTTCAAAATTATTTTTGAAAAAATAATAATTTATTATTATTATTTTAAATTTAAAAATAGTATTTTTAGATCATTTTCATGTACTAATATCAAAAATAATTTTTAAAAATAAAAATTTATTTTGATAATTTTGATACATTTTGTTTGTAGTTTCTTTTTAAATAAATAACCCAACTGGAATTTGATTTTAATTTCATCCTCATTCAATTTTTTGTCTTATCTCAAATTTGATCTTTATTTTTTTTTTAATATAAAATAATTCTTGGAGTTGTATTTTTTGTCGATTTCACTATGAGATTCTCCCATGATCGCTTTTTTTTATTATTATTATTATAATTCTAAAATAATAATTTTTTATTTTATCTTTCAATATTTATTTTATTGAAGATCGAGCTCTATATTTTTTCATGTTTTTTATGACCTTGGTTTTATGATTTTATTTATTTATTAGGTTACCCCATTTCTTTTCATTAGTTATTCTCTATGGAATTTATTTTTTAAAATAAAATTTATTATTAGATTAAATAGAATTGATTTATTGAATATAGTCGAGTATTTACTTCATTTTGTTTGTTCAATTTGCTTTTTTCGAGTCTTTGCTCCAGCTATTTTTTCATGTCCCTGTTCAGAATTTTACAATTGATTTTGAATACTCTCATCAATTTTTAATTATTTTTTTATGACTGTGATATTCATAATGGAGTGATATCAAATTTTTAACACATGTAATCATGTTCCCACGAACATGTTTTTTTTTCATATTTTTTAAATAAACATGGCCGGCTTCTCAGCATGCCTTTTGCATTGCCTGAGAAGTTTCCAGCGGCCGCATGCCGACAAGAATATTCTTGTACTGGACCGCCATCTCTTGAGGTGGCTCATTTTTAAATTAGCGCGATTCAAGGGAAGTTATGATTAGAACGGCCGGAACCTGTTAAAAAAATCGAGATGAAACAATGTTGTTTTTATCTCAGTTTTAATTCTGGTCGTTCCGGCTTTAAAATTCTTTTTATTTTGATTAACTTATGATTTTTTTTCTAATTTTGAGATTATATTTGTTTGACTTTGTGTTTATATTGTATAATTTAAAATTAATTTATCTTGAATTTTAATTATGCTTGTTAAATTAATATTTTAATTTTTTTATATATATATAATTAATTATATATGAACAGTACAACCCCGAAACGGCACGCTGAAACGCTCCGAAACCAGAACGTTTTGTTCCAATAGAAAAAACAGAACGGCGACCGGAACGGTATTGACAACCTTGATTCAAGGTGTAAGGGTGCAGGGAACTAAATAAGACAATTAAAGTTGGCTTGTTACTACCGTCGATAGTTGATGTTGTTTTTAAAAATATTTTTTGTTAAGAAAAATATCAAAATAATATTTTAAAAAAAAATTATTTTTGATAAAAACACATTAAAATAATTTAAAAACACCCCAAATTAATTTAAAATAAAAACAATTTCAATTTTTTCAAAATTATCGTGGACAAAATGGTTTGCAATTACTATTATTGTCCGATTTGAACAAATGGAGTGTGTGATTAGAAAGAAAATTCCTTTTGGTTGGTTGGTTGGTTAAATCCCTTATAAAGTAGAGATCATCCACATGGTGCCCATGCATTTGATAGTTAAAAAATAAAAAAAAATCGCCAATAAATTATATATTATATAAATAAAATACCTTTCTTGAGCCACGGGAAAGGTGAGCACCAAATAATTAACAATTACGAATACAAAATGTGAACAAACAATACCTTTTGAGTTGATTAGTGCCTGTTGGAGAATTATTTAATACAACTAGCTATGCTGGCTTGTGGGATTTAAACATCTGCCGATACCAGGAGTGCTCCTTTAGTTTTCTGGCTTTTGGCTAAGATCAAGTCGCGTGGTGCCTAATTTAACTGAACCGGTTAAAATTTTTAAAAATGCTATAATTTGTTTTTATTTTTCTGATTCAATTCAAAATTTTTGATTTATTTTTATTTTAATTAAATGGAAGAAGAAAAAACTTGATTAAAGTAAAAAAAAATCTAAAAAAACAAAACTATTTTTTGATTTTTAGTTAAAAAACCGAACCGAAATGGTCATCCCTAATACTACTCTCTCAAATAACTTTGTATATTATACATGATCTCTATCAATGCATATGTAGAAAATTTATTCACTAAAATCACAACAACAATTGATTCACTGCATGATAGAGAATAATCTAAGTTTTTAGGCTAGATGATTCATTTATGGTATTGAAGTCTTATTGATCCAGCGGTCACGAGTTTGAACCTCACTATTCTTATTCTATTTGATAAAAATTAAGCACAAAATATTTTAATTTGTTCATGTTTCAAGTTCAAAAATCTTTCACATTTTACCTAAAAAATAAATAAACTTATCTTGTGGGGTCGTACAAGGGAAGATCATGTTCACACCAAAACAAAGCATGTTTAGCCTAAAATTATGTCGAATATTCTGTCATTAATGTTATATTGTAACAGTCGCATAGTCTTAGACTTACTGTGGCATATTATCTAAACTAGTCTTTAAAATAACTTCGTATAAAATACATGATCTCTATCGATGCATATGCAGAAAAATTATTCGCTGAAATCACAACAGCAATTGAGATTGATTTTTAAAATGTTTTTATTTAAAAATATATTAAAATAATTTTTTAATTTTTTAAGGAATACATTGTAATCTTTTTCAAAAACATTTTTCAAGTGATTTCCGAACATTGGTTATTTATGTATCTAAGTGTTGGAAATTGTAAGAGGACTTCACAGTTTTCAACAATCAACCTCGTTTGAGAAATTTTACTTGAAAAACGTTTTTGAAAAAAGGTTCTGACAGCATCTCTCTCTCTCTCTCTCTCTCTCTCTCTCTCTATATATATATATATATAGACACACACAAACGAACAATAATGAAAATTCGAGAAATAACCACAGTTTGTGAAATTTACAAGGAAAAAGTTAAATGACGATTGATGGCCCAATGCTTGTGGGTGCTAGACGGCTTCTCAGCTAGGTAGGCATCGAGAAGCAGAATAATGGGCCAGGCCGTGGGCTTCTCTGGATTGCCAGATCCATAACTGTTTATCTTATTGTAATCTCACGAGTAACCGGTGCCCAAGCAATCTTATGTCATCTTGAATGGGCTACAACCACGATGGTTGTCGGTTAAAAATACGGGTGTCCGGTGGGTATCTCTTGTATCAGCATTTTAATTAATTTAATATAATTTTATCGAATATTTAAACAGAAAAAAGTTATAAGAAAAGGAGTTTTTTCTATACCTCCAATCACATAATAATATTCACTAGAATTAAAGAAAAGTTATCTAACAATATTTTTTATAGATTATACCTACCAAACTGAGCACCATCAAGAAAAACCAAATGAGGGGAAAGCATCTACAGGAGAAGCTTTGAACAGATTATTTTCTGTAATTTTCCTTATTAGAACAAGAGTGTATGTCCGTGTGCAGCGATTTCCGCCGTCAGTGGCAGTGGCACTGGTGTTTTGATGGAGGCGGAGGTAAGTTCTGTGGACGTTCATCGGAAAAGAAACGAGCGGTCAACTTGGGCAACTGAGTCAAAGGTCCTTACTTGACCATGGAAAAAGTACAGGCGAACGAACAGAATGTCTGGTGGTCCAAGTCGCTTGATTTGTTTTTTATTAGTCACCTTACTAGATTGGCCTAAACCTAGCCTGCTGCCACCATTGACATAAAGCTTGCAATGTTTCTGTACCAGGTTTTCACCTTTTTGTTCTTCTGCACTCCGAATCTGACCATTTTCGGCGGGGCGGCGGGGTTTTTTTATTAGAGAAAATTGCTTTTTTTTATATAAAAAATATCAAATTAATCTTCTAAGATTATTTGAATTCTCCATGTTAGAAAAATATTATTTTAATTAAAAAAAAAAACATGATGATTGTTTTTTAATGGGAGTTTTGATTTTTTTTATATAATTTTAATAGTTCTAATTAATGTTTTACTCTGGAGTTTTTCAAATATGCATGATATTTTATACGTCTTTATATTGATTGTTTGGTAGTACGAGTTTTTGTTTTTTATTTTTAAATATATTAAAATAATATTTTTTTATTTTTTAAAATAATTTTGATATCAATAAATAAAAATAATTTAAAAATATATATAAAAAATTAATTTTAATTTTCAAAATCTTGACACAGTAAAAAACACAATCAAAGTTTCAGTCAGAAGTCAGAAATTTCAAAATAATTTAAAATAATTTTTGATATCAATAAATAAAAATAATTTAAAAATATATATAAAAAATTAATTTTAATTTTCAAAATCTTGACACAGTACAAAACACAATCAAAGTTTCAGTCAGAAGTCAGAAATTTCAGGCTGGCCGCCAATGAGGTCGCGTCAACTTCATACATGACCTCTACTAAACGACACCGTAATATATTAATTAATTCACTCATGGCTGTGACCTAAACGGCTAAACCCTTAACGAGAACAAAAACAGGTGGCTACTTCTATGCTTGCACACCTTCTTCTGTTTATTGGAAACCAGCTGGCCTGTATTAATTCCAAAATAATAAAATAGTATTTTTATTTTTTATATATATCATCATTTTAAAATTATCCAAAATAATATTTTAAAAACCCCCAACTACCACGAAGAACACTTCCTATGTTCATAGGGCATAACTTGAGTATGAGAAGATTGTCCACGCCTTCAATGGGATAAACACCGTTAGATTGAGTTTGATTATACATTTGTATTTTATAAATCTTGTCCATTTATTTATTTTTCTTTCCAAGTGAGATGGATAGATCACGTCAAGCTAGATATTTGTTTTAAAGATATTAGATATATCTACGAGTTTTATATTATTAATTTTTATAGGTTGGGTTTAATTAGAACTAAGATTTGAGCTCAACATCTTAGTCCAAAACTTGTTGTAAGTTGTAATAAATAATTTAGGCTTAATACAATAAAAGAATCAATTGGAAAAAAAAAAGAATAAAACATATAACATTTATATTTTTAGATCATTTTAATGTATTTACGTGAAAAATATTTTTTTTTTAAATATCATTTTGATATGTTTCTGAATGAAAAATACTTTAAAAAATAACTTCCACTGCATCATCAAATAAACAACATTAAAGGATAAGAAAATATTAGGTTGAGTGGTGAGAAAGAATAAATGAGAGAGAGAGAGAGTATTTATATAAAAGATTTTATAGAATATAGAGTTGGTGATGTAAACAAAAGCTAAAGACAACTAATAAAAGATTTTTTTTTCATTTTTTCATTTTTATTTTTTACTTTAAATTATTGTTTTAAAATGTTTTTAGATCATTTTGATGTGTTGATATCAAAAAGATTTTTTTAAAAAAAAAAACATTATTTTGATGCATTTCTGAATGAAAAATATTTTAAAAAATAACCTTAAACACACTTCCAATCCAAATAGACATTTAGAAAGATAAAAGAGAATATTTATATCAAAGATTTTAATGAAAAACAAAAGCTAAAGACAACTAATAAATACAAAACACATATTAGGTGAAGATGTGAACCCAAAATTCACAACTTTATTGTCTTAAAAAGTAATATTGATAAGGTATATTTTTTCATGAGGTATACAAAACCTTAATAAAGTTAGAAACAACACAATCTCAACTAGAAAACAAAACAAAAATCCAAAGGAAATGATCCTGAAATCCTATTCAACGCATAAAGCAAGGAAAATAACAAAATTGATCCAAATCAGGATCCTTAGATGTGATTTTTTATATCTCAAGATTTGACGATTCACATAGCTTCTAAGGCTCTATAATAAAAACTCTTGTAAGAATCTAATGGGGGTATTAGAGAATGTATTTAGAAAGTGTTTTTAAAAAAAAATTATTTTTTATTTTAAATTTATTTTTTTAGTGTTTTTTAGATCATGTTGATAAGATGATGTCAAAAATAATTTTTAAAAAATAAATAAAATATTATTTTGATATATTTCAAAACAAAAAATATATTTTCAAAAATAACATCGACCAGAAGTTTGACTCCACAATCGAACAAAACACCATGGCTTTTTGAGGCTATCATTCTGGAATGATACGATATATGGATTGGTTTTTGAGTAAGATATGGTTGATCGGTAAAAAAGTTTAGACAAATCCTGCCAAGGCATTTAAATCCCCATAAGAACATATCTCCAACGTATGAATTGTAAAAGAAAGAAGAGACAAAGATTTGGATACTAAACATGGATTGCGTACATACAGAAGCACACGAGAGATGGAACTGGATGGTAAGAGAAAGAGTGGTGCTTCCTAGAAACATAAAATCTATGAAGAAATTTTACTGCACTGTTAGAGAATAATATAAATTATATTATGGGGTCTTATTTAAAAGCTTCAATTTTTAGATGAGATGGTTCTTTAACATGGTATCAGAGCCTTGTTGACCCAGCAGTCACGAGTTCGAATCTCACCACCCTCATTCTATTTGATAAAAACCAAGCACAAGGTGATGTAAGCCTTGCAAATTTCAAGTCCAAAGAGCTTTCACTTAAAGGAGTGTGTTAGAAAATAATATAAATCATATTATGAGACCTCACTTAAAAACTTAAGCTTTTAAGTTAGATGATTCCTTAACAGACACTTCTTCGAGTTTACATATAATTTTTAGAGTTTTCCTGTTCGAGGTTGCATGGTGCTTCTCGAGATTCGAGTATGAAACAGGGTGTGGAATCTTTGAAGAAAAAGAAAACAAATGTTTTGATAGTTTTACACAATTTGCAGAATATTTCTTACATGGCTGTCACTGAGAAAATTTAGAAAAAAGAAGAAAATAGCAACAGAAAGAACGAAAGAGAATACACATTATTTTCTTCCGTGGAATTTTCCTAATCCTCTCTCTTTCTCTCGGTGTCTTCTGAAGAGCCTCACTGACAAATTCATCAGGACTCTCGTCCTATGGATCTCTACACGTCTCGAGCTGTCAATATATTTTATGAAGAAACCTTGGCGGCAACGTTATCCTTGTTTGCCCGGTTATACTGCATGTGGCTCTGGACAAGCTGTCCAGCTGCAATGGCGGACATGAGGGAAAGCTCCCCGGCAAGAACAGAACCGGCAACAATGGTGGCTAGCAGCCTTGCGTTGCCTCCCGGCGTCTCCCTGCAAGCACCCTTCACTCCAAGCAGGTTCAAGCATGCTGATTGAGATGCCAGCTGGGTTCCTCCTCCAACAGTACCAACCTGAAATGAAACATCATATAAACCTAATTAGATTACTGATTAACCAAAACATCCAGAGAACTATTATAGCTATCTGATTCAAACGTGAAGTACCTCAATGGAAGGCATGGTGACGGAGACATGAAGATCCTCGCCGCCGTTAAGAGGTTCCATCATAGTAATGCAGTGAGAGCTCTCGATGTTCTGTGCGGGATCTTGGCCAGTGGCAATGAAGACAGCAGAAACAATGTTACTGGCATGGGCGTTGAAGCCGCCGAGAGCTCCGGCCATGGCAGAACCAGTAAGGTTCTTGAGCATGTTAAGCTCCACCAAGGTCTCCACTTTAGTCTTCAGGACTTTCCTCACCACATCACCCTTGATGATTGCCTCGCACACCACTGACTTGCCTCTCCCTTCAATCCAGTTGACAGCAGCAGGCTTCTTATCAGAACAGTAGTTTCCTGATAGAGAGCAATATACATATAAATTCATCAGTTTCAATACAAATAACATCTGAACAAAACATGGTCAGAGTTTCATCAATTAAAGAAGCTAGCTTAATTACCAGAGATGCCAAGAACATCCATATCAGGGAAATCATTCTGGAGAAAGTCCAAAACATTCTGAACACCTTTAGAGACCATGTTCATGCCCATAGCATCACCAGTGCCGCAGGAGAATCTCATGTAAAGATTCTTGCCAGCAAGAGCACACTTGATATTCTGAAGCCTGCCAAACCTGCTAGACTTGTTAAAAGCCATGGAAACGACCTCGAAATTAGCAGGATCCTCCAGGTATAGCTTCAATTGAGCAGCTCTTTTAGCAGTTCCGAACCTCACAACAGGCGCTCTTGTCATGGCATCCCTCAACAAAACACTCGAAGCACCACCAGAGAGATGAATTGCCTTGCAACCCCTGTTTGTGCTAGCCACCAAGCAACCTTCGGTTGTAGCCATTGGAACGGAGTACTCCTTACCGTCAAGCAACAAAGGTCCGGCAACCCCTACCGGAATCTGCACGTACCCAATTGGCATCTCACAGCACTGCCCCAAAATCGACTCGTAATCCAATCCGTCCAAGGGCAACCCAGACAAAGACTTGGAAGTGATCCTCTGCAAAGCCTCACGCCTTATTGCCACAGCACGCTTGCAATCGCCCAATTTAGACTCGAGTGAATAAGACGGGGTTCTTCCAGCCACCACGGAGCTGATAATTTCTTCATCTTCTTCGGTTAAAGTTGTTGGGAATGGGATTTCATCGACAGCCTTGGGCTTGAGCAGAGGAGAAGGAACAGCAGCAACAACCGGTTCCACTGCGAGTTTTAGCGGTGGTGACGGTGCAGCGCAATCAAGAGCCTGTCCACAGGGAACTAAACGGGCATCTTCTATGAGAAGATCTTCTTCATCTTCCTCATCATCGTGGGTGCCCCAGACATCAGGGGAAGGACGGAGAATAAGGGACTGAATGAAGTCGATGCCGAAGAAACCAAGCATATAAATGAAAGAAGTAATAAAAGCAAAAATAGCAACGATTTCAGGGAAAGTGAGAATATGAAGAGGAGTAGAATTGCGAATCTTCTCACGCCAACGAGCGAGCATGAAATAAACAACGGAGAAGAACACGGTGAAGAAGAGAGCATTGGTTATATATAAAGGAAGGGGTAAAGCATCGGATGCTTTTTGGCCAGCCACTGTACTTTTTTCGTCGTGATCGACTAATTTGTCACTATGAATGGACTTGGTCGATCGCCGGCGAGTCCCCTCCATTGTGGCGGCGGTGAGTTGTTGTCGGTAAATGGAGGGGGGGCGAGCGGAGGATGGAGATTGAGAAACACAAAGATTAAGGAGGGAAGTTAGATAGAATGAATGGTGAGATTATGGAGATGGAGCAGAGGGTGGCCAATATATATAATGGTGTCGGGCGTTGCCTCTTGCTACTCGAAGACTAAAACAACCCGGCTGTGATGCTGCGGCTTTGACGCGTTAATTGAACTCTTCGGCTTTATTACCAAGAATTTATGTATAGAAATTTATCTAAATATTTATATATCCAAATAATTGACCGATGACTTGTATAACCAGCGATAATGCTATTTATGTATAATAAAAAAATAAACTAAATTTCTCTCCTTTTGATTAAAAAGATATTTATGCGTTTAAATTATTATTATCATCTTCTGTTTATATTACTAAATAGGTTATTTCATTATTTGTCCATGCAAAATTTTAAGAGGTACGTAATACTTAAGGGTTTCTTTTTTTATATTAATCAGATTCCAAGCATATTATCCATGTACAAACGACAAGAGTGTTTATAAAAAATAGATTTTATAAAAATAAATAAATAATAATGGTACTGCAAAGTCCATTCCAAGGGACAAACTAAACTAATGTTGTTATCTGTTTGTAAGTGTTGTTGAGATTGTTTTTTTTAAAAAAAAATTATTTTAAAATATTTTAAAATAATATTTTTTTTTATTTTGTAGAAATTATTTTTTATATTAACATATTAAAATAATATAAAAATATCAAAAAAATAAAATTCAAATTCATTTTTTTAAAACACCTTCACATGTTTCGCAGCTGCTCTCTGGTGGACACCGTACGTTCACTGGCGCTGACTTTGTGGTGCGGTTTTGCAATTCAATTCATTTTTTAAAAAAGTATTTTTAATTTTAAAATATCAAATTAGATATTTTTTATGTACCAAATCAAAAGTCAGAAAAATATTATTTTAATTTTACAAAAATCTCATGCACTGCATTATCAAATCCATTTAATCTAAATTATTGTTTTTTTTTTTGTTTTCCCGTCTTCAACTGTCATCCCCTCTTGTTTCCATCCATACCCGGGGCTTAGTATTTTCCCTAATACTACGCTATATTCTTCAAAATCACGTGCGCAAAAAGATAGCTACCATGAAATTAAGTGGAAGACAATAATATTTGGAATCTGATATTGCAGCAGTCCATGGGTTATTAATGCATGTTGTTTGAGACTGATCAATACCATTCCGTTCTGGTTAGAATGGCCGGAATATTCCATGTCATTAAAAAACCCGAGATAAAACAACGTTTCAGTTTTAATTCTAGCCCGTTCCGAAAATATCGGCCAAATTCAATTTTCAAGCTAACAATAACCCACTCGATGCGAACACCATTTTCTTAATAATAAAAAACCATTCGCAAACGGGATTTTCAAACAAATTTTATTTATTTATACAGATATGAACTTTAATTTTTCAACAAATCCCACAACCTCGCGTCAAACATTGATCGATGGATACAGAGTTTGTTCATGCATGTGATCGATGAATTCGTCTTCCTTGTGTTATTATAAATTAGTTAATATAAATTCCGCCTTGACTATATATATATAGACTAGAAAATAAATACGATATTTCCTGCTGGTTGATTATTGGAGCTAGCTAAAGAATTAATTACTTGATTAAATATAGATCAGCTAGTCATAAAAAATATGTACAAACTTGAGGAAAACCAACTAGTTAGTGAAATGATTGGTGATAATTTGATGAAAAAAATAATTATTATAGCTGGTGGACAGACACAAAAGAGTATGGAAAGTATTGTTCACTAGTCCACTCACACTCATTTCATTATGGATTATAGTAAGAATCCACATTGAATTGTTTTTTTTTAAAAAAAATTATTGTTTAATATTGGATAATTAAGTGTTTAATTTTGTAATTTATATATTTTTATCTTCTTTTTCTTTTAATGTTAAAGTGGTTTGTGAGCTTGCCGAAGTAACCTTAGGTGCCCTGGTTTACAGGTTTTGTATGATATGTTTTTTTTTCTTTGTAATTGAATATGAATTTTTAATATTCTATTTTTTTTCTTGTATAGTTAAAAAACAATTTTGTAAAAAGAAAAAAATGATAAAATTATGGAGATCATTACAGGTCATGTTGAGTCATAAGACTTTGTTTGTTTATTGTTATGACTTTTTAACATAAAATATTAATATCATAGATATTTGTTTCCCTACACTTCTAAGTGTAAAAAAATCTCTCAATGACCTATTATATTTCTATCTCATTGATATTGTGTAAGAGGTATAATATATTTATCTTTCATTAATGCTGTAAAAAATAAATGATTTTCCAGCCCTTCCACCCAGTAAAATAATAAAGTTCAGAAGCTATAAATATCTTCTGAACCATTTTGGTAAAAGGTTCACAAGTTTTATTCTGTAAACATTGATACTTTTAAATCTCATAGCATTTATCATACTAAAACAAGAACAAACACTATTGTTCTTGAAATTCAAAGCTAATTATCTCATTTATTGCAATTTTTTTAAAAAAATTATTGACTTTACAGTTCGATTATCTCTAAATCCCACTAAAAAGAATTGTTTTGTAGGTGTTAAGCCTCCTATCACTAATCATCTACTTCCTAAGCCTCATAGAGTTAAATATTAACATGAACATATGATTAATCATTATCCAAACACCAAAAAACCTCATTCACGATGGGTTTTGGAAATATATATATATATATGGAGAAAATTATTATGTTTTGTTTGTTCTCCCTATCAATTAGATTAGGATATTGAAATATTTGATGCAAGGCGTGCACGCAGCACCATCAAATGGATTGATGGATGGACCCGATATTTATTTATATAGCTTTTTTTAGAAGATATTGAATCTGCAATATTTGTTTTCTGGAATAAATAAATTAAAAAAAGGAAACATGGAGTGATTGTTCCTTGCATGATTAATTACTTTTTGACCAAGAAAACAAGAGTGGACCGACTCCTATATTGGAGTGGAAGAACAAGACCGCCATCTCATGGTGCCGAGCTAATTAAGAACATGGTAAATAGTGGGAGGCCCTCAGTTGCCTTGGATGATCTGACTTTCCGTGTTAGCTTGTGTAATTATTAATTAATTTCATAGATTTTAAAATTAATTTTTTTTTAAAGTCTCCAATAATTATTAAATTAACCTCAAATAATATCAAATTTAAAATTAAAAGAAAATCAAACATCTTAGTTTCAGCTATTATCTGCAGCACACCTAGTTGCATGATTTGGTTTTTGTTTGTGTACGGAAAACTAATGCATTCATTCTAATTGACATGGTGAAGAGTGGCGAGCTTGAAAACGAGGCTACAACTATTTTTAGATCGAAAACTAAATCAAATTGATGTTGTCTTTGATATGTTCAATTTTGTCATTTACATTTTAAAACATTGACAAAATTAGCGGAAGTGTTTTGTTTGACTTTGCATTTCAAAATTGTTTTTGAAAAAAAATTGATTTTTTTATTTTAAATTATTTTTTTGGTAATTCTAGATCATTTTCATGTGCTGATATTAATTATCTAGATCATTCTAGATAAAAAATTTTAGACCCTATTTGACTTTGCATTTCAAAATTGTTTTTGAAAAAAAATTGAAATTTTTTATTTTTTTATTTTAAATTATTTTTTTGGTAATTCTAGATCATTTTCACATGTTGATATTAATTATCTAGATCATTCTAGATAAAAAAAAAAATTTAAACCCTATTTGACTTTGCATTTCAAAATTGTTTTTGAAAAAAAATTGAATTTTTTATTTTTTATTTTAAATTATTTTTTGGTAATTTTAGATCATTTTCATGTGTTGGTATTAAATATATATCTTTTTTAAAATAAAAAAATTATCATTTTAATATATTTTTTTAACAAAAAAAAAAAAACATTTTAAAAAAATAACCTTAAATATATTTTCCAACAAACACTAGTAAACAAGCATATATAATTGCAACCGCATGAAAGCTGAAAATGTCAGTGAGTAAACTTTTCTCACAACAGCAAATGATTTTTATTTGGTTGATTGTCAACCTTTATCACGGATACGACACTGAAAATGTGTATATATATATATATATATATATAGACACACACACACACATTTGCTCCCATTCAGTGTTTATATATATAATAATAATAATTAAAGAGAAACTGATTTGACCCCCTCAATTTCGACTGGTTCAATGAACATTAGATTTATGAATCCATAATCCAATTTACGTAGTCAAACAATTATTATTTACAGGATGATCCAGCCCCTTGGTGTTTAAATAAGACTATTTTGCCAGGAAAAAAAATCAGCACCACTAATTAGCCCTTGAATGCTTCCGGCAACATCAACATATATCGGGGGAAAAAATAGCAGTAAATGCTGGACCGATTCCTTGACGTTACCACCACACCTTTGTTTATTGCACCTTCTGAGCCGGTATTGGCCAGGCATCCACTTCGTACCCTAATATTTCAAACCCTAATAATGCATACGATACAAGAACACTCAAACACATTCAATAATTTAGATTAAATAGATTTGATAATGGAGGGGTGAGAACAGACGAACAAGACATGATAAGCAACAACTTGCTTAGCCGATTGATCATATGACAGGCATGTTTTTCGCATAAATTTTTGTTTTTGCAAAATAATACAGTTTGATCATGTTTCGTGTTATATTTAATGAATATCAAGAAGATAAGCCAACAAAGTAAACTTTTTTTTTTTTTTTATCTCAACAACTCTGTTAAGTTATTTATAAAATACTTAATTATTTGACTGTCTATCTATTACGTGCTTGCCAAAACCTTGTTTCCTGAAAATGTAATTTTTTTTTTGTGTTTTATATTATCTTGATATGCTATATTAAAATTTTAATTTTTAAAAATAAAAAATATTATTTTAATAACAATCTCAACAATCACCCCAAAAATAAATAAATTAATAAAAAATTAGCATCATGGCTTTGTATTTGATCAAATAAGTTAGATCAAAACTGTGATAAAATACATGTGTTTACTCTATAAAAAATACTATAAAACATCATCCCATTATAATGGGGCCTATGCATGATCGGAAAATGTTGCTTAGAATACGCTGAACTTCTCCTGAGCTGTGCTCACACCGCACAAGATCTACAAACAGAGGAAATAATTGTCTGGCATGGCCCCTAAATGAATCCCTTTCTAAACCACTCAAAACCCGCAAAGCTGACAAAAGCAACGTAGTTCTTGCTGCTAATTCTTCCTTTTTGGCCGAACCTGAAGGAAGAATCCAGTGCATCACTGGTTTGTTTGCAGGGTTTTGCTGCACGGTCCGTGACCCCGTACAGTTCAGGTAAATCTGCAATATCTTTTCACACACTGCTGCAAGTTGTGCCTCGACGTTCAACGACTCGGACATGGTCGGGTTATCATCTAGCAAATCTCGGAGGAAGTCGAGGTAGTTCTTGTAGGACTCGTTCTCAAAATGTACCATTGGAGGATCAGATATCTCTGCTATAGAGCATGCTTTCAGAAGTTTCTTCAGCACGTCCGTCTCAGAATTCAGCTGGTGGGCATGGGATGCTATCGAGGAAAATATATCAATAAGGATTCTGACATTGGCCGCTGACAAGAATCGCTGGTTTGCTTTGTATATATCACTTACAACCTGATACACAATAGAAGAATATCAGTATCACCAGAATACTATCGAAATCTTCGTGCAAGAAAAACAGTCCATGAATCAAGCTACCGGTTTAACACACTGTTGGTAAAATCTAAAATGGAAGTGACGGTAGAGTGCTGTTTGCAAAATAAAGGTAAAGAGTGAAATGCCACGATAAGCCAAAGAAAGTGTGAGACACTACTGAGTTTTGGAAAGCTCCTAGGTATCATAAGAATAACATCAAACAATCTTGTTAGAAACTTTTATATTTCCTGTCCTGCAGTACTTCTACAGAATATTCTTTCATTGATAGATTTGCGGTCACAGCCTTGGATGAGGAAACCATGCAGTGTATACCAAAGCATCTAAAATAATAATAATAAAAAAGCGTAAACAAAAGGGAAATTTGTACTAGAGACAGTAAAAATGTATGAAAGATAAAAATTGCATGCTAATGGCATCTTTCAGAAGATTGGGTAGCCAAGTCTCTCTCTACACATAGTGTGTATGTGTGCGTAAACTTAGAAATCTTTCCTTATACATATACATACCTACTCACACACACATTGGAATTCGTACATGGAGGCATAAACATCAAATGTAGAATGCAGAAGCACAATTGAATTATTACACACATGCATGTCTTTTTCCGAGTGTGAGAGTGAGAGGGAAAACCTGCACAATAAGTAGCTGCACAGCTATATGACCCTTCACTCTTGAAACCACATATGCTGCAGTTTGGAGATTGCCATCCTCAAGATCATCATTTCTGAAGCCATGATCAGAAGACACATCCACATCCGCAAAAGGGTGAGAGCTTTCAGGCATCTCAATTTCATCCATGATTCTTAAGACCTTCATAAAACCTGGTAACAATGATGCAGCGGCCTCCTTCAAAGATAGAAAAATCTCTCTATATTCATCTTCTGAAATCCTGCCACCCAGTTCACCTGCTAAACGCAACAATGCAGCAACCCCAGTGCTAGCAGGACCCTTAGCAGGACTCCTAATAAATCCCATCAATATAGATACTACACTTGGTAGTTGAGACCTAATCACATTGAAAAAGTTGACAAATAGGTCTACTAGACACTGGACTGCAATTGGAGAAGTTTCAGAATCCCATGCACTTCCTTCTGAATGTGGTGCTGAAGTTGGTGAATCCTGATCTTTAACATCTTTCATGTCACTGAAGCTATTGTAGATGGGGAAAATGGCAGAGTTGAAAACAGTGGTCCAGAATGAGTGTGAGAATAGATGTCCATGGTCATTGAGAATGTTAAATAGTACTTCTAAAGCACTCTTTCGAATAGCTGATCTGGGATCAGATGTTAGTTTTGATAACCCTGCAACCATAGCAATGAGACATTAAAAAATGACAGCACAAATTGCCTGCAATTCCTCATAAAATATATGCTACGAGTCCAAATGGCAGCCCCTGTATTTACACATGCTGAAACAATTTATCTATTCGTTCATCTTTAGCTTGATGTTTATAAATAAGATCGGATTATTACATTTCTTTACATGTATTGAGCAAAACCACAAACAGGTGCTATAAGCCATATAACCTTATGCGATCTTCAGTGAATAGGGTGCTTTAAAGCTATATCAATACAAGCATGAGCTGCCACAAGGGATTGGAAGAATGCAACATGATAGAAGAAGAAAAATGAATCATCAATTCCTGGATACTTTCTGTTAGTTTTTTCTCTTTTTATGGGGTCGGAGGGTTATAATGCAGGCCAATGTCTTTTGAAATGTGGCAAAATACAAGGTGCATGTGTTCTGTGTACATGGCATAAATTTAAGCAAGGCAGCTAAAAATGAATGTTGAGTTCAGCCATCCATATTTTCTGGCAATGTTGCCGTGCAGAAGCGTCAGGCAGCATCTCAAAAATCTTTCCTTGAAAGCAGGTTACCTGTTAACAAAGGAATCCAAAAGGACACATGATCATCTTTGTCACTGGGGTTTACATCCGAAGCAACTTCATCTACTATTGGGATGGATGGATCATCAACACTGCTCTTTACATTGCAAATAAGTCCTCCATCTGCTAATTTCAGAGCACAGAATCGGAGAAACGCAATTGCATTGAGGCTCACATCACTATTAAATCTGCTATTTGTGAAGGTGGTGAGGCATCTAACACAGTCAGTGAAAGTTGTTGTCTCTGTCTCAGTTATATAAGGAAAGTACTCTCGGACAATTTTTTCCATGGTCTCAAATGCCAACAGGACAACATTTTTCCGCTCATCAGCTGCAGCAACAGTAAAAACCTGAGAGAAGAGTATCATGGCATCACTGGAACAGTTAGAAAGAAGAATTGTCCATGGATCAGCATTTTAAAAGTTGTCGGAATTAAAAAATTTGAGAAAATAAAAAGAATGCCACCATACCATAAAAACGCTTTTCCAACCAGATTTCACATTACTGACACGACTAAGGACCATCTGTGAAATACACCTAACTATTAACTCCCTGATCTCTGTAGAGCTGCTTTTCTGCATCACTATCACAAATGGCCTCAAAAATTCATTCTGGAAGTTGTAATTTGCCAACTCCTCGCGCTCTAAGAATTTCATAGCAAGTTGTCTCAGAGAATCCATCACAAATATAGCAACAGAGAGATTTTCTGACAAGCCAACTGATACAAAAAAACCAGAGAGAACATTCCATATGCGGGACCAAACTAATCTGATGCGGTTCATATTATAATGCCTGCAAATAGGGAAAATAATATAATGTACTCTTTCAAATAAATTCTCATGTAACTTCAAGAGGCAATAAAAAGTACTCAAAGGAAAGGGAAAAGGATGTTACGCGATTTCTACGATTTTTGTAAGGCTAAATACACGAGGATCTGTTGGAGACTGCAACTCAGATATTGAAACTTTACAAAGAGCTTTCACAAAAGCAACTATTGCTTCACTGTTCAACCTTTGGCTATTAGCAAACACATGGTTCAATTCAAAATTCCCAATCTGGTCAAGCAAATTCAAATTTGAAATGAAGTTATTAATCTGGTCTGGAGTTACTAGTCCTGGAGAATTGACTCCAACAGCGGTGCTATCATATGACCCCCCTCTAACAATAGCCATTACAGCTGGATTCTGGAGTGTTCCCTTAATCTTTAGAGAAGGGTAACCCATTGACTTCAGTGCCTTTTCTTCTGTTTCCCCATTAGATGATGTCAAATAAGAGGCATCAGGTGGTGCACCTTCTCCAAGCAGTTGCAGATGCTCAATACGGGAGAGGCAAGTTAAGATATGCTCCCAAGCATCCTGAAGATTATTTCCATCTTCAATGGCAATTGATATTATTGCCTGCATGAATTAAAATATATAGAATTACTAATTAAAAAAAATGTAAATGACCATGTACAGGAATTGACACCAAATGCATGAAGCCTGCTGATGTATAGTATTGCTGTTTGACATGAACTGAAGTAACTAGACCAATCCAATCTATTTAAAGCATCACTGTTTCTGTATGAACAGTTTAATGACCAGTACCCAAAACACAAAAATTCTTCCATTGGGGTTATGCCTTTTTATTCTTTTCCTTTCTATAAAATCTCATGATATGATTACCTTCACAGCATCTACATTTCTTTGCTTCATATCTGCAGCACAGTGCAGATATGTAAACTTGGCCACAGAAGTAACAAAAGCATCTCTCTGGGTCTGCATACCCATGACTGCAGTAACATGCACAGCATAGCGAAACCCCTGTAAGCACTGAGAAGCTGCAAGCCTATCATCACTCTGATCAAGAGTCACACTAAAAGCAGCCAGCATAGGACCCCAGCAGACCTCAACCATAAACCTCAGAATCGCTGCATCTGTTACAACATGATAAATAGACCTGCAACAAAAGAATCAAACTATTATTTTCAATGCAAAGACAGCAATGTTGTTAACATGTCTTTTATCATTTGCAAAAGCCTAGGGAAGATTGACACGGCCCGGATTGGAAAAAGAAAGCAGCTAGAAGAAGAAAACCATCCGGTCAGAGAAAGGTACATGTTAATCATTCTCTGTTTATTATCATAGGCATTAGTTTATTTATGAAGTTTATGGTGCACCCATTTGGCCAGGTCCATCTCAGCTAACTAATTTCCCCAAAATTTGGCATGTGCACAAGCATGATAGAGTGGGAGGGGGACCAAAATTATTTAACTCAAACAAACATGTAACAATCAAGCCTGGTCAATGGATCATCTGCATTACTGCTAACCTCCATTGCCCTTCAACCCATCTGTCTCCTATCAGGAAGAAACATACCTTGTTTTTTAATCAAAATCCCAACCATGTAAGTTTTTCTCTAAGAATCTAGATTGTCAAATATAGCCCATTAGGGATTAAAAGAAAAAAAGATGTCTTAATGAAACAAGGGTCGACGAGAGTCAAGGGACTAAGCTATAGGTTCTTAAACCTGAATGCTAAGTTATGATCACATTCAACCCCCATGAACTAAAAGAAAGTTTACTCTAGATACAATCAACTGTGCAACATACTATAACATAGCTTACTCTGATTTTCCTGACTTCGCCTTGAACTGCTCTTGGATATGCCTGATAAGAAGCCCATTTGCACCCAGAGCCTTTTCCTCAGTCTGCTTCCCAGTAACTAGATTAAGTATACCATCCAAACCTAATAGCTTATTTAAGCTGTTACTCTGCTTGCTTTGAGGAGCAGAAGAATTTGCACTCATCTTAATTTCATTTTTCACAATGTGATCATAAAGAGCACCCAGATACTCTTCAGGCAAATCCTTGCCATCATCTATTCCTCGGTTGTTCCGGATAAAATCAGCCTTGCTCATCTAAATGGAACCAGTTTCAAGAGGGAAATCAGAAGATAAACAAAATTGAATCTACAGTCATTTAAGCACAATTGACAATATGATGCCCCACTGTAGTCAAATTTATTAATACATGGATGGGTTCTACTAGTATTTGTTATCCTGTTCTTTATATTTCTCCATTTGCATTTTTCATAATGATAGGTTCCATCTGGAGATTTGCTGCTAACTATCAATCTAACTTAACAACTACCCTGACAAGGAAAATCAACTGTGAAGATTATTTAACATTACGAAAAGGCAATTTTATAGAGTACATCCATAATTCTTTAGTATCAAGTAAGCCTAATCTTCTGATTCAATTAAAAAACCAAAATGGATGAAAAATTGTTCTGAAGCATGGAATAACTATCAGGACCAAAACCAAAGCACAACTTAAATCAACTTATAATAAAAAGGCGTGGGTAAAAGAAAAGCTCGCTAGTCATGATAGTGGCCAAAGATAAAGGGAAGAGGTTTTGCAAAAACCTTATCTTTCACCATGCTGTTATGAGCATCTGTATTGAGCAATATCACAGAGTATGCAAGAACATAAGCAGTATCTGCACTGGTAAATGAATTTGGATTGTATTTACAATAGCGCTCGGCAAACTTTTCCATGATACGATCAATCTTCTGTGCTTCTCCAGGTAACCTGAATCCCCGTAAGAAAAACCTTATCGCTTCACCAAAATCCATCGCCTTAAAGTTAAACGAGTCTACATAAGCATGCATAACTCTCAAACAAAACTCATCCCTTTCACCTAAATAGTCACCGATCACTGTTTCATTTAGGCCAGTAGTGTTTTTCAGGAAGGCAGCAACTTCTTCTGGAGAACCACCGACTTTTTTGGCATTTATCAGAAACTCAATGCCCTTGGAAGGTTTCCTATTGAATATGGAGATACCTTTCTGCATTCAATACAGTAAAGTTGTCAAACAAGGAAAAGGCAGGCCCATTTCTAATAAAGTGTAACAAGGCATGAAATTGCAATAGAAAAAAATGGTGGACAAGAAGCTTGCTAGTGATACTAGTAAAAAAAGCAACCAGTTATAATATCAGTACACTACACCACAAATGACCATCCCTTGTAAATAAAAGGGAAAACAACCTGGAGTTCAATTTTATATGCCCGACGTTGTTCAAGGGTAGCAGCATCGGATGTTTCAGAGTTCACTTCTGGATGCAAATCATACTCAGGGGCACTTGCATCTTCTCCATTCAGAGTTGAATGATTCTCAGTTGAAGTGGAACTTTCAGAGCTCTTAGGCAAGTAGGAATCTCCAATTCTCAGCTGTTGATCCATCCATGCACCCATTGACTTGATGATGCTAGCCAAGCACTTCACAGATTCATGCCTAAAAGTAATATCCTGAACCGAGGACAAAGTCGTTGTTGAACCAGGAGGGGGTCCTAGAGCAGTTTTCAGAAGGCCATTGACAATCCTGCAAATATCTGATGGAATTATAAGTGTTTTAATACATTAAAAAAACATGGAACAAAGAAATGACAAGAAATAATAACCAAAATAAAAGACATGGCATGTTTACAAACAAGAGAGAGAATTCCCCAACTTTCCCATATTGATTAATGAGATCTCATATAACTCTCATCCCATCATAGTATAAGATCACTGATTCATATACAAACTATAAGATCCTTGTCTTCTGAAAATTTACCAGCAATTAACTGATCAAATCTCACAACTTATTGAACAGATGTATATATTGCAACCAAGACATGCATAACAACAGATGCTCAAGTAATACCTTTCATATATGTTTGGAGCATCCACATCACAGTCATAGTTTACAAAAATATCAATAATGATCTGGGAATCTTGGCTGATTTTGTCCAAAAAATTCATGACAGTCATCTTCTGCAAGAAGCTAGGCTGGTTAACATTCTCAAGTACTCGAAGGACAAGCATGGGAAAGAATATTCCAATTTCTTCCTTCAATCCAGATCTGAATTTCATTAGCAACGTCATAAAAATGGAACACTGAAGCTGGAAAATAGCCATGACTGACAACGCACTATTCTTTATCAATGACATGCATAGGAATTGCTTAATGGTGTTGAGAAACCTGTGCGAGATAGAAGAAAACGTTAAATTCTACATTAAAATAGTGCAAGGGAAAAAAATAGTTAATTAACAACTCATGATGGTAAAATCAGAGCAATTTATGCAAAATATTCACAAGAAAACCATTTACAATCTGTAAGCAGGCAATAAAATGTTAAAATAATATCAACTATAAAGGAAACAGCAAGGGCTTTCTAAATTGAAATAAAATTTGATGGCCAATCATGGACGACACTGGTATGTGTACAATGGCTGAAGTTCAAAACACTGTAAAATGGATTTGTTAATGGCTTGCCTCTCATTGGTGCGCCAGATTGGACCACCATTGCCAATGATCACCTTGAGCAACTCAAGAGACAAAATCTTCCCTCTCAAAAGAATTTGATCATCTGGGGTCTCCTGCGATGAGAACTTCATTGACAATTTGCACAAATTCCTAAATAGAAGAAACCCATCTTCCCTAATCTTACTCCCCCCAGCTTCACCACCACCGGTTTCAGCTTCATTATTTGTTTTCTTATCACTTAATTCACTTTTTTGATCCCCTTCACCTACATTATCATTATCATCACCAGCACCTCCGCTACCATTTTGGAGTTTATCAGAAGGTGGCAACAGCAACAACTTATCATCAGGAACCCCTTCACTTGCCGTCATCACCTCATTAACGAAATTCTGACAAAAATGAATAGAACTCCCTTCATTCAAATTCTTATCAGTAAACTGCAACAATTCACTAACAGAAACCGTTTTAACATTGACATCCATAGAATCCTCCTCGACTCTAGTAAAAACAAGGAGCATTACCTGTGCAAGTACAGATTTCGCACAAATCTGATTGGTCCCATTCAATCCACCAAGATAAACATTATAACAAGTCCTAACAATGTGCACTAAACATTCACCCCGAATCAAAACACAAGGAGATCGAACTGCAGACAGCAAAACTCTAAGCACAGAAAGCTCAACAGCTTCCTCACCAATTCCACCAACCTTACAAACACTCTCAATTATCTTAAAAATGATCACATTTTTTGAACCGTTATCGATCTCACCTCGAATCAGGCCTGAGGAAAGCAATTTGAACAAGCATTCGAGTGCGGGGTCCACGACCTTGGGGTAAGCAGAATCTAAGGCGAGAAGAATTGGATGGAGAACGAATTCGGCATCCGAAGGGGAGATCCCGAAGAGAGGAGACTGAGTAATAGAATCCGTGAGTGATTCGAGCTTGTCGAGGACCGATTTGCAGGAGGAAACAAGCTGAGAATGCTTCCTCCAGGTGGCGTTTTTAACGATCTTGTCGAGAGAAGGACCTAAGGCACGGCCGCAGCGAGAATGACCGCCTAGGGTTTGTGAAGCAGACATTTTGGAGAAAAAAATGGATGATGATATGCTTTATTGGATCAGTCATTCATTAGAGAGATGTAGATCTGCTGCTGCTCCTGCTGCTGCTGCTACAATGTTACTGTAGAGAGAAAGAAGATGGAGCATGGAGCATGGAGCATGGAGCACGGAGATTGAATTTGGAACAAGAAGAAGAAGAAGAAGGTGATGGATGGAAAGGGAGCCGATTATGGATTTGATGAAGAGAAGAGGAGCCGAGCCGACAAATGCGTTCCTGACGTGAGGTGGAAATTGGAAAAATCATATTTTGGATTTGGTGCGCTCTTTTTTTTTTTTAAAAAAAAAAAATAATAATATATATGTGCGTGCCTTTCTTTTCAATTTCTTTCCTTTACATTTCTTTTTATTGTTGCGGGTACGTGTGTGTAAATAGGAAGTACTAGTTAATTGCTCGGGCTGAGCAAATATTTTTTATAATTATTAAAATTAAAATAATTAATAAATTTTGCTAGTTTAAAAATAAAATATAACATTTATACATGCAAGGTTTAATATAATGAAACACATTTTATTATAACAACAACATCAAAGGCTTAACATCTAAAAATATCATTACTATTATTGCTAAAATAATAAAAATTATTAAATTATTCAGAGGAGAAAAAAACTCAAAAACATTAATAAAAGAGGAAGCAAGAAAAAAAACTAAAATTATTATTGTTGTTGCTGCTGCGTGAATAATGGAAAATAAATTAAATAAAAGAATAAAAAAACCCAAAAACTTTAACAAAAGAGCAAACAAAATAAAAATGAATAAAAATAAAAATTATTAGCTAAAAAAATCATTTGACGTTAAAAAAAAAACTAATAAGAAAACCAAAAGAAAAAACAAAGGAAAACAAATAAGAAATATCAATTTTCAAATGATCATAAACACAAACTAAAATTCAAGAACAAATTTTTGGAAAAAAATGTTATCTCAACAAAAAAGAAAATAATAAAAATTAAAAACCAAAACTAAAGGCACATATATATAAACATTGATAAAAATACGAACTATTTAATAACTATAAAAAATTAAAAGAATTAAAATCAAAAATCAAAAGTATAAGGGCCGAAAACAAAACCAAATATATTATCAATTTCAATCGAATAAAAAAATTGAAAAAATCAAATAAAGTATAACATTTATACATGCAAGGTTTGATATAATGAAACATATCAACACACCATATTATAACAACAGGAATATCGAAGTCTTAACATCTAAAAATATCATTACTATTACTGCTAAAACAATAAAAATTATTAAATTACCTCGACGAAAAAAATCTAAAACATTAAAAAAAAGGAAGAAAAAAAAACTAAAACTATTATTCTTATTGCGTTAATAACGAGGAAAAAATTCAATCAAAGAAAAAAAAAGTCAATAACTTTAAAAAAAAATGAAAAAAAAATAAGATAAAATAGAATAAAAATTGACGTCAAAATAAATAAATAAAAATAATAAAAAACATTCAAAAGAAAGAAAAATGAAAAACAAATTCATAAGTGAAAAAAAATAATCAAAAAAGCAAATGAAAAATTAAACAGGCGTGGCTGTTTCCACTGAACTACGCGCCTTTCTTAGTATCTTACTGTGTAAAGTTTAAACATACCTAAGTAGCAGAACAATAGCGACCAAACGACTTGAAAATTGAGTAATATTATTGTAATTTATAGTGATTTATCTCACATACTATAGTAATGGAACTATAACTTTTTTTAGTATATAGTATAATATTAAATATTAATTGAATGTTTGGGAGGTGTTAGTGATTAATTTTTAAGATAATCTTAGTTTTAAAATATATATTAAAATATTTTTTATTTTATTTTAGAAAAATTATTTTTATATAAGCATCATTTAGCCAAAGACATAATGTTTGGAACATAATTTTAAGTATAAAAATTAAATTATTAAAAAATGTTATTTGGAACATAATTTTAAAAGATTTATATATACTATTTGTTTTCGTGTTTAAAAAATGTTTTTATTTTATATTATATTGTTTTTATAATTTTAAATAATTTATATATATATATATATATATCTCAAATACGACGTGACATTGTAACTGCAACCTTAGTCCACTCCAATGAAAACGGGGCATACCCTTACTCCCGAGCACATCAATTAAACCCTACTTGATATATTATAAGTCAGTTTTAAGGTTGGATTATGGATGGAAAGAGTTGACTTGAGTTAAATAAAATTTAAAGAGGTAATTTTAATATTTTAAAATAAGAATTATACAAAACTATTTTATTCATAAAATAACAGTAAAAAGGATTTCTCATTGCATTTAATTTTGAAAAAAAAATTATTTTTATTTTAAATTAAATATTTTTGATGTTTATAGATTATTTTAATACAATTATATCGAAAATAAATTTTAAAAAATAAAAAAATATCATTTTAATATATTTCTAAAAAAACATTTTCATAAACAAAATTACAATTACACGCTTATGAACCATGCATTTTGATATTCATAATGCGTGTCGGTCCTCTGCTCATCAGCATTCATTTGCCGACTGAAATTTGGACAAATTGATAGAGGAATGCTATTACACACGCAGCAGCCATAGTTGCTGCTCTTGTTGGTGCTTTAGAACAGATTTTCACAGAGATGGGAGATAAATGGAGACTCAGTGATTAAAAATTAATGTTCATTTCTCAATCAAAAACACAAAATTCTTCCCAAACACATTTCATTTCAGTAAACATTGATCAGTGAAGGATGGTAAAGTTTGAGCACCAAAAATGTTTCTAACAAGGCACCTAGAAAAATGAGTTCAAAATTACCCGATCAGGACGCTCAATTTGCTGCTATTGCAGCAGGTTCCAAAGGAGGTTGATCCTTGCTCAAAGCTTCCCAGTCTATCTCCCTCAGTACTGCAAACCTCTCATCCAATGTCACAAACGCGGCTTGAGAAGAAACAATGTCCCGAGTTCCGGCTTGATGGAGTAGTATTATGCTAGAGCCCATGTCAGGGCCGTGGAGCTTTCCAGTTAGCAACACTCGGAGAGGCATGAAAAGGGACTTCCCCTAACATTAGGATGGAAACACAGGAGAAAAGTTCAGAGTTGAGTGGCAAAAAAAAAAAAAAAGGCACAGTAAAAGCAGACTACTCAATCAGAGCACACCTTCAGTTTCAATGATTTTCCAAAGCTCTTTACCCACTTCTGCCAACCAGAATGACCTTCTTCCAGGGCATTGGAGAGTTCACCGTTGTCATATGCAGCTAACAGTGCGAATGAGAGCTCAGAAAGCTTATTTTCTACCATAGCTTTACCTTCAGGACTGCAGACATCGCAGATGGCATTAGTTAACTAACTATTACTATAACTGATACCATATTAGAAATCAACTCAGATAATGAACTGGGCAAAACTATGAACCAAAATCAAACAAAAACTTGTCAACCAGCTCCTGTCCCCCACCTGGACACAGCTCACAATCTACCATGATGGATTGCAGAACATCCATCCCTACCTTGGGAAAGTCCAGACATGTATGCAACACAAGATTTATCAAAGTTTTTTTTTTTAATAATAATAATAATGTCCTGGTTTAATGAATGAAATACGGTAAATTTACAGATCACACAAGTGTTCATGAAATTGCTTTGATGAATTTACAGAGGTAACACAAAGTTACTTAGCCAGGTCGCCCAAACATGGTATGATATCAAAAGCATTTTCAAGACCTAAAGTTAATATCTCCAGTCATTTTGACATTAGAGAGAATGATGAGGCATAAAAAGCGAGTTGATGAGAGCAGCAAAGCACACACTCAACAACGAAAAATTATCTGTCCAGAAAGTTATGACTATAGGCAAATAGCACGATACAAATTTAAAATTTAAGAGTGAGAAGTTTGAAGATCACCTTGATAAAGTAGCATGTAAGGGATAAGATAGCAAATTTGAGATCACTTTCTCTGAATCAGTTACCACCTCAATCCCATCCTTAAGAAGCTGAACTGCCTCCTGTGCACACAAAAATATGTCACTACTATCATCCACTTCTCTACACACAACTAGGATGCAGGGTCCTCAAAAGAAGAAGTCCATATGAGTGGAAAACTTGTTTTTGAGCATAGCAAAATAGTTCTGTATATTCAGAAAAACAGTATCTCATTCATATAGCATTTCATAACATAATTCCTGAGTTTTTTTCTTTTTCTTTTTGTATGGCAATTCAACGAATAAATTTCTGAAGTTAAATTCCCTGCAGTGACTACAACTGATCAGTTACAGAATCTCCAAGAAACTCTGAAGTTGAAAGAAAAGTGCGATTTGAACCTATCTTTGTAAGACCGACATCCAGCTAGTAAGGCTATAAGGGTTTGTTTATGGAAATTTAAATATGGCAGTGGAAAGCAATTTTTACTTCTATAAATGGTCCTTCTGACTGTATGAGAATGCCAGTGCTTTTCCAGCGTTCACCAACAAGTTTGTTCAGCTGCTCTGATGGAAGTGCTCTTAAATGCTGACCATTCATCCACCTTTAGTTCACATACATATAGTACAGAAGTTAGCCTGTGTACTTAACATCTCGATGCTTTGTAGAAAGAGAGTATACAAAGTGAAACTTGAAAATCAAAATTATTCTAGAATCCAAGGGGAAATACAAGAACATGTACGCAACTTAGATGCCAATTCCAACCACTAGCAATGAAATCAGGGAATGCTAACCAAAGTAGAGAAGCACAAGCTCTTAATTTATAGTGATTGAAATGACATGATTACCTCAGCTTGGTAGAATCGAAAACAGCACCGCTTTTGTTAACACGACCAATTGAGAATTTTTCAACTGTTAATATAATTAAAAAGTTCAGGCAAGATAGAGTTCTGAAACACGCCCAAAAAAAACATGCAAGACAAATCAAAAGAAGATAAGAAATGTAACCACTAACCAAGTTGCTCTAGGGTAAAAAATTCATTTTCAGTTCCATCACCCCAACCTAAAAGTGCCAGGTAATTCACCATTGCCTGGGGCAGATAACCCATCTCCCTGTACTGTTAAATGTGATCATTAATTGTTGGAAACTTCTATCTTCACTAAAACAGCATTTCAGATAAGCAAAGAAGAAAAAAGAGTCCATGAAAACAAAGAATTGATGTCAACATTTCATTCCTAATTAATAACCATGGAAACAAGGATAAGCAGCAGTATACAATAGATACCTGACCCACTGAAGTTGCACCATGTCGTTTTGATAATTTGCTCCTGTCAGGTGCGAGAATTAAAGAAACATGTGCAAAGTGAGGCATGGGGAATCCAAGGGCCTGTGACAAAACCCAAATAGATAGGCCCGGCATTATTCAAATAAGTTGGTTTCCTTTGAGGCAATGAAAAGAAACATATCTGTACATTCAGGATTGCACACAATAATACCTTGTATATAAGTGCTTGCCTTAGAGTATTTGGTAAATGCTCTTCAGCTCTGAAATTTGAGAATTAACAGGAAGATGTGAAAATGCAATTAGCCAGACAGAATCCACAAACAAAAGATTGGGGCCCCAAATGCAGAACCTTGACAAATATAAGCACACCCTTAAAAAACTCCAAGCAGCTAGAATAATTACCTAATAACATGTGAGATAGCCATGGTAGCATCATCAACTGTGACACAAAAGTTATACACAGGTTGTCCATTGCTCCTCATGATCACAAAATCCCCGAGTGTGTTATGGTTCCAACTAACCTTCATGACACTATCAAATACATTTAGAAATCCACAAAATTAAGAATTTGACTTAAAAAGAGCCACCAATAATCAAGGATGATATTAGACATGCTCAATCTATTCACCTCACATAATAAGCTTTACCCCCACCCCTTTTATGTATGGCACAAAAAATTGCAATTTTAATCATAAAAAATGCACCATAAAAATCATCCTTACCACACACGCGCACACACATGTACTAGTTAGTTATAGTAAAATCATCAGCAAAAGAAGATTGATTGAACTTACTTCACCCCGAATAAGATCGTTAATTGTCAAACGCCCCTCCTTAGGCACACGAAATCTATATGTGTATGGAGTTCCCTTAGCCAGCTCTTCCTGTACTTCTTCATCTGTTGCATTAGCCCACTTTCCTGTGTATACTGGAGGCAATTGCTTTAGTTTTGCGATTTCCTTCATTTGCTCAAGTTCCTGGTGAGAAATTACAGTACAAATATATTAGTTGAGCACATATTTTCTCAAACCATGCCAAAGATCAGAGCATTTCGTCCATGGACTTTTTGTTTTTTCAGTCACCATCACTAGAACATACCAGGTGATACTTAATTTCGCCAACCTCCAACTTTTTAAAAATTTACGATACCTTTTTTTATGTGCAAATAATAAATACTTGGATTAGAGAACTTTATGCATTGACAAGGAAAAAAAATGCCATGAGAAATACAGATTCTACAATTGCTACCTCGTTAGAGCAGAAGCAGCGATAAACATGACCAGAATCTATAAGTTTCTCAGCATGCTGCTTATAAAGGGAATTCCTTTCTGATTGTCGATATGGACCATGGTCTCCGCCGACCCCAGGACCTATAAAACAATTACAAGAAAGAGTTAAAAACAATTTAATCACATTTTACATAATTGACAGGGGATGAGAAATAAAAGGAACAAATGACAACGTATGACGGCCAAGTAAAACATTAACGATCAGGCAAATGGAAAATCAATCGAAAACACCAAGTGAAATTCTTGAAAATGAACAGAGTACTAGATGAATTCTGATTCAAATTAAGCTGAAAGGGGACAGTTTATTATTCGTGTAATTGCATTAATTACCTTCATCCCAGTCAAGACCAAGCCAGGAAAGATCCCGAAGCACTGCCTCCTCGGATTCTTTAGTCGACCTCTCCAAATCAGTATCCTCAATCCTCAACAAAAATTTACCACCTTTAGACCTGAAACCACAAATGAACGAGAGAACCCATTTCAGCGCCTCAATTTGCAAAATAAAAAAAAAATATGGAGGAGGAAGCCAAATGACCTGGCGAAGAGGTAATTGAAGAGAGCAGTTCTAGCACCGCCAACATGGAGATTTCCAGTAGGCGAAGGAGCGAAACGAACTCTAACTTGTTGTTTATCAGTAGCAGCGGTGGCAGAGACTGAGAAGAGCCTCCTTGCCGGGTAAAAGAAAGAGACTCTGTGATTGTAAAGAGACGATGAAGAAGGTAAAATTGGAGATGAGAATTGAGGGATGACCCTGACTCTCATCCACGGCGTCGCTCCTATCATACTATTCGCCATTCCCTTTAGTCCTTCTCACTCAATCCTTGTGATTCATGATCTTAATCCATCCAGCTCAACAGAAGACAACAAAGACCGCGCCTCCTCGCTGCTATGTAACATAGGTTTAGGAGTGAGTGTTTTTAAAATGTTTTTTATTAAAAAAATATTTTTAAAAAATATATTTATTATTTTTAAAATATTCATATTAGAATAACTTGAAAAGAAAAAAATAATTAAAAATATATATATATATATATATATATATAAATATATATATTTAAAAAATATTTTTAAAATGCACTGTAAAACAAATACTTAATTTTAATCGATTATCAGGTAAAAAGTTGAACTAATTTTGACAAGGAAAAATAATACATTTGTTCGGTTAAATTCAATAAATATTATCGGTGAAATCCTAGTTATAAAAAATTAAAAAAAAAAAAAAATCAATGAGATAATTAAGAAAACCTAGTGCTTATTTTGTTTTATTTTATCTCTACATATTTTTTAAAATTAAAGTTTATATATTTGTAATTGTTTACATGCTCAAGCTTGTGCTAATTTTTTTTTATTATTCTTGTTATTTGAGGTTTAAATTTTATGATTTTTAATATGATGATCATTGGATACTTATATAATCATTAATTTTAGAACTCGTGAATTAGTTGAGATGTGCGTAAACTGACACGAATATCTAATGTTAATAAAAAAAAACTTCCAAAGAACGACCTGTGGATCATACATGGCCTTTTGATTCTGCAATGCCAACATGACATATGTTTCTCCATTGATGAGATTGCGTTTAGAAAAAGTTTTTATTTTTATTTTCTATTTAAAATATATTTTTTAATGTTTTTAAATTATTTTAATATGATGATATCAAAAATAATTTTTAAAAAATATAAAAATATTATTTTAATATATTTATGAACAAAAAAACACTTTAGAAAACAATTTTAATAAATTCCTTCTCGATTATTCTATCCTAGTTTCCTTGTTATGATTACTTTTATAATATAAAAAAAAACCATTTCACATACTGGATATGTAAAGAGCAACGACCCTGTGGACTGGAGATATCTATATTTCAGCTGTCTCCAAAATGAATTGAAGCTAGAAATGTATTAACCCGGTAGCTCATGTGACTGGAAAGGTTCAGCAATTTGTTCTAGACCTAGTAGCTATATCATTTTTTTTTATTCAAAAAGCATACTTTATGAACTTAAATGAGTGATTAAAACCCGATTGACTAAGCCTCTTAAAAAATATACATATTCTAACTCGATCTTAAAATCTATCATATAGATCTCAAACTCTTTACCATCGAGAAATCCTTTGAAAACAGCTATGTCATCTTCACAACAGCATAAATCCACTTCTCTGGTTATGCTTTGCGTACCTCAGTTTTCAATATTGAGCCTCTGTAATTTGGACATCAAATGAGTGTCTCTCTTTGTTTTCCCCTGCATTACATACTAGCAGTTGCATTTGATGTGAAAGCTTCCATCATTATTGATGGAAATCCACGGCCGTGCTTAATTTATAATCATTCTTACAGAATCAAAGTACATCATCTCAAAGTACAGCCTAGTTCATGAACCTGGTAAGAAACTCATGGTAAGATATATATATCTTAAACTTTTCTCTCGTCTTTTGAAGTGAAAATAAACCTAAACATCTCAGCACTTGACATTGCAAGAGTAATTAACTTTCTACTCTCAAAAGCACGTAAAGAGACAAAACTGGGACCTTGTGTTCCTTTTTTTCCCCAACTTTCCTTTACAACTTTCTTACATTCTTTTGACCAAGAACCAGCTTCATCATAGCAAGAGAGCTTTAGTGATTCTAAGCAAAAGGGAAGAGTATGATCCTATGCCTCGAGCCCAAAAGCCTCTCACTCTAGAATTGTTTGCCCTCAAATGTCTGTCCGAATTGCCAGTTTGCTGGAGCAACATTGTAAGATGTGAGTGTTTTTCTGCTGCTGGTTGTCACCTCGAAGGATAGAGGCTGTCCAATAAGGTTGGCATTGGATTGCCAATTTTGTCCCCAGTTTCTTGCCATAGGTATCCATGCTGTTTTCGAACCCTTCACTTTCACAGCAATCACCTCCCCATCCAACCCCACATTGGAGATCAGGACTTGGTAGAAGTGAAAATTTCCACTCACTGTGAATCTCAGCCCACCCCTTCTTCCACACTTCACCCTGCACAAAATTGCATAAACAATGTTTGCTAGCCTAAACTCGTTTATCAGGTAAATTGAGAGTTGATTAGTGATACCTTCTGTGTTGAACTGGCACAATATCAGCCTTTTTCTCTGCGATTTCAGTAAATGCTGCCTCTGACATCTCGAAGTGTTCTTTCGGGAAATTACACCAGCCACCATAATCCGCCGAGAGCCCGTAATTTGGAGGGCAGAAATCTGTTGCAGTGAGAATGACTGAGGGGCTACCCTGCAGGCACCATAAGATGTGGTCGACACATCTGACCTCGAAGCAAGCCCCGCAGGCACTCCCTCTGTTGAACAGCATACTACTCAGTCCAGCACTGTACTTTCCATAGGTGGCCTTGTGAAGATCCCCATACCCACAAGCACCTTCTGCAACATCAAACAATGGTGGTTTAAAATTGAAAATCCAAACTGGAACTTTTTTGTGGGATATGAAACACCATTGCGAGTTGAAGAAACATGAAGTTTCACCCTTACTAGGACCAGTTGGTAGAAAATTACCTACAACGATTGATCCATTTGTATCCTTAACGTATGTTGCAGTGGCAGACTTCCATTCCTCATCATCAGCGGTGATCTTCCATGCTTGGTGTACAATCAAGTAGAGAAGCACGACTTTTAGAGCACCCATTTGACAAGCAACAACTATTGTGAATTATGATTCGTACTTGAGATTCTTTTCTTTTATCTTCCTCCCTTTCTTCTCTTCTCTGTGAAATTATGATCTTGACTCTTGAGTGAAGAGAAGAACCACCCTTTTCTTCGGGAAATGACCGGAGTCTCCTTGCTGAAATGAAGCTAGCTTTGCTGGTTAGATGGCCACCCCCATAAAAGAAACTGTGAAATTTTGACAAAGAGGCTCATGGGAGAGACCTTAGTCCAAGATGTAGGGACGGGGCAGCAAGCCCGAGAAGAAGGGTAGCTTTGGTCCATTATAGAGAAAAGCAATGCCTTCTTTTCTTTGATTTTTTCAAGCTGGTAATGTAAACTCAAAAAAGGGTTCAGGGATCGTAGTTTGTATATTGGAAGGTTGTATGGTTGTGGCAGACACGGAGAGCGGAAAGTCTTTGCTCTGTTTCTGCACACATTTGGTGTTATTTACTTAATTCGGCTCGTCTTTTGAGAAGAAACCAGAGGGGCAGCCCATGATCATATGGAGGAGAGAGAGTGGTTTGACTAATTGGAAGCTCGAGGAGTATCTATGGAGTTGATTGGCTTCGCTGGCATGGCTGCTGTGCCTGCAGCCCGCTCATGATGAAAAATCATAAATTGATTTCTCTCCTTTGTTTTAAATTAGTTCTTTAATTGTTTTTGATGGGCTGATATAAAAATAAAAAATGTATCTTTAAATAAAAAACATAATCCCACCCACTTAAACTGCTGTTGGCTCCAATTGTAAGAAAAGATCACAAGGACAAAACGGAAGATATGTTCATATATATATGAATCAATTGGCTGATGCGCATGAATTGAATTGGAAGAAGCAGATGGGGGAATCCTGAAATGAAAAGAACTGAAAAAAGGAGCTGAATCATACAACAACTATAATGTCTTTCAAAGGGACGATGCAAGAAATCTGAGCAGTTTTGCCTCTGTCACGAATGAGGGCAGAATCATCGCCATCGCCACTGCTAGGCTTGTTCAGATGATAAAGATGGTAAGTAGTTTGATCAAGAGTCCCTTCTCTGTAAACAAACACATTCTCCTCTTCATCCATTCGACGCCACTTCCAATTTCTATCCACATTTCGAGACAGCGGCATCCCCCTGTGATCATCAATGAACAAACACTCATATACCATATTATGATTATGATTATGATTATGATTATTAGAAAATGAAAAGAGGAAACCCAGTAAATTAATGCATTAATGTATTTACCTGACGTGGAAGAGATCGGAGATGGCAGAGATCTCGAGGTAGAAGTTAACGGAGTCGATGAAAGCTTGGTAAGTATACAGGTGGAGGCCATCTATCTTAGGGTAAGGCAGCTTGGGTCGCGGTGGCACTGGCGGCTGCTCCTCCGAGTGATCGTAGCAGTGTTTGTAATTAGGCGGCCTAGCCATGTAAGCGTACTCCTTCCACGGCCAGGAGGAAGAACAAGACGGAGGGAGCCCCACGAAGCCCAGGGTAGTCATGATGGGTTCAAGCTCTACGTGAGTCATAATCGGATTGAATGTTTTAGTCTGCCATAAAGCTAGCTTTCTCATGCAATCCTCCATTAGAATAAGCTCCCTGCCCTGACCTGCCCTTTATTGCTTTCCTTCTTTTCAATTTACATACAAAAACACACCTCTGATCAGTGATTCCGGTGAGGGGATAGATATTAGGCTTCAGAGAGAGTCGACTGTGGCGGTGGTTGAGCAGGGAAAGGCTGGAAAGTAGGGTTTTTGTTTCTGGAGGTTGTCTTCTTTGGCAGGATTTTGAAAAGGGAGCTTCCTCTGTTTTGCTATCTGTCTACGTTTAGTAACTCCATTAATTTAATTGATTGCTCCGACTAACCTTAACCTACCCTGATTTATATACACATTCATACGTTATTGCTGCCAGTACAGGAAAAATATCCGACGGAGGAGTGGAGAAAGAGATCTGAGCTAAAGAGGAAACATGGTTGCGGCCACCGGGAGAGGCGGTTTCGGCATGCAATCTGGGCTTTTCCTTCCTTTTCCAGGACTTGTGTTTTTTAGAAATTGGAGGGGCGTGGCGTGGCATCTCACATGCATGACTCGTTAAATTAGAATTCTTAATTTCTTATATCTGCAACATATTTGTATTATTCTTTTTTAATTTATATCAATCTGTTTCCATTCTACTTTTCAAAAAAGATTTTGAAAAGATTTGGATTTTTTTTATTTAAATTAAAAAAATTTATATCATTTAGATACGTTAATGTTAAAAATAATTTTTAAAAAATAAAAAAATATCATAATTTTCTAAATAAAAAAAATATTTTAAAAAATAACTTAAATCATTCTCTTAAATATGTCCTTTTATCTTTGTTTCATCACTTCATTAAAAAAGACCAATACACTGTTTTAACCCTCTCTATGATATTTTTTAAATTATTTTTAATTCTTGTATATCAAAATAATCTAAAAATAAAATAGAAATATTTTTTTTAAATGTTATTGAGACGAAAAACAAACAGAATTTAATTAAAGGTTTCAAAATAAATCCAATCATAAGTAATTCAATTAAATTTTTTTTAGTTACTACAACATTAATTTAAGTTTTTTTTTTAAAAAAAATGATATCTATTCATTTTGGATTCACAAGATTAGGATGACCCTCCAACTTCGGGTTTTATATACTTTTTATGTTTGTTTGATGGTTTGATTCAGATTATTTATTAAAATTATTTTAATTTATAAATATTTTTAAAAATTATTTTTAATATCAAAATAATTTAAAATACTAAAAAATTAATTTAAAACAAAATATAATTTAATTTATTTTTCAAAAACGTTTTGCATATACCACTATTATTATTATTTTTATTTAATCACACGTTGCTTTTATTTCTGAGATGATTATTGCTAGACGTTCATTCATGAACTGTTTTTTTTTCTTCTTATTAAAAAAACGATTAATAAGAGTGAGGAAAAAAGGCGAGAGGAGGAAAGAAATATATTAAAATAATGTTTTTATAGGGAAATCATGACAAATATATTTATTATTTTCAATAGTTAAATTAATTTTCATAGCTGACATGAAAACAAAGGGACTATGAAGGTTGCAATTTATGCTGTGTTGACAGACAAGAGAGGTTGTCTATCATTCGACTCATCCATGCGTCTGATCGTGAAAAAGGATAAGTAAGGTATGATCATGGGCTTGAAATTCTTTAACTTTGTTAAGAATCGTAGCATTGTGAATGTCCCGGGTACTAGAAAAGCCCAGCAGCGACAGTGGAGATTTCTCAGCGGCAATGTCATCAGTTTTAACCTGTAGTCAAGAAATGTTCGTCGTCTTCTATGCATTCCGAGTTCCCACTGCCGGCGAGTGATAGCGGGTGGAGATATTCTTGCTCTTGGGCGGCGCCTTGCTTAATCAGCCAGCCGGCAGTAATTCGTGACTTACTTTTAAGTGACCGGCAGAAATGGAGACAGTCTTCTTCAGCTTCAAAAACCATCTTCTCATTCTCCTCCTCTTCTCAGTACTTTTACTAATCCTTACAATCCATCCATTGGAAGCAGAATCAGAAGATGCAGCAATCATATCAAGATTCCAACAATACCTTCAGATCAACACTGCACAGCCCACCCCTCAATACCAACAATCTGCCGACTTCCTTATCTCCCAAGCCAAATCCATCGGCCTCGAGTTCCAATCCATCGAATTTGCCCAAAACAAGCCTCTCGTCCTCCTCAAATGGCCTGGTTCTGACCCAACTCTCCCTTCAGTCCTTCTCAACTCCCACACAGATGTCGTCCCAGTAGAACTGCACAAGTGGGCCCACCATCCTTTTGGAGCCCATGTTGATTCTGATGGTAATATCTTTGCTAGAGGGTCTCAGGATATGAAGTGCGTTGGCATGCAGTATTTGGAAGCTATTAGACGCTTGAAGTCTTCTGGATTTCACCCTCTTCGTTCTGTTTACTTGTCTTTTGACCCTGATGAAGAAATCGGTAGCCGTGATGGTGCTGAGAAGTTTGCTGATTCTGATATCTTTAACAACATGAACGTTGGGATAGTCCTTGATGAAGGTAAATAATTTTCTTTTCTGATTATTAATTAGTTGTAAATTCTGTGTTTTGGAAATTACAGGGCTGGCATCACCGAGTGAGAATTACAGGACGTTTTATGCGGAGAGGAATCCGTGGTGGTTGGTGATTAAGGCTACTGGGCCACCGGGACACGGAGCTAAGTTGTATGATAATAGTGCCATGGAGAATCTTTTGAAAAGTGTTGAGATTGTGAGGAGGTTTAGAGCTTCTCAGTTTGATTTGGTGAAGGCTGGTTTGAAAGCTGAAGGAGAGGTCTTTTCTGTCAACATGGTCTTCCTCAAGGCTGGGACTCCTTCTCCTACTGTGAGTTGGGATGAAATTTTAATTGGCCTAGTTGTTTTGCCGATTCATCTAGGTCACTAATGAATACTATGCTAGCTAGAACAATGGTGGTAGAACTGGTAGTCAAAGAGCAAGGATTTAGGGACAGTTTGAGACATTCTTTGTCCAATCATGTTATGCTGTAGATGTTGCAAGAATGCTCCAACACGTAAACATAGGGCCCAAGGCAGGGATTTTTCTGCACTTTACATGAATTCCTAAGGACAGAAGTCACAAGCTTTGTCAGATAAACATCTTTTTTTCCTCATAAATGCACTAAATCTCTGTCATACATTATTTGTTTATTGACTGATTTATTTGGAAAAGTACTAATCACTATGGCACCCCGTGATTGACTGATTAGATGGAATGATATTCTTCCTTCTATTCCAGGGATTTGTCATGAATTTGCAGCCATCTGAAGCAGAAGCAGGTTTTGATATTCGAGTCCCTCCAACTGCGGATCCTGAATCTTTGGAGAGACAATTTGCTGAAGAGTGGGCACCTGCTTCACGCAATATGACATTCCAGGTATTAATGCACTTTCTGGGAGGTTCTTTTTCTCCCCGGCTGTATCTGAAAAACATGAAACTCACAATTACCTCTCTTTGTATGGTAACTAGCGATATTTTTGAATTAAGTGGGAAAAAGGGTGATGATTATGCTGGTGTCTTTTGGTAGTAGTTTTTCATGCTACAATTGGTACTTGTCATCTCAAATAAAAGTTCCCATCTATTATGAACCTTAAAGAGCACCTCTTTACTTCTTTGCACCTCATTTATAAACACATGGTGATTTGCATTTATAATAGCTACTTCTGGGGCATTAATTAACTCGGAAGAAATGGAAAGGAAAGAGATTATTACATTTTGATCACCTGGGAAATATGATCTGACTATAAAACCCTCTCATATACCCCATTCAGGGCATTGTCTTGGTAAAACTAGCTCAAGCCAATTATGCGACTTTCTTGCAATATGGGGACAGAATGTAGAAGAAACATTATCTGGAGGAATATGTGATGTTTGATCACTTGTGGAACCCTTGCTCTTTGATCATGGCATGATTTTAATACACAATAACTATAAGAAGAGTTCCCTATTCATTTCCAAATCCAGTTTTAATTGTGTTTGTAGCTTGTACAGTTTAAGGAGAAAGCTTCTATACACGATAAGCTAGGGAGGCCAATGCTTACGAAGACTGACAGTTCTAACCCATGGTGGAGCCTGCTTGAGGAAGCTGTCAGAAAAGCCAATGGAAAACTCAGTAAGCCAGAGATCTTTCCTGCATCAACCGATGCTCGCTACTTTCGGGAGCGAGGCCTGCCGGCAATTGGCTTCTCTCCTATGGCAAACACACCTATACTTCTGCATGATCATAACGAGGTGAGTGTTTAATTCACTGCTTCCATTTATATTTCTCCATTTGTACGCTAATATTGGTGGCATTGTTTCTCGTAAAATAAAAATCATTTAATACATTTCTGAACGAAAAACACTTTAAAAAACAACCTCAACCACACTCTCATACAACTCTCATACAGGCACTAATTAGAATCAATACAATTCATATTAAACCACCATCGTGTCTGCTCTGTTGCAGTTCCTGAACCAAGACGAGTACTTGAAAGGCATCAATGTCTATGAGTCGATAATTAAAGCTTATGTATCTTATGTTGAGGATAAAAGCACTGGAAGCTCCAGAGATGAGTTGTGAGGGAGCAGCATCTCCACTCATACCCCATCCTTGAGACCATATGTAAAGTAAATGCTTCAAGTCAACATGCTGTGAGGAGATCTTTATTTATAGTCAGAAGAGAAGATACATGGCAGCTGTACAATCACAAACATAACAACAAATATGTAATGAAAAAAGGCCTCTACATGTGGGTTAAAAATCAAAGAACTTGACCAAAAAAAGTCCTGAATTTCGGACCGAATCCCATGAAATAGTCTGAAAGGTATCAGTATATTCTTAGAATCTGCTACCTAGCTTGGAGATGAAGAAGAGGAACTTCTTGTTTCAAAGTCCACCGAAATTGCCCATGGAAAAGTAGTCTTAATTTATGGGAATTCCTCAATTTCGACTCTCCGAAATTTACCCTTTATTGTCATACATCCAAGTTACATCTTTTGGGTTAGCGAGATAGGCATGGCTCGGCCTTAATTTTTTGTTTTGTTTTTCCCCCCTTGTTGAGTGAAAGGATTTTCAGCTTATCAAAGAAGTACTTGGCCCCGTGTAGAGTTTTTGTCAATTCCCTTTGAATTACGTCGGCAATTGTAGTGATTGTAATGCAAGGTTTTAGAGCGATGGAGTTAGTAACACAATAGTTGACGTGAATTTGTGATGAAAATTATCATTTTAATATATTTCTAAATAAAAAATATTTTAAAAAATAATTTTAATTATATTTTCAAATAGTCCAATAATCCTGATGATGGCTTGCTGCAGTTGGAGGATATTTATCAAAGTCATCCTCCCCGCTTGATTTCAGTTTGCTTACTAATTAATCGATTGATGTATAGAGGCAAGTGACAATTTATGTGGCCAATCAGTTCATCTGTGGACCATTCACCATTTTTTTGAGGGCTTTGAGCTTTGATGAGCCGTCGTAGCATTCGTAGCTGTAGATACACCCCGTCGGAGTAACATTGTAATGCTACGACGAAGTCATTGGAATGGAACAACTTTCCTGATATTTTTCAACTGGTTTTTCAAATCTGTTCGAGCGGTCACACATTCTATCCGTGCTCATGTGATGGAATCTTTTTCATTGAAACGGTGTTCTAGTGCCAGTGTGCCACCATTGTTTCCGGCAAGTTGGGAGGCAACATTTATTGAATGATCAGATAAATCCAATCAGGGACTTGAATTGTTCAATGGGTCTGCGTCTTCTCTCCTTTCCCCACTCTCCTGTCACCAAAAATCTCCACATGAACAAACCCCATCTTGGAAGTGATGGTATCGAACGGGATCTCTGATAACAATAATCCTCTGCTCCATCTTTGCTACAAGTTTTGCAAAGAGATGGCAGTCTCCACAAATCCTCAGATTTTTTCTGATTCTTATAGTTTGACCCCCGGGCAAACTCATCAAACCATATACAATTGCCAGTTTCTCACTGTGGTATCTTAGGGAGTCTTGCATTTGCTCCCCCTCCAGATCTTGCAACACAAAATTGGTGTCAGGAACATAGCCGACTCCCATGAGTTTATAAATTAACTGGTTCAGCTGAATGTTGATTTCACTGATTTGTGGATGTGATCTATCCCCTAAAATGAATGCATGAATCTGCTTACACACTTCAATCCAGCTACATCCTGGTTCTTTCTTGACCCCTCTGGCAGTCATGGCTCTCCTAACTTCTGCCACATCATTCCACCTTTGAGAATTTGCATAAATGTTAGATAACAATACATAGGTTCCAGCATCCTGGGGATCCAATCTTAGAACTTGTTTGGCAGCATGAATTGCTACATCCACATTCCGGTGGACCCTGCATGCATTAAGCAAAGCCCTCCACGTAACAGCATCTGGTTCACATTCCATTTCATTTATCAAGTCAACAGCTTCACTGAGCCGTCCAGCTCTTCCAAGAAGGTCAATCATGCATCCATAGTGTTCTCTTCCCGGATCAATCCCATACAGCTCTTTCATTGAATGGAAATAGTACAGGCCTTCTTCCACAAGACCAGCATGGCTGCAAGCAAAAAGAACACCAACAATAGTTACGTAGTTTGGTTTTATCCCCAAAACTTTCATCGACTCGAACAACTTCAGGGCCTCTTTGCTGTATCCATTTTGTGCCAGACCAGCAATCATGGTACTCCAGGAGATCACATCCTTCTCTACCATCCGAACAAAAATAGCATTAGCATCTTCCAAACTTCCACACTTGCAGTACATATCCAAAAGAGCATTATTCAAAATCAGATCTTGATCGTACTTCAACACATGAACATGGACTTGCCTCCCCAATTCTAACAATGCTAACCCAGTACAAGCTCTCAAAACACTGGTTAGCGTCGGCTGTTGGGCTAAGAACCCAGCTCTCTTCATTCTCTTAAAAAGCCTCAACGCTTCATCACCATCGCTGTTTTGAGCTAACCCTGCAATTATCGAGCTCCAAACAACCAAATCCCCAGTCACCATCTCATCAAAAACACGCAGTGCATTCTCCAATTGACCCCATCTGGAATAAACATCAATCAAAGCACTCCTAACAAACACATCAGAGTCTAAACCAATCTTAATTATACAACAATGCAACTGTCTAAGATTAAACAGCCCATCACAGGCTCTCAAAACCGAAGAGTACGTAAACATATTCGGTCTCACACCTTCTCTTTGCATCAAAACCAAGAACTCCAACGCCTTATCATTTAATTTTGCAGCAGAATAAGCTGATATCATCGTTGTCCAAGAAACGACATTTCTATCAGGCATTTTTTCAAACACGTCCTGTGCATCGTGTAAAAGACCAAATTTGACGTACATGTTGATCAAAATGTTGATTAAAAACGTCTTGGGCACGTGCCCATTGGAAAAGAGGTGGACGTGAACACGTTTGCCATGTTGAATAGCTCGACGGGTCAGGCAGCATTTGATGAGCTCTGAGTAAGCAATACAATCAGCCCAAATACAATGTGTGTGCATAAGTTCCAAGGCTTGCATGGCTCTGGGCAAGTCTCTTTGATAGCAAAACTTGGCGAAGTCATCGAGCAGGGAAGATGGGAATGCCTTGTTGGAGACATTGAAGGACGCTATGGAGGTGAGAGAAGCAGTTGATGATAGCAAAGACGGCGACCTTGTTATAAATTTCTTCACCACCTTGCTTGAAATTGTTTTCATAGCGTCTTAATTTTCAAGTTTAATTCGAAGAGGGAGAAGCGGGCAGGTTTTACAATTAGTGGGTGGGATTTGAAATTAGAGAATTGCAAATTAAGTTCATAAACTTTTTTTCATTTCTTATGTCTATGTTTACTCTTTTGTTATTTTAAGTGCATAAACTTTTGAAACTTTTTCAATCGAGTAACATTAAGGTTATTTGCAGCACTCATACCTGTAATGTGTTGGAAATGTAGATAGTTTGTTTTTACTGTTAAATTATGTTTTTTTAAAAATACTTTTTTATTTTTAAAATATTTTTATGTGTTAATATCAAAAATAAATTTAAAAAATATTATTTTAATATATTTATATATATAAAAAACACTTTGCTTTGAATATCAAAGCAAATACAGATAGCCGAACTTTAAATGAATTAATGGCATTTATTTCGTCCCTCTATTCTATATATTATATTAATATGGTCCCTCTACCTTTTCTGAATTAATTAATTAGATCCTGTACTACATTATATGCTATTCTTTTCTTCTTCTTTTTTTCAATTTTATTATTCGTTGCTTACAAAAAAAAGAAAAAAGAATCCAAATATGGCGGCCACTCCGATTCAGCTCAGTCCAGTCCAGGAAATTGATTGATTGATGTAATTGATTAGAAAAATTAGAAGCAGAGGAGAAGAAGATGTCAATGAGAATAAAGGCGGTGGTGGACAGGTTCGTGGAGGAGCTGAAAGAAGCGTTGGATGCAGATATACAGGATAGAATCATGAAGGAAAGAGAGATGCAGAGTTACATCCAAGAGCGCGAACGTGAAGTCTCCGAGCGCGAAGCGGCTTGGAAGGCTGAGCTCTCTCGCCGAGAGGTCATTTTTCTATTATTAATTTCTTTGATTAAATTAATCGATTCCTTTTTTTTTTTTATTATGCAAGTAATTAATGTTAGTCTCATAATCAACTAACTGCGATTTTTGTTTGTTTAATTATATTAAGTGTCTTTTGCACATGAATTTCCTCGTTAATTTTGTTTCTGTCTTTGTCTTCTGCATCATCTTTCTCAATCGTTGGTGCTGCCTCCCAGGCAGAGATTGCTCGGCAGGAGGCGAGACTGAAGACGGAGAAAGAAAACCTTGAGAAAGAGAAAAGTGTTCTTATGGGAACCGCGTCAAATCAGGATAATCAAGATGGAGCTCTTGAAATCACTGTAAGTGGCGAGAAATGAGGGCTCTGTAAGAGAAGGTGAGCAAACACCACCCTTCGTGTATTGTTAGAGCTTAGCTAGCCTCTGAAAAAGGAATGAAGAGGATCAATCATAGATTGTGTGATTTATTGGAAGTAAGGCGTTGCTGCTTAACTTAAATCCACTTTTTAGCATATTGATGATTTTATCGCCCACATTTTTTCTTGAGCTTTCTTAATAAACAATCACATTATCATTGATCTGGTAGTAGATAGAAAGGTAAACGTGATCATAAATACAAGGAATAGTGTAGCAGATTGGTAAAAAACTGAGATATGCATAGCAGGTCTCGAGTTCGAGTCAGAGCATGTGTCTATTATAAAAACCTGGGACAACTAAGATTTTACTCGCTCATCTTGACCCATTAAAAAAGGTTTTTCAGAAAGTGGGTTTCCTCGAATTCAAAAAAAAAAAAAATTGGTTCGCTTCCTATGCATTTTAACTTGAGATTGGGTGCGCCAAGCTCTGGATGATCTGCCTGCAGGATAGCTGTAGGGATGCTCATCCCAGGCTGTGTGTTATTAATGTCTTTGACTCCTCTTTTATATTCTAAAATTTCAACTTAAATGTTACAGCTTTATTGCGCAAGAGAATGCCAGGTATAATACTACGCTTGAAGATCAGACCTTGGCTAGAGCCTAGAAGTTGAGAGTTTTCACCGGTGGATTGCAGCATGTCAATTTGCTACCCGAATTGGTAGCAATTATTGATGATCCAGACTGTAGAATCGGCAAGCTGTACCAATTATAAGGTGATAAAATCTGGCTGATACAGTGAAAAACATATGAGTACTAGTTATTGTAAAGTTTATTGATTTCGTTTCGATTGGTGTTTTGTTTTTTCAATTGAAACGGAATGTTTTGGTTTCAGAACATTTCAGTATGCCGTTTCGGGATTATACTGATTATATATATATAATTAAATATATTATATATTTAATTATGAAGCTGAGTGATATACGTTTCAAGAAGCTAGATAAGAGGGACATGATCAGCAGCAGTAGAATGTAGCAGAGGGATGCCATGCGAGGATATATACCTTGGAGTTGTGTCATCATGTGAGAAACAAGAACAACTAGAGACATTGGCACAGAAATTCAAGAGAGAAGAAAAAATGTCTTAGGTGGCGGTTGTTCTTGAGGAGTTGTTATGCTCCCCGCCTATTCAACTCAATGAATTATCTATGTGGTTGTGATTGATGATGGCATTAAAAATATGAAAATATCACCGAATATGTAGGTCAGTTGGCAGAGGGCTGTCCTGCCTTAACCAATGTCTCGAGTTCGAGATCTTGGGTATGCAACGGCGCTATGTGGGAGAGCTTTGTTGTTTTTAAGGGTCTCACCAGCTCAAATCCGGATTAGTTGCAGTGGCTGGACACCGGACGATTATAAAAAAAAAAAAAAATGAAAATGTTGGAGATGTTTACTCTCTGACTCTCAGTGTGTGAGGGAGTGTGAGGGAGTGTGAGGGAGAAGGTGTAGGAGTACTGCAGAACGACAATTTTTTGGGCTTTTCAAGTCAAGGCATCAAAGGAAGGACAAAAATGAAAGTAACAAGGAAAATAAAACAAAATGAAGGGTAAATACCCAACCCATTATTATTATTAGTATTATTATTATTATTTGTGAAATAAAGGGCATAGAGTAGAGTGTCCGCAAAAACATATAAAAAAGTGTAAAAAGTATTAACAATGATAAAAAGGGATTCGGCAAGTTTTTTTAATCTTGTAGTTAGATACGAGCGGTTTACCCGCGCGATGCGGCAAATTTTTTTATTTATGTAGAAAATTGATTTTTTTATATGTATTGTATTTTATTATTTTAATATTTAGTTAGTATAATTATATTTAAGAATACTGATATGAATTTTTGTCTTTCAAAAAATCTAAAGTCATTTTTCCTCTCTCTCTCAATATATTTTTAGGCGATAATATTCAATAAATATCAGACATATTAGAAATAAAAATATTGTAATTTGTTTTTAAAACATAAACTTAATTTTTTTGTGTGCTATAATTATTTATTTGTCGTCTAAAAACAACAGTCTAATGGAAACGGGAAATGCCTTGTATATTTTTTTAATTTGACTTGTAGATAATGCAGGTAAATTTGTCAACATTTTTTTTTGAGATGTTTTTTTTCCCCAGTAATATTAGATCTAAAATATTAAAAATGAAAATATTGGAAATTCTTGTAAAGAAATGAACTTAAATAAAAGAGCACAAAATTAAATTTTGAAGCCAATCTTTTTTTTATATAAGATTTATTAATCATATTATTATATTAAATATATTTAAGAAAACATGATATGAATTTTTGTCCTTCAAAAAATCTTAGGTCATTTTTCCTCTCTCTCAATATATTTTTAGGCGATAATATTCAATAAATATTCAAACATATAATTAGTTTACATATTTTAATTTGAAATAAATATACAAATATATAATTAATTTGACATAATTTCAATAATATATTTAATTTAAAGGATAATCTTAGGCTATTTTGTTCTCTCTCTCTATATTCTTAGGCGATAACATCCAATAAATATTAGAACATATAATTGGTTTCACATATTTTAATTTGACATAAATACACAAATATATAATTAAAAAGTCAAAACACTGCAAATTTATTTAAAGAAATAAACTTAAACAAAAGAGCACAAAATTTAATTTTGAAGCCAATATTTTTATTTTATTTTATAAGATTTATTCATCGTATTATTATATTAAATGTATTTAAGAATACTGACATGAATTTATGTCCTTAAAAAAATCCTATGTCATTTTTTCTCTCCCTCTATATATTTTTAGGCGATAATATTCAATAAATATTTGAACATAATATTAGTTTTACATACTTTAATTTGACATAAATATACAAATATATAATTAAATTTAAAAGACAAAATTGAAGTAAACCCAAAAATTGAAATCAAATAATTCAAAACAAAACCGGAAATTAAAAGAACTGGGACTGAAATGACACTGAAATCCATAATTAACTTGCATAGAAGGATAGAATTGAAAGAAATCAAACTTTTGATACCTAAAATATTAAGGATTTATAATAAATTTGCATGGAAGGATGAAATTGAAATTAATCAAAACTTTGATACCAAAAATATTTAGAATTCCAGCCCAACCCGCAAAATTAAAAGCATGAGGACCGAACTGGAACTTCAACACATAATCAATTTCAATTGAAGGACGAAATTGAAACAAATCAAAACTTATATAATTGCAATAAGGGCCAGAAAAACAAATTATAACGTTCAGGGACTGAAATGAACTTTGCCAAAAACATTGCTTCGCTGACATCAGCTTGCGCAGGAGGAGAGAGAAATGAGGGGGGGGGGGGGAATTCAAACGCCCATTGACACGTACCTGGGAACCGCATGTATACACGCGCCACCCCATGTGGAAGAGAGCATGGCGAAACATCTTTCTAAACGCCGGTTGATCATTTTGGGACGCCGTATGACGTAGCACGCGCCACCCGAAACACGTGTGCGCGCGGAAATGGACGGCGCGTGATGGGACGCGCCAACAGTAATCTGGAGCGAAAAAGAATAAAAAATTGGCTAATTACCGTTTCACCCCTCCCACCTTGTGCGTTATTTTGTCGTTTTCGAGGGCTAAAACGGTGACTGCACTGCTTGAAGAAATATTAAAAAAAAAAAACCGCCCGGCCGAACCGGACCGGAATGGACAATTACGTCGGAGCCCCTGAAACCGGCTGCCTTTTTGTCTTTTTCGGGGGCTAATTTCGTTAATACACTGTTCAAAACCGAAAAAAAAGGAGAACATACACCCGCGAAGCACCGGGTCAAACTGCACATGAATAGTGACAATGAGTCACAGTGAACAATGACGCCACTGTTCAAAAACCCGTAATCTTTTAGGTTATTGTATAATAAATACATATTTTAACTTATAAAAATAATAAAATTAAAATTGTTTTAAGAAAGAAATCTTAAATTGTCGCTTCAAAATAGCAACCATTAAAGCTTTAAAATCACATTATATTTAAATGTTGATATCATAAAATAGGGAGTATGATTAAGGTTGTTTTTTAAAGTGTTTTTTTTTATTTATAAATGTATTAAAATTATATTATTTTTATTTTTAAAAAATCATTAAATGATCTTAAAATACTAAAAAAATTAATTTCAAATAAAAAATTTCAAATCTTTTTATACAAAATCAATACAGTTATCTTATTATAGTTAACAATAATAATATTTAAGAAATTTTGCGTTTCAAAAGAGGAACAAGATTATGCGATTTTTTAAAACGAAATTCCACTAAAAAAAAACGAACAATATGTTTGAAAATTTTCATTTTTATTTTTATTTTAAATTAATTTTTTTTAATATTTAAAAAAAAATTATAATATCAAAAATAATTTTTTAAAAAATAAAAAATATATATATAATTTTGATGGAACTAAAATGACTTTAAAAATAACCTCAGTTACCAGCAAGAACGAAGAAGGAGAAGGGGAGAAAAAAGGATCAGAGAGATGGAGAGCGAATCGGAGATGGTAGCTTTTCCGTTGCTATTGACGCCGATCGAAACAAATTACAGAGTATGCACCATTCCTTACCGCTTCCCATCAGACAATCCTAAGAAAGCAACCCCAACAGAGCTCCAGTGGATTGACGTCTTTCTCAATTCCATTCCCTCCTTCAAGTAATTCTTTTCTGTTCGTTCCCTTTCTCTTAATTAATATAATATTTATTTTCCGGCTCAAATCTCTTTCTTTCTTTATAATTGGAGTGCAGGAAACGTGCTGAAACCGATTCCACTGTTCCTGATGCTCCTCTTAGAGCTGAAAAATTTGCTCAGAGGTACACTTTTCCCTCTTTTTTGCACTCTTTCGTCTTCTTCTTCTTCTTCTTCTTCTTCTTCTCATTTCTTTTTGTTTGCTAATGTGAGCTTTAAAATATAAGGTATGGTGATATACTGGAGGACTTCAAGAAAGATCCAGAAAGCCATGGCGGCCCTCCTGATGGCGTTGTAATCCCCCTAAACTCCCTCTTCTTCTATACATTTCCCTTTTTTTTAATTTTAAAACTATCATAGTAATTGTTTTCTCTTTCTGCCTGGTAGCTTCTCTGCAGACTGCGGGAGCTAATCCTTCGAGAGTTGGGATTCGTAGACATATTCAAGAAAGTCAAGGTCAGTCACTCCCCTTCATTTCTTTTTTACTACCCCAAAATCCTGTCGTTTTACTTCCAAAACACCTGAATTCTAACGTATCTCCTTCCCTCGATAACAGCTGGCTTAAGGGTTTTTTTTATGTTTCTGAGTGTGTTGGGGTGGCTGATTATTTGTTTTTTTTTGGAAAATTACATTATTATCAACCTTTTGCTTATACATTTGAAAAAGACGCTGCTTTTGTTGATGTGATAGGATGAAGAGAATGCAAAGGCTATATCTTTATTTAAGAATGTAGTTCAGCTTAATGATGCTATTGAAGATGAGGCCAAGCGCCTAGAAAATCTTGTCAAAGGAATATTTGCTGGGAATATCTTTGACCTTGGTTCTGCAGAGGTTGGTTAGATATTTTCACTTTTATGATTTTTGTGAACCTATTTTTGTTTTTCAACAAGCTATGCATTCATTATAATGGAAGTTGTAAGGGAATCTAAATTTCATGGATTCTTGGACTTATTTAATCTCCCACTCTTCTTCCATTTTTGGGATCCTGCATCTTCTCACTTCAATCCCCTGACTTAACGTTAGCATTCGTCTTCTACGTGACCTCTTTTGATATAGATCACCATCTGACTCACTGGTGCATTAATGTGCTTGCTTTATGAGCATTACTCCTAGCTATCATCCTCTCTAGCTTTTTGCAAAAGCAGTGGTTTTGTTTTTGTGACAGTTTAGGTACTGCTTAACTTTTATCTTTTCTTTCAGGGATATAGGTGCTGTTTTGGTTGTGCAATTTGAATAATTCTTGATGGTGTTTATCTTTTCATTCTTTTGTTTTTTTCTATTTCGTGAAGCTTGCTGAGGTTTTCTCAAGGGATGGAATGTCCTTTTCAGCTAGTTGTCAAAATCTCACCCCTCGACCCTGGGTCATCGATGACTTGGACACCTTTAAAGTTAAATGGAACAAGAAAACATGGAAAAAGGTAGGTTACAAGACTGATTTCTCTTACATGATGTCCCTTCCCTATTAGACTAGTCATGTCCGCTAATTCATTACATCTATACAACATATTGATGATTCCATTTGTATTGGAAGAAAAATCTTACCGGCTTCCTCTTTGTTCATGACAGGTTGTCATTTTTGTTGATAATTCTGGTGCAGATATAATTTTGGGTATTTTTCCCTTTGCAAGAGAGCTACTGCGATGTGGAGCTCAGGTTTGCTTTTACATTTGAATTTCTATTTGCAACACATTTATTTTTCATATCAAAAGCCCGAAGTTTCAATTTTGTAAAGTCAGGTTATTCAGTTCCAAGTTTTAAAGAATAGATTGATGGCATCAATTTAACACGATAACTAGTTTATCAATACTTTGCTGGTGTTCAATATTTAAGAATCACTGACTAATAGTATTTTGATTTTGAAACTGATCCTGTGGTTTTGAACCCTCGTTTTCTTTTCATATTCTATACTGAAGTTTTCAATTTTGAGGCTTGCTTTGTTAAATTAATTTGTGCTTAAATATTATGATGGGTGCTGGAAATAATTTATTAACTTTTATAGTATGATGGGTACAATTTAAATGCTTTCTTTATGAGCATGCCTGGGTTCTCTCTATCTGCAGGTTGTGTTGGCTGCTAATGACATGCCTTCTATCAATGACGTCACTTACACTGAACTGATAGAGATTATAGCAAAGGTGATAGAAAGAACTTGTAGAGGTATAATATGTTAAATTCTTGGTTTTGTCTGACTTAAGATCCAATTTTCCAGTTGAAAGATGAAAATGGACAGCTCATGGGTGTTGATACATCAAATCTTCTGGTAGCCAATTCTGGAAATGATTTGCCGGTAAAGAATTAAAGTGATATATTGTTTACTTGTATTTCACTTTGAATAAATGTCTTTTTTTTCTTCCTAGAGGGCACTATTGGTTGCATGGTTATAGCCCTTTAATGTTTTCATTACTTGCAGGTTATTGATCTATCAAGAGTATCCCAAGTGCTAGCCTATCTAGCAAGTGATGCAGACCTAGTAATATTGGAAGGAATGGTAAGCTCTTTCCAAAATAATAGTGTGTAAAGAAACAATGTCAAGTGACCAACTGGATGTAGATGAATGATTAGGTATAGTGACCTTGTATTTATGCACAACTGGCTCTCATCGATTGTTCTAGGGGGGAGAGTAAAACTAGTATTCTCAAGCCCTAATGTTACATACCAAACTGTAGAGAAATCTAGAAAAAACTCTCTAGTATTTTTATTAAATTTGAATATTAATCTTGATTTCCATAAAATAATCTAGACATTTCTATTTATAGTAGTACTAAAATCCTTTATAGGAAAAGATTCATAATTAAAACTCACCTAATTAATAGAATCCATCTAGCATCAGGATTTCTAAATAGTAAAATTTTAATTAAACTAAGAGTCCTAAGTTAAGTAGGAAACAAATAATTACAATCCTAAATTAACTAGGAAAATAATTCAAACATGAAAATAGTAACTTCAAGTTTTATATCAAATGTTTTGGGTTTCTTTGCATAGTTCTTTATAGGCTTGGCCTTGTCAATTTGGCTCATAAACTCCTGGGATAATTGTTTTACGTAAGTCTTCTTCATTTGAGAAAAACTCGTCCTCGAGTAATCTTTTAGAAATTGAACTCTTCTACTCCAAAGAAACAAATACTTTGAATATAATACTTTAGCTAACTTAGTGACAAAGTAGCATGTCTTTGATGTTATTTTTAATTGAGTTTGAGCCCCGTTAAGACAGCTGCTCTAGCATATTCTAATCCATTAGTACAAGGGAATCCAATACTTCGAAGAAATACATCTCCAATATATGCTCCTGTAACGTTTATTGCTTTTTGCAGGGCCGCGGGATTGAGACAAATCTTTATGCTCAGTTTACATGCGACTCTCTCAAGATTGGGATGGTAGTTATTTGAAATTTATTTATTTATTGAGGATGTTAATGTGTGTTGGTCATCTACCCAAGTTTTTGTTTCTATTTAAACAGGTGAAACATCCAGAGGTTGCTCAGTTCCTTGGAGGACGGCTTTATGATTGTGTTTTCAAGTATAATGAAGCTGTGAGTTGAAAGTTTTGATTCTTGTCTGTACTGCTAACCCAGTTTATTCTGAGCCAACATTCAATATGCGTGTATTTTAGGCCCTCATCGCCTGGCTAGAACATATTCAGGAACTATAAACCTCAGTTCTTTCAATTAATAAAGAAGCATGAAACTGATTACATGCATTTTTTTCTTCTAATTTTGCTGTGAGATGTGGTATCTTTTGCATGTGAATTTCTGTTGCACAGACATGGCAGCCTTGGTTTATTTGGCAATGTGATAAATTAGCATCTGTTGTAGGGATTTGTTCTTAGTTTTCTTCCACGCTGATTACTGTAAGGAATTGTTTCTTGCGAACTTTCATCTCATTTTGTTGATGAACATGAGTAAAACAAATCAAAATCATCAAATGTCAGGAGAAGAAAAATCCGGAATCATATTGATGTCACTTTTGGTGGGATATGAAGCTATTTTGTTGATCCCACAGAGCCCTTCAGGTTTGCCTGTGTTTCTCTTCATCCGTAGGTAGCCCCTTTCACCCCACTTGGGTCCCCAGGAATTCTTTCTCCTCCTCCTCTTTATTTTCTTGAAGAAAAGATCATTCACGTGTTTTTTTTTTGTAGTTTGATATGTTTTTTTTTTTTTCATAATTGCATTATAGTCTAGAAATTCATTTTTCATTTATTTTACATATAAAAATTCATTATATTATAGTTTTAACAAACACATGTTCTTAAAATATATTATTTCTAAAACCGTAACTAAATGTGTTTTTCTTAAACCTATTTTAAAAAAATCTACAACCATAAAAACTATCACAACTCTCTTTTTTGGATGCCAGTAAACCCTACCCTCTGGAAGGTGTAATTTGTGGGTTCAGGTAAGTGAATAAAATCCCGGTTGTCTCGGGTTCTTATAAGAGATGCGTGTCTTGACTTAAACTCGACACCTGCTATGCAGATCATAAATCCTTTAGCATTATACCACGCTCCTTGGGGACAACTAATATCACAATGTGATTACACCCAAAATGTTTTTCAAACTGTGCTGCCTTAAAAGACATTGCATTGATTTCTTAAGTGTTTTTTTTCTTAATTTTGATATGTTAATATAAAAAATATTTTTAAAAAATATTTTGCAACATATTACCAAACACATATTAAGGTTTTTTTATGCGGTGTGGAGCAAACTATGGTTTGTTTCAATCATATAAATAAAAATATCTAATTAATCAATACATCAAATGAATCCTCCTAGAAACTATAATTTGAAATCATGGTGAAAAAAAAAACTATAATATATAATTTTAAAAAAAAACTATAAAAGTATGGTTGAAGTTATTTTTGAAAATGTTTTTCATTTAGAAATGCATTAAAATAATATTTTTAAAAAAATATTTTTGACATCAACATATGAAAATGATTTAAAAATATAAAAAAAATAATTTTATTTTTATTTTTTTAAAAAATACTTTTGAAATGCAATGATAGGGATAAAAACAAATAGACTCTTATATAGAATTAGTCATTTTAGCTTCACGATGAAAATAAGTTCCTGAGATCATTGATTTTATTCAACAAACAAATGATATTGCACTCAATAACTAAAATATAAATTCATCAGTTGATATCTGTTGGATTTACAGAGCAAGAAAGTTATAATTGGAATTTTGAAAGAAAAAACAAGTCACTGCAAATTGATGTAGGGCTATGGTCTCCCCTGAGGTTTTGAGCTGATGTTAAAACCTTTGTTCCCTGATAATTCTGTGTCAGGCCCTTTTAGAGGTTGTGACTGCCTCGAAAATTCTATAATGGTGACATAGTAATTAGTAATATTATATTAATTATTATTTGGGTTTATTTTAAATAAAAAATAGATAAAATAAAAGAAAAAACATTATAAAGATATTCTTATATATTTTATTATCAGATAAAATAACACTAAAGCATCAGAAAAAATTTCCTTGTGATCGCTTCTCTTCTTTAATTGTCCTTGTTATTATTATTATTATTTATTCTACTTTTAGAGGTATCTTTGATTACTTTTTTTGCGCCACTTGAAATTAATGATTTTAAAAACATGTTTTAATATTGATTGATTATGTATATTTAAGAGTATATTTTCTTTAATAATGATTCCAAAATTAAAATATATGTGTGTGTGCTTGTATTCTTTTTTTGATCTCCCATCTAATCTAACCGTACATCAATCAAGTGATTGATTGGATTGAAATCTACCTTATTTATAGCTTCTTCTTTTGAAAGAGATGAGGTAGATGCAATATGTAATCCTAAGCAATTTTTTACTCTTTTTCTTAGAGTTTTTTTGGGTAAATTTATTTTCTAAACTAGTATACTTAAATTAATAATTCTCACTTTATCATATAAATTGTAGTTGTGCAACATATATAGATATACCTTTAGTGAATGTATAATCAATAGGTTATGTATTTAGTGTATGTGCATCTCACCAATTAATTATTTCAAGATAGTTTTTTTTTTTATCCTTTACTTCTTTCTTCCCTTGTTTCTCTCTCTTTTTGACATTGCCCTCGACTTAGACCAACTGAACTCTCTCCACAACAACAAAAAAAAAAATCATCTCTCTACCTTCACCATAATCTTTTATTTCTCTCTTTAGTCATCCACCAACATTAACCACCGGTCTCTCACCACCATCACTACTTCTATTGTCACGTTCTATAAAAGCCATATTTGACAAATTTGATGTATATTCACCTTCTCCTCTATTTATTTGTTATTTAACTTGGCTAGTTTGTGAATTTTTTAGGATAAAGGTTTTAGGGTCTAAGTTAGAGTTTTGTTGATTTTTCTTATTTTAACAGTAATTTGAGATTAATTAGATATAAAATTAGCTAAGCAAGTGTATACATTGTCTTATTTAGTAAGAAAAATTGATGAATTATGTTGTGTTGATTATATTAGTGTTAGGGTTTTAGGATTTAGTTTATGGATTTTTTTTTTATTTTGGATTTTTAATGTAACTAGAATAATTCGTTATATTGACAAATTAGTATTATGGTTTGTTGTGATATTCAAAGAACATGTCTTTTATAGTGGCTATACTATGGTGGTAAAATCATTGATGATGATAATGATATCATTTACCATAAACAAAATACTAAATTATATAACTTGATATTAAATAGTTTATTTGATAAATTTAAAATTTTCGTATGTTAAGGAATAGAGTGAAATTTGATCGAGTTTGATGATAACACAACTTGGAGGATGTTAGGTAAGGGCTAACTAAATCATTATATTGGTGTGATTATTACTAGTGATACGAGTTTTAATGCAATGGTTGGGAGTATTAAATTAATATTCAAGGTATGAATTTTATAATGTAACGCATATTCCTAGTATTAAATTAATTAATAGCAATAAATATTATGAGTTTGTTGTAGACTTTATTATTTAGGAGTATAAAATTACATTATAAAATATATTCTCAAATATTAAAGATAAAAGGTATAGATAAGAGTTAGGATTTAGCCCGATAAGATAGAAACTTTCTCACGAAGAGGGATTTTATCTTAAATTTTAGATAGTCTAATGAATAAAACATGACCTATAAAAAATGATCAATCAACAATCTAGCTCACCATAGAGTGGGTGAACTAGGTGTGATGCATCAATGAACAACTAATTTTATTACTTAAACTCTCAAATACCATTAGATTTTTTAGTGACTATGATACTCGATGATGACTCTTTTAAAATTATGATTTTATGATTAATCCCAAAAAAACTCTTCAGCTCATGAGGTATATTTTTCATTCGATATCATGTACGTCATAACAATACACAACTAGATGATTCATAACACCGTAATAAAAGCATGTTACAAGATGTCCACGTGACACTTTGTGTCAGTCAATACATAACCCATATAATTACGAGCCTCGTGCACCAAGATATGATTGATTGATATGTATGGATTAGTTTCTTACATATAATAAAATTTTTATTTATATCTTATAAATGATAATATTATATATTCTCATATATGATTCGTTTTGTTGGTGAAAAAAAGGATAAGGTTGTTTATGATGCACAATGACATGTTCATGGTTATGATGGTTTAAGCCCATCAATAAGTTAATTTATTATAAAGTAGGAATTATTTTCTTGTGAAAAAAGTTTGATGGAAAATAAAAAATACTTTGAATTGGTCCCACTTTGTCATGGACCTTAATTCACAAATTAGCCGGTTAATTGGACCAATATTTGAATTATTTTCTGGCTATTAACCTTGACACTCTACTTGTAATTAAATGCAATATTTTACTTGAGAAAAAAAAAAAAGAGGAGAGGCATAGGAGAGATGAATTGTGAAAGTCTGATTGTAATTGTTTTATCTAAAAATATATTAAAATAATATTTTTTTATTTTTTAAAAATTATTTTTGATATTGAAATATAAAAATTATAATAAAAAAATTATTTTTTTTAAAAAATAATTTTAAAATACAATGCAAAACACCTTCCTAAATGGGGGGAGAGATCCAGACACTCTGCAACCGACAGCTGAATCGGTCCCACATTTTGGCCGTCTCTCCACGTTTTCTACTCGCACGTCACACCAGTATGAGAACGATATGATAAATTGCTACCTTTTATTTCCAACTCAGTTCAATTTATCGTGTACGTCACTATTCAGCTTTGTTTAGAAAGAGAAAAAAAATCATGAGACAAATGGTTGTGGAGTTGTGTAAGCACATTCCATGAATGGGGTTATTGACCCACAACATCGATTAATTAATTAATTAATTAATTAGTATTTTTTTTCCATTCGATCCCATGTGCTAACACTGACTGGATCTAATTATTGGAACTCATATTTCTATTATTATTATTATTATTATTATTATTATTATTTATACATATTATAAGGACATTTAATATACCAATTATGCCGTTGATTTTGATTTCCATTTTTCATTAAAATCCCATTTCTTTTTTTATTCATTTCAAGAAAACTACACCTTTGATTGCTTTTAAAGATGATTGTGGAATAGGTCTAGCGCTTATATATATATATATATATATATATATATATATATATATATTTGGTTTGGCCCCGTAGTATATATTGTTTTTTTTTTTAAAAGAAACTAATGAATTGCCATAACAGAGGTGTTTGTGATTGCATTTCAAAAGTGTTTTTAAAAAAAAAATGAAAAAAAAATATTTTTATTTTGTACTTTCAATTTATTTTTTTGATGTTCTTAGATTATTTTCATATGATGACCTCAAAAATAATTTTTAAAAAATAAAAAAATATATTATTTTGATATATTTATGAACAAAAAACACTTTTAAAAACAATTTCAATCACACTTTCAGACGTTATCTATCACGATTGATCAATATAATATAATTAGTTTCACCCACGAGTATTTATATTTGTTATAATTTTTTGGGAAAAAAGTAAAATATTAAGTGACTTCGATATATATATATATATATATATATATATATATATATATATATATATATATAGCCCTAAAACAAATTAAAGAGAAGGAGGGAGGGAGCACATCGAGGATACTTTTATATTTCAATCACAAACGTGAAAAATAATCAAATGATGATCAACACCTAAATTGAGAACTCAAGTAACCCTCTGGCTTTAGTGAGTCAACAAGAACACAAACCTCTCCTATAAATATAATAACAAAGAGTGAGAATAACATTTTCTCTCGCTTTATTATCGATGAAGAAATGAATAAAGCATACCATAATTATAATCATTAGACTCGATTTTATCACTTGTGATGTGATTTAAGACTTGAACCATTAATCAGACAAGTTATGTTTAATTATATTAAACTTTTTTAAATTTCTTTATTTTATTTTTATTTTCTTCTCTATTTTTGTCTATATTTATATATACATGCTCTTCGCTTTTATTTATTTTATTATTATTTTCTTTTTTGCTTAAATTTTAATTTGTTTTGGTAATCATTTGAAAATTGATATTTTTTATTTTTTTTTATTTATTCATCAAGTCAAATATTTTTTCAAGCTAATAATATTTTTTTGTTATTTATTTTATTTTTTGTTTGTTATTTTGTTAAATTTTTTAGTTTTTTTTTTATTCTGCAAGGTAATTTTGTTTTTTTATTATTTACACAATAATAATAATTTTAGTTTTTTTTCTTACTTACTCTTTCGTTAAAGTTTTTGAGTTTTTTTATTCCTCGGGGTAATTTAATAATTTTTATTATTTTAGCAGTAATAGTAATAATAATTTTAGGTGATATAATCATGATAATAATAGTGATATTATTAATCATAATAATAATAACAATTATAATTTATTGGAATAGTTATAGTACTTATGGTGTTAATAATTATGGTTTTGATGGTAATAATAGCAATAAGTCATAAAATAATACAAAGAATATCAATAATGACAAAACAATTATAATAACAATAATACTAATTATAATTTAAATGATATTAATAAAAATAACGATATTGATTATTGTAATGATTATTGTCGTAATAATGACAACAATTATAACAATAATGATGGTGATAGCGATAACACTGCCAATAATAATTAGAATATTGATTATTTACAATAACGGTTATAATGACAATTATGATAATTGTGATAATTTAACAATCATGATAATAACAATGAGATAGTAATCAAAATAATTCATTAGTCGATGTTGTTTTTGTTAGAAGTTGACTTTTATAGCTTTTTTATGTATGATATTTCAGATTTAATATCATCTAAACAAAAAATATACGAAATCATACGTAGACAAAACGAGTGAAAAATTGAGTCAAATTATCTACAATGAAAAAAATATATGAGCCACTTGTTTTACGTTTCGCCATAACTAGAACTAAATTTTTTAACATGTAAAAATGTTAATAATTCTAGATTTTTTTATGATACTATACATCTAAGCGAAATAATTGACTTACAAAACTTTTGATTATTTAGTTTTTTTTATATATTCATTTTATCATGGATAAGGCATTTAAAATAATGATAACAATTATTTTTAAAGTATATTTTCTTAAAAATATGTGAAGGTGATTACATATTTTGATATTTTTTTAATATTAACGCTTTAAAATATATAAAAAATAAGCTATTTTTTTAATTTTCAAATTAATTTAATTTCAGTGTTCTGAAATACTTTTAATATAATAATATCCAAAATAAATCTTAAAAAATAATAAATAAAAATTTTAATTTATTTTAAATAATAATCTCTTAAACTATAATTATATCAAGTCACACATAAATAAAACAAATAAAAAAACACGATGATAAAAATCACTAACAACTAAAGATTTATTATCCATGTATAAGAGAGACTTTCACTCTTATTTCACGTCACCAAAGCTAAACTTATTCTGTTTTTTAACGCAGAATGCATTTAATACACATATTAATAGCAATAAAAATTAAGAGTATATAAATATAAATAAAAAATTAAGAACTATCTCAAAAGAACAAAAAAAAATAAAGGATCAAAACTAAAATAATAAAAAAAAACCGAAATAAAAAATTATTTATATTAAAAGGAGGGATTTTTTTTTTCTTGCGGTATGTATATATAATAAAATTACAGAGAATGTCAAATAATTTTACTACAGTATCTTGTGATGGACCCCACCACGCCGTAACAGCATGCATCCACCCTATCCCGCCTCATAAACGAATAAACCAGCCTGTGTGTAGCTGTTAACAATTGTAATCCTTCACCTCTCTCTCTCCCTTTAATCTCCTTCTCCCCTGATCTCTCTCTTCCACTCTTCCTACCTTGCTCCCTTCACGTAAGCTACTCTCCCATCTCTTCTGATATTCTTTTCTTGTTGATTTCATTAAAATGAGCTCCATCGTCCAGAGCTTTCAGAAGAGAAACCATGCTGCTGCACTACCAGTCTCATCACAAAATCATGAATCGAAAGATCAAGGTGCGGCTGCTCTGCGTAGAAGAATCTCCTCTCTTTCCCTGAAAATCCAGCCCATCTCCTCGCCTGCAACCGAATGGGCATTTCGAAGATCCAAATCTGTTTCAGCCATGGGAGAATACGCTGGCAGCTCCATTAGGAAATGGTGGGACTGGGGCTGGTCTTGGATCCTTTCGAAGAAGCCCCTTTTTGCCCAAGATCTTGAAATGAATGAAGAAGAAACGAGGGTTCTTGGCTGTCACAGCAAAGGAAGCTGGAGACACGTGTTCTTCAAGGTCAGGTGCGAGGTGAGAAAACTTGTGAGATCTGATGATAAAGTTGGCCTTCCTCAAACTTACAGGTACAATTCTTTCGACTACTCCAAGAATTTCGATGCTCGCCATTGACAGAAAGCAGCAGCACTGCTACGTACTGTCGTCAAATCAAGTAAGAGACTGCTCCGAACTCTGGTGTTTGCGATCTTCAACGCTTGGAGAGCTGTTGAAAGGAAGCTGATCAAGCTTTGATGATTAATTTGTTCAATAAGATTCAGATTCAAGAACTCAACTCAAGATTCAGATCAAGAATAGGATTCTTTTTTGTATGTTCTTTTTCCGGGTGTCGTCTTCTTCTTTTCTTTGTCCATGCTTGTCCATGAAGATTAATTACTGTGCCTGTAAGTAAGCAATTACATATTAAGTAGATCATTATTACGAGGATAATCCTCATAAGTGGAGAACAATAAACTCATTCTTATGATCTGCACAGCAGGTCTTAAGTTCGAGTCAGAATATGTATTCTTTATAAGAATCTGTGACCGTCGAGATTTTATGATCTGCACAGCAGGTCTTAAGTTCGAGTCAGAACATGTGTTTCTTGTAAGAGTCTGTGAGAACCAAGATTTTACGCTATATTGCAATTAGTGTTGTATATTATTTATCTAATTATTGTTTTTGAAGCTCCAATTGCACTCATGATCGAGTTGCTTGATTCACAGATCATGTAACGTGAATTGTTGTTCATCGAAAAATAACCAAGAATTTCTGTACAAGCAAGCAGGATTTCGCTTTCTCGCTCACCTCACCCATCGGGGCCCAAAACCCTACAGAAAATGATTCGAGTCAAATTATTTTTATTTTACGAAATATCCCTTTTCTCAAATTATTTTTGTATTAATGGAGATGAAATGATTTTAAAAACATTTATTGATTAAATTAATTTTTAAAATATCCCTTTTTCTTGAATTTAATTGCAAAACAAAGTGATAAGCAATCGAGTAGATCTGGTTATAAACACGAAGCAATATGTAGACAGGTGGCGAATATGGACTAAAAAGTGCAATGCCAATCATTCGACAGGGAGGACGAGAATGAGATGATAATCTATCCCATGTGATGCCAGGCTAATGCAAGCAGTTTCTCCATTGTTTATGTGACTCTCTAATTATGTTGTTTTTTTTTTTAATAATTTTTGTTTAAAAATCAATAAATTTGTAATTACGTGATTATTTAGAAGTATAGATAAGATTATTTTTTAAAATTTATTTATTTATAAATACATCAAAATAATTTTTAATATCATTACATTAAAATGTCTATTAGTGTAGTTAATGTTGTTTCTTAAAATAATTTTTATTTAAAAATATATGAAAATTGAGATATTGTTAAAAGTATTTTTTTTAATTTAGAAATGCATAAAAAATAATATATCTAAATAAACCAAAAAAATTAAGTTAAAGAAAAAACAAAAATCAATTTTTTTTTCAAACACCCTTATATACGAAAGTGTCGGTGGATTTTGTTTTTCTTTCCTTTGTTGAAAGCATAGACATATATTGGTCCTAGCTGTGTTTTGACCAACGACAAAAAACGGTAAGGCACATGGATCCCAATCATGGGGTCATGAAATGGTCACCGACGAATATTGTACGATTTTTTTAATGTATAGTTGATTTTAACCCGTGGTAATAGCTGGTGAGGTGAGTGCTTCGTGAAATAAATATTGGATATTATATGCTCTTGTTGTTCTCATATTTCAGTCGGTCCATGTCCAAGTCGGCTCGTCCAGGCATGATCTTACAATTTTGTACGCGAGGAGATGACGACAAAATTTGGTTAGCTTTAGCAATCACGATTTATTAATATAAAGACAGCAATTTACCACTTGATGTATGAATTTTTATTTTATTTTTATAGTAAGAGTTACGTTTAAATCAAATTTGTATATTAATAATGGTTATATTCCTTGCTACAACGATCTTAAAAACACGTACACATTTCAAGTTGATATGATATATTCTAAAAGATTTAATACAAGTCTTAAAGTTTATATCTAAAAATCAAAGAATTCACGCATGATTTAGACTAAATTTCATTACTAAATGATATTGATTGATTTGAGTTTATACCTAAAAATCTATGGTTTCTATGAAATTATCTTGATCTTATAATCTGGATCACGGGTTAATAAGTTAATTTAAGTTGAATCAAATTATTTTTTTTTAATTTTTTTTTTTATGAAACTAATTTTATGATCTAAGTTATGAGTTTTGTGGGTCAATCCAAGTTGTTTTTTGTATTTATTTTTTTAATTTTATATTTCAATAATGAGTTAGGTATATGTACATATTTAACCTCTAGATCAATTCAAAAAAGAAATCAACCAAAGGCAAACTCCATGTCGGTGAGAAATAGGGTCCAGCGGAGCCTAATTGATTTGAAGTGGTTTGCATCAAAACTAAAGGAACGAAATGAAAGTGTAAAGAGTGGTGTGCCCAAAATATACTAAAGATGGACTAAAATAAAATAAAATAAACTTAACGGGCCTTTTGAGGGCACCTCAAATAATTAATGAACATTGGGCCTTTCACAGCCAATAGCAGGCCCATTAATGCTATATGGTGCCAGCTGAACCCTTCTTTTTTGATGCAAGAAATATTTACACATGTTGTATCTGTGATTTGCGAGTTATAAATGCATTAAATAATTCTTTTTTAAAAAATTGTTTTTAATATTATCAAATCAAAATGATTTTTTTTAAAAATCATTAAAAAAAACCCATGGTCAGAGATTCACATGTTTTTTTTAGCATCAGCCTTTGATGCCATTACATTTGCAGGAAATTTGGAGAGCAGAGTAAACTGCTATTTCAGATGGTGTCTAGCCTGAGACCACCGTTCAGACCAGCTCAATTTACTTGAAAAGGATGCTGATGTTTAGCATGCAAAGCTGTTTTCAGGCCAAAAATAATCACAATTTTTTTTTTTTTTTTTTTTTTTTTTTGTAGTGCTGGCAGGCATGTTCTATTGTTTTTTGCCAACATGGTGAGGTTTTTCAAGCATTGCCTGGAGTACAAAAAAGAACCTTAAAGATGCTTGAATCAACCAACAGAAAGCCTAAATAAGAGCACAATCAACTTGAACAGCTATAATAACACTTCAAACTGAAGTTTACAAAGCTTACAGTAATTTTCCCCACTCGTACAGCAATATAAATGCAGGTGGATAAATGATCAAGCATATGAACTCCCAGAATCTAAATCTTCTGTTACTTGGAAGGAATTATAATCATTTCTCAAACTTCTGTCACCAATCATCCTCATCTTCCAGCTCTGCTGTGCAGCCTGCCAATGTGGATCTAATTCAGAATACAGGACTACAGTGGATAAAATGTCTCAAAAGTATTTTAGTTTTAGTGCAGTGTTCTTCCAAGACTGCACAATAGTTCATTTGAAAATAACTTTACAGTCATTAGAGTCTTTCCCTTTGGAAGAATGTTTTAAATCTTCACTAGTCATAACAGTTTCTTTCTTTCATATCAATAATTATGAAATGGGCATTAGAATTTCCCAATAAAAAAACAGTTCCAGCAATAAGTGAAATATAAGAAGGAAATGGAATGTGGGAATCATCCAAAACAAAAGGCTGAAACTTACTGTACATCATATATTTCAAAGCTATTGGGCCCCTGGTGCATCTCTCATGCTCATATTCAGACTGTTTCTCATAGTTCGTCTGCCAATTCCTGCATTGCCTTTTTGCATCATGGCGACAAATTCCCCATAGTCAATTCTTCCATCCTGAAACAACTCATGCACGACCAAATCAGAGAAGTTTGGAAACAATCAGACAGGAAATGAAAACCCAAATGACTATCTGTTTGCGGATCCCAAACATGTATAGCAGCAGCTGACTTACATTATCTTGATCGACTTCTTTAATAATGTCTTCAAGTAAAACATCGGTCATGTTATGTTCAGCGCAAGCTTGCTGAAGCTCATCGACCGTAATATAACCACTTCCATCCTTGTCAAAATATTGGAATGCTGCAACAAGATGTTCCTCACGCTCTAATTTGTTAAGATGAACTGTAGCAGCTACAAATTCTCCATAGTCTATTGTTCCACTGTTGTCCACATCAGCCTGAGATTGAAAAAAAAAAAAAAACCAATCAGCTGATCAGAAGATAACAGTAAGATTTAACATCATAAAGAAGAAAAGCATGCACATATCAAGAAGAAAAAAAAGTGTGTGAAAATGGAGAAAAGGAGATGTGGCGGGGAAAAAAGCAATGCAATGGAGAAGTACAAAAATGTATACAAAAACAACCAGACATGCAGATATCCTGCTTTGTCACAAGAATCTCACCGCATCCATGAGATCACGTATCTCTATATCCTTCAAGGTAGAGCCATATCCTCGCAAACCAGCTTTGAGCTCATCAAATGTGATTGCACCACTGTTATCAGTATCTATAGCTTGGAACATTTCTTTCAGACCAGCAATTTCCTCCTCGGAAAGGCTTTCAGCTATTACCTGATAACATGAAACATGCAAATAGAAGTCAACAGAATGTGTACAGTATAAAGAGTTAAATCTAAAACATGACAAGTGGTTAAGATCAAGCATTTGGCTTCAGAAGTGGCAAATTAAGTTTCAAAGTCAAGTAAGTATGCTTTCTGGATAAAATGATGTGCATAGGTGCAAAAAAGCAAGTGGGAAACAAACAAAAACTACATGAGGATGAGTGACACAAATGATAAATAATGCCTCCATCCATATTTGCCAAGTGATTGAGTATCTTCATGAAGTGAGTCAACTGGGATCTAGAATGCTCAAAGAATCAGATGCATATGAACATGCACATGCACTTACCCGTAAAGCCATTTTCTTTAATTTATTCATTGCAGAGAACTGCTTAAGACGAGAAAGTACAGCTGGATCCAGTGATCTATCAGGAGCAACTCCATTTTCATTGATCCACGGATGACCTGGTAAAGCAAACAGATGTCAGTTTGATCTAGAGTCTGGCTGAAAATCAAATAATTCACAAAGACAGCAAACTACGCAGATAAGGAATTCCCTCACAATAGCAGAACAATTTTGGATCCAAGTCCAAAAGTAGCGGACTCTGCAAAATTATGTTTGATAATAAACCTACTTGAAAGTAGTGAATTCCAGAACAACAGTTAATTGAAGATCAGCAATGCACAAACTAATGCGGTAATTCAAGGACTGCATGATGTTTGACATTCAGACTCTGATAGCAACCTAAAGTGATTGACCTAAGAGGAACCAAAAAGCGTATTTTTTATTAACACTGCAAACACAGTGAGGGCTACGTAGACTACACATCCATCAATAGCCATTCTTCTATCTGGCATTTGGGTTTGCAGCAACAGTAAACACAGAAAACAAATCCAAATTGGATAGAGCAGCCAACCCACATATCGATCAACTCAAGAAATTATTGAAAGGTCAGACATACATAGAACTTCATGAGCAGTCAAGCGTTCTGAAGATCGAGAGCAAAGCATCTTCCGGATGAGATCTTTGGCACTGTCTGATATTCGGGGCCATGGGTCTGAGTCAAAGTCGATATATCCCTTCAGCACAGCATCAAATATTCCTTGTTGTGTTTCTGAAATCCAAACAGATAAATATTCAGTAAATTGCACAGAGAACAAGAAGCTTAGCTTTTATAGAAGTATCCCAAACAATACCTACCTGCCCAAAATGGTGGCACTCCACTTAGCAATATATACAATATGACCCCAGCTGTCCACACATCTGCTTCTGGCCCATACTGCTTGAGGAGCACCTCTGGAGCGACATAATATGGGCTTCCAACAACATCAGTGAAAACTTGATCTGTAGAACAAACCACATATAAGCATCAATACTCAAGGTTACAGTGTTTTACCATGTACCAAAAGTTTTCATGAATGCTACACATCATTATATATCAAGAATTGATGTAGTTAGAGAAGCAAAGTGTTAATAAGTTCGCTATACTTGTCAAATAATTATAGGTATGCGTAGCAAAAAATTTAAACACTCAAATTCATTAAAAAAAAAGCATAGGAAAAGGTACAGAATTTAACATGTGAATAGTTATTAATCAGTAAAACATGCAATCGAAATGGTAAAATCGTTTCATATAAATATTTAGCATCTCGATATTCAGATAGATCAACAAAACGAAAATGATGTGTTGTATACCTGGTTTGAAGAACACAGAGAGTCCAAAATCGATAGCTTTGAGTGAGAAATCATCATCCTTATTCACCAGCAAGAAGTTCTCTGGCTTTAAATCCCTATGCATAACCCCTAGCGAGTGGCAAGCCTCCACAACCCCTACAATAATCTTAGTCAACTCAGCTGCCTTCCTCTCAGTGTAATGCCCTCTTTGGATGATTCTATCAAACAACTCTCCTCCAGAACAAAGCTCCATTACAATATGAACATACAATGAATCCTCGTATGCACCCTTAATGGTCACAATATTCTTGTGACCTGCCAAATGGTGCATTATCTGAATCTCCCTCCGAACATCCTCAACATCCTCCTTGGAAATCAACTTCCTTTTGGAAATAGACTTGCAAGCATACTCAATCCCTGTGGAAATATCAGTGCATAAATAAGTGGTGCCAAATTGTCCCTGTCCTAATTTACGGCCTAAAGTGTAAAGATCACGAATGTTTGCAGTTTTATGGCCTAAAACATAATAAGCCTGGTTATCAACACTGCGCCTCATCATCGTATCTTTCTTGGTGGGGCTATTGAGAGGTAAGTTGCTGTCCTTTATTGGGTCGAATTCTTGGGAGGTTAGACCAGATTGGGAATAATCAGAACTGAAGAGATCAGAGTAAGCGTTGCGCTTGGAATTGGAGACGGTGGTGGTGGATTGCTCGTCGGGCTGATTGTAGCCCTGATAAAGTTTTCCTTTGAAAGATCCACGGCATGTATTGCCCATGGAACAACCAGAATTCCCTTGATTCACTTCACCCTGTCCTCATCGAATGATGTCTCGCCAATTACACTGCAAGGACGAATTTTACATCACAATTAATATAGAAAACCTAAATTTAGAAGCTTGATACATCCAAACACTGCATATTAATACTGTTATGCATAGAATCCACACATGTGTTTCCATGTGCGTGCACAGGCAGACGAATCTTTTCCGAGATTAGAAAGTATCTAACATCAGATCAAGCCTTCTGTTCAGTTTGTTTCATCAGGAAAAAAATACCCTCATCCTTTTTCGATTAAGGGTACAAAAAAACAAAACAAAATTAAAGGTTTGGCATCAAAATACATCAAAAAGATGATGATGAAAGTACCAGTCAAACCCCCACAAGAACAAATCTTTAGAACACAAGCCCATCGCAAATTACGAAAGCAGAAAAAACGACCAGGGAAACATGAAACTACTTAAAGAAAGTGACAGGATTCAAACATAAGAAAGACATGATCACTAAAGTACTTACCTATATCATGTCTTGAATTATAAAAGGGAAAGAAATGATGGATCTGAGTGGTATGTAAAAAAGAAAGGAAGAAATGAGCAGAAACCAACGTATAAAACACAACAGGAGAGTTGTTAGTTTATTAATGTGATGTTATATACTGTTAAATGGGGTTTGTTGTTGCTGGGAAAAATCGGATTGGGGAGTGCTGACCAGCTAACTTCTTTGCTTCCTGTTTTTTTATTTTATTTTTTTTGGTTGAAGAAAGGGTACGCGGCTTTACATGTTTGGTTTTCTTTTGTTGTCACCATTCAACCAAGTCATAGCTACAGAACAGTTTTCTTTAATTTCCTCCATTTTTTTTTTACTAGGGTAATAATTCTACCCCCTCCCGTCTCTCTCTCCCTCTCTCTGCCTATAATTACACAATTTCCTTCCAGTAAACGCTATCCAACCAAAAAGTTTTAATCTTTGACCTCAACAGAACAATTCCATGGTAGGCTATGCTTGAAAAGTAAAGTCTCGCTGGCTCCCCGAATATACTTGATTGGCGCATCATTCTACGCGCTGTTGAGAGTGGATCTTCTCTGACAACATGGAATTTTCTCTTTTCTTTTTTAAGAGCGGTTTGGTCAAAATGTTGCAGCTACATCGAGGAAAGATGAACTCAGCTTTTCAAGTTCTAAATTTAGACACTCATTTCTCTCTTCATGTTAGCATTTAGGCAACCATTTATGGTAATAATCTTCAGGGTTTTTTTATTGACTGTATCAATTTTATTTTTTGAGCAATTTACCTGTCTCTTATCCACAAGAGATAGGATAAGACCATCTAATTGTATATCATTTCTTTTCTGTACATCTTTGGATTCTGGGGGAGCTTACAGTTGTCAGAACTTGGAACATTAAATAAAGATAAAGCCATTAACGTGTTGATGATGGTATCTACTAGTATTTAGGATGGATTAGGGAGGAGCATGTGGAACTCGATCCAAGCTCATTTTGTCAAATTATCCAAAATTTCACATCTTTTCTTCTCTCACTAGGTGTGAACGAGCGACTGACCAGACAGCAGCAGTCAATAAATCTTTGTCCGTCTACTTTCTTCACTTTGAAAATTATTAAGCAAAAAAGTTGTGTTATAAGAGATGGTCAACTGAAGAGGAGGTAATGGTGAAAGGGAATTGGCACATCGCATCCAAGTTGGCCAAGTTGACCACGTCAATCAAACAATCCTGGCTGACCGATCTACTCTAGGTAAGGCCCATCTGGTGCAATCATCATCTCTCTGACATCATCTTCCACGCCACCGTCTTCCCACACAGCACGACAGTGAACTATCAGCTGGATTTAGACCGAGAAATGCACGACCTTTTCTTCCTTTTGCTCTCAACTTCTTAAGCTCTCGTGGGTTCTCTTCTAAACCTTCCATCACACAGTAAAAGACTGCATTTTCTAATCAGAATGAAGAAGGTTGCGGTGGTTAATGGCTGCCACCTGCCAGCATCTCCGATAAGTAAAAGGAGATTTCAGGGAGATCCCACAAGGCCATAACTTTGTTTATTAAATGAAAGCTACAGATTCGACAAAAGAAAAGGATTTACTTTCAAAGCAAGCAATTGTAAGGGGTAGGAAAGTTAGAGTTGGTTCTGCAAATTTTCAAAGCTACTGTCCCAGTAGTGCTTGAGTATCCCTACGAACCGTGGCTCTCTACATATAAAATATGTTGTTTACCAATCAAATCTTTGCATTGACTTGAAAAGTAATGCAAAAAAAACATGAAAAGACTAATTACTGTCATGCTCTAATTATGCATTGAGATCAACCAGGGCAAAATTCATTGTTATTTCTGAAACCAAATTGACCTTTTAGAATTAAATATAACTCCAAAAGGCATGATGTTTTCCATGTGCAAGGCACTGTTTATGCACACAGATATCATCACTATGGAATATGGATACCATTGTGCATTTTTACAAAATTCATTATTTATTTTCAAAGTCTTATTTTATACTATTTGCACTTAATTTAAGGCCAATTACTTCTAAATTATTAGTAGAGAATAAAGTTGAAAGACAAGGATCATAATAATAAAAATATCAAACATGAAAGTTGTGTCATAATTTTTATAAAAAATACATTTAGATTTATAATTTTAAAATAATACAATTTGTACTATTTGAGTCCCTTCAATGAAAAGACGCTTGAGTTCATTTGTATTATTTTTCAATTCCTAGTTAAAAAGAGGAAAGAGGTGTGTTGTTGTATTACAATGATGACATAAAAAAATCATCATTACTCTATTTCATGCCATTAAATTGGGTTTTTTTTTAATATTGAATAGTTCTTTATGATGAGAGGAACTTCATCATAGTTGTTTGAGGTCTCAATGTTGCTTGAAAAACTATATTTAAATCGGCAAAGTCAAAGCTAAATCAATTTGATTTCAAGTTTTTGAGATTTGTTTTGTATTTTGAGTTTATAAAATGATTTTTAGGTTTTATAAGGATGGTGATGAGATGTTTTTGGGTTGAAATAGCTAAAAAATTGGGGTTAATGGCCAAAAATGTCTCTATCCTAATTTTTCAGCCACTATAATAATGGTTGAAATATAGGGTTGTAGATGACATG